>CM066034.1:280670568-281295568 GCA_033557465.1 Ichthyophis bannanicus | reverse complement strand
CAACGGAAGCGTGTCGGGGCAGAGATCACATCGGCACCGGGTAAGAGTTTGAGTGCGGCGCTTCTGTTGGAAGCAGTCAGGTCAGCACCGGTAGCAGGTGGACGCGGCAATTTTGGTCAGGGTCGCGTGAGGTACTGAAGGAGCAGGCCCGGGCCACGTGGAAAAGCGCGGGAAATGGGGATCAGGCGGTAAGCTTCCCGGGAGGGGCCTAGTTTATCCCCTTATTAAGGAGAGGGCTTGGCTGCGGTGCACGGCAAGCGTTTTTGTTTAAAAACAAAACAAAACAAAAAAAACAGAATAACGGGAAAGAGGGGTTTTTGAAGCAGTGTTAGGCACAGTACTGGGGGGCGTGCTTCATGCCTAGCAAGCCTAGATGCCTCTTGTGTGGGGCACGTAAAGGCACAGTCTCTGAGTCAGGAGTGTGCAGGGGCTGTAGTTTTGAAGCTTCCATGGCAGACAGGGAGCTAGAGGGGCCTGAGACTGCAGGAGAGGCAGTGTTGAAGGACTCCTTGATGTCCCCGGAGGCAAGTCAGGAACCCATGCCGGGGCCCTTCCCAGCACCGGACGGGCCTTTATCCCAGGTCCCTGTGCAGGGGGGTCTGGGGGCAATTTTTTCACCACAATTTTTGTCACTGCTGCAGCAGGCTCTTGGGGGGCCTAATACAAGGGTGGCTGGGCCCTCGGAGGCTGAGGTCCGAGGGTCTAAGTGACCGGGGGACTAGGCTAGAGGAGGTAGCCGGGAATGGTGCAGGCAAGAGACCCAAGCTGCGCTTAGATGAAGAGGAGCAAGATTTGGGGGAGTCAGTTCTGTTAGAGGAATCAGATGCAGAACAGGATTTGGAGGAAGGTGAGATTACAGAACCGGAGGACCAAGCGAGAATAGTAAGAGTGTTCCGGAGAGAAGAGCTTTTGGCCCTGATTGCGGAAACACTAAAGGCCTTAAATGTGCCAGCCTCGGGGTCTTCAGAGGACACAGCTCTGGAGGATCCGCTATTGCAGGCGGTGAGAAAGTCGCAGAGGTCGTTTCCCATTCATAGGATTTTCAAGGAGATGATTCAAGAGGAATGGGATGCCCCGGAAGCTAGCCTCAGAGGGGCTAGGATAATGTCGTGGCTTTATTCTCTGGTGGAACCGGATAAGGATATGTTTAAGCCGCTGAAGGTGGATGCAGTGGTTTCCGCGGTTACTAAGAAGACCACTATTCCTGTTGAAGGGAGTGCCGCACTTAAGGATACGCAGGACAGGCGATTGGATTCTTTGTTGAGACAGGTGTTTGAGGTGAATGCCCGCTCCTTACGGGCCTCGATTTGTGGGGCCTGGGTGGCAAGGGCGTGTCTGCGGTGATCTCAGAGGTGGAAGGGGACTCAGGCGGACGAAGCGGCGGAAGAGGCAGCCTGCATTGAGTCGGGGCGGCGTATCTAGCAGATAGCCAGTATGATTTGATTAGAGGCCTAGCTAAGAGTATGGCATCGGTAGTGGCGGCGAGGCGATATCTTTGGCTGCGAAATTGGGCGGCAGAAGAGACCTCCAAAGCAAGGTTGGCTAAGCTCCCTTTCAAAGGTAAGCTCCTCTTTGGAGAGGAGTTAGAGAAGTTGGTTAAGGATCTAGGGGAGTCGAAAGGGGGCCGGTTACCGGAAGACAAGCAAAAGCAGAATCGGACGGGAGGGCCATCTAGGAGTCAGCTGACAGAGTTCAGGCGTTTTTGACCCGCCAGGTTTGGCCCGGTACAGAGAGGGAGATTTCCCCATAGGTCTCAAGGATTTCGGGGATTCCGAGGGGCAGGCAGAGGTTTTGCAGCCTCGGCGTCCCCTGGTGCCAAAAAGCCGCAATGAAGTGAGGGGGGTCCAGGCAGGGACAGTACCGGTAGGAGGCCGGTTAAGAGATTTCGTTCCTGCCTGGGCCCACATTACTTCGGATCAGTGGGTGTTGGAGATCGTGCAGAGGGGTTACGCTCTCGATTCCAACGCCCAGTGAGGGACGCGTTTGTGCGGTCTCCGTGCAGGACGAGGTCCAAGAGAGAGGCGGTAAGGCAGATGTTGGAAAGGTTAATAGCGCTCAGAGCGGTGGTGCCGGTACCGCCGGAAGAACAAGGCAGCGGTCGGTACTCTATTTATATTGTAGTACCAAAAAAGGAGGGTACCATGCGGCCTATTCTAGATCTAAAAGGAGTGAACAGGTGTCTCCAGGTGTTGCACTTTCGAATGGAGACATTGAGTTCAGTCATAGTAGCGGTGCGGCAGGGAGAGTATCTAACCTCGTTAGATCTGTCGGAGGCTTACCTGCATATTCCGATCAGAGTGGAGCACCAACGGTTTCTTCGGTTTGCAGTGCCTATGGGGCATTTTCAATTCCAAGCAATGCCTTTTGGGCTTGCAATGGCACCGAGAACATTCACCAAGATTATGGTGGTGGTGGCGGCGGCGTTGAGAAGAGAGGGAGTATTGGACCGTATTTGGACGATTGGTTAATTTGCGCAAAGTCGCTGGGGGAGAGTCAGCAGGCGACCAGTTGAGTAGTGTCCTTCTTACAAAGCTTGGGATGGGTAGTCAACGTGGCGAAGAGCAAGTTGGCACCTTCTCAGGAGTTGGAGTATTTGGGAGCTCGTTTCAACACGCGCAGGGGAAGGGTTTTCCTTCTGCTAGAGCGGGTGCAGAAATTGAGACGGTTAATTCGAGAGTTCCGGGCGATCAGGTCTCCGTCAGCGTGGCGGTATCTGCAGCTGCTGGGGACGATGGCAGCTACGATAGAGGTAGTGCCGTGGGCCAGAGCTCACATAAGACCTCTGCAGAGAGCTTTGCTCAGGAGGTGGTCTCATCAGTCTGATCCATTGTCCAGGGAGTTGGTGTGTTCGCAGGAGGCCCGAAGGTCGCTGCGGTGGTGGCTGCGGCCGGGGGGTCTGGAGAAGGGCATGCTGCTGGAGGCGCCGGACTAGAGGCCCTTGACAACGGATGCGAGTCTGTTCGGATGGGAAGTGCACTTCGAGGGGCAGTTTTCCCAGGGGCAGTGGTCCGACCAGGAGAAGGAGTAGTCCAACAGGTTGGAGTTGAGAGCAGTGTGTTTAGCGCTCCAGGCTTTGCAGGGGTTACTGCAGGGAAAGGCGGTCAGAGTGCTCTCGGACAATGCCACAGCGGTGGCATACATAAATCGGCAAGGCGGTACCAGCAGCGTGCAGCTGGAGACTGAAGCGGACGGCTTGCTGGATTGGGCCGAGCGGCATCTGGAAGCGTTGTCGGCGGCGCATGTACCAGGAGTCGCGTACGAGTGGATCCGGGAGAATGGAACCTGCATCAGGAGGTTTTCGATGCGCTGGTGCGGCGCTGGGGTCGGCCAGTGATGGACCTTATGGCAACATTTGAGTCGGCAAAGGTCGACAGGTTTTACAGCAGAAGGAGAGAAAGGATGTCGGAGGGTCTGGATGGTCTGATACAAAGGTGGCCGGAAGACAGTCTTCTGTACGTCTTTCCGCCGTGGGTGCTGTAAACGGGGGCGCTGGTCGTGAATGTCCACAGTCTTGGCAAAGGCAAAATATTATTATGACTTGCAAAGGATTGTGGGGGATGTAGTTCATTCATACCAGAATCAGCCATTCACAAAATAATGAGTTGTGATGCTCGAGTGTAAGCAAAGAAAAACAGATTTTATTCATGGGGTTAATTCTCCCACACAGATTTACTTGGTAACACAAAAGGACACTTCAAGTATTATACTCAGGAAAAACAAAACATGATATAAGGTAACTGAACTTCTTAAGCAATAAATCAATAAAGACCTTGATGGGAAACAGAAAAGGTCTTTTTGATGGCTCCTGCTAATGACCTTCTTAGCAGTGCTCCAAAAGGCAAAAACAAAACCCAAAAGTAACCAAAAAAACCTGTTCTTTATCAAGGATAACTTTCTTCTATTTACACACACACAAAAAAAGAAGTTTCCTTCCAGAGCTCACGTGCACTTGTGCCTGGCTCAATTACCAATAATTAGCCAGCTGCAAACCCCTTTGCTGGTTCACACTCTCTACGTGGCTCAATCCTACCCTAAAGCTTTCTTGCAGAGACTTTTCTGGTTAGATAAAAGAACCAGTTACAGTTCCTTTTGGTGGTTGTTGTATTAGTGAGAAACTATTTTAAAACAGCAGCCTAGACAGAGAGCAGTCCATGTATTCTAACTGATTATTTGAAATATCTCCTTCTTCCTCAAATATCATAGAATCAATATCAGGGTCTGGCTCAGAGGAATTCCTTTATTGATCACTCTCAGGATAATATTTGTTTCCCTGCTGTCTTCGTGGAGAAGAGCTAGGGCATAGATCAAAGTTCATACCTGAGCTTCCTTTGCTGTTAGGTTTCCTCTCCAGGTATCCTGGCCAGTAAGTAGTCCAGCTTTTATGTCCAGCCTTCCAATCAAGATCCCTGGACACTGGGTCTCTCTTCACATACCTTCTTGCACCGGTCTTAGGGTCCCTTCCAAATGCAGCCGTCTCCTTCAAAGGTGCCGTCTGGGAATTCCTGGCTTTATAACTCCACTCCTCTGGCTTCCTCCAGTCCAATGGAGTATGCTTGCCTCTGGAATCACTCCTAACACACGTACTGCTGTGGGCTCCTTCTTTAGACCTCCAAGATGTCTTTCTCTTCTTCCTTCCACGTTGCTTCTGCTGTTGTCTCTCCTGGTTCTGTCTGCTCTGTCTCTGTGTAGAATATCCTTTACTTTTAACGTGCTTAGAGGGACACTCCACCCTAGCACAGCCCAGGTGTGCTGAATCAAGCCCTGCCCTTGGAGATGAGTGATTGGGGATTACCTCATAGCTCTCCTGATTGAACACACGTTTCCCCACTTCAGCTCTTCTAGAGGCTGTTTGAAACCTGGTGCATTCTGGGACTGGTAGTCTTTTATGAAAACCTTCTGTTTTAGTATTTCTACCAGCAAAGACAGGTTGCTTGTTCAGAGCCAATTCACCTCTTTTATAGTTCCCTCCTGAACTATGATAAGCTTCCTTATCACAGTGCTCATCGGCAGAGTTCTCCAGCGCATAGAGAGGCACAGGGGATTAGTTCTGCTGGTAGAGCCGGACTGGCCAAGAAGGCTGTGGTATGCTGACTTGATGCGTCTGATGGTGGAACCACCTTGGAAACTGCCGGACAGGGTGGATCTGCTGGTGCAGGGGCCGTTAAGCATGCCTCAGGTACATCGATTTTCGCTTACGGCTTGGCTCTTGAAAGGGCAAGGCTAATGGGTAAAGGCTACTCATCAGCGGTGATTGCTACGCTATTGAGGTCTCGGTGGCGGACCACGTCAATGGCATATGTGAGAGTGTGGCGACTGTTTGAGGCTTGGGGTGAGGAGAGACAGTTGCAAGTGTTGAAATCCACGGTAGCGCAGGTGTTGTCTTTTTTGCAGGATGGATTGGATAAAGGCTTAGCAGCATATTCCCTCCGGGTACAGCTAGTAGCTCTAGCTTGTTACCGAGGAAATGTACAGGGGAAGACGCTGGGAGCTCATCGTGATGTGAAGAGATTTTTGAGAGCAGCCTCGTTATTGAGACCTCCTTGCAGAAGGGTAGTCCCGGGATGGGATCTCAACGTGGTCTTAGAGGCGCTGGTGCAGGAGCCCTTTGAGCCATTGTCTCAGGCGACCTTGAAGGATCTCACGCTTAAGGTAGTGTTTTTGGTGGCTATTACCTCAGCGAGGAGGATCTCGGAGTTGCAGGCCCTGTCGTGTAGAGAGCCTTTCTTGTCTTTTTCAAAGGAAAAAGTAGTGCTTCGGACGGTGCTGTCCTTTTTGCCTAAGGTGGTTTCCGCCTTCCATGTCAATTAGGTGGTGGCCTTGCCAGTTTTTGCCAGGTCAGCGGTAGAGGGGACTAAAGGCAGGTTGCATAGGTTGGACATTGGGAGAGTCCTAAAGGTGTATTTGCAGCGGACGGAAGCGCTGCGCAAGTCCAATAGGCTGTTTGTCCTGTTTGGGAATTCGCGACAGGGAAAACCGGCCTCTAAGGCTTCTATTGCTAGGTGGATTAAAGAAGTGATTGCGTCAGCATATTTGCTGAAGGGCAGAGTGGTGCCGCAGAGTTTGAGAGCGCATTCTACGAGATCTCAGGCGGCATCTTGGGCAGAGTGTAGCTTAGTCCCTGCGGCAGAAATTTGTAGGGCAGCGACTTGGTCGTCGTTGCACTACTTTGTCAAGCATTATAGAATTGATGTGCAGGCGGAGGGGGATGCGAGATTTGGATCGGCAGTGCTTCAGGCTGGTTTGGCAGGTCCCACCCGTTGAGAATGTTCACTGCTCTGCTACATCTTTAATGGTTCGGGACTAGACTGGAGATACGATAAGGAAGGTTAAATTAGACTTACCTGCTAATTGTAGTTCCTGGAGTAGCTCCAGTCTAGTCCCGCTCCCCCCCCCCCCGGAGGAATTCTGTCAAGAGATAGCCTGAGCACAGGGGTGGGGAAGGAGACAGTTTTTAACTTGGGCATTAAATAGCGAATCAAAGTACCAGAGGTACTGAGTCGGTACCTTCTCCGAAGGATGAAGAGCCTCTCTAGGGGGGCTTGGGAGAAGGGCAGCTCTTTTATCCAGCAATTGTTTACTGATAGTTAAATTAAGGTAGTTACAGTTTGGCTGGCTAGAAGTTTAGTTTTAGTTTTTCATATGATCTGTGTTGAGATTAACTTGTTGTTTGCTCTGGTGAGTCGGCTTTGATAATGGCAAACTGGTTCAAGGGGGCGGTCCCTGGACTACTTATACTAGGGTCACTGAAAGAGTGACATGCTCAGTCTCCTAGCTGCGGGAGGACGTACACAACTCTAATGGTTCAGGACTAGACTGGAGCTACTCCAGGAACTACAATTAGCAGGTAAGTCTAATTTAACCATAGTAGGCTTTGTTTTGTTTGAAAGGAACAATTCCCTTTCTTCTGTGCTCTTCTGGTCAGACATGCAGACACCCATACACTCTCACCCAAAGAGATTGAAAATCATTCAGTTGTGACATGCTTTCCCCACTTCCACACACCAATTCTTGATGGCCTAGCTCTTAGTGATTCAGATGTGTGTGTCTGACTTCCTTTATTGTAAGTTCTTCTGTGAATCTTAGCAACTGAACCATATAGCTTAATGATTGTAATGAATGGTGACACCTAGTATTGCAAGTGAACCATGCAGTTTGCTACTGGTTGCTGTATACACTGTCATCTAGTGGTGGAGATGCATTATAATACTTGTTGCCATGAGACATTGATGTTTTTAGTTTCACCAGTCACAGGATACCAGTCTCCAGGAACAAGCACAAATGCAGTCTTCACGTATGGGTAGTTTCTTCAGGAACAAGCAGGAAGTCAGCTCTCACATATGGGTGACGTCTGTGCCGACGGAGCCCGCATGGAGCATTTCCCCAGCTTTCAAAGAAAGCCTTTGGGACATGCTACCATGCATGTGTGGTCCCCTTCCTGTCGAAGGGTGCCATCTTGCTCAGTCTCCTTTTTTCTGCGGAGCCCAACTGTCCAGTTTTCCCAGAAAAAATCCTTGCTATAGCCTTAAAAATTAGCTTTTCACGGTTTGTGTACTAGTTCCTCTAACCGCCTTGAGCCGGCATCAGGCCCAGGGCTGTTCTCGGCTCCTTCACTCTTTTTTTTTTTTTGATCGAGGCTTGCCTTGACTGGCGTTCGCATCCTTTTTCTTATGGGGGTCGTCACCACGGCCAGGTGTTCCCCACCATGTCCCCTGGTGGGTTCAAATAATGTGATCGCTGCAGTCAAACTGTCAGTCACCGACACCCATGACTGCTGCCTGGGACTGGGCCATGTTAGCACCTCCTGCGACCTGTGCCAGGCAATGACACCTAAAACCAATAAACGGTCAGAGTTGCAGGAGAAACTGTTCCCAAGGTCCGACTGCACTGACCTCCCCAACGCCAAGCTCCAAGCCCAGCACTTCCATGAGGCCCGAGTCCTGCGGTGGCTCCGAGAAGACCTCGGACCCCGAGTGAAAGAAGAAAAAATCATCAAAGTCTGTCCGAGGTTCCACCGGAGAAACCTGGTAAGATGGCTCCGAAGGAGTCGGGCTACTCCAAGAAGTGTCCCACAAAGGTCTTCAAAAAGGATTCCTTGGCCGACCGAGACCGTGCAAGGTTCCTCGGGAGCGTAGTCCTCATGGAGGAAGCACTCGCGAGAGTGCTGGCACCAGGCCCAAGATCCTCAGTGCCCACTCCGAAAGCAGCGGAGTCTTCTGGCTTGGAATCCAGAATGGCAGCCATGGAACATAACATCACTGCTATCCTGGCCATTCAGCAGGCAGTGATGACTGGTTCGTCGGTATCTGCCCCGATGACTGGGGCCCCGACTGCGGGGGATTCCCTGGTTGTTGAGCCGAGCTCAGAGCGCCACAGGCCTTGGGTAAATCCTTAGACCTGATTGAAGTCCCAGTCCCATTCCTCAGGCTCCTCCTGGTTCTCCCCGGCCGGTTTCCGAGACTCAGACCTCATGTCCTTGGGAGGGCCCTGGCCCTTCTGCGCAGGCCTCGAGGCAAGGAGTTGCAGGACCTCAGATTCATCATCCCCCCTCGACTCTGCCACCCTGGAAACCAGACGGCACAGAGACATCCCCTTGGATCCATCTCCCCCAGCACCAATGTTCCCTCTAATTTTCTGTAGGCTGTGTGCGCATAAAATATCAGCTGTGTGCAGCTTTTGAAGGAAGGTTAAATTTTTGTGCGCCACATAATGACACTTGGAGTTATATACTTTAAAATTTGACTACACATCAGAATACAGTATGTACACCACATTGATTTTAATCAAATTAAATGAAAATAGACGATTACTAAATGAAGCGGGAAATTTCTAGTAATTACAATCATAACTTTTAAATTTTAAGACATCTGTGTCGTTTTCTATCAGAATCAGAGCCGTAATTTTTGTGCGCTCTGTTGTAAAGTATGTGCGCTTGCTCGGCGAGGTGTGTGCGCGCGCACACGCGCACAGCTTAGAGGGAACAGTGCCCAGCACCATTCTCTGCCAGAGGACGTGGCCTTTCATGACTGTCAGGAATATGGCCAAAGCCCTCTCGGTGCAAACCAAGGCAGAGGAGGACCCATGCATCGAGGAACTGGAGATCCTCCAGTTTGAGTCTCCACCCAAGGAAACTCTCACGGTGCCGGTGCAGCCGATCCTTGAGCGGCCACTGCTACAAATGTGAGAGACCCCCGGCGTCAGTGCCTTTGGTCAGCTGATGTCTCGACCATGTCAAGAAGAGGCTGGGGTTTCACAAGCCCCAAGTCCCACATAACTCCATGGTTGTCGAGTCAACCATGCAAAAATTCAAAAACCAGAAGACTTGCTCTTCTGTCCCCCTTGGAAGGGATGCTAGAGCCCTCGGTGCCCTTGGGCGCAAGTGCTATCATGGCTCGATGCTGGGGTGCCAAATCCGGCCTATGAGCTATACATAGGCATGTATCTGAAGGCCATGATCCAGGAGCTGTCCAGATTCTTTGCGGGGCTGGTCGGGAAACCTCTCCAATGGTTCCAAGCTCTGACCTCCGGGATCAAGGACTGCTGGGTGGCATGACTGATCCGAGTCAGTAGCTCGCGTAGCAGCGGCCGGCATCGGGGCTCGACACCAAGCCTGGCTACAGTCCTCGGACCTCGAGCAATGAGTCCAGAATAAAGCTGCTTGACGTCCCCTGCACTGGTGAGAACCTGCTTAGCAAACCCATGGCTGACAAGGCAGCTGAGATTGAAGCTAAAGTGGTGACCCGCCAGAGGCTCTCAAAGAAGACTTCTTCATTTCCCCACAAAAAATCCTCAGGGGAAAAGGCTCCTAGTCCAAGGGAAAAAAGGGCACTTCCAACAGAGTCACCACTAATAGTCCTTCTCGGGCCAGCAACAGCATTCTTACCCTAAGAGGCAGGGTCAAGCAGCTTAGAAGCCCAAGGCTCAGAAGTTCCAGGCCCTGGCTTTTGACTCCTAGGGCAGGGCCTCCCCTCCCCTGGGAGACATTCACCAGCCTACAGGGGGCTGTCTGGCACTCGTTGCCCATGAGTGGCCCAAGGTCACCTCAGACTAATGGGTACTGCAGGTGGTAAAGGACAGATACCTCCTCAACTTAAAACAAGTACCACCTAGGTTCTTACCAGGAGAGCCAGTGCGATCTCTCCTTCACCAGACCCTCCTGCTCTCAGAGCTCACAGGTCTGCTCAGGGACAAGGCAGTGGAGCCTGTACTCAAGCATCTGTGGCGAAAAGGCTTCTAATCAAGGTACTTCCTTGTCCCCAAAAGAACAGGGGCCTCAGGCCTATGCTAGACCTGTGAAACCTAAATAAGTTTCTGGTGAAAGATGCTCTCCCTTGTAACACTGCTGCCTTATCTCCACCGGGGAGAATGGCTGTGCTCCTTGAACCTAAAGGATGTGTACACTCATATCCTGATCCATCCCTCCCATAGGCAGTATCTGTTTTCTTCCTGTTGCTGCCAAAAAACGTCATTTTTTGGTTTAAATCTGTGCTCTGCCTTTCTGTCTACGCTGGTACCTTTCTTGATACCGGGCCCGATGTTTGTTTTTGTTTGTTTCGTTTCTTTTCTTAAAATATTTTTTTCTCTTTACCTTTTCATTTTTTCCAATATTGGTGGTTCTACCGACAAATTAGGTCTTGGCTTACTTTTCTTCTGTCACAATGGAAAAACACATCAGTAGCTTCAAAAAATGTACCAAGTGATCTGGTACAATGTCAGTCACAGATAAACATGACTGCTGTTTAAAATGTTTGGATCCAGACCATTTACTAACTGAGTGTCCTTTGTGCCAACAAAGGACAAAAAGAGGCCTAAAGAACAGAGCCAGACAGTATAGTTCTCCGGGAACAAGCAGAAATTCAGTCCTCACATATGGGTGACATCAGCACCGACGGAGCCCTCGCGGAAGCATCCCCCCAGCTTTCAAAGAAAGCCTTTGGGAGATGCTGCCACGCATGCATGGTCCCCTTCCCGCCCAAGGGTGCCATCTTGCTCAGTCTCCTTTTTTTCTGCAGAGCCCTTCAGACGTCAGTCTGGCTTGTCCCCAGAAAAAGTTGATTTTTTTTTTCTCCTGAGCTTCATATTCGCCTCCGGTACTGCACCAGTACTCTTCCCGCCACCCAACCTTGCTGTCTCGGCATCGAGTTTGAGTCCCTTCTTGTAGTTTTTTATTTTTGGCGTCTTCGCGCCTTTTTTCCAACTGTCAGCCTGGCTGGTCTTCGACCACGCTGGGGTACCTTTTTCCCCCATGGCTGCCAGGGGCTTCAAGAAGTGTGATCAGTGTACCAAAATTATGTCCTTGACTGACACACACGACTGCTGCCTTTGCTGCCTTGGGCAGGACCACGATCCTACAGCATGCGGTCTCTGCAAAAAGATGTCCAGCAAGGCCCTCAAGATCCGCCAGCAGTAGCATGATAGGTTTTTCCCCAAGTCCCCAGTGCCTCCAAACGCCAGGGCCTCATCTGAAGCCATGACATCTCGGGCGGGCCCCTCCGAACTTGAGTGGTGCTGTGGTTCTTCAGAAAGGGGGTCTCCCTCGAGGGAACCCAAGAAGAAGAAAACCTCGAAGGTGGCATCCCTGGATGGATTTGACAGGCCGGCTACGTCCCGAACCAGGTCCCGCAGTCTGAGATGCTCGTTTGAAGGATAGGAGAGGGAGCACCCTGCAAAGGTCTCCCGAAAGGAATGGACCTCGGATCAGCCTCGGTCGCCAGACACCATCCTCTTTGAGGACTCCCCTTCACGGGAACTGGCGTCGGGCCAGAGTCCCTCAGTACTTGCGCCGATGGCTGCGGAGCTATCTCCAGGAACAAGCAGGAATGAGTCTTCACATATGAGTCTTCACATATGGGTACGTCGGTACCGACGGAGCCTGCACGGGAATGCTCCCCAGCATCCAATCAGAAAGCTTTTGGGAGCAGCCCTCGCGCCTGCGTGGTGACTTCCCGCCTTTCCCACTGCCTCTCTTCAGTTTTCGTTTTTCCGCGGAGCCAACAGGATGTCCTCCTGTCACCGCAGAATTTGTTTCCTTTAAAAATCCTTATTTTTCTTATTTTCTTGCTTTTTCGAGTTTCCCTCGATGCCGTTTTTCCTCCTGAGGTGAGGACACCGGTCTATTCTTCTCTCCAGGATCAGGTAACCCACAAACAGTCTGTTAAGACTAGCCAATTCTTGAAGGGTAATTCTCATGCCCAGCATGATGACGGCTCCGGCCTTACCCTCAAGACCTCATTGGCAATAAAACCTCGGCGGGAGTCTTCGGGCTCCAAAGCATTTACGGGGTTTCAGGTTGTTCCGGGGGCTCACCCCTCACAGGACATACCTGAGCCGTGCCAGGGGGTGGCATCTGCTTCAAGCGGTACCAATAACCCAGCATCGGCATCGGTGTCGAGTGCTGCACTCTTCACCAGGGATCGTCATCGAGCATCCTCGCTACCTTCGGGTCCGAGCGATACGACTCAAATTGACTTTCCTGCATGTGAGCCGTGCTTGGAGGTGGTATCCGCTTTGAGCGGTACCAATCCCCCGGCATCGGCACCGGTGTCGAGTGTTTCACTCTTCACCTGGGATCTTCATCTGGTATCCTCGGTACCTTCGGGGCTGATCGATACGACCCAGATTGGCTTTCCTATATCCCAGCTATGCTCGGGGTTGGTACCGACTTCGAGCGGTACCGATACCCCGGCATCGGCGCTGGGATCGAGAGTTCCTCCCTTCACCGGGTATCGTTTTCGGACGTCCTCGCTACCTTCGGTACCGCTCGATGCGACTCCGATTGACCTTCCTGTATCGGCATCGCCGATACCACAAACAACGTCGGTACTTTCTAGACATGTATCGATGGACTTGCTCGCTTCGATGCCGAGTCTGGAATCGATATCCATTCTAGATGATTTGATACCGACGCGCTTCAGAACCGATCCATATCGTTTCTGGCTTCGCAGTACCGAGGATATTCATCAAGGCTCTTGGCTTACCTCGGTACCGCTTCAGCAGCCCCCGAATACTGCTTCAATGACATTATTGTCCCCGATACCGATACCGGTGTCGGGGTCGATTCCTGCAGTTCCATCGGTGCCATCGATCCTTTCTATGCCTAGTTTGGAATCGATACCAGGCACTCACGATGCAGTACTAACTGCTTCAAATCAGAACTCTCAGGATCACTGTTCATCGAGCAGGATTCTTTTTCTGCACCAGTCCAATATCTCTTCTGGTGCTCAAGCTGCTCCTTCAGCCTCAGCTTGCCCAGGATTAATTCCTATTGGAAATCCTTCTTTTCAGGAGTTTCTCCTTGACATGGCAACCTTTCTTGCCATTCCTATTCCTGGTTTTTCTCTTGACCAAGATCCTGTAGAACAGGAAATTATAATGCTTCCTTTACGTCATTCTTTACAGGATCTTCTTCTGAGGATATGGGAATCACCTTTGAGGGTTCCCTTGCCTTCTACAGCCATGGACATTCTGTATCAGGTACCTCCCTCTCCAGGGTTTCAGAAAAACCAACTTCCACATCATTCCATGGTAGTGGAATCAGCATTGAGAAAGGTAAAAAGTAAGAAGAAGCATTCTTCTTATCCGTCAGGTCGTGCATCTAAAGCACTTGATGCCTTTGGACGTCAAACCTTCCAAACTTCTATGCTGGCTTCAAGAATTATTTCATATATTTTCTATATGAGTCTGACACTTCAGGAGGTCACAGAGAAATTATCTCTCTTGTCTCCTTTTTTGTCAGAACCTAAGGCCTCTGACTATTCCTTGCTTCTTAACCATAGCAGGAATATCTCTTGGTTCCTTTCTCGTGCTTCTCTAGACTCTTTTGAGTCTGTCAGCAGATCCTCTGCTATTGCCATTGGAGCACGTCGTACAGCCTGGCTGCAAGCTTCAGACTTGAGCAGATGGGCACAACCTACACTGGGTAATTCTCCTTGTACTGGAGAAAATTTCTTCAATAAAGAGGCTTTACGTCAGGTTGCTCATTGCTCCACTGACTTTCCTAGTTCTGGAAACCGTCCTAAGCCTTCTTTTTCCCCAGGACGTAAAATGTCCTACCAAACCTTCTTTTCCTAGGAAAAGAAAGTTTCACCCTTCTTCTGCCCATCCTCCAGATATACCCAAACAAGGGACATCTCCTCATAGTCTGAAGTCTCCAGACTCTAAGCAGGCTAATTTTAGCCAGAAACCATAGGTTCCTGTATGTTGCAATTCTACAGTTAACTTCTTTTTACCAGAAGTTATTCTTCAAACTCTACACTGGTTTTTCTTTTCAGTATGCTAAGCTGTTAGGATATTTTTGTCCATGGGTTACAGTCTTCTCCCTTTCTTTTTATCATAAAGGGAGATTACAATTATCCTGATAGTTTTCTGTCCCCACATGGACATTTTTTCCTTCAGCTGACTTACCATATGGTACGTCACCTACCAACCCCCACTCTTCCAGGGTTTCCCCTGCTCAAGTTGGTACCATACTGAAACACTTCCCTTCTTTCCAGTGTAGATTTTCTACTATCCTTCAATGCATGCTCTGAACAACTCATCTGACAGGGACGGAAATATCCCCGCTCCCTCTGTCTGTTTTTCTCCCTGTTTTTATACAGGGGGATTCCCTTTTTTCTTTGTTCAGTTGCTGCACATACACAAGTTCCAGTGTTCACTTAAAGTTTCTTGCAAGCTCCTTTCATTATCTTGCATAATTCTACTCATTGCAGGTTATCTTCTTCTAGCCATATCCTAGCCTAGGATATGGCAGCACTTCTGACTGCTGTCAGTTATCTCATAATTTTCCTGCACAATGCTCTCTGCAATCTTCAGAGAAGCTTTCTACTATGGGCCCTTGCTATAGAGCATTGAACTTGTCTCTGAGGGTTTTCCATATAATAGTAAAAGCTTATATAGTCATTCCATGGCTATATAGTTTCTTTATACCCTCTTGTCTCCTGTTGTGATACAGAAGACAAGCTTTTTCTGCGTGAATGTCCAAGGAGTTCCCAATCTGGCAGGAATCTACCCTTTTTTTCCTTACAGCTTGGCAGTATCTTTTCTACTCCACTTGGACAACGCATACTCTTTACTGTACATGATACCTCTGAGTCCCTTGACTGGGTCCTCCTGGTGTCTTAGTCTATGCGTTTTCTTGTCCTTTGGACGTGTCAGAGTCCTCAAGTACTCCTGACGTGCTCTTACCAGACTGCTTTTATCCTCTGTTTTTCACACAACCATACTGGTTATTCCACTGAAATACATTCCTGCACCACGGAAATAGATTCTCTATTTATCTTCAGGTGGTTTTCAACCCCTTATTATTAGATGAATCTTTTCCTATCACATTCCCCATGTGAATGTTCTTATGGGGTTCAGTTGCAGGCATGTATCCTCAGACTTATATTCATGTCTGTATATGTCCTATACATACATATTTTTTGTAATCTGTATGGGCATAAGCCATGCCCATCTATATATCTATATCTATACCTATCTATCTATCTATCTATCTATATATATATATCTCACATATCTGGACATATATGCACATATATATATAGATATGTATGTATCTCCATATATATATATCCATATATATATATATATATATATATATATATATATATATATATATATATAATACACCCTTTGGGAGACGTCCATAGGACACTATGTATTACCCACTATCTCCCTAACTGTCTGTGCTATAAAGCTTTTACCCTCTTAAGGGGTCCAGACAGTCAACTTGCCTATTCTCATATGGCTTAGTAACTGGGAGCGGTTATACACACAATTACTGCTGTGACTTCAACAGCTTCTATTTTTGTTATAGATCTCCCTATCCATGAAGTATCAAACTTCATTGTCTTCCTATCTCTTACCAGCTAGGAATGACAGTGTACATCTTCTGTATTTCTGAGTACACTTCTGTTCTCCTTGGGAATAGGGGCTTTTTTCCATACCCCCTCTTCCCTTCCAGACTGGGCTAATTCTCCAGATCGGTCAGTCTTCTTCTTTTAGTCCTCAATGTTAATAACTCTGTACCTAAAAGAGTTTTCAGCTTTTTCCCATAAAGCTTTCCATTGAAGACCTGCCATTCTTCTCCTGCCCCAGTTGACACCTGGGTCACCTGCCCATTCCAGGTTTGGAACTTCATCCTCACTGCTGTGAAGTTACCTTGAAGATTCCGCTACTGCATCTACAGTACACTCCATCACAGTTCTACTTCCTACAATCCAGTAGGTAAGTTCTATATTGTACTGGTTCATTAAATATTTTAATGATACTTGACATACATTCTAAAGACTCCTCTCTCCTGTAGTCTTTAGACCTGCTGTTCCTTGCAGCTCTTCTCTATTCAACTCCTACCCCCCATCCCTCAGGGGATGCCTGGGATCCAGGCTTGGGAAATGCCGTCCCGTTCCAGGAATACGCATTTTATGGGATCTCCCCTGGCATCCACAGCTAGGGAGTCCCCATATGTGAAGACTCATTCCTGCTTGTTCCTGGAGATAGCACAGTTACTTACCTGTAACAGGTGATCTCTGGGAACAGCAGGAATTAGTCTTCACAACCCACCCACCTCCCCTAGGAGTTGTATCTATCTATTTCCTTTCCTCTGTCTCTCTGTCTCAGCTATGAAACTCAACTGAAGAGAGGCAGTGGGAAAGGCGGGAAGTCACCGCGCAGGCGCGAGGGATGCTCCCAAAAGCTTTCTGATTGGATGCTGGGGAGCATTCCCGTGCAGGCTTTGTCGCTACCGATGTACCCATATGTGAAGACTAATTCCTGCTGTTCCCAGAGATCACCTGTTACAGGTAAGTAACTGTGCTTTCTGCCTTGGAGTCCAGAATGGTGGCCTTGGAGTGCAGTTTGTCTGCCTTCATGGACCAGCAGCAGGTGCTGTTGTCTAGTGCTACCAGTTCATCCGCCTCGACCACAGGGCCCTTGACATTGAAGACATCCCCAGAAGCCGAGCCTATCCTCTAGGTCCTTCGGCCTCAAGTCGATCCTCGGCCACGTCTCAATCTGGTTCCTGCTCGACGGGGTCATGATCGCTCGGTGGGCCGAAGTCTGTCCCGGTGCCCATGAACCATCTTTGGAGTCCTCTACAGACTACTCCGAGTGGGAGACGGAGGATGAGGGTTGCCCAACACCCATTGCCACCGCGACGTCATCTCTGACTCTCCTGCTTCGGAGTTCCGGTGCCGGTCTCCACCCGAGGACATGGGGTTCCTTGACTTCATCAAGGGCATGTCCAAGGCCCTAGCGTTCCCAACAGAATCGGAGGAGGACCCTCGGGTGGATGAGTTAGAAATCCTTCAGTATAAGGCCCCTCCGAGATAATTGCTTACAGTGCCCATCCCCCCCATCCTGGCACACCTGATGCTCCGCATGTGGGAGACACCGGCATCGGTGCCAGTGGTAAGCAAGCGGCTTGATGTATCGAGTCTGCCAGAGCCCAGGCTTCCAGAAGTCACAGCTGTCGCACAACTCCATGGTGGTGGAGTCGGCCACGTGTCTACTGAAGAGTTAGAAGACGCACTTCTTGGTGCCCTCCCCCCCCCTCCCCCGGCAGGGAGGCATGCACCTTGGATGCCCTCAGCAAAAAGTATTACCAGGGCTCGATGCTCCTCGGCCGCATCCAGGCCTACCAGCTGTACATGGGTATGTACCTGAGAGACCTGGCGAAGGAACTTGCTGTGTTCTTAGCTGTTCTGTCCGAGGAACCCCTGCAGCAGTTCAAAAACCTGGCCAAGGTCATTCATGAGTGCTCCAATTTTGTGTCTCGGACAGCCTATGACGGATTCAGGTTGGCGGCTTGAGTAGTGGTGGCAGGCATCGGCGCCCGACGCCAGGCTTAGCTGCAGTCGTCTAACATCGAGCAATGGGTTCAGGACAGATTGGTCGATGTCCCATGCCAAGGAGAGAACCTCTTTGGCAAGCCCATGACCGACAAAGCTGCCGCTGGAGACAGTTCATGAAAAGTCTCTCCAAAAAGACCACTGTCCCTCCCTGACGGAAGGGCTCTGGTAAAAAAAAAAAAAAAAAAGCCCTTCTACCTGAGGAAAGGGGCTGCTTACAGAAACTACCTACCTTTTCAGGCCTTCCCGGCTCCCCAGCAGGGTCAGCAGACCATGGGACATGGGCATGAACCTTGTAAGCAGAAAGCTCTCAAACCTCAGGTGCCGGTCCCGGCCCCGGCCCAGCCAGGGGAGAGCTTTTGACTCCTTGGGCATAGCCTCTCCACCCCAAGGAAGTCAACAGCCCATAGGGGGACATCTGATCCACTATACCCAAAGGTGGGTAACCATCACCACTGATTCCTGGGCACTTCGAGTGGTCAAGGAGGGTTACTTACTCCATCTGACTCGGACATCTCCCCCTTATTTTCCAAAAGAGCCCCTCAGGTCTCCCCTCCACTGGGACCTTCTACTGAAGGAGCTTGCAGGTCTTTTCAATGATGAAGCGGCGGAACCAGTGCCCCACCATCTCAAGGGCAAGGGTTCTACTCCAGGTACTTCCTCATGCCAAAAAAAGCAGGAGACCTAAGGCCCTTCTTCGACCTGTGCAACTTCAAGTTCCCGGTGAGGGAAAAGTTCAGGATGCTCTCCCTTGGAACATTGCTGCCTTGTCTCCAGCAGGGAGATTGGCTATGCTCTTGGATTTGAAGTATACCTATACCCACATCCTCATTCACCCCAACCACAGATAGTACCTGCAGTTCATGGTGGGGGGCAGGCACTACCAGTACAGGGTGCTGCCTTTTGGCTTGGCCTCCACCCCAAGAGTTTTCACAAAATGCCTGGCAGTCGTGGCCACCTCCAGGAGGTCTTTGTCTTCCCCTACCTGGAAGACTGGCTCATAAAGGGAGGTCCTGCAGCACTTGGGGTTTGTGATAACTACCTCAAGTCTCACCTCCTTTCCAACACAATGTCTGGAGGTCATTGGGGTCAGACTGGACACCCTCCAGGCAAAGGCCTTCTTGCCCGAAGACCAAGCAAACCACCTCATGTCCCTGGACCTGGCACTGGCACTGGATGTACAGTACCATCCCTTAGTGCCCGATTGGCTCCTTTTGCGCCTCCTCAGGCACATGGCCTCCATGGTCCCCGTCACCCCAGATGCCTGCCTCCATATGAGGGCCATGCAGTGTTGCCTTTGGGACCAGTGGACACAGGCCACAGGGTACCTCCGGGACAGTCTCAGTGACCCGTCAATTGGCAGACTCTGACCTAGTGGCAGACTTCCCAATGTCTCGATGCGGAGATGCCTTTTCAAGCCCCGAGCCCCTTAAGGGTCCTCACCAAGGATGCCTCTCTACTCAGCTGGGGAGCCCACTGCGATGAACTCTGCACCCAGGGCAGCTGGTCGCAGGATGAAAGCATCCAGCAGATCAACCTCCTGGAACTACAGACGATATACTTAGCTGTCCAAGCTTTCTGCCACTGCCTACATCACCAGCCGTTGTCGGTCCAGAATGACAACCAGGTGGCAGTGTTCTGTGTGAACAAACAGGGGGCAATGGGGTCTCGTGCACTCTACCGAGAGGCAGTGGTCCTCTGCTCCTACGCAGTCCAACAGGGTATACTCCTGCGGGCAGTATATCTGTCAAGCCGGAACAACTGGCCAACAGATTGAGCAAGGTCCTCCAACCGCATGAGTGGCAGCTGGGACCCCATTGTGGCCAACCGACTCTTCGAGCTCTGGGGGGAACTGGTGATGGATCTGTTTGCCAGACCAGACAACTACCAGTTGCCCCGCTTCTGCTCCCAGCACGCCCATCCCTTCAGTGTGGCGACGGGCGCGTTCCTCATCTTGTGGTTGGAGGGCCTCATGTACGCCTTCCCTCCCATGCTGCTGATTGCCAAAACCTTGTTCAAGACCTTCCGCGACAAGCTTCGCTCATCCTGTTAGCCCTTCAATGGCCCAGACAACCGTGGTTCCTGCTACATTTCTGATTATCGATGGAGACCCCATCCTGTTGGGCAACTCTCCAGGGCTCCTGTCTCAGAAGGGGGGGGGGGGGGAATCTCTTCTGCACCCCAACTTGGGTCCTTGTCACTGACAGTGTGGCTGTTGAAAGGGTGACCCTAGCCCCTTTCAACCTCTAGGGTGAGGTAGAGGAGATCCTGTTGGCCTTTCGTAAGGCTTCCACTAGGAAAGCTTACGCTCTCAAATGGCGCAGGTTTTCAACTTGGTGTGCAGAGCACGGGTTGGACCCATTCTCCTGCCAGTGAGATTGGTGTTACAGTACCTTCTTCACCTCTCGCAATCCGGGCTTAAGTCTAACTCAGGGTGCACCTCAGTGCCCTGACAGCACACCACCACCTGATGGATGGCAAACCCCTCTCAATTCAGCCACTGGTGACCTGCTTCCTAAGGGGTCTGCTCTTATCGAAGCCCCCGGTTCATCCTCCAGCGACAGAGTGTGATCTCAATGTGGTAATGGGGCAGCTCCCTCGCCTGCCCTTTGAGCCTCTGGCTACCTGCTACCTACGATACCTCTCGTGGAAGGTGACATTCCTGGTCACACTCACCTCTGCTCGTAGATTCAATGAGCTTCAGGCCTTAGTGGTGGAGGCATCCTATACCAGGTTCTATAAGAACAGGGTAGTGCTCAGCACGCACCTTCAATTCTTTCCGAAGGTGGTATCGTCCTTCCATCTCAACCAGGAATTGGTACCTGACCCAGTCACCCCAGCATGTGTCGCAGAGCCCCACTTCCGAGTGGGAGGCCCAGATGCTGGCCTTGGAACGCAGTGTTTGTGTTTCTCACTGCCCAGTAGGTGCTGATGCCTGGCCCCGCCAGCATATGCCTCTACCTCGAGGACTTCCCAGGCCGACATTGCGACCCCCGAGAGCCAGATGCCTCGTGAGGATCCTCGGTGTGGGTCTCGATCTCCATCCTGTTTCTCGGGCGCGAGATCTTCACGGGCGAGTGCCTCCGTCTCTGGGCAAGTTTTAGCCTCTGAGATCTGGTGTGGGTCACCGATCCATCTCGAGCCGCCCGACCTAGAGTCCTCCACGGACTACTCAGACTGGGATTCCGATGAAGAGACCTCCCTGGAGACTGTCCCACCGTGAACTCCCCTCTGACCCAGAGGTGACAGTCACCCACCAAGGACACCTCCGTCCTGGAGTTCGTCCAGGACATGGCGCGGGCCCTAGTGCTCACCACTGCAATATGAAGCTCCTCCGAGGGAGGCTCTTTCAGTGCCAGTTCCTCCCATTCTGAACCGCCTCCTACTCTGGGCATCTGGGAGACCCCGGCCTCTGTCCCGAATGTGAGCAAGCGTCTGGATGCTATGTATAAGGTCCAGGAGGTCCGGGGTTCCAGAAAGCCCAGCTCCCCCACACCTTGATGGTGGTCGAATTGACCATATGGAAGCAAAAGAGCCCAAAGACTCATTCGTCAGTCCTCCCGGGCAGAGTCTCATACGCTCGACCCCTAGATTGGCCACTGTTGGAAACAGGATACTGGACTTGATGGACCTTGGTCTGTCCCAGTATGGCATATCTTATGTTCTTATGACTCCCTCAGGCGCAAGGCTTATCAGGGCTCCATGTTGTCATGCCGCATCTAAGTTTACCAATTATACATTGGGATGTTCCTTCATGATCTCACTAGGGAGCTCAGAGGCTTCGCGGTGGGCTTTGACAGAGACCATCTCTGGCGGTTTCAGGCCTTCTCAAAGTCCGTCGGGGAATGCTCGAAGTACCTCTCGCGAGCAGCATACAACTGCTTCAAGTCTTCCACCCGGGTGGTGGTGGCTGGCATTGGAGTCTGCCAGCAGGCTTGACTCCAGTCCTCAGACCTGGAACAGTGGGTCCCAGGAGAAGCTGCTGGATGTCTCTTGCCTCAGGGAGCAGCTATTTGACAAGCCCATGAAGGACAAGGCTGCGGAGATGGAGACTGAGTACATGACTCATACTCACCTCTCCTGGAAAACTTCCTCCCTCCCCAGGAAGAAGCAGCAGGGCAAGAAGCCTTTCTTCCAGTGATAGGCTTGGGTAGCCCCTATACGGGAACCCCTATGTGCCAGCGTCGACCCCTGTTCAGGGCGGTCAGGGCAAGTCCATGGTCCATAGCCTCGTAAGCCGAAGGGCCCCAAAACCCAACCCACAGCTCTGGCTCAACCATCCTTGGGGTTTTGATGCCATTTTGGCATAGCCTCTCCCACTCTGGCAGGGCGGCTGTCCGTCGGGGGGCATCTGGTCCATTTCTCCCACAGGCAGGGAGTCCATCTCCACCGATGCCTGGGTTCTCCAGGTCGTTCGGGAGGGCTATCATCTCCATCTGGACCAGGCCCCTCCTCCATACTTTCCTGGGGAGCCACGTCGGTTTCCCCAGTATCAGGCCCTCCTGAGTCAGGAGCTCGCAGACTTCCTCGAGGATGGCGCCGTAGAATCGGTTCCACCACACCTCCGAGGACGGGGGTTTTACTCCCGATACTTCCTCATCCCAAAGCGGACAGCGGACCTTCGGCCCATCCTCAACCTGCGGAACCTCAACTTCCTGGTGCGGGAGGAGTTCAAGATGTTCTTCCTTGGAACGTTACTGCCCTGCCTCCAGCAGGGCGATTGGCTCCTTGGACGTAAAGGATGCCTACGGCTCTCATCCTTGTCCACCCCAAACACAGAAAGTACCTCCGCTTCATGGTTCAGGGAAACCATTACCAATACAGGGCACTTCCCTTTGCCTCTTGTCTGCCCTGCGGGTCTTCACGAAGTGCTTGGCCATGGCTGCGGCCCATCTGCGGCTGCAGGGCACCCTTTGTCTATCCATATCTAGACGACTGGCTCGTAACAGGGGGCATGGCCTCCGAAGCCAGGCAGGCCATGGATCGCACCATTTGCCTCCTGGAGCATCCGGGGTTCATGATCAATTACCCAAAGTCCCACCTCACTCCAGTTCAGTCCCTGGAGTTAATTGGGGCTTGCTTGGACACCCTTCGGGCCATGACTTTTCTTCCTCAGGACAGGACGGACTGCCTTGTGTCCCTGGCATCCGAGGTGCGGTGCCATGGCGCCGTCTTGGCCTGGACGATGTTTCGCCTTCTCAGCCACATGGCCTCCACGGTCCATCTCATGCCCAATGCCCATCTCATGCCCAATGCCCATCTCATGCCCAATGCCCATCTCAACATGCGGGTGACACAGTAAGGCCTCCGAGCGCAATGGGCACAATCTGCCGGTTGCCTCCGAGACCCCATCTCAGTCTTTCCCAGCACGGTAGAGTCTGTGGCTTGGTGGCAGGTGTTTTGGAACCTGCCAAACCACGGCGCATCAGGTGATCTTGCCATGGACGCCTCCCTGGTGGGCTGGGGAGCCCACTGCGAGGGACAGCGCACTCGGGTCCTGGTCCCTCGGAGTCCTGGCAGCAGATCAGCCTGCTGGAACTCCAGGCAGTTTGCCTCGCTCTCTGGGTTTTCAGGTACCGCTTGCAGCACCGAGTGGTGCTGGTCCAGACAGACAACCAGGTCACGTTGTTCTATGTCAACAAACAGGGGGGCACTGGCTCCTGTAGTCTCTGTTCGGAGGCAACAGCCCTGTGCTCCTTTGCAATGAGCCAGTGCATGACCGTCCGGCCCACTTACCTCCTGGGTGAAGACTGCAATGGCGAACCGGCTCAGCAGGGTCCTTCAGACGCACGACTGGCACCTGTATCCCTGAACAGCGCAGCGCCGCTTCCAGCATTGGGGGACTCCAGACCTGGACCTCTGCCAGCCCGGCAAACTCGCAGCTTCCTCTGTTCTGTTTCCCTTCCGCACCTGGGCAGGGTGGCCCCCGATGCCTTCCTCATCTCGTGGGAGACGGGGTTATTATATGCCTTCCCTCCCCTCATCGCCCGTACCCATCTCAAGGTCCAGTGAGAGAGGGCCTCGATGATTCTCATAGCCCCGAGGTGGCCCAGGCAACCTTGGTTTCACCTGCTGCTCCATCTCTCGACAGAGCCCCTGGTCCCGCTCAGGTTCTCATCAGAACTGCTGACACAGGAGGAAGGTTTGCTTCTGCACCCCATTCTGAGGTCCCTGTCCCTCACAGCTTGGCGGCTGAGCGGGTCACTCTAGCCTTCTAACATCTCCCCGTGGAGATCAAGGACATTCTTTTGGCCTCACGAAAGGACTCGACCAGAAGGGCTTACGCTTTCAAGTGGCATCTGTTCTCTGTGTGGTGCTTGGAGCACTGAGCGGACCCATTTTCATGCTCTACCAGTTTGGTCTTGCAGTACATGCTCCATCTCTCGCAGTCTGGGCTGAAGTCTAACTCAGTCAGGGTTCACCTGAGTGCCATCTCAGCTAACCACCACCCCATTGAGGGCAAACTTCTTTCAGGGCTACCACTTGTCTTTCGTTTTTATGTGAGGCCTGCTTCTTTCCAAGCCTCCTACCTGCCCTTCTCCAGCGGAATGAGACCTCAACATGGTCCTCACGCAGCTGCCCAAGCTGCCCTTTGAGCCCATGGCTACCTGCCCACTGCAGCCTCTGTCGTTGAAGGTGGCCGCCTTGATAGCTCTCACCTCCGCCCGAAGAGTCGGTGAACTCTAGGCGCTGATGGCCGACGCACTGTACACCGTTCGCCAGGTGGTCCTGCAGACTCACCCCAAGTTCCTTCCGAAGGTTGTCTCTGATTTTCATGTTAGTCAAGAGATAGTGCTGCCCACTTTCTTCCCGAAGCCCCACGCTGACTGGGCATCCGAGATTCTCCACACCCTGGATTGTAAGAGGGCTCTCTTTCCATCTGCAGTGGACTCGGGACCACCGCAGATCCAGGCAGCTCTTCGTTTCCTTCGACATCAGCCACTTGGGGCTGGTGGTCGCCAAACGTACCTTGTCCATCTGGGTGGTGGACTGCATTTCCTTTGCTAAGGCATAGGCCCAGACTGGGTTTCCCCTGGAACGCCAGGTCACGGCTCACAATGTCCAAGTGATGGCGACGTCTGTCGCTAGTCTGCGCTCTGTGCCACTGGCAGACATTGCTGGTCCGCTACCTGGTCTTCCACTCACACCTTCACAGTGCATTACTGCCTGGTGAGGGAGTTCCATTGGGACGTCGCCTTCAGCCAGGCTATACTCTAATCTGTTCAGGGTTCAAGCAGCTCCTGCCCTCTGCCTTTTCTTGTTCTGGGAATGTGGCCATCCATGAACCTGGGGTCCTCGGACTGCCTTCGGCTTTCACTGGCAACTGTTCACAGTGATGCCGTGCCTTTTTCTACAGGTCCTCGGTAGCGTGTAGCTAGGGAGTCCCATATGTGAGAACTGACTTCCTGCTTGTTCTTGGAGAAAGCGTAGTTAATCACCTGTAACAGGTGTTCTCCAGGGACAGCAGGAATCAGTCCTCACAACCCTCCCTCCTCCCCTTTAGTTGCTTTATGTTTTTGCCATCGTCTTGAAGGAGCTATAGCTATGGCACCTGACTGAGTAAGATGGCACCTTTTGGGTGGGAAGGGGACCATGCATGCGTGGTGGCATTCCCAAAGGCTTTCTTTGAAAGCTGGGGAAATGCTCTACATGGGCTCTGTCTGTGCTGATGTCACCCATATGTGAGGACTGATTCCTGCTGTCCCTGGAGAACACCTGTTATAGGTCAGTAGCTATGCTTTCTTTGTTTGCCGCGGACTCTCTTTCAGGGGTTTCTACATCCTCAAGGACATCTGTATCTTCTCTTGGTTCTCAGGTCTCCTCAAAGTCTAAACATAAGACTAAGTTCAAGTCATCGCCATCAAAACTCGATACCAATCCACGACGCAGATCCCTTCATTGGCATTGAGATTCACCGAAAGGTGCATCCAGTGCAGACAGGCTTGCCAAACAGCCCTGGCAGGAGGATCAGCCCTTCAAAGCGCAACAGGGGCTCCAGGATGCTCCTGAGGCCTCAACCTCCAGAGAGCTACTGGTTCCATGCTCTGGGATGGTGGCTCGGAACCCCATGTGGGATTCCACCCAAGCATTTGTCTCCTTCCTCAATCAGTGCATCCTGGCTATTGAGAGGAGTCTGGCAGCACTCCTGGCAGCCTCAGTACCGTCTGTATAGATAGCTCTAGCGGTACAGGCATCAGCATTTGGCCCACTGCTGATACATAAGAGCTGCCATACTGGGTCAGACCAAGGTCCATCAAGCCCAATATCCTGTTTCCAACAGTGGTCAATCTAGGTCATAAGTACCTAGCAGTTTCCCCAAAAGACACAGGTTCCACAATGCGTGTACGTCTGAGGCCAGTGCCAGACCTCGAACCTACATCGGGGGATCCTCTCCTTCCAATGCCTCCTTTAGAGCAGACAGATATTGTTGGTACCCAACTGGTTCCCGCTGCCACACAGACCAATCATCGGTATCTGCATCATGGCTCAACATCGACACGAGACTGATACGTTTGACTTTCTGTCAGAATTGGACTCTACCTCCTCCAATTGCAATGATGCATTGGAGGATTTCAGAGTAGCTTGGGATCTCCCTTCCAATCTGTCCCCTCCTCGTGCAAGGCATCGGAACCCGCCAGAGGACATGTCTTTTCAAGACTTCATTCGGGACATGGCAGCAGGGCTGCAGTTTACTGTAACATTCGAGACAGAACCGAGGGCAAAGTAGTTGGAAATCCTCCAATACCCTTCAGCGCCCATAGAGGCTGCCATGTTACCGGTGCATAGTATCCTGCAGGATCTAATGCTACATATGTGGAAGGCCCCGTTAACGGTTCCACCTATCAGCAAACAACTCAATACCATGTACAGAGTTCTGCCCTGCCCTGGCTTTCAAAAGCCTCAACTACCACACCACACCATTCCATGGTGGTGGAATTGGCAACGTGACACTAAGAATCATTCTTCCATCTGGGCAAGGACTCCAGAAACTCTTGCTGCCTTTGGCTGCCTGTGTTTTCAGGCATGCATGCTGACTTCTAAGCTTACTTCCTACATGCTCTATATGGGTATGTATCTCGAGCAGGGTCGTACCAAGCCATAACTGCGTCCTGTGCTATTTTCTCTTCTGGTGTGTCCCTCTCACCAGTTGTCTGCCCCCGCTTGCCCCTCCCCCACCCCCTGCGTTGCCCTACCGCCACTCCTTTGTTTTCTCGGAGACAGTAGTA
The DNA here is from genome assembly GCA_033557465.1 of Ichthyophis bannanicus. NCBI lineage: Eukaryota > Metazoa > Chordata > Amphibia > Gymnophiona > Ichthyophiidae > Ichthyophis > Ichthyophis bannanicus. The sequence continues at coordinate 281,268,498 of CM066034.1, read as the reverse complement.
GCAGCAGTGAGGCAAACCCACATTTGTAGGCAGGTCGGGTACCTCCTTCCCTTCTCTGATGTAGGTTGCATCAGAGGAGGGAGGGACCAGGCCAGCCATGCAACGCTGAGTTGCAAATACCCTCATTTGAATGGCTGGCTTGGCCTCTCCATCCCTCTGACGTGACCTACATCAGAGAAGGGAAGGAGGGACCCAACCTGCCTATCTGCTTTATTTCAAAAGTTTGCCCCCCACCACCTCCACAAAGGATTATCCCGCAAACACCTTGCAGACAAATCTATCAGTCGAGACATCCGTCCTGTTAACTCAGAGGGCCACCCATCCAAGAGGGCAGGGGCTTCTACACTCTTATCCCCAAGAAGACAGGAGGGTTCAGGCCCATCCTGCATCTAAGGAATCTAAACAAATTCCTCAGAAAAATTCAAAATGATTTCCCTTGGTACACTTCTGCCATACCTTCAGAGGAACGACTGGCTATGTTCTCTAGACCTCAATAAGGCATACACACATTTGCTGATCCACCCTCAACATGCAGTATCTGCGTTTTTGATTCCAGCAAACCCACTACCAATATCGGGTGCTCCCCTTCGGGTTAGCCTCCGCACCCCCAGGGTTCACAAAATGCATAACAGTAGTAGCCACCTATCTTCATACTTTTGGGGATTTTTGTCTTCCCCTACTTAGTTTTACCTCTTGTGGGGATTCTCCCCTGCTTAGCTAGTCGTCTATCTCATCACTGTTCTCCAAGATCTGGGATTTGTCCTGAACTTTGCAAAATTGCACCTGGGCCCATCCCAGTGGCTTGAATTCATCGGAGCACTTCTGGACACTCATCAGGCCCAAGCTTTCCTTCCACAGGATCACTCTGCAGACACCTCATTGGGCTAACCAATAGCATAAAGGGTCACAGTGCCATGACAGCTCGAAATGTTGTGCCTTCTGTTACACATGGCCTCCACAGTCGTCCATCCTCTATGCCTGCCTGCACATGTGGCAAGCCCAATGGACTCTGTCGTCTCAATAGACCCAAGGAACTGGGCATCTCTGGCAAGATCTGCATCACCCCTCCGCCTGTCAACTCCCTTCAGTGGTGGTGTTCCCCTCAAAACCTACTTGGAAGGTCACCTTTTCAGATGCCTCCACCTCAATGCACCCTGATGATGGATACTTCCAAACCCGGATGGGGAGCACATCTAGACAGTCTCACCACACAGGGCAGTGCATACAATAGGAATCTCAATTGCAGATCAACCTCCTGGAGCTACATGCTCTCACGAATGCATTTCGAGCTTTTCAACCCCGACTTTCGGGCAAACAGGTCTTAGAACATAGCCACTTGGTTGTCTGTTCAGACTATGTGAACAAGCAGGGGGAAACGAGTTCCTATCCCCTCTGCCAGGAAGCCCTTCATCTCCGATTCTTCTCCATTGCACACTGCATCCGTCTCAAGGCAGTGTATCTCCCAGGTGAACTCAGTCTCCTTGCAGACTGACTCAGCCATATCCTGCATCCTCACAAGTGGACTTTAAATCTGGAAATGGCATCTTGGATCTTCCACATGTGGAAGACCCCCAGAATAGATCTTTTTGCCACCCAGGAGAATGCACAGCTTCCACTGTTTTGTTTGAGGCTTCCCTTCCGGCACAGCCAGGCAATGGATGCCTTTCTTCTCCATTGGGGAAAGGGCCTACTTTATGCATTCCTGCCCATCCCCTTAATACCCAAGACCCTGTTCGAGCTGCAGGCCGACAGGAGCAGTATAATCCTAATAGCCCCTTTTTATTTATTTTATTTCGACAGTTTTTGTATACCACCTTATCCTTCAATCAAAGTGGTCACAACACAATTGGGGGATACATTTAACACGAGGGGATATGAGACACATACACTAATACTGACAGGGAACATGGGCTATGGAGGATTAAGTGGCTTGCCCAAGACCACAAGGAGCACCTGTGGGACTAGAAACCCCAGTCCTTCCGGCCCAAGGTTGCTGTCCTCTAGTGGGATTTGAACCCCCGACCTTCCGGCCTGAGGTACCTTACCCCAACCACTAAGCCACTCCTCCCTCCACTTTTTGCCCCATCAGCCATGGTTTCCTCTGCTGATTCGTTTGGTGCAGACTCCACCTCTCAGCCTGGGACATGCTCCCGACCTCCTCTGTCAGGAACATGGGATGCTTCTCCATCCCAATCCACAAGCCCCCAGTCTCATGGCATGGCTGCTGAAAGCATAATTTTTGCTGACCTCAACCTTCCACCAAAGGTCAAGGACACTCTACTTGCATCTCGTAAGCTGTCTACCAGATATTCTTATGCCTTCAAATGGCGAAGGTTCACTCTCAGGTGTACCCCAAAACATATTGACCCTTCTGCCTGCCCGGTGGAATTCCTTTTACAATATCTCCTCCACTTGTCCTCTGCAGGTCTGAAGACTAGCTCAGAGTTTATCTGAGTGCCATCTCAGCCTATCATAGGCTGGTGGACAGGCATCCTATTTCTTCACACCCCATGGTACAACAATTTATATGGGGTCTCCTGCTGTCCAAGCCACCACCGGTGGCCTGGGACATCAACATGATCCTAGCACAACTTCTAAAGCCTCCTTTTGAGCCTTTAGCCACCACTTCTTTAAAATTCTTGTCTTGGAAGGTAATCCTTTCTCATCGCCCTCACCTCAGCTCGCCGCATCATACACCATACTCCATATACCCGGTTTCTGACAAGTGGTTCTCCGTACTCATCCACACTTCCTTCCAAAGGTGGTCTCACCCTTCCACCTCTACCTATCGGTGATGATACTGGTCTTTTTCCCCAGACTGCATGCCTCTAGAGCTGAAGCAGTGCTACACACTTCAGATTGCAAGCATGCCCTGACTTTCTACTTGGACAGAACCAAGAATCACTGGAAATCCTCTCAATTATTCATTTCTTTTGATCCAAGTCACCTTGGATTGCCAGTAACAGAGTGCACCCTATCCAACTGAATTGCGGACTGCATTTCTTTTGCCTATGCTCAAGTGGTTCTCTCCCTTGAGTTTCATGTCACTGCTGACAACATGTGAGTCATGGCAACCTCAGTTGCCAACCTTCATTCCGTCTCCATTGACGAAATCTGTCGAACAGCTACTTTGTCTTCCATTGATACCTTCGCTGCACACTACTGCCTAGACAGGGATCCCTGTTGGTATGCTGTCTTTGGCCAAGCTGTCCTTCAGCACCTTTTTGGGACTTAACTGCAATTCCTACCCTCCATCCCGGACTTCTCCTGGCACCAGACTTCCCTGGCGATGATCTTGCCAAATGCAATAGAGTCCGGGATACTTTGTATCCACACCACCTCGACTCTATTTTTTAGCCTCAAGGATACCACTGCATCCAGTCTGGTACCTCTGAGCTTGTGAGTCCCATACATGAAGACTGCATTCCTGCTTGTTCCTGGAAATAGCATTGTTACTCACCTATAAAAGGTGATCTTCTTCACAATCCACCCTCTTCCCCTAGGAGTTGTAGGGTATTATTTTTCCTCTATCTCTCAGCTACAAACTCAACTGAGGAGAGGACTTGAGAAGGCAGGTGTGCAGGCACAGTGGATTGCTCCCAAAAGCTTTCCAGTTGGACATTGGGGAGCATTCCCTCATTGACTATGTCTGTACAGACAATACCCATATGTGAAGACTGATTACTGCTGTTCCCAGAGATCACCTGTTACAGGTGTATAACAATGCTATCTCCAGGAACAAGCAGGAATGTAGTCTTCACGTATGGGTATCGTCTGTACCGATGGAGCCTGCGCGGGAATGCTCCCCAGCGTCAAATAGGAAAGCTTTTGGGAGCATCCCACAGCACCTGTGTGCTGCCTTCCCGCCTTTCCAACTCTCCTTCATCAGTTCTTCATTTTCCGTGGAGCCAATAGGATGCACACCCTGTCATCGCAGAAAATCTATTCTTACTTTTTTGTATTTTGTGGTCGCGTCTGCCTTCATTCGATGCCTACCGGTACTGCCGGTTCTCTTTTTCTTTTAAAAACAAAAACAAAAAAAACCTATCTTTCTGAAGGATTTCTTTCTTCAGGAGCCTTTCCCCTCTCAGTGCTAGGTGCCATTTTGGGCACTAGGACCACTTTTCTTCAAACTACTAGCTGGTTTCAAGAAATGTTCTAACTGTGGCGGTACAATTTCTGTCACCAACACCCATGATTGGTGTCTCAAATGTTTAGGTCCTGACCATTCTCCATCGGAGTGTCTCTCCTGCAGGAAGATGACCAAGAGGGGCCTGCAGAATAGAGCTGCAAAACTCGGTACCCTTTTTGCCGCAGATACAATGTCTGTTGCATCGATGTCTTCCAGGGCTTCATCTTCTTCCCATGGATCTCAGATAACTAAACCTAAGTCTTCTAAAGCTGGCCAGTCCTCAAAGGGTAGATCTCCTTCTAGGTATCAAGATGCCACTGGCGTTGCCCTCGAGGAAAGTTCACCGGCAAAACAGCCCTGGCGGGAGGCTTCGGCTTCCGAAGCATTAACGGGGCTCCAGAATGTTCCAGAAGCTTCCACCTCTGCAGAACTACTGGTGCCATGTTCTGGGGTCATGGCCGCTTCCACTGGTACCGACACCCAAACATCAGCAGGAACAATGGATCAGAGAATCCTTGCTATCGAACGCAGTCTAGTGGCTCTTAGCAGCTTCGATACCGCTAAGACCGCTACAGATGGTTCCACAGGTATTGGTACTGACATCGGTGCCGGTACCAACTGCACCTGCCTCAGCCGGTATGCTTCCCCCCATGCAGAGCCTTGAGTCTATCTCTGATATCGAAAGATCGGTACTGAGACCCGATACTGACTTTGAACGGTACCGGTACTGTGCGTTGCAGGACCTTCCGGCACACAGATACTTCGAATCTTCCGATTCCAATGACTCTGACTCTGCCGTTACTAGAGCAATCCTTCCGGAGGATCCATCTCCCTCTTTTCAACGTAGAATGTCTCCTGCAGAAGACATGGCCTTCCAGGATTTCATATGTGATTTAGCTCGAGGACATAAAATCACGGTGATTCCTGCAAAGGAACCCAGAGCAGAAGAATTAGAAATGTGGTAGGGAGGTTCTGGAGGCTAAATTTAGGCTTTTAGGTAGGAAGTTGAAATCCAGAACTTCCAGGGTAGCGTTCTCCGAAATGCTTCCTGTTCCACGCGCAGGACCCAAAAGGCAGGCAGAGCTCCGGAGTCTCAATGCGTGGATGAGACAATGGTGCAGAGATGAGGGTTTTGGATTTGTTAGGAACTGGGGAACATTCTGGGGAAAGGAGGGGCTCTTCCGAAGGGATGGGCTTCACCTTAACCAGGATGGAACCAGGCTGCTGGCATTAACCTTTAAAAAGGAGATACAGCAGCTTTTAAACTAGATATTAGGGGAAAGCCGACAGTCGCCCAAGAGCGGATGGTTCGGAAGAATGTATCTTTGAAGGATACTACCAAAAGCAGAGAGGTTACACAAAAGAGTAAAGTAGCCCAAATGCCCTCGAGTATGGAGCAGACAGAGCTTAAAGATCCCAAATTACCCATGTCTAACAATAGACAAATTAATATGAATAAAATACATTCTCTAAAATGCTTGTATGCAAATGCTAGAAGTCTAAAAAATAAGATGGGAGAGTTAGAATATATAGCACTAAATGAAAGGTTAGATATGATTGGAATATCAGAGACATGGTGGAAGGAGGACAACCAGTGGGACACTGTGATACCTGGGTACAAACTATATCATAATGATAGAGCTGATCAAATTGGTGGAGGGGTTGCTCTCTATGTTAGAGAGGGCATTGAGTCAGAAAGGATTAAAGTTTTGCAGGAAACAAAATCTGCTGTAGAATCTATATGGATTGAAATTCCATGTAAAAGGGGGAAGGCAATGGCAGTGGGGGTGTATTATCGAGCGCCTGGCCAGAATGACCAAATGGATGATGAAATGCTCAAAGAAATCAAGGAAGCTAACAAAAGTTACAGTGCAGTAATAATAATGGGTGATTTCAACTACCCCGGTATCGACTGGGTCAGTGTCACGTCAGGACATGCTAGGGAGATAAAGTTCCTAGATGAAATAAATGACTGCTTCTTGGAGCAGCTGGTTCATGAACCAACCAGAGGGGAAGCCATATTAGACCTAGTCCTTAGTGGAACACCAGATCTAGTGCAAGAGATAAGGTTGTTGGGGCCACTTGGCAATAGTGATCATAGCATGATCGCCTTTGATTTAATTAGTGGAGGAGGGATAGTAAGGAAATCCACAGTACTACCTTTTAACTTTCGAAAGGGAGACTATGATAAAATGAGGAAAACAGTTAAGAAAAAACTAAAAGGAGCAGTTGCAAAGGTTAAAGACATACATCAGGCTTGGCTTTTGTTGAAAAATACTATCTTGGAAGCCCAGACCAGCTGTATTCCACGCTTTAAGAAAAGTGGAAGGAAGTCCAAAAAACTGCCAGCATGGTTTAAAGGTGAGGTCAGAGAGGCTGTTGCCAAAAAAGCATCTTTCAGGAAATGGAAAAAAGAGCCAAACAACGAAACCTGGAAACAGCACAAGCACTGGCAAGTCAAATGCAAGGCATTGATAAGGCAGGCAAAGGGAGAATTTGAGAAGAAGCTTGCTGCGGAAGCAAAAACACGAAGTAAAGACCTTTTCAAGTACATTCGTAGCAAAAAACCTGTGAGAGAGTCAGTTGGTCCATTAGATGATAAAGGGGTTAAAGGAGCACTAAGAGGCGACAAGGCGATAGCGGAGAGATTGAATGAATTCTTTGCTTCAGTCTTTACTGAGGAAGATTTAGGGATGTTACCCATGACTGAAGTGGTATTTAAAGGTGCGGAAGAATTGAAGGAAATATCGATACATCGGGAAGATGTATTACAACTATTAGATAAACTGAAGAGTAGCAAATCACCTGGGTCGGATGGTATACATCCAAGAGTGTTGAAAGAACTGAAATATGAGATTGCAGACCTGCTATTAGTAATCTGTGAACTATCATTAAAATCATCTCTAATACCTGAAGATTGGAGGATCGCCAATGTAACACCAATTTTTAAAAAGGGTTCCAGGGTTGATCCAGGAAACTACAGACCGGTGAGCCTGACATCAGTACCGGGAAAAATGTATTTATTTATTTATTTTATTTATAGCTCTTCTATACCACGCTCTTTTTCATCAGCGCGGTTTACAATGAACAAGAATACCATCATAAAGAATAAAATTACTCAGCATGTAGATAGTCATGACCTAATGGGAGATAGCCAACATGGCTTTAGACAAGGAAGATCTTGTCTTACTAATCTGTTATGTTTTTTTGAAGGAGTGAATAATCAGGTGGACAAAGGTGAGTCGGTTGATATTGTGTATCTGGACTTTCAGAAAGCCTTTGACAAAGTCCCTCATCAGAGACTTTTGGCAAAACTAAAGAGTCATGGGATAGGAGGCTGTGTACTATTGTGGATCAGGAACTGGTTAAAAGATAGAAAGCAGAGAGTAGGGCTAAATGGCCAATTTTCCCAATGGAGAAAGGTGAATAGTGGTGTACCCCAGGGATCTGTGCTGGGTCCGCTGCTTTTGACATATTCATAAATGACCTGGAAAGTGGAATAACGAGTGAGGTTATCAAATTTGCAGATGAGACAAAACTAAAGTTGTTAAAACCCAAGAGGAATGTGGAAAATTGCAAGAGGATCTTGACAAATTGGAAGACTGGGCATCAAAATGGCAGATGAAATTTCCTGTGGACAAGTGCAAGGTTATGCACCTAGGGAAGAACAACCCAAACTATGGTTACATGATGCAAGGTTCCACATTAGGAACCACCACCCAGGAAAAAGATTTAGCCGTCATTGTGGATACCATGTTAAAACCCTCGGCCCAGTGTGCAGCAGCGGCCAAGAGAGCAAATAGAATGCTAGGTATGATAAGGAAAGGAATGGAAAATAAAACAAAAGATATTATAATGCCTCTATATCGTTCCATGGTGAGACCGCACCTTGAATATTGTGTGCAATTCTGGTCGCCGTATCTTAAAAAGGATATAGCGATTTTAGAAAAGGTTCAGAGAAGAGCCACCAAAATGGTAAAGGGGATGGAAGGATACTCCTATGAAGAAAGGCTAAAAAGGTTAGGGCTCTTTAACCTGGAAAAGAGACGGCTGAGGGGAGATATGATAGTCTATAAATTAATGAACGGAGTGGAACGGGTAAACGTAGATCGATTGTTTACCTTATCAGAATATAGAAAGACTAGGGGACATGCAATGAAGCTACAGGGTAAACTATTTAAAACTAATAAAAGAAAATATTTTTTCACTCAACGTGTAATCAAACTCTGGAATTTGTTACCGGAGTATATAGTAAAGGCTGTTAGTGTAGCTGGGTTTAAAAAAGGTTTGGACAAGTTCCTGGAGGAAAGGTCCATAAACCATTATTAAGAAGGGACCCAGGATATCAATGCTTGAACCAATACAAGCATTGTGGAACCTGTGTCCCTTGGGGAAACTGCTAGGTACGTATGACTTAGATTGGCCACTGTTGGAAACAGGATACTGGGCTTGATGGACCTTGGTCTGACCCAGTATGGCATATCTTATGTTCTTATGTAATACCCTAAGGCTCCTAAAGAGGCAGCTACTCTGTCCATTCATAGGATCTTGCATGACCTTATGCTAAGAATGTGGGAAACTCCCTTAACGGTGTCTCCACACTTTCAACGACCCAATACATGTATTGAGTTCCAAGCTGTCCTGGTTTTCAAAAGACTCGGTTACCATACCATTCAATGGTAGTGGAATCGGCAATGTGTAGGATTAAGAGTGCTAAAACGCATTCTTCCAATCCTCCAGGCCGTGAATCAAGAACACTCGATGCCTTTGGGCGTCGATGCTTCCAATCCTCTGTTGTCAGCCAGGATCAGCTCTTACATTCTCTATATGGGAATGTTCCTCAAGGAGGTTGCAGGAGACTTGGAGCTCATGAGCCCTCTTATTCCTGAGGACAAAAGAGGGAAATTCCTTACTCTGGTCAAGCATGCCCAGGATGTGTCCAAGTTTATAAACCATGCAACCTTTGATTGTTTTGAATGTATAAGCAGAACCTCTGCTATCTCCATTGGTGCACGTTGTATTGCCTGGCTTCAGGCATCAGACTTGGAAATATGGGTGCAGGATAAACTGGGAAACATTCCTTGCACAGGGGAGAATCTCTTCAGCAAGGATTGGCAAGACAAGGCAAATCAGATACAATCTGATGATACCACTTTAATAGACTATCAAAGTCTACAGCCAACCCAGCAAAGAAAAAGTCAACCAAGAAAAATAAGTTTTACCCATCTTACACCCATCAGGGTTACGGTCCAGTTCATGTTCCCCAAAAGGGGCAATAACAGAACACAGCAGAGGACGCCACAGGTGTCAAGAGCTCAGCCAGCTCAGCAGGCTTAGCCTCCTCAGGGGCTTTGACTCCTTCCTAGAGAACTTAGTAGTTTCTGCCCCTGCAAGGTCCAGAACCCTCTACCATCCTCGGCAGGTTATGCCATTTTGCCAAAAGATGGCAACAAATAATATCAGAAATTTGGACTCTGTCCATTGTACGGGAGGCGTACAGACTTCATTTTCAAAGCATGCCCCCTCCTACAATCATAAAACAATTCAATTCCCAAGTCCCTGCCATCGATCTCTTGGATCAAGAGATCGCAGCATTTCTTTCTGAGGGAGAAATCGAAGAAGTGCCCTTACCCCAACAGGGTACGGGGTACTACTCCCCCCTATTTTCTCATTCCAAAGAAAACAGGAGGACACAGACTCATACTGGACCTCAGAGAACTGAACAAATATCTGTTCTGAGAAAAATTCAAGATCTCCCTCGGAATACTTCTGCCATACCTTCAGAGTCAGGATTGGCTATGTTCTCTAGATCTAAAGGATGCGTATACGCATATTCTCATCCATCAGATCACAGAAAATTCCTTTGATTCCTTTTCCAGGGAAGACACTTCCAATACAAGGTTCTTCCTTTCGGTCTGGCTTCTGCCCCAAGTGGCTTCACAAAATGCATGGCAGTAGTAGCAGCATTTCTGAGAACTCTAGGAATATTCGTCTTCCCCTACTTAGACAACTGGCTCATTCAAGCATCCACAGCTCCAGAAGCCAGTTTCACTCTATCTCCAGGAACAAGCAGGAATGAGTCTTCACATATGGGTACGTCGGTACCGACGGAGCCTGCGCGGGAACGCTCCCCAGCGTCCAAAAAAGAAAGCCTTTGGGAGCATCCCACACGCATGCGCGCTGCCTTCCTGCCCATTCACTTCCCTCTCATCAGTTTTTCGTTTTCTGCGGAGCTGGCAGGACGTACTCCTGTCACCGCAGAAAATTCTTCTTTTTATTCTTGTTTTTTTTGTGGTCGCGTCTGCCTTCCCTTGACGCCAACGGTACTGCTGGTGTTTTTCTTTCTTTTTACTAAAAAATGTCGTCTTTTCTCTAGGAATTTTTTCCTGTTTAGTGCCTGACTGTTTCTAGGCCACTAGGCCTCTATCCTTCCATTATGGAAAAGCCAGCCACTATCCTTAAGAAATGCTCAAAGTGTGGCGGTACAAATATATTTTTAGACACTCATACTTGGTGTCTAAAATGTTTAGGTCCTGACCATTGCCCACTGGAGTGTCTCTCCTGCTGGAGCTCGAACAGAAGAAGTCTTCAGGATCGAGCACAACTCGATACCCGGTTCACATTGGACTCAATGTCTCCAGCCAGAATATCTTCTTTTTCACAGGATCAGGTAACCAAAAAAATGAGGAAGGAGTGGTCTAGTGGTTAGGACAAGGTACTTCAGGCCGGAGGGCCGGGGGTTCAAGTCCCACCTGGGGACAGCAATCTCAGGCCGGAGGGACTGGGATTTCTAGTCCTATAGGCACTCTTTGTGGTCTTGGGCAAGCCATTTAACCCTCCATTGCCCATGTTCCCTGTAAGTATTAGCGTATGTGTCTCATATCCCCTCATGTTAAATGTATCCTCCAATTGACCGCTTTGACCCGGTGAAAAGCGGGATATAAATACAGCTAAATAAATAAATAAGTCTGTTAAGACTAGCCAGTCCTCGAGTGGTAGATCTCCTTCTAAGCATCGAGATGCCTCTGGCGTTGCTCTGGAGGACATTTTGGCAATAAAGCCCCGGCGGGAGTCTTCGGGCTCCAAAGCATTAACGGGGCTTCAGGTTATTCCTGAGGTTCTTACCTCCATGGACATACCTGGGCCATGCTCGGTGGTTGTGGCCACTTCGAGCAGTACCGACACACCGGCATCGGCTATGGTGATGGATGAAACACTCCTCACAATGAACGTAGTCTAGCGCTCTCAGCTACTTCGGTACCGCTAGAGTTGCTGCAGACTGTTCCTCGAGTATCGGTATTGGCTTCAGTACCAGTACCGGTACCGGTATCGTCGATGTTTTCTTTGACAGACTCGCTCCCTTCCATGCCGAACCTGGAATCGCTCTCTAGCATGGAGGATTCGGTACCGACTCATCTCGGTACTGACTTCGGGCGGTACCGAGGACATCTCTTTAAAGAAAATCCGATGCTTCATCCTTTCAAGTCTTCCGATCCCAATGACTGGGATGAATTCATCAGTGCCAAGGCTGAATTTTCAACAATTTCAGCCTTTACCCCTCATTTCAGAGGGTCCTCCTCAGGAGAGATTTCTTTTCAAGCTTTTTTGCTTGATATGGCAAAGTTACTTGCCATTTCTATACCTGGTGAAGAATCTATATCAGGGGATTCAGAAACTCTGCAATTCCCCTGGATTCCAAAAGATGTGATCATGCTTCCTGTGCATAAGATCTTACAGGATCTACTATTAAAAATGTGGGAAACTCCTTTAACGTTATCCCCAAATTCTAAAACACTTGACACTGTGTACACTTCTCCAGGTTTTCAAAAGACTCAACTTCCTCATCATTCTATTGTTGTAGAATCAGCAGTGAGGCGTATTAAGAGTGCAAAGAAGCACTCCTCTTATCTGCCAGGTTGTGAGTCTAGGTTTTTAGATGCCTTTGGACGTTGATGCTTCCAGGCATCTATGCTTTCAGCAAGAATTATCTCATTTATTTTCTATATGGGATTATCTCTTGAAAAGGTCACAAAGAATTTAAAACTTTTGAACCCTTTGCTTGAAGAACTTAAAAGAGCAGACTATTTCTTATTAGTCAGTCATGCTCAAAATGTCTCTAAGTTCCTTAATCGTGCTTCCCTGGACTGTTTTGAGTCTATTAGCAGAACGTCTGCTATAGCCATAGGGGCATGACGTATGGCCTGGCTCCAAGCTTCAGACTTGGACAAATGGGTACAAGAAATGCTGGCAAATACTCCTTGTACTGGTGAAAATCTCTTTAACAAGGATGCTTTATTCCAAGCTAATCAGTTAAACACTAATATTGTTGCTTTCATAGAAACATAGAAACATGATGACAGAAAAAGACCACATGGCCTATCTAGTCTGTCCTTCCATATCAACAACTACAACAGTCCACTTTTTACCTTTAGAGATCCTCTGTGTTGGTCCCATGCTTTTTTGAATTCAGTTACTGTCCTCATCTCTACCACCTCCACTGGGAGACTATTCCATGGATCCACTACTCTTTCCGTAAAGAAATATTTCCGCATATCACTCCTGAATGTATCTCCCTTCACCCTCATCCCATGTCCCCTCGTAGCAGAACTTGCTTTCAATTGAAAGAGGCTCTCTCCCTGAACATTTATGCCACGGAGGTATTTAAACATCTCAATCATATCACCTCTATCCCGCCTTTCCTCTAAGGTGTACATATTAAGATCCTTAAGTCTGTCCTCATATGCTTTATAATGAAGCCCACTAATCATTTTAGCATCACAGTTGCTCCTTGTGGTCTTGGGCAAGCCACTTAACCCTCCATTGCCCATGTTCCCTGTAAGTATTAGTATATGTGTCTCATATCCCCATGTGTTAAATGTATCCCCCAATTGTGTTGTGACCGCTTTGATTGAAGGATAAGGCGGTATACAAAACTGTCTAAATAAATAAATAGTAGCCACCCTCTGCACCGACTCCATCCTGTTCACATCCTTTTGAAGGTGCGGTCTCCAGAATTGCACACTATACTCCAAATGAGGTCGCACCAAAGACTTATACAGAGGCATTATCACCTCCTTTTTTCTGCTAGCCATTCCTCTCCGTATGCACCCAAGCATCCTTCTAGCTTTTGCTGTCGCCTTTTCTACCTGTGTAGCTACTTTAAGATCATCAGACACAACCACGCCTAGGTCCCGCTCTTCTTTAGTGGGATTGTCAAAACTTTCCTCTATTCCAGCTAATAAAAAATCTCCTAAAAAACTTTATCCCCCTAGGGGAAAAAAGTTCTATCCATCTTCTACCCATCATGCAGATGTTTCCAAAGAAGGGCAACATCAAACCAGGCTAAGAAAATCAAAACCTCAACAGGCTCAGCAAACCCAGCAGTCGCAGGGTTTCTGATATTTTATTCATTAAATCTCTTTTTCCTGTTTGAGGTTTAGAACCGCTAACTTACTACTTATCAACAGAAGCATCTACAGTTCATCTCATCCTTACTGAGAGATCAGTGATACACTGACTCAATCCTCGGCTCTAGGCATGAATCTCTTGCCACAAGAGAAATCCATTCTTTTAGCTCCTAGAGCTATTGAGGATAATCATGCCCTACAGGTAACAGGTTTCTCCTCTCCTTTTTGAAGGAAAAAGAGGAGTAACAACTAATAACAAGGTAGGCTATGCCCTTCACCTTGACAGTTTTCCTGGATGAGGATATCTCATAGTTTTGACTACAAGGGGGCTTTACCCTTTTCAGGGACTTACCAAATTGTAAGTCTTCTCAACTCTGTATTACTTTCTATCCCTCTTAGTCGAGACATTCAGTCTAAGAGTGATACTATTCAACTTGAGGGCTTACTTTTTAAGCCCATAGGATTTTCTTCTATACCTACTCCAGTAAGTGGTTTCCATACAGAGCTTTCTTCCCCTTTGCAATCTTCTCAAATATTTCTTTTAAGACAGCTTATCAGACCATAATTGAGTTTTATCACTCCTAATTATGTCTGTCGGTCCTTTTCCAATCTATAGGACCTAACCTTTTCTGCTGCCTTAATAACAAATAACTCCAAGAGAGGTTCCAAAACCCACTTGGACAATTTATCATTGCAGGCAACCTGCCTGTCTGCTATTCTTAGCCATCTTCAGTTCTTTTTGGCTCCAACAGAATAGATTAGGTTGCACACTGGCAATTAAACAGCCAGACCTCACCTAAGCAACCTACAGCATGCTCTCTGCAATTATACAAAAAGCTCTGCAACTATGGGCCTTTGCCAGAGAGCGTCAGAGCCATTCCTAGTGGGTAACTTCCAAATGGTTAAAAAGGCTTTGCCCAGTCATGCTCCTACATGATTGGTTTTTCCTACTCTTGCCATCTTCCTTAAATTTCCCTTTTAAGGAAAAGGAACCAGGGCTTAGACCATGTGAAAGCATAAAGAATTGCTCAATTCCCTGGGCTGTTCCACATCTCCAGTCAAACTCTTACAACAGGGATGCATTCCTTTTCACTGCAGTCGGTCCTTGTCTAGTGCGTTCCTTCTAATTCCCAATACGTCATTGAAGCTTATGCTGAACAAAGAACGCATGATACTCCTATTGCTCTCATAGAGGAGCAAACATGGTATCCCCTTATAATGCGTCGTCTTCTCCACACTGAAGTTATAGAAGGATCCAGACTTGTTGTCTTAAGACTAAGGATCTCCTCTGCACCCCTTCACGTAGGTCTCCATTTCTGGTTATTCAAAGGCTAGAATTTTTAAAGAAATCTAGACCTCTCCTTCAAAGTAAGAACATTCCACTGGTTTCCATGTAACCTTCTCCATGGTTCTTCCACTTGTAACCAGAAAGATTCTCTATCTATATTCTCAAGTAGTCTTACCCCTTCTTGTTATTAAGTGAATATATATATATATATATATATATATATATATATATATAGATATATATAGATTATAGATATAGATATAGATATAGATATCTGACTCTGAAAGATTTGTTACTATCCATATTAATGCTGTCTCAGCATACCATAGGGTTTTAAATGGACAACCAATTTCTATGGTAATTAGAAACTACCTTCTTTTACCGTAACCTTTCCGGTTACGTTACATCTGAAGCTCTCCATGTAAAGTCATTATCCTAAGTGACATCACTTAGGGAAGACATTACTGATCTTCAAGAAATTGGAGGCTACACCGCCTACTACAAATGTTTCTTTCTTTCATTTGGATAGAGGGGTCTTAAAGACCCATCCTTTTCCTGCAAACCAGTCAGATTTATCTCCTCTTTCCTAGAGCCTTATTCTGCTCCAAGGACAAAGAGCTTCAAACTTTGGCCTACAGAAGCTTTAGCTTCTCCTCCAAGGTCCAACCTCATTAAACTCCCCCAGTTTTTTCTTCTGGGATTAGTTCTAGCCATTAAGGCTTCTGACCTCTGCCTGTATTGCAAAATTTATTTTCCTCTACTTCACAGGAAGGTAATTTCTTTGAGGCTAATGTACTGGCTCTTAGCACCAGACCCATATTAGCCTCAATAAATACTTTCGCAATACTTTTCAATAAGGTCCACATTAGAAAATTGGAATTCAATATTTACTAACATTTATGATCTACACAAGGAGTCCCCTTTAAACGCCTTGTTTAGTCAAGCTGTTCCACAGCACACTCTTTTTAATTCAACTCCTACCCTCCATCCCTTGGATGCCTGAGGTTCTGGGAAATATCATGGCCCATCTATTAGATTTGCAACATGCTGGGACCTCCTCTAGGCATCTCTAGCTTGGGAGTCCCCATATGTGAAGACTCATTCCTGCTTGTTCCTGGAGATAGCACAGTTACTTACCTGTAACAGGTGATCTCTGGGAACAGCAGGAATAAGTCTTCACAACCCACCCACCTCCCCTAGGAGTTGTTCTCTCTCTATCTCTCTCTAATTTGTCTACTTCCCTCCTTCGGTCTCAGCTACAAACCCAACTGATGAGAGAAGTGAATGGGCAGGAAGGCAGCGCGCATGCGTGTGGGATGCTCCCAAAGGCTTTCTTTTTTGGATGCTGGGGAGCGTTCCCACGCAGGCTCCGTCGGTACCGACGTACCCATATGTGAAGACTTATTCCTGCTGTTCCCAGAGATCACCTGTTACAGGTAAGTAACTGTGCTTTCTCGTCAGATGCAAATTCTTCGCTACTTGGGACTGGTTATAAACCTCACAAAATCTCAACTCACCCCTTCTCAGTCCCTGGAGTTTATAGGGGCTTGACTGGATACCAGATGGTCAAGGGCTTTTCTACCACAGCCCCGCAGTCTTCGTATAGTGCAGCTGGCATCCCAAGCAGCTATGAAGGTCTTCCTAACTGCTCGGGAAATGCTTCAGCTTCTGGGGTATATGGCATTCACTGTCCATGTGGTTCCCTATGCTCGACTTCACATGCGAGCAGCCCAGTGGACCCTCTCTCCTCTCAGTGGACACAGGCCTCGGGTCGCCTATCGGACAAAATCAGAAATTCCACACGTCTCATTTCGTCCCTTCAGTGGTGGCAATCGCTGGAAAACCTTCTAGTAGGCTCTCCTTTCCAGCAGCCTCTATTCCAGGCCACCCTAACAATGGATGCGTCCAAGTTGGGTTGGGGAGCTCACTTGCACGATCTCTCAACTCAGGGTCTTGGACCCCACAGGAGGCTTGTCTTCACATAAACCTCCTAGAACTCAGAGCCATTGTCCATGCTCTCCGAATATTCCATGTCCAGCTCATCTACAAGACAGTTTGGTTCTAGACCGACAATCAGGTAGCTATATTCTACGTGAACAAGCAGGGTGGAACAGGCTCTCTGTTATGCAACAGAGCTTTGCGACTGTGGGCCCTCACCAGAGAGCATCAAATCCACCTCCTGGTGGTATATCCCCTGGGTATTCAAAATCTTTGGGCAGACAAACTCGGTCGAATACTGCTGCCACACGAATGGTCTCTTCACTCGGATCAGATTGCTCGAGTGTTTCGAATCTGGAGGATCCCAGATATAGAGCTCTTTGCAAGTCCACAGAATGCCAAACTCCCCGATTCTGTTCCAGAATTCTGGCTCAAAACTGTCAGGCAAGAGATGCTTTCCTCCTCCACTGGGGGCAAGACTTCCTCTATGCCTTCCCACCCATTCCCCTCATTCCCAAAACACTGTTCAAGCTTCAGAGAGACAGAGGACTTATGATACTCATAGCTCCACGTTGACCACGGAAACGTGGTATCCTCTGCTTCTACGTCTCTCACAAGCCACGCCACTGGAGTTGGGACATGGTCCAGATCTTCTGTCCCAGGAGAACGGGACGCTATTGCATCAGAATCCCCAGTCCCTGCATCTCAGGGCCTGGTTTCTGAGGGCATAGAGCTTCCAGATATCAACCTTTCTCAACAGGTAAGGGATATCCTGGTGGCCTCCAGAAAACCCTCCACAAGACGATCATACGCCTTCAAGTGAAAGAGGTTCTCTGTATGGTGTTCTCAAAGGGGACTTCACCCCCTTTCGGTACCTCTGGAATTGCTACTGGAATATCTTCTCCATTTATCAAATTCTGGTCTTAAAACCAATTCAGTAAGGGTCCATCTTAGTGCCATTGCAGCTTCTTGTAAGCCTCGGGATGGACAACCTATTTCCTCTCATCCACTCGTAGCAAGATTTATGAGAGGTCTACTCTTAACAAAACCTCCCATTAAGCTCATGAAACCGCCCTTTGAGCCTTTAGCCACTAGAACTCTAAAGTTTCTTTCCTGGAAGGTCATCTTCCTAGTTGCTCTCACTTCTGCTAGACGCATCAGTGAGTTACAGGCTTTAGTAGCAGATCCTCCTTATACAAGATTTCACCATGATAAAGTAGTTCTTAGGACTCATCTCCCACTTTATGCCAAAAGTGGCTTCGCCTTTTCACTTAAACCAAGTGGTTTACCTTCCTGTATTCTTTCCTAGGCCTCATGCCTCTAATGCAGAAAGGAACCTTCATACTTTAGATTGTAAAAGAGCCCTGGCTTTTTACCTTCAAAGAACTAAGCAAGACAGGAAATCTCAGCTTTTTGTTGCTTTTGATTCTAGTCATTTGGGACTTCCAGTTTCCAAAAGAACTCTCTCTAGGTGGATTGCAAATTGCATATCCTTTGCATACGAGAGTAAGGGACTTTCTCTCGAAGGCCATGTCAGAGCTCACAATGTGAGAGCCATGGCAGCCTCTATGGCTAATCTTTGTTCTGTCCATTGACGACATCTGTGGAGCAGCCACTTGGGCTTCGGTACACACTTTCACAGCCCATTACTGTTTAGACAAGGACTCCCGTAGGGATGCCTCGTTTGGCCAGGCTGTTCTCCAGCATCTCTTTCAGATTTAGTATAACTCCTACCCGCCGTCCCGGGTTTGGATGCCAGAGATCCATGGGAGGAAGCATGACCCATCTCACCATGGGTTTGCAGCTTCCTGGGGTCATCTCCCTGGCATCTTTTAGCTTGGGAGTCCCCATATGTGAAGACTACATTCCTGCTTGTTCCTGGAGATAGCGTAGTTACTCACCTGTAATAGGTGATCTCTGGGAACAGCAGGATTTAAGTCTTCAGAACCCACCCACCTCCCCGAGGAGGAGTTCTCTCTCTCTCTCTCTCTCTCTCTCTCTCTCTCTCTCTCTCTCTCTCTCCTTTTATCCCAGCTAGAAACTCAACTGAAGAGGGAAAGGTGGGGAGCGTTCCTGCGCACGCTCCGTCAGTACCGACGATACCCATATGTGAAGACTTAATTCCTGCTTTTCCCGGAGATCACCTGTTACAAGTGAGTAACTACACTTTCCTTATCGTCCTTCCAGTCTAATCCAAACATATGGGCCATCACCTCCCTACCAGCAACTGGTGACTGAGCATGCCAATTCTTGGTGATGTCACTGATATAGGAATGCACATTCTGCCCCCAAGACCAGTATCCTGTGTAGCTCCTGACTCCACTGAAGTGACAGATTAAACTATTTCATTTGACTTGGCTTTCTGACAGATTGCTGTTTCAGTGCCTGTCACGTTACTCTCCTCTGCGCTAACGCTGCTTTTTTAAATCACTGAACACACAGCCAAATTGATTACTTTGTACAGAAGCCTTGAGAAATCCTAAGAACGTAATATAAGAACATAAGTGCCATACTGAGTCAGACCAAGGTCCATCAATCCCAGTATCCTGTTTCCAACAGTGACCAATTCAGGTCACAAGTACCTGGGAGGTTCTCAAAAAAGCACATGGGTTTCACAATGCTTGTCTGAGGTCAAGCAGTGAATTTCCTGTGTCCTCTTTAATGATGTTTTATAGATCTTTCCTCCAGGAACTTGTCCAAAGCTTTTTTAAACCCAGCTACATTAACAGCCTTCACTACATCCTCTGGTAACGAATTCCAGAGGTTGATTACGCTTTGAGTGAAAAAATATTTTTTTTCATTAGTCTTATATGGGCTACACTGTAACTTCATTGCATGTCCCTTAGTCTTTCTACTTTTTGAGGTGTAAAAAACCTATTTGCATTTACCGTTCTTCTCCATTCATTAATGTATTGACTTCTATCGTATCTCCCCTCAGCCATCTCCTTTTCACATTGAACCTTTTAAACCATTCCTCATAGCGGTATCCTTCCATCCCCTTTATTATTTTGGTGGCTCTTCTCTACCTTTTCTAATTCCACTATATCTTAAGATATGGCGACCAGAATTGCACACAGTATTTAAGGTGCGTTTGCATTATGGAATGATACAGAGGCACTATAATATCCTTGATTTTATTCTCTATTCCTTTCTTTGATTCCTAGCATTCTATTAGCTTTCTTGGCCACCACTGCACACTGGGCAGAGGGTTTCAATGTATTACCCATGACGACACCTAAATCTTTTTCCTGGGTAGTGGTTTCTAATGTGGAACCTTGCATTGTGTAACCGTAGTTTGAATTGTTCTTTCCTATGTGCATAACGTTTGCACTTGTTCACCTTAAAATTTCATCTGCCATTTGGATGTCCAGTTTTCCAATTTATCAAGGTATCCTCTTGCAATTTTTCACAATCCTCTTGCATTTTAACATTTATATAATTTTGTCTCATCTGTAAATTTGATCACCTCGCTTGTTCCCATTTCCAGGTCATTTCTGAATGTTAAAAAGTAGCTAGTCCAGCACAGATCCCTATGGTACGCTACTATTCACCTTTCCCTGCCAGGGGCAGATCTACTGTAAAACTAATGAAGCTTAAGCTTCGGGGCCCCTAATCCCGGAGGGGCCCCCAGAAATGACTTTAGTCCACATTGCTTAAAAACTTGGGGTCTACTGTATAAGAAAGGGTTTTTAAAAATAATATAGTGTATGTCAATACAAAATAATTACTTTAATAACCTTTTAATTTTTATTTTATCATGTAGGCTAGCTGTAAACGAAAAAACCGTTCTGAGATGTGGTTACATTTTTAAAACGTTCTGTGGTGATCTGTCGTGAAACAACTCCATTGAAGAAGATAACAGTAGTTACCCAAACCTCATTGCTGGTTGCGAAGGGGCCCCCATAACAGTTAAAGCTTCAGGGCCCCAAAAATTTAGGTCTGCCACTGTTCCCTACTTCAAAAAGAGTAGACTGTATCAAATGCATACAGTAAATATTTGTTTTAATTCAGTAAAACTAGGTGTGCCTATGTGAACTGTCCAAATCCTGGTGCAGCCTGAGTCGTTCAATTGGCTGGGCTCTACCTGCAAGGGATATTAACTGGTGGTCTGGGTCCTTTTTCCCTTTTCCCTCTCCTCTCCTCTCCCGCCGAGTTTGGTCTGGACAGGGGAAGCAGTTGGCTGTTGGGCTGTGAGGCTCTGTGTTCCCGCCGAAAGCAGGGTGGACATGTTAAATAAATAATTACATGTCCTCTGCTCTCCTGAAGTCCCTCCATGAGCTGCAGCATCCCCCAGGCCCTGTTTCAGGCCATGAGCCTGATGAAGTAACACAAATTCTGCTGAAAAAGGTATTGTTGTGGGATGAGAACCAGGTAAGTCTGGCATGGCTGGAGAAAGGGAGAGGGCTGGAACAGAATTCTGGCTGCCCCCTGACTACTGACTGAAATGGTGGCTGGCTGCAAAATGGCAGTGGCTCCCATGGAAACCACGGGAACATGTGGCTGCAATGATGCTGTCCAAGGAATAGAAGAAACTGATGCCTTCTGCCCCACAGCCGGTCCTTGACTGCTCCAAAATTTATTTATTGACTTCTGCTGTTTAACTTTCCCTCTCACAGGACCGTCACAGTCCCAAAGGTGAAACCGAAGTTCTTTTGCTACTACAAACAACGCACCCGATCTTATCAGCCATCACATGGGAGTGTGGGAAAAAAATTGCAGCAAAACAGATTGCAACCCCAAATAACAGAAAAGTTACTCACCCTGGAATAGCCTGTTCTAAAACTGCTCAAGCTGGACAACCTGACATGGGAGGACACAGGCTCCATACATTCAGGGGCTTCAGATGATCCTGGTTCATCCATCTGATCTCTGTGGGGAAACGACTGGGCCTGCTCTCAAAGAGCGGGAAATTCCCCCTGCTGAGGATCCGAATGTGGTGGGAGTTTTTTGGCAGAAGGAGTTAGCGCAACTTATCTCTTACTCCCTCTCGACCTTAAACATTGTGCAGGTTTATCAAGTCCTCTGACTGCCTTTCCCGTGCATAGAGCCATCAAGCAGTTGCTTGAGACAGAATGGGAAATCCCGAAAGCGGGGTTGAATGGGGGACGAGCTATAGCTAGTCTCTACCCTATTCCCCAGGTGGAAAAAGATCTCCTTAAGCATCCAAAGATGGGATGCTTTGGTCTTCATGGTGACTAAGACAACTATTCCTATGGAAGGTGGAGCACTGTTGAAAGATAGAAAACTGGAAACCTTGCTCAAACAAGCCTTTGAGACGAATGCCTTGGCCCTCCATCTGTGAGGCTTATGTGACCAGAGCCTGCATCCACTGGGCCAAAGGTGTTGCCGGAGTCAGCAGGAGAGTCTCTGCAACATTTGTCTGAATTGGAATCTGCCTTCGCTTACTTAGTGGATGCAGTCTATGACATGGTGAGGGCCTCCACCAAGAGCATGGTTTCTTCTTTTTTTGTAAATTTCTTTATCACAGAATCACAGGGTGTCCAATGTAAAGCAGGCAACAGAGCTCTGCACTCTCAACACAGAAACAAAAGTGAAACATCACAGAACCAGCAGCTCAAACAATATGTCCAAAACACATCCACACTGGCTGTGAAGGGGTTCCCCAGGATTCCCTTTTCCTTTTCTCGCCACCCTCCCCAGCCGGCACACACTCGCAGCTAGACTACCCTTTAGGGTACTCTCTTTAAGCCCCCCAGCAAAGGTCTCCCATAGGGCCCAGTACCTTCTCCAAACTACTGATGACTCTGGCCTTTTGGCCATTATTTCCCACTCTCCCAGTTACTTCATGCTGTTAGCCCACTGTTTATTCTCGGGAGCTCTGGCACTATCCAGTGAGTTAGAATGGTTGTCCAGACTACCATTAAAGCTACCCTTGTGAACCTCCTCATCTCCAAGAACAAGCAGGAATGTAGTCTTCACATGTGGGTGATGTCGGTACCGATGGAGCCCGTGTGGGAACTGCTCCCCAGTGTCCAATAGGAAAGCTTTTGAGAGCATCCCACTACGCCTATGTAGCTGCCTTTCCAGCTCTCCCTCCTCAGTTCTTTGTTTCCACGGAACCGTCGGGGAGCAATTCCTGTCACTGCAGAAAATTACTATTTTTTCATATTTTTGTGGTTCGTGTCTGCCTTCCCCTCAACGCTGGTACCGACCCTGTCGGTTCTTTCTTTCTTTAAAATAAAAAAAAAATAAAAAAAAATCTGAGGAAAGGAATTTCTTCTTTTCATCAGGCATATTGACACCATCTTGAGCATAGGCCTTCCATTTTGTCACAGACACAATGGAAAAACAATCTAGTGGTTTTAAGAAATATTCTAAGTGTGGCGGGACCATCTCAGCCACAGACACCCATGACTGGTGTCTAAAATGCTTAGGACCTGATCATCAGCCTTCAGCATGTCCTCTCTGTAGAAAGATGATGAAGAGAGGCCTACAGAATCGAGCTGCAAAACTGGGCACCCTCTTTGCCTCCGATGTCGTCTCTTTAGCATAGATGTCAAGAGCTTCATCTTCCTCACAAGTATCTCAGGTTTCGAAACCTAAATCGTCATCTAAGGCTGGCCACCCCCCCCCCCCCCCACCCCCAAGGATAGATCTCCTTCTAAGCATCGAGATGCTTCTGGTGTTGCCCTGGAGGGGGGTGGGGGGGACAAACTGGCCAAACAACCCCAGTGGAAGGATCTTACCTCCAAAGTCTTAGTTGGATCCCAGGATGCTCCCGAGGCCTCCACCTCCGGGAGAGCTCCTGGTGCCATACTCAGGATTCATGGCCCGCAATTCCGGGTCCGATACCCAAGCATCGGCTAGCTCCATGGATCAATGTATCCTTGCCATGTAGTGGAGTTTAACAGCCTTACTGGCATCCTCGGTACCAGTAAAACCCTTAGTTCCGCAGGCGTCTGTACTGGCTTTGGTACCGATACAACCTGCATCGACATTTTTGCCACTTTCCACGCTACCGCTCATGCTGGCCCTAGAATCTGTTTCTGGTACAGAGGTTCCAGCCACACAGATTCTAGATACCGGCTTCAACTGGAGCAGGAATACCCTGCCCGTCGATACTTCAAGTCTTCAAAATCCGATTCATCGGATGATGAATCGGCTGATACCCAAGACATACGAACTGTTCCGGAGGATCTGTCTCCATCCCCACAATGTCGCATGTCCCCACCAGAGGACATGTCTTTTCAAGACTTGATTTGCGATGTTGCCAGGGGTCTGTACATAATAGTGACATCTGAGAAAGAGAGCCTAGGCGAGGAATTAGAAATTCTTCAATACCCTACAGCTACCTCCCTAGGAGGTTAAGGACATCCTCTTAGCTTCTAGGAAGCCATCCACCAGACATTCCCATGCTTTCAAGTGGCATGGTTTTTCTTCCTGGTATTCTCAGAAGAATCTTAATCCCTTCTCGGCTCCGGTGGATGCACTACTTTAGTATCTCCTCCACCTATCTTCTTCTGGACTCAAAAACAATTCGGTAAGAGTACACCTAAGTGCAATTGCGGTCTCTCACATGCCTTTAGATGGCCAGCCCATCTCTTCTCAGCCACTAGTAGCACGTTTCATGAGGGGTCTTCTATTAACCAAACCTCCCATTAAGCCACCTCCAGTGGCATGGGACCATAATGTAGTTCTAGGACAGCTTCTCAAACCGCCCTTTGAACCTCTAGCCACTACTTCACTTAAGTTTCTTACATGGAAGGTCATCATCCTTATTGCCCTCACTTCAGCAAGGCGTATAAGTCAATTCCAGGTCTTGGTGGCTGACCCTCCTGGAACACTGTTCCACCATGATAAGGTTGTCCTTAGGACTCATCCTCACTTCACGCCGAAGGTGTTCTTGCCTTTCCACTTGAACCAGTCGGTCTACCTTCCTGTGTTTTTCCCTAGACCACATTAGTCTAGGACAGAAGCAATCCTCCACAGTCTGGATTGTAAAGCGTGCCTTAGCTTTTTTATCTCTGGAGAACTCGAGAGCACCAAAAAGCTTCCCAGCTTTTCATTTTCTTTAACTCTAGTCACCTTGGCTTGCCAATCTCCAAACGTACTCCCTCCAAGTGGATAGCTGACTGCATCACCTTTGCTTTTGAGCAGACAGAACTCTCTCTTGAGGATCACGTCACTGCCCATAATGTTTGAGCCATGGCTACATCGATGGCAAATCCTACGCTCTGTAGCTATTGACGAGATCTGCAAAGCAGCAACTTGGTCTTCGGTCCACACTTTTGCTGCTCACTATTGCCTGGACAAGGACTCCCACTGGGATGCCATGTTTGGCCAAGCTGTTCTCCAGCATCTCTTTCAGACTTAGAGCAACTCCTACCCTCTGTTCCAGGTTTCGATACCAGACATCTGTGTGGAATACATGACTTCTTTAGGCATACCTGTGAAAATCCAAAGCTGATTCTGAGGTCATCTCTCTGGCATCTTCTAGCTAGGCAGTCCCATATGTGAAGATTACATTCCTGCTTGTTCCTGCAGATAGTGTAGTTACTCACCTGTAACAGGTGATCTCCGGGAACAGCAGGAATTTAGTCTTCGCAACCCACCCTCCTCCCCTAGGAGATGTAGGTTTTCTTTTCTTTCTCTCCTTTTATCTTGGCTACAAACTCAACTGAGGAGGGAGAGCTGGAAAGGTGGGAAGGCAGCTACGCAGGCTCAGTCAGATGCTCCCAAAAGCTTTCCTTTTGGATGCTGGGGAGCGTTCCCGCACGGGCTGTTGGTACCGACCAATGTTCCCTCTAATTTTCTGTAGGCTGTGTGCACATAAAACATCAGCTGTGCAGCTTTTGAAGGAAGGTTAAATTTTTGTGCGCCACATAACGACACTCTGCGTTATATACTTTAAAATTTGACTACACGTCAGAATACAGTATGTACACCACATTGATTGTAATCAAATTAAATGAAAATAGATGATTACTAAATGAAATTTTCTAGTAATTACAATCACAACTTTTAAATTTTAAGACGTCTGTGTTTTCTATCAGAATCAGAACCATAATTTTTGTACGCTGTGTTGTAAAGTATGTGCGCTCACTCGATGAGGTGTGTGCGCGCGCACACGCGCACAACTTAGAGGGAACAGTGGTACCGTTACCCATATGTGAAGACTAAATTCCTGCTGTTCCTGGAGATCACCTGTTACAGGTGAGTAACTATGCTTCCTCCACCCTCAAATCTCATGCTTCTAGAGGGGCTTCATCTCCCAACAATAGCACAGTGTAGGTCCACTTCTCCAGGAACAAGCAAGAAGTCAGTCCTCACATATGGGTGACGGCGCCGACGGAGCCCCCATGCGGAGCAAATCCCCAGCTTTCTAAGAAAGCTTTTGGGAATTGTATCACGCATGTGCGGTCCCCTTTCCGCCCAAGGGTGCCATCTCTTGCTCAGTCTCCTTTTTTCCATGGAACCCAATGGACGTCGTCCACGTTCCCTCGCGAAAAAGTGCTTAAAAGTCAGAAAATTCTTTTCTCTCTGACCGGTTCGACGCCGGTTCCCTTTCCCGTTCTCAGCTCAGTATACCGGTATTGAATCCAGTCCAAATTTTTTGTTTTTGTCCTTAGAGACTAGCATGCGCGCCCTTTTTCTTTTTAACTGGCAGTCTGGTCCTTTGACCTCGCAGGGGCCCTTTTTCCCCCGAAGGCTGCCAGCGGATTTAAAAAGTGTGATCATTGCACGAGATTAATGTCCCTCACCAACACACATGACTGCTGTCTCTGTTGCCTCGGACCCGACCACAACCCGAAGGTCTGTGGCCCGTGTAAGAAAATGTCTTCCAAGGCCTTGAGGAGCAGGCAGCAGCAACATGATAGGATTTTTCCTCACTCCACTCCCGCCTGGGCCCGGAACCCGTCGGAGGCCTTGATATCTTGGGAGCTCTCTGATCCTGAGCAGCATCGGGTGTCCTCTGAAAGGGGGACTCCCTCGCGGGAGCACCGGAGGAAGAAGAAATCCGTGAGGTCGGTGTCGTTAGATGTCTCCGAGCGGCCTGATCCCTCGCGGGCCAGGTCGCGGAGCCCGGCCTGCCCCGCCACCCCGGATCCTCGGAGTTGGAGTGGCCAGCAAAACTCCCTCATAAGGAAACGGAGATGCCGAGGCAGGTAAGCACTGTCCTCATTGTGGACTCTCCTCTGGGAGAGCCGGTGTCGGGACCTGACCCAGGGGCTGCGGAGCCTCTTGAGCTCAGTCTCAGGATGGCGGCCTTGGAGCACAGCATGTCTGCCGACCAGTGGACGCTGATCGCTGGTCTCACCGGTCCATCCGCCCCGACCACCAGGACATAGACGTCGAAGTCGACCCAGGAGGCCGAGTCGATCCTCGAGATACTAACAATGCGAGTCGATCCTCGGCCGAGGTCCCCCTCGACCTCCCGTTCGGGACCGAGGTCGCCGATGCCGATTCCACTGACGTTGGGGCGGTCGAATCTGAAGCCCTCGAGTCCGGAGCCGCTCGATTCCTCCTCAGAGGAGGCCGGTTGGGAAACGGAAAACCAAGGAATCACCGGATACCCATCGGACCAAATACGTCCACTCAGATTCCCCGGGATCTGATCCTCGGAGAAGGTTCCCCCCCCCCCCCTCCCCCAGAGGACACCCGGTTCTTGGACTTTGTCCGGGACATGGCCAAAGCATTGTCATTCCCGGCGGAGGCCGCAGAGGAGCCTCGAGCTGAGGCGCTCGAGATCCTTCAGTATGACTTTCCCCCTTGGGAAGCCCTTACTGTACCGGTACCTCCAATTCTGGAATGGCTGATGCTCCACATTTGGGAGACGCTGGCCTCGATGCCGGTACTCAGCAGGCAAATCGATTCCATTTACCGAGTTCATAAGAGCCCTGGATTCCAGAAAGCACAACTACCGCACAACTCCATGGTTGTGGAATCGGCCATGCACTGGCTCAAGAGCCAGAAGACGCACTCCCCGGTGCCTCCTGGCCGGGAGGCCCGCAACATGGATGCCCTCGGCAGGAAGTGCTATCAGGGTTCAATGCTGTCATGCTGAATCCAGACATACCAGCTG
Source organism: Ichthyophis bannanicus (assembly GCA_033557465.1). Lineage (NCBI taxonomy): Eukaryota > Metazoa > Chordata > Amphibia > Gymnophiona > Ichthyophiidae > Ichthyophis > Ichthyophis bannanicus. The sequence goes on along the minus strand of CM066034.1, from coordinate 281,240,689 downwards.
TACGTGGGCACGTACCTGCGAGACCTGGCAAAAGAGATTGCCGGGTTCTCAGCTGGTCTCTCAGAGGGACCTTTACAGTGCTTCAAGACCTTGTCCACTGGGATCCGTGAGTGCTCGAAGTTTGACTCGAGCAGCCTATGACGGCTTTAAGGCGTCGGCCCGGGTAGCTGCGGCTGGCATCGGTGCATGACGCCAGGCATGGCTTCAGTCGTCGGACCTGGAGCAATGGGTGCAAGACAAGTTGGTCGATGTCCCTTGCAGAGATGAGAACCTCTTTGGCAGACAGAAGGCTGCCAAGATAGTCTGAGTACCTGACCCAGACGAGGTTCTCGAAGAAGACTTCTGCCCCTTCTAAGAAGAAGTGCTCGGTTAAGAAGCCCTTTTTCCCAAGAAAAGGTCATGCTTACCGCAACTACCCCACATATCAGGCTTCCCCACCTCCCCATCAGGGGCAGCAGGGACAGGGGCCTGGCCCGCGTAAGCAAAAAGCCCCCAAGCTCCAGGCACCGGCTCCGGTCCAGCCTGGAGGGGGGTTTTGACTCCCAGAGCATAGTCCCTCTCTCCAAAGAAGTAAGGCCATGCACAGGAGGAAGGCTGACCTGTATGCCCATAGATGGCTAGCCATCACAACAGATACCTGGGTGCTCCAGATAGTCCAAATGGGCTATCGGCTACATCTCACCAAGCACCTTCCTCTTACTTTCCAGGGGAGCCTCTCAGGCCCCCTCTCCACAGGGAACCTCCTCTTGAAGGAGTCAGTAGGTCTTCTCAAGGATCAGGCGGTAGAACCGGTGCCCCACCACCTGCAGGGAAAGGGCTTCTACTCCAGGTATTTCCTGATACCAAAGAGAACTGGAGGCCTAAGACCCATCCTCGACCTGCGCAACTTAAACAAGTTCCTGGTGAGGGAAAAGTTCAAGATGCTTTCCTTTAGAATATTGCTGCCTTACCTCCGCCAGGGAGACTGGCTATGCTCCTTAGACCTAAAGGATGCTTACACACACATCCTAATTCACCCAGACCACAGACAATCTCTATGATTTGTGGTGGGAGGAAACCACTTTCAGTACAAGGTACTTCTATTTGGCCTCGTCTCCGCACCCAGGGTGTTCACAAAGTGCCAAGCGGTGGTGGCGGCCTTTCTAAGGGTTTTTTTGTCTTCCTTACTTGGATGACTGGCTTATCAGAGCCCATTCAGCCCTGGAAGCCCAACAGGCCACGTCTCGCACTATCCAGTTGCTACAACACTTAGGGTTTGTGATCATTTACACAAAATCCACTCTGGTTCCCACTCGGGCTGGCGTTCATAGGAGCAAGGCTGGACACCTTTCAAGCAACGGCTTATCTACTGGAAGACAGGGCACAGAGCCGTTTGGCCCTAGTGCAGCAAGTGAGTCGCAGATTCCAGATCTCAGCAAGACACTTTTTGCGCCTCCTCGGTCACATGGCCTCCATGGTGCATGTGACACCCAATGCCCGCCTCCACATGAGAACAGTTCAGTGGTGCCTCAGGGACCAGTGGACACAGGCCACAGGCAGACTCAGAGACAGGATCAAGATGTCCAAGCGACTGGTGCAGTCGTTGTCCTGGTGGCTTCAACCACACCACCTACAGGAGGGAGTGCCATTTCAACCTCATTTGCACACGAGAGTGCTGACTACAGATGCATCCTTGCTGGGCTGGGGGGCCCATTGCCAGGAATTGTGCACTCAGGGTGTGTGGTCTCCACAGAAGAGCACATAACAGATCAACCTCCTAGAGCTTCAAGCTATCCACCTAGCTCTACGGACCTTCTGTCAAACTCTGGCTCACCAGTCTGTCTTAATTCAGACAGACAACCAGGTGGCAGTGTTCTGTGTGAACAAGCAGGGGGGCACAGGGTCTCGCACTCTGTCAAGAGACCTTGGACCTGTGCTTTTTTGCAGTCAAGCAGGGTATGCATCTCAAAGCAGTTTTTGCCAGGTCAGGAGAACTTCTTAGCTGACAAGCTATGCAGAATTCTCCAGCCACACAAATGGCAACTGGATCCCCAACATAGCCCAGCAACTGTTTCAGTACTGGGGGCGACCATCCATAGATCTGTTTGCGAGCCCACAGAATCACCAGTTGCCCCCTTCTGCTCCAGACAGCCACACCCATGCAGGGTGGCTGCAGATGCTTTCCTAATATGGTCTGTGGGCCTCCTGTATGCGTTTCCTCCCATGTCTCTGGTGGCGTTTCCTCCCACGCCTCTGTTCAAGATCCTTCAGGACAAAGCCTCGGTCATCCTGGTAGCTCCCAGATGGCCGAGACAGCCATAGTTTCCGCTGCTGCTTCAGCTGGTGGCAAAGGCCCCAGTTCCTCTGGGATTACATCCCAACCTCCTGTTTCAGGAGGGGGGCACTCTCCTGCATCCCAACCTCAGGTTTCTCAACCTGATAGCATGGCTGCTGAAAGGGTAGTCCTTGCACCACTTCTCCTCCCTAAAAATGTAGAAAATATACTGCTAGCCTCAAGGAGGCAATCAACTAGGAAAACCTATGCATGGCATAGGTTTGAGGTGTGGTGTGATAAGCAGAGCGAAAACCCTTTCACCTGCCAAGTGTCAGTGGTGTTGCAGTACCTGCTTCACCTCTCAGATTTAGGCCTCAAGTCAAACTCTGTTCGAGTCCACCTTAGTGCCTTGTCAGCACACCACTCTCCAGTGGAAGGACAACCTCATTCTGCACATCCTTTGGTGTCCAGGTTCCTGAGAGGTTTGCTTCTGCTGAAGCCCCCGGTTTGCCTCCCGGCGACCGAGTGGGATTTGAATGTGGTCTTAAAGCAGCTTACTCACCCATCTTTTGAGCCAATGGCTACCTGCCATCTCCGCTTCCTATCTTGGAAAGTGCTTTTCTTGGTGGCACTCACATCGGCCAGACGAGTGAGTGAGCTGTAGGCTCTGGTTTCCGATAGACCGTACACCCGGTTCTATAGGAACAGGGTTGTGCTTTGCACTCACCCCAAGTTCCTCCCGAAGGTGGTCTCCTTGTTCCACCTCAACCAGGAGGTGGTACTTCTGAACTTCTTTCCCAGTCCGCATGCCCGTCGGGCAGAAGCAGTTCTGCATATCCTGGACTGTAAGAGGGCTTTGGCCTTCTACATGGAGCATATGCGGGGACATCAAAGCGCTTCTCAGCTCTTCGTCTCTTCTGACCACAGTAAGCTGGGGATGCCTGTCTCCAAGCATACGTTGTCCACTTGGGTGGTGGACTGTATTGCCTGGGCATACAGAGTGGCTGATCATCTGCTGCAGGATTGAGTCACGGCCCACTGCGTCAGGGCTAAGGCGGCATCGGTGGCTCACATCCGCTCTGTTCCGCTGGCAAACATCTGCTGGGTGGCCACCTGGTCTTTGGGTCAGACTTTTGCAATCCATTACTGCCTGGATAGGGAGTCCCGTCGGGACAGCGCTTTCGGCCAGGCGGTACTCTGTAACCTGTTCGAGGTCTAGGCAACTCCTACCCTCCGACCCTTTGGTGTCAGGCTACCAAAGTGTTGCGTTCTCAGTTGAACGCCTATTATGGCTGCTGTGGCTCTCCTAGAGGGAGCCTATTTTCAGCTATGGGTTCTGGTAGCCTGTAGATAGGGAGTTCCATATGTGAGGACTGACTTCCTGCTTGTTCCTGGAGAAAGCGTAGTTACTCACCTGTAACAGTTGTTCTTCAGGGACAGCAGGAATCAGTCCTCACGACCCTCCCTCCTCCCCTGGAGTTGCAGTCCTATTATATTTTGTTCATTTTGCCATCTTTTTAGCTATGTCATTTGACTGAGCAAGATGGCACCCTTGTGCGGGAAGGGGACCGCGCATGCGTGATGCAATTCCCAAAAGCTTTCTTAAAGAGCTGGGTATTTGCTCCGCATGGGGGCTCCGTCGGCGCCGATGTCACCTATATGTGAGGGCTGATTCCTGCTGTCCCTTGGGAACACCTGTTACAGGTGAGTAACTACGCTTTCAGTTGGGTCCCAGTTACTCTCTATATAGTCTAGAACAGTCTGCAAATACAGACAAAGATGTTCACACTCTAAAAAGGTGTGCACTAATGTTCTCTTAGCTAACTGGTACCTCAAGCATTCCGGACTCTCCCATAGTTTCATTTGAGCCCCCCTGTTCTTTATCTTTTTATCTGTATCTTCATTAGATTCTTCATATACTACTCAGCCCTCATTTGTTATGCTGTGAGGGTTTGTGTGCATCAGTGATTGAGGGCTAAGCTTTTGGTAGCTTATCTACTGGCAGGGTCTCCCAAGATGGACAGATCTCAGGTGAGGTGCCAGACCAAGATAAACCACCCATCTGGGCAGCAGCAGAATGGGACTGTTGGCGGTGGAGGTTCACATTTCTGTGACAACGGCAACAACACTAGAATTAAACTGCGTGGAAAAAAGGCCTGGCAATCTACTTCCGTATCTTACCACGAAAACCCAATAGTTAGTCGCAACAAAACAAATTGCACTATAGTGCTGGAAAATAATATCCCCAGGTCGGGAGGCACTCAACTGGCTACTGGGGAGGAGCTGAAGACTTTTTAGAGTAAAGCCAGCATTTATGATATTGGATTAAAGCCCTTGGGACATCTATCTGCTGATGTAGCTGCGCATGAAATGAATCAGAAGCTGTAAAAATGTCATATATTGGGACATGGAACGTACGAAGCATGAACCAAGGGAAGTTGGAGGTGGTCAAGAATGAAATGGAACTTGTACAACTTGATCTGTTGGTGTCCACGAACTGAAATGGACTGGCATCGGGCACTTTGCATCAGATGATCACATGGTCTACTATGCTGGAAACGAAAGTCAAAAAAGAAATGGTATTGCATTTATAATAAAGAAGAAACTTGCAAGAACTGTAATGAAATACAATGCAGTTGGTGAAAATCTCTATTCGTCTACGAAGAATGCCTATCAATACAACTATAATTCAAGTATATGCCCCAACAGCTGCAGAAGAGGATGAAATCGATGAATTCTATGAACAAGTACAAGCTGAAATTGATAGAACATGCAAACAGGATTTCCTATTCGTCTGTCCGGGCCAGTCCAGGTACGTTAGGGTAGTCAACCTCCTTCAGCAGCTGAGGACTGAATACTGAAAGTTTTTTGCTGACAGCCAATCCAGCTCCCTCTGGTGTCAGATCCTCAATCTTTCAGTCCTCAGCAGCTGAATAGGACGTGTAGCTGACAGGCTCCCAGGAGAGACAAGTAGGATTAGACAGTAGGGCCCTAGCAGTGGTAGGCTGAGTGCAGGAGTTATTTGGGAAACAAAACATATATTTCTCTGTTGTGCTAGCAGGGCAGTTTACAGAGAAGTGCTCTTCAGCGCTTAAAGCTTAACATTTGTGTAAAAAAAAAAAAAAAGGCAGGGGTAAAACAATTCCCCAAGAGCACTTAAGGCAGAGCTTCTCTCATCTTATACTTTTTCTTTTGCTCCGGAGACGGGAGAAGAAACTGGAAGCTCCAGGGTTCACTTCTTCCTTGCAGTTCGGCTTCGGCTCCGAGTACCGCTGGCAGTGGGAGACCGGGGATCGAGAGCTTGTTTCTTTCTCAGCGCTCATTTTTTTTGGAGAGGTAGGTGCTGCAGAGCGGCGGCGTTGCAAGGACACTGGATCTGTTGAGAGCAGAGGTCAGCGCGGTGCTCAGCGATCGTTTAGCAGAGTTGCGGTTTGCAAATATTTAAACTGTCACGTTGGTTTGAAGAGTGCCGGCCGGTTTTCTTTCGGGGGGTTTTCTTTTCTGCCAATCACATATATTATGGACGGCAAGCTTGCTTCAGAGAGAGTGAAGGAAGGGCCGTTAGACTCAGCGGAAATGGCGGGAAAGGCGGCCATTTTAAGTGGGTCTGCCCTTCCTTCAGCTCGGCCGTCTAAATCGGGTAAAAGGAAAGAAAAATCCAGCAAGGCACCTTTTCCTGAGGTAAAGAGTCAGCAAATGTTTCCTGGACAAGAACACTTGCAATCTTTATTTACTCTGGACTTTATTTTAGCCATGCATAATGCTTATTGCTTGAAGATGGCTCAGGCTGCAGGGGGCCAGTCTGAGTCCAGTGTGAGGGAGGTACAGGCAGATTCTCTAAAGGAGTTAGACCCTGGGGAAGGGGTTTCTCAGAGAGAGAAGCCTGCAGAGCCCGGGGTTGAGAGCCTTGTAGTGCAGGGCTCTATGCCACAAGGGGCGGAGGAAGGTGAAATCCTATCAGATGCAGAATTAGATGCTTGGTCTTTGGGATTAGAGGAAGGTGAGCTAGCGTCCGGTGAAGATCCGAATGTGTTCAGGGTATTTTGCAAGGAGGAGCTCGGTGCTCTTATTTCTCAGTCCCTCGCTGCTTTAAACATTGTGATTCCAGCGGTGCAGCAAGAGCCGCTGGAAGATCCTTTGTTGCAGGGTTTTAAGGCGGAGCAGCATTGTTTTCCAGTGCACAGAGTGATTAAGCAAATGATAGATTCTGAATGGGAATGTCCAGAGGCTACCCTCCGAGGGAGTCGCACTATGGGACGGCTGTACCCAGTGCCGCAGGAAGAGAAGGAGTTGCGCATGCCGAAAGTGGATGCGTTGGTGGTGGCGGTCACTAAGAAAACGGCGATCCCAGTGGAAGGAGGTACTGCACTGAAGGATCTTCAGGACCGTCGTCTGGAGGCGCTGTTGAAACAAGCGTTTGACTCCAGTGCCCTGGCGTTGCAGGCTTCTATTTGTGGAGCTTATGTGTCAAGAGCCTCTATCCGTTGGCTGCAGGGGGAGCCAGGTCTGGATAGAAGCGAGGAATCCTCCTCGGAGGGGGCAAAGCTGGAGTCGGCGGCAGCTTATTTGGCAGATGCCTTCTATGACTTGGTAAGAATATCAGCGAAGGCCATGGCGTCAGTTATTGCTGCTAGACGGTTCCTTTGGCTAAGGAATTGGGCAGCGGATGCATCATCTAAATCACGTCTCAGTAAACTTCCCTATAAGGGCAAGCTGCTCTTTGGGGAAGCGTTGGAGAAGATTGTTAGACCTTGGAGATTCAAAAGAGGGGCGACTTCCAGAGGAACGTCTGAAAGCGCCGAAGCCAGGTCCGTTGCTGAGAGATCAAGGTAGAGATTTTCGCAAATTTCGAGATTTGCGGTTTACCCCTTATCAAAGAGGTCGTTTCGTGGCCAGGGGGCAGTTCTTTTAAGGAGCCAGGGGGTTTGGTAGGGGCTTTGGCTCCTCTGTTCAGAACCCCTCCAGGAAACCGCAATGAAGGTCAGCGGGTCCAGGCGGAGATTCCTGTGGGAGGACAATTGCGGGAGTTCCTCTCCGTCTGGGCCTCCATTACTATGGACCAGTGGGTGCTGGAGATTATCTGGGAGAGATATGTGTTGGAGTTCGCCCAACCGGTGACCGAGGCTTTTGTGAGATCTCCATGCGGGCCTCCCGAAAAGAAGGCAGCGGCAAAGGTCACGCTGCAGTGCTTGTTGCAGCTGCAGGCAGTAGTGCCAGTGCCTCCAGACCAGTGCGGCTTAGGTCGATACTCGATTTATTTTGTGGTTCCGAAGAAAGAAGATTTTTTTTTCGGCCAATTCTAGACCTCAAACATGTCAACTGATGCTTGAGGGTGCCGCATTTTCGTATGGAAACTCTATGGTCGGTTATTCGGGCGGTCAGGCCTGGAGAAGTGCTCTCCTCTATAGACCTCACAGACGCTTATCTGCACATCCCCATCAGAGAAGAGCATCAAAGGTTTTTGTGCTTTGCGGTGCCCATGGGCCATTTCCAATTTCGAGCTTTGCCGTTCGGCCTGGCCACGGCACCCCGAACTTTCACGAAGGTGATGGTAGTAGTAGCAGCGGCCCTGCGCACGGAAGGGATTCAAGTTCATCCCTATCTGGACGATTGGTTGATCAGGGCAGAGTCTCGAGAAGCTTCGGTAAGGGCTACAGCACGAGTGGTGGCGTTCTTGGAGCAGCTCGGTTGGGTCATCAACCGAGCAAAGAGTCATTTGCTTCCTCTGCAGCGACTGAAGTACCTCGGAGCCTTGTTCGACACAGAGTTGGGGACGGTGTTCCTTCCCGAGGACAGGGTTCAAAAGATTTTAGGGCAAGTGAAGGCATTCTTAAGAATGAAGGCGCCCACAGCGTGGAGGTACTTACAGTTGTTGGGGTCCATGGCAGCGGCTTTGGACTTAGTGCAGTGGGCCAGAGCTCATATGCGGCCTCTACAGCAGGCGTTGCTCTCCAGATGGTGGTCTCAAGAACATCCGCTATCACGGAGATTGGTGTGTCCGCCGGAGGTGGGCAACAGTCTTCAGTAGTGGCTCATTCCGGAACATCTTCAGAGGGGAATGCCACTGGATCACCCAGAGTGGGTGTTAGTCACGACGGACGCCAGTCTCTGCGGCTGGGGGGTTCATTGTTTAGCCCAAGTGATGCAGGGGACGTGGTCGATCAATCGGTTGGAGCTGCGAGCGGTTCGTCTCGCGTTAGTGGACTTCGTCTCTCTCCTCGAAGGGAGAGCGGTTCGGGTGTTCTCCGACAATCTGGTAACAGTCTCCTACATCAACAAGCAAGGAGGCATGGGCAGCGGGTTGCTGCTGGAGGAGAGTCAGCTGTTTCGGTGGTCGGAGATCTATCTGGAGGCACTTTCGGCGGCGCATGTCGCGGGGAAGGACAACGTCCAAGCCGACTACCTCAGTTGGAACGTGTTGGATCCTGGAGATTGGGAATTGAACAGTGCGGTTTTTCACGATCTCAAGGTGAGGTGAGGTCAGCCCGGTTTTTCAGCAGGCGCAGGGAACACATGTCGGAAGGACTCAACGGCCTGGTGGAGCCGTGGTCGTCGGGTCAGCTTCTTTACGTCTTTCCTCCGTGGCCGTTGATAGGACGCGTCATTCGCAGAATAGCGAGTTACGATGGAAAGGTGATTCTCATAGCTTCGGATTGGCCCAGACGGCCTTGGTACGCGGATCTGGTGCGACTTCTAGTGGAACCTCCGTGGAGGCTTCACACTCGGAGCAACCTTCTGAGCCAAGGGCCGGTATTAATGCCACAGGTGGATAGGTTCTTGCTTACAGCCTGGCTCTTGAAAGGAACCGCTTACGGCAGCGGGGCTACTCAAGGTCAGTGATAGCCACCATGTTAATGTCCAGGAAGAGATCGACTTCCCTTGCGTATGTGAGGGTTTGGCGGATCTTTGAAGCCTGGTGTGCAGAGCGGAACATTGTACCTTGCTCGGCGGGTTTGCCCGATATTCTGTCGTTCCTGCAAGGTGGGCTTGAGAAGGGGCTAGCCCTCAGCATGCTCAAGGTTCATCTAGCTGCTCTGGCGTACTTTAGAGGACAGGTGCAGGGCACCGTGCTCTCGTCGCATCCAGACGTTCTGTGTTTTCTTAGGGCAGCTAGAAACATACAACCTCCGGTTCAGCAAGTGGTACCCACTTGGGATTTAAATTTAGTGTTGGAAGCATTAACGAGGCCGCCATTTGAGGTTAAGACAGCAGTGAGTCTTAGAGAACTTTCTTGGAAAACAGCCTTCCTCGTGGCCTTGTGCTCTGCGAGGAGAATTGCCGATTTGCAAGCTCTCTCCTGTAGGGAGCCGTACCTCGAGTTTACAGAGGAGAAAGTGGTTTTAAGGCCAGTCCCGTCTTTTTTGCCGAAGGTGGTGTCGGCGTTCCACGTGAATCAGTCAGTTTCGCTCCCGACCTTCCCTAGTCAGAAGGGGAGTAAGATCGATCGAGCGCTTCGGAAGTTGGATCTCGGTCGAGTTTTACAAAGATACCTCAAGGACACTCAGCCATTTCGGAAATTGGATAGGTTGTTTGTCCTGTTTGGTGGAGCTCGGAAAGGTGAAGCAGCTTCAAAAGCTTCAATTGCTCGGTGGGTGAAGCGTGCTATAGGAGCGGCTTATGAAGCGCACGGAAAGACGACTCCGGAGGATCTCCGAGCGCATTCGACTAGGGGCCAGGCAGCGTCCTGGGCAGAGTTGGCGTTGGTTACGCCGGTGGATATCTGTAGGGCGGTTACCTGGTTCTTGCTTCATACTTTCACAAGACATTATACACTGGATGTTCAGGCAAGGGGTGACGCTAGAGTGGGGGCTGCAGCCATTGTGGCGGGGCTCGCAGGACCCTCCCAATTTTAGGTACTACTTTGGTACTGCCCTAACGTACCTGGACTGGCCCGGAGAGACGAATAGGAAGAAGAAATTAGACCTTACCTGCTAATTGTCTTTCCTTGAGTTCTCTCTGGACCAGTCCCGGTCCCACCCAGGTTGTCTGCGAGTAGTGGGGTCGGCTTTAGCACCCGGCCGTTGACTTCAGTATTAGAGTAGGGCTCCTGCTGTAGCGGTCGGGGCTGCAATCGAGTTTCAGGTGGAGTTGAGGTGAGGTTTGGGGCTTCCCCTGGGGTAAGGGGGTTCCTCTATTAAAAAAAAATAAGAAGAGAAAAATTACAGGGATAGGACTTCCATTTTTGGGAAGTAGCTTGTTAGTAAACCTTTCGAGACAGTGTTCAAGGACTAGAGGTAGGAGTTTGGTTTATTCTAGTTCTCAGTTATATTTGATATTCAAAGACTGAGGATCTGACACCAGAGGGAGCTGGATTGGCTGTCAGCAAAAAACTTTCAGTATTCAGTCCTCAGCTGCTGAAGGAGGTTGACTGCCCTTACCTGGACTGGCCCGGAGAGAACTCAAGGAAAGACAATTAGCAGGTAAGGTTTAATTTCTTCATCCTGATAGTTATGGGTGACAACGAAGAAGGCAAAGTGGTTGGAAAGTAAGGACTTGGCAACAAAAATGAAACTGGAGAAAGACTGATAGAATTCTGCAAGACCAACAATCTATTCATCTCAAACACCTTCTTCCAGTAACACAAGTGGCGACTGTACACGTGGACTTCACCAAATGGATTGTATACAAATCAAATTTACTGCATCTGTGGAAGTAAACAATGGAAACGTTCTAAAACATCAGCAAAGACAAAACCTGGAGCTAATACTGGTACAGATCACCAACTACTAATATGGAAACTCAAGCTAAAGTTGAAAAAGATCAAGCCACTCATGAATGTAGCAAATATGGTCTTGAGAATATACTACCAGAATTTAAAGACTGCCTGCAAAATCAATTTTCTGCTTAGGTACAAATGACAGAGCTCCAGAAGAGTTATGGGATGACATCAAGGAGGTTTTGTTGTAAGAAAGTGAAGTCTCTAACAAAGATGAAAAAGCAAAAACAGCCAAAATGGATGACCAAAGAAACTCTGAAAATTGCCCAGAAACGCAGAGAAGCTAAAACCAGAGGAGAGAGAGGCAATCATAGAACTCAGCAGAGCTTTCCAACCTGCAGCAAGACAAGAAGTACTACAATGATGCATGCAAGGAAACAGAATCAGAAACTATTAGAGGAAGAACAAGATCGGCTTTCCTAAAGCTACAAGAGTTAAAGAAAAAATTCCAGCCTCAAATTGGAATGTTAAAAGGTACTCAAGGATCCATGTTGAATGATAAGATCAAGAAAAGGTGGAAAGAATATACAGAGTCGTCATATGATAAAGATCAAGTGGACCAACATCTGTTTCAACCTGTACTTTATGATCTGGAACCATTGGTGATGAAAGAAGTTGCTGAAGCAGCACTGAAACCCTCATTAAAGAACAAAGCACCAGGCAATGATGGCATTTCCATTGAAGTATTACAGCAATCTGATGCAGCTATTACCATACTTACAAGGCTGTGCCAGGAAATTTGGAAAACTTCATGATCAACTGACTGGAAAAGATCCGTGTTTATACCAATAAAGAAAGGTGATCCAACAGACTATGGAAATTTTCGCACTTTCGCTCTGATCCCACATGCCAGCAAGATTCTAATGAAGATTATTCAACAGAGGCTACAACCATATCTGGAACGAGAACTTCCTGAAGTGCAAACAGGGTTCAAGAAAGGGCGAGGAATAAGAGATATCACGGATGTGAAATTGATTCTTGAAAAGACCAAAGAACACCAAAAGGATATCTGTGTGTTATTGACTACAGCAAGGCTTTTGACTGTGTAAACCATAAGATACTGGGCCAAATTAAGAAGCATGGGTATACCAGAACACCTGATCGTTCTCTTGTACAACCTTTACATTGATCAAGAAGCAACAGTTCGAACGAAACAAGGAGAAACAGAATGGTTTAATATCGGCAAAGGTGTTCGAGAAGACTGCATCATTTCTTCCTACCTGTTTAATTTATATGCAGAACAAATCATCAGAGAAGCAGGACTGTATGAAGACAACCGAGGTGTGAAGATTGGTGGAAGACTCAACAACCTTCACTGTGCTGCTGATACCACGTTACTGGATGAAAGTGGAGACTATCTGAAATATTTGCTTCTCAAGATCAAGGGGCCTGCACCTTAATGTAAAGGAGACAAAGGTCTTGACAACTGGCAAAATCAATAAGTTCATTGTTGATGGAGAAGAAATCAAAATAGTAAACTAATGTAACACTATTAATAAAGAAACAACAAGCAGTCAAGAAATCCGACGGTGCATTGCTCTTGGCAGAATGGCTATGAAGAAACTAGACAAGATTCTCAAGAGCAGATATGTCTATCTTCATACAAAGATTTGACTCGTTCAAGACCTGGTATTTTCAATAATGTCATACGGATGCAAAAGTTGGACAGTGAAAAAGATAGGAAGAAAATCAATGCCTTTGAATTATGGTGCTGGAGATGAATACTGTGTATACCATGGACTGCCCGAAGAACTAGTCAGTACTAGAGGAGATCAAACCTAAGCTTTCTTTAGAAGCTCAGATGACAAGATTTTGACTTTCAGACTTTGGACAGATCATGCAAAGAGAGAGAGCATTAGAGAAAGATGACATGCAAGGTAGAAAGTCAGTGCGAAAGAGGAATGCCAGCAATGAGATGGATTGATACATTGACATAGCTATGGGTGCCAATGTCAACAATGAGCCATCTGACTGAAGACTGAACACAGTTTAGGACAACTATCCAGTGTCGCTATAAGTCGACACTTATTCAACGGCACTTAACAAAAACATACTACCCAGGCAAGGCATCAAAATGGTTTACAAAATACAAATATGGCTGTGAATATAGGAAATAGAAAGGAACATTATTATTAAATAGGACAGAGCAGTGAAGGGGAAAGGGAAGGTGATGGCAGTGGGGGTGTACTATCGACCGCCTGGCCAGAATGAACAAATGGATGATGAAATGCTCAAAGAAATCAAGGAAGCTAACAAAAGTCACAGCAGAGTAGTAATAATGGGTGATTTCAATTACCCCGGTATCGACTGGGTCAGTGTCACGGCAGGACATGCTAGGGAGATGCAGTCATTTATTTCATCTAGAAACTTTTTCTTGGAGCAGCTGGTTCATGAACCGACCAGAGGGGAAGCCATTCTGGACCTAGTCCTTAGTGGAACACCAGATCTGGTGCAAGAAAATAAGGGTGTTGGGGCCACTTGGCAATAGTGATCATAGCATGATCGTGTTTGATTTAATTAGTGGAGGAGGGATAGTAAAGAAATCCACAGTACTACCTTTTAACTTTCGAAAGGGAGACTATGATAAAATGAGGAATATAGTTAAGAAAAAACTAAAAGGAGCGGTTGCAAAGGTTAAAGACTTACATCAAGCTTGGGTGGTGTTTACAAATACTATCCTGGAATCCCAGACCAGCTGTATTCTACGCATTAAGAAAAGTGGAAGAAAGTCCAAAAAACTGCCAGCATGGTTTAAAGGTGAGGTCAGAGAGGCTGTTGCTGCCAAAAAAGCATCTTTCAGGAAATGGAAAAAAGAGCCAAACAACGAAAACTGGAAACAGCACAAGCACTGGCAAGTTAAATGCAAAGCATTGATAAGGCAGGCAAACGAGAATTTGAGAAGGAACTTGCTACAGAAGCAAAAACACGAAATAAAAACTTTTTCAAGTACATTCGTAGCAAAAGACCTGTGAGAGAGTCAGTTGGACCATTAGATGATAGAGGGGTGAAAGGGGCAATAAGAGGAGACCAGGCTATAGCGGAGAGACTGAATGAATTCTTTGCTTTGGTCTTTACTGAGGAAGATGTTAGGGATGTTACCCAAGACTGAAGTTGTATTTAAAGGTCATACTGCAAAGGAATTGAGAGAAATATCGCTACACCGGGAAGATGTATTACAACTATTTGATAAACTGAATAGTAGCAAATCACCTGGACCGGATGGTATACATCCAAGAGTGTTGAAAGAACTGGAATATGAAATTGCAGACCTGCTATTAGTAATCTGTGAACTTTCATTAAAATAATCTGTAATACCTGAAGATTGGAGGATCGCCAATGTAACGCCAATTTTTAAAAAGGGTTCCAGGGGTGATCCGGGAAATTAGACCGGTGAGCCTGACGTCAGTACCGGGGGAAAATGGTAGAAGCCATCATAAAGAACAAAATTAGACAGCATGTAGATAGTCATGGCCTAATGGGAGACAGCCAACATGGCTTTAGACAAGGAAGAATCGTGGCTTACTAATCTGATATGTCTTTTTGAAGGTGTGAATAAACAGGTAGACAAAGGTGAGTCGGTTGATATAGTGTATCTGGACTTTCAGAAAGCCTTTGACAAGGTCCCTCATCAGAGTCTTTTGGCAAACTAAAGAGTCATGGGATAGGAGGCAGTGTACTATTGTGGATCGGAAACTGGTAAAAGATAGAAAGCAAAGGGTAGGTCTAAATGGCCAATTTTCCCAATGGAAAAGGTGAATAGTGGAGTACCCCAGGGATCTGTACTGGGTCCGCTACTTTTTGACATTCATAAATGACCTGGAAAACGGAATAACTAGTGAGGTTATCAAATTTGCAGAGGACACAAAACTGTTTAAAGTTGTTAAAACCCAAGAGGACTGTGGAAAACTGCAGGAGGATCTGGATAAATTGGAAGACTGTGCATCCAAATGGCAGATGAAATTTAATGTGGACAAGTGTAAAGTTATGCACCTAGGAAAGAAGAACCCACACTATGGTTACACAATGCAAGGTTCCACATTGGGAACCACCACCCAGGAAAAAGATTTAGGCGTCATCGTGGATAACATGTTAAAACCCTCCTCCCAGTGTGCAGCAGCCAAGAGAGCAAATAGAATGCTAGGTATCATAAGGAAAGGAATGGAAAATTAAAACAAAGGATATTATAATGCCTCTGTATTGTTCCATGGTACGACCGCACCTTGAATATTGTGTGCAATTCTGGTCGTCGTATCTTAAAAAGGATATAGCGTTATTAGAAAAGGTACAGAGAAGAGCCACCAAAATGGTAAAGGGGATGGAAGGCTACTCCTATGAAGAGAGGCTGCAAAGGTTAGAGCTCTTCAACCTGGAAAAGAGACGGCTGAGGGGAGATATGATAGAAGTCTATAAATTAATGGCTGGAGTGGAATGGGTAAATGTAGATCGATTGTTTACGCTATCAGAATATAGAAAGACTAGAGGACATGTAATGAAGCTACAGGGTAAACTATTTAAGACAAATAAGAGAAAATATTTTTTCACTCAGCGTGTAATCAAACTCTGGAATTTGTTACCGGAGGATGTAGTAAGAGCTGTTAGTGTAGCTGGGTTTAAAAAAAGGTTTGGACAAGTTCCTGGAGGAAAGGTCCATAAACCATTATTAAAAAGGGACCCAGGATATCAATGCTTGACCCAATACAAGCATTGTGGAACCAGTGTCTTTTGGGGATACTGCTAGATACTTGTAACCTAGATTGGCCACTGTTGGAAACAGGATACTGGGCTTGATGGACCTTGGTCTGACCCAGTATGGCATATCTTATGTTCTTATGATACTAGGTATTAGGAAGGGATGACAGGAGAAGAGAAGCAGATGGAAGAGGAAGAAGAAGAAATCAAGTTATGGGCTGGGGGAGCGAGGTGTCGAGGGGGAGTAGGGTGGGTGGGAGACTGTGAAATATATGGGTTTTCAGCATGTTCTTAAATTTGGTAAACGTGGGTTCTGAGCGGAGGTAAGTGGACTGAGTTCCAAGGGGCAGATTCCAAAAAGACAAAGGCAGAATTTTGGGTGAGTTCAAGATGTGCGTGTAAAGGAGAAGGGAGCGCTAAACTGTTGGTTTGAATGGATCTAAGAAGGTGGTGTGCAATGTGAAACTGCAGAAGATTTGAAGGGTATTGAGGGGTACCAGTATGAATAGCTTTATGGACCAAGGTGAGTATCTTATAGTTGATTTGGTGTTTGAGGGGGAGCCAATGCAGATGGAAGAGCAAGAGGGTGATGTGATCTGAATAAGAAGAGTGGGTGAGAATACGAGCTGATGTGTTCTGGAGAAGCTGAAGGCATTGGAGTTCATACTGTGGAAGACCAGGTAAAGCAATGTTACAGTAGTCTAGTCTGAAAGTGTCTAAGGAGAAAACGAGCATTGTCAGAGGGGAGGAAGGGGCGTACTGCACAAATATGTTGTAGAGAGAAGGAAGAGTGGCGAATAAGAAAGGATAAGTGCTCATGGCAGGAGAGAGAGGTGTCCAGAGTAACCCTGAGATAGAGACAAGGGGGATGGGGGAGTGTACGTTCAGTGGGGCCGCTAGGGGGCAGGGAGCATTAAAAGAAAAACAGATAGCCGGAGATTTGGATGGATTGGAGGTGGAGAAAATTTGCAGATAACCAGGAGGAAACACAAAGTAGGCAGGAATTCATGGGGGCTAGATTCGGGGCTAGGGACTGGTATGGTGGAGAAGAATATCATCGAGGGGAGTCAAGAAAGGGGCCAGAACAGAACTCTGAGGAACATCGCAGGTTAGAGGTGTGACTGGAGAAGTAGAATATCTGGCTTGAACAGAGAAAGAATAGAGAGAAAAGATTAAAACCAGAGAAGAACAGTGTCACAAAGCCTGACATCATGAAGATGAGAGAGGAGGATTGGGTGATCGACCAAGTCAAAGGCTGAAGGGAGGTCCAGGGAGATGGCAAGTGTGATATCACCACAATCATAAACATGGAGCTCGTTTGGAAGGAGAAGAATAGGTTCTGTTCTGTGGCCTGGCCTAAATCCAGACTGGCAGGGGTGAAGATGAGTGGAGTCGAGGTGAGTGGACAGTTGGGCAAAGACCAAGTTTTCCAGAATCTTTGAAAGAAAAGGGAGGTTGGAGATGGGACACCAGTGAGCAGGGATAGTGGGGTCCAAGGTAGGTTTCTTGAGGATAGGGCAGACCAAGGCTCGCTTCCATAAGGAGGGGAAGATGCCAGAGAATAGACTAAAATTGAACATACAAAGGAAAGGAGAGCGGAGAAGCATTCTGTGAGCCAATGGGATGTGACTGGATCGAGGGAACAGGTGGTCTTATGAGAGGAGGTAAGGGCTTTAGACAGCTCTTCTGAAGAGATTGAACGGAAGGAGGACCAAATGTGAGAGAGAGGAGGAGAGGATGGGGAGCGAGCAAGGGGCGGGGATAACAGGGGAGGACAGGCAGGAAAGGTGGAGTATAATGTGGAGATTTTCTTGGAGAGGAAAATAGCGAGAAAAGCAGGAGCCTGGAATAGAGGAGAAGTTATGTGAGCCATGTGCAAAATCTTATTTTGCACTTCCTGCAATGCTGCACTTGGTCAGTGTGAAGGCATCCCGGAAGAATGTGCAGAGGAGGAGCTGGTCTACCTGTTCATACCTCTGTCACCATTGCACCCCGGGCTTTTACCCTCTGTCCCCATCCCAGTTTACCAGTAAGACAAACTGTTCTGTTTAACTGTAATTCCCAAGAAGCACCTTTCCAAGATGGTGAAGCCCCTCCTATCTTCCACTCCCCAAAACAGACTGCCAACTTAATGGCAGCACTGTAAGTACACCCATACGTGTTTGTTCAGGATCCCCCACTTTTCCTTTAGCTGATCAAAGGTCGTAAACTCCTGTGTGGCTAAAGCCAAGAGTTGTCTCACCTAGCAGCACCTCCATGAGGCCCAGTGGGTGAGGACCACACCAGGAACAAATTCGGGATTTCCCACTGAGCACCCAAAAGGAAGACCGTCCCTTGCTCCCACAGACTACCTTGAGCACCCAAAAGGAAGACCGTCCCTTGCTCCCACAGACTACCTTCCACCACCATGCCAATGCTCGTCCCAAGAGGAGCATTAACCAACCTGGTCCCCGTCACCTTCTTGCACCAGTCCAGCAGCACCTAGAGCAGGATGAACATCTTATACGCCGGCAGTTGTCATCCAGGAGGCTAAAAGGTGCATACCTCCCGCCTGGATCTCTTGAACCTATTACGTAAGCACCGCCACGTTACATACGCAGGCCAAGGAGTCCCCCCCCCCCCCCAATCCTTGTCCCCCACTAATTTGGCATAGCTTATTTGTGTGCCCCTCCCGCACCATAAGGAGCGCAGCATCCCTTTGTATGTTCACTTGTTCAGTCTCTTAATCCTAAAGGGCAGCATTTGCAGCGGGTAGAGGAGATGGGGCAGCACCACCATTTTTGCCATGACAACTCTCCCCAAGAGGGATAAGGGGAGCTCCCGCCATCATTGACAGAGCCCTCTCAGGCTGGACAGTTTATCCCGGATGATGTCAATGTAAACCTTTCATGGGTCTGCACATAGATATAAGCCCAGATACTTGATTGTCGCCCACTCATGCCAGTGGAAAATCTGCCTGCCCCTGGCAACGGCTAGTCCATGATGTCATCATAGCCTCAGACTCCAATTTATTTGAAGGCCCAAAAGCCCCAAAATCTGCTATAGTTGCCATAATCAAGCCTATGCCTTTGCTCACTTGTCCAAGAAACAGGTGCATATCGTCCGCAGAGAGATTGATCTTATACGTCTTCCTCTCATTCTGAATTTCAACCCAATCTGTGGTCTGTCACACTTTTCAGGCCAGAGGTTCTATGGTCAATAAAAATAGCATGGGTAAGAGGGCATCCCCGCCAAGTGCCCTTACATAGCAGAAAAGTATCAGATAACCCCCATTGACCAGAACCTGCACTGTGGGGTTATGATAGAGCGTCTTGACCCATTCTAGGAAGGCTCCCTGGATCCAGAATTCCTCAACCACCCAGAGCAGGTATTCCCAGGAGACTGTATCAAATGCATTTTTGGTGTCGAGGCTGAGTTCATCACCCTCCCTCCCTCAGCCTGTGTATAGCACTGCCTACGTTTTCAAAAGGTTTGCAGACGCATAACAGCCAAGTACAAACCACACCTGATAAGGGTATACCAAGCTTACTATGACCCTGCTCAACCTATGGGGCCAAGATAGCCGCTATCAGCTTGACATCCTGGTTGAGAAGGGAAATGGGCCAGTATGAGCCCACCTGGGCTGTGTCACTCTCCAGTTTGGGTAGCACCACCACTGTGGCTTGATTTTGATGTAACCCTAAGTTTCTCTCCACAAGCGCCATTGCACTATAGGTCAGGAAAGGTAGTATGAGGTCGGTCCCCAAGATTTTATAAAATTCTGGACACAGGCCATCCGGCCCAGCAGCCTTCACTAGCTTTAACGCTTTTACAGCCTGCTGCACTTCAGCCAGGGTGAAGGTGGCGTTGAGCCTCTCACTCAGTGTCACCTAACCAGGGGAGCTTAAAGTCCCTCAAAAACTCTGCCTGCTTCCCATCGTCATGTGGGCCCTTGTAGAGGGTGTGGTATTGGAAATAGTGGCAGAAGTACCTCTCTCCCGTAAGGGTGATCTCCCCCCAGGTCCCTGAATTAGTGGGATGGGGTTCTTTTTCTTCTCTGGGCTCACCAAGTGGGCCAGAAGGCATCCCCCCCTTGTTCACCCAGTGGTATAACTAGTACTTTTATAATTTAATGTCTCGCTCTGCCTGTTGGATTAACGGAATCCAGAGCCCATCGAGTGGACTGCGTCCACACCTTATCCGCACGCAAGGTATGTATGTGGTGCTGATGGTATTCTTGCAGTTGCCGTGCTAGACGAAGGATCTCCCAGTATTCAGTAATGGTGACCCGCACTGTCACTTTTGCAGCTGCCCACATGGTGCGAGGGTCCGCTACAATGCATGCACTCTCCTTCCAATAAAGACATCACGCCTGTTGTATGTGCTGCTGGAATGCCGTGTCCTTGTACAGTGTAGGGTTCATACGCCACCCCACTTTGGTCATTCACTTTTCTGCATCCCCCAAACACTTCTCATTCCACCCTAGGACATGATCTGACAGGTTGATGTCACCTACGGATGCCCTCTCTAACCCAGGAAGCAGCCCCTCAGAGATTCAGGAGGTAATCCAGGGGGGAGTAGCTGACTTTGAGGGTTGGAGCAAGATGTGAAGTCCACCCCTTGTGGGTATAGCGTCCTCCATGTGTCAACCAGCCTCAGTTCTTCAGTCAGATAATTCACTCCCTTACCATCAATCTTTACCCTCTCTGCCCAAGTAGGTATGCATTCAGTGGGATCCCTGGGGATATTAAAATCACTACTCATCACCCAGTTATAGTCCCCAAACTCCACTACCTTGGCTAGAAGTATGATGAAGAAACTATGCTGATGCACGTTCAGGGCATAAACATTACAAAAAACTATATTGTAACCCCAGAGCTCTCCCGTCCTTCAGAGTCCACACACTTTTATGGAGCACAAATGAATTTTTTATGGATTAATGTGGCTACCCCCCTTTCACCTGTTTAAAGGAGGCAGATCCCATTTCTCCCACCCACTCCCTCAGCAGCTTGCAGTGTTCACTAGCATGCATCTCCTATAGGAAGGCAATGTCTGTCCCCTCCCTTAAGAATGTCAGCAGTTTGGTATGCTTAATGGGGGAATGCATGCAGTCTACATTGAACGTACAGATTTTGAGCTTATTCAGCACACCACCTGATGCAAGCTGCAATGCACTCTAACTGACCAGACCATAGCAGGTTCACCCTGCTTCCCAGCAGGACATGGCGATCCCCTCCAGCACCCCTGCTGAAGGTCCCGTCCCTTGAGTGCATGTGATCCCTCCCTTCTTCCCGCCCCCCTTCCCCCCCAACACTGTCTCTTGTCCTCCAGCAAAGCCATCCTTTCACAAAGGGGTGAAGTTGCTCCTCCCCCTGGTTATGACCCCCCCATCCTGATACCCCCAACCCCTCACATCCATCCACCCCCAGACATCACAAGCACCCCAACTCATTCACCCCCTTGATCCAGCTACCCCTCCCTTATGCTGTATAGGACCTTCAGACTTTGAGACCTCCATGTGTCCACCTCAGGTGTGTTTCTGTTCAATGTTCAGGAGATCCCCAGTCCATGTTCATTCCAGGGGCGCTCGCTCCTGAACCCTTCCACCACAACCATGACCGGGCAGACTGCTGCAAGGGGTCCAACATTTCTCAGGATGTGCTGATGGCCAGCCCAGGGCAAAGAAACTCACAGAAGCAATTCTGCCAACAGGGCATCCCGCAACGACGAGTCCAGGAAGACCTCTCCCTCTCAAGGTCCAGGAAGGAGCTCCACAAACACTTTGAGTTCATTCACTATCTCGATGTATTGGGTCTTATTCTCAAGCATCACGTGCACTGTCTGGGAACTGCATGCAAATTTGATGCCCCGGAGGACTAGTTCAGAGCAATAGGGAGCCATTGCCCGACTGCTCTCAGCTACCCAGGTGGAATAATCACTGAAAAAGAGCCATTGCCCTTTGTAATCCAAATCACACTTGTTTCTATAAAGACCCATTAATTTGTTTATCTGCAAAGTTCAGGATTCCCGCAATGACTGGCCTCCGTCAGCATCTTTCCTCCCACACAAAAGCGGAAGTAAGGATGTGATTGTAAACTACAGGCCGGTTAGTTTAACTTCAGAGGTGAGTAATTTATTGGAAGCGCTGCTGAAAGAGAAAACAGTGATGTTTCTGGAATCCAGCAGACTATAGGATCAGAGGCAGCATGAATTCACCAGAGGCAAGTCTTGTCAGACAAATCTGATTTATTTCTTTGACTGGGTGTCCAGGGAATTGGACCAAGGGAGAACCCTAGATGTGGTGTATTTAGATTTCAGTAAAGCTTTTGACACCGTTCCTCACAGGTGACTTATAAACAAACTGAGCACCCTAGGGGTGGACCCTAAAGTTACTGCTTGGGATAGAAATTGGTTAAGTGGGAAGCGACAAAGGATACAGGTAAATGGAGCTCACTCTGAGGAGAAGGAGGTTGCCAGTGGTGTGCCCCAGGGATCTGTCCTTGGTCCAATTCTTTTTAACATCTTTGTTAGGGATATTGCAGAAGAGCTGTCGAATAAGGTTTGCTTCTTTGCAGATGATACCAAAATCTGCAATAGAGTAGACACCCAGGAAGATGTAGATAACATGAGGAGGGATCTAGCTAAGCTTGAAGAATGGTCTAGAATTTGTCAGCTGAGATTTAATGTTAAATGCAAGGTCATGCATTTGGGCTGCAGCAATCCAAGGGAGCAATATAATATAGGGCATGAAGCTGCTTTTGTCCAATAAAGAAGAGCGGGACCTAGGCGTGATTGTGTCTGATCTTAAAGTAGCTAAACAGGTAGAAAAGGAGACAGCAAAAGCTAGAAGGATGCTTGGGTGCAGAGGGAGAGGAATGGCCAGCAGAAGAAAGGAGGTGATAGTGCCTCTGTATAAGTCTTTGGTGTGACCTCATTTGGAGTATTGTGTGCAGTTCTGGAGACTGCACCTTTAAAAGGATATAAACAGGTTGGAGTCGGTACAGAGGGTGGCTACTAAAATAGTTAGTGGTCTTCATTATAAAGCATATGAGGACAGACTTAAGGACCTTAATATGTACACCTTAGAGGAAAGGCGGGATATGATTGAGACGTTTAAATACCTCCGTGGCATAAATGCACAGGGGGAGAGCCTCTTTCAATTGAAAGCAAGTTTTGCTACGAGGGGACATGGAATGAGGGTGAAAGGGGATAGATTCAGGAGTGATATGCGGAAATATTTTTTTATGGAAAGAGTGGTAGATCCGTGGAATAGTCTCCCAATGGAGGTGGTAGAGATGAGGACAGTATCAGATTTCAAAAAAGCATGGGACAAACACAGAGGATCCCTAATGAAAAAAGGGGACTGTTGTAGTTGTTGATATGGAAGGACAGACTAGAATAGGCCATGTGGTCTTTTTCTGTCGTCATTTTTCTATGTTTCTATGTTACAAGTTGAGATACTCGATGGCCAAGTGTGCATGCAGTTGTGGTTACTTAAGGGAAAGGTTTTGAGCTTGCTGTTCAGTCTCCCGCTGTTGGTGGATGAGCATAACCCATGCATCTGGACTGGACTGGAGGGACTCCCAAGAAAGAAAATTAGTAGGTAAGGTCTAATTTCACCATATAGGGCTGGATTTACTGAAGTGTGCTGTTCAGCATGTGCTCAAGTAAATAGAGATGCATTATTAGTAAATAGGTCCCATTGCATAAAATGAGATTTGTGGTAAATAATGCACAGAAATATGGTAAAGCCTTTTAGTAAATCTAGCCTGTAATTTATTTAGTTTTTAAAATATTTCTATACTGCCATATGCCAAAGCATTCAAGGCGGTGAACAAACTTAAAGGTAAATACCGATATCGTACAAAAATACATTACATACCAGCATCCCCCATCCCCAATACAAACTAAATACCTGCTATGCTTGAGCCCATCCTGGGTTGCTATGGGTTACTATATGCACTGCCAACTAGTGCACATATTAGTGGTAGAGAAGCTTAGGAATACCTGCTGTCATGGGACAACCGTTGCATTTTTTGGTTAAACTGTAAAATTTATCCTTTGTAGTCTGACAGTGACATCTGGTGGTTTGCTTTATTATTGCATCTAGTTTCATCTTACTCTTTCCAAACCAATAGAATGGGTACTGCTCTTTCAAACTGCCCCACTCTCACTAGTTAAACACTGCAGCATGTTCACATCAGAAAATAGTTATTCCTGGAGGTATTTTATGAAACTACAATACCTAGAGTCTGAGGGGTGTGGGTATGTATGTGTCTGGGGTGGGTGGGAGGGGCAGAAGGGTGGAATAGGTAGAAAGCAGGAGAAGCAACATTGGCAAAATTTGAGTTGGCTATAAGTGTAATCTCAAACTTGCAGCACCAGTCAGGTGAAGAGCAGAATAGTTACATCTTTAGGTGAGGTGAGTAAAACAGTTGTGTTCAGGTGAATGATATACAAATCCACACACACATGTATGTTTTATGTATCTAGATGTCTGTGTATACATACAGTATGTAGGCGTAGAGTATAGACTGACTCGCCTCTCAAGCTCTTCTGGCTTTTGCCCTCTATAGTCTACTGAAACAGCTCTTGCCAAAGTCTCCAATGACTTGTTCCTTATCAAATCCGATGGCCTTTACTTGATACTCATCCTTCTTGACCTTTCTGTTGATCACCAATAATCTGTCCTCACTTGGATTTAGGAACACTGTTCTATCCTGGTTTTCTTTTCTCTCCCACTTCGCTTCTAATGTATATTCTGGTGGATCCCACTCTCATTTGGTGTACCCCAGGGCTCTGTCGTTGGACTTCCTTTTCTCTCTACACCCAGTCCCTTGGTGTACTCATCTCCTCCCATGGCTTTCAGTACCATCTCTATGCTGATGACTCTTGGATCTACCTCTCTACATCTGAAATCTCTCTTCAGGAATCCAGGCCCGGATCTCTGCCTGCTTATCTGACATTGGTGCTTAGATGTCCCACCACTGTCTGAAATTAAACATGGCCCAGTCCAAGCTTCTTATCTTTTCGCCTAAACCTACTTCTCCCTTTCCTCCTCTCTCTATTTCTGTGGATAACTCAACCCCAAGGCTGCAAGTCGAGGAAGCAGGGAGGAGTAATCTTTAACTCCTCCCTCTCCTCCTCCACACACATCCAACATATAGCTAAAACCTGTTTCTGTCTCCAGGAACAAGCAGGAATGTAGTCTTTGCATATGGGTGATATCGGTACTGATGGAGCCCATGCGGGAACACTCCACTGTGCCTGCGTGACTCCCTTCCCAACTTCCTCTCTTCAGTTCTTCGTTTTCCATGGAGCCAGCAGGAAGCAAATCCTGTCACTGAAGAAAAAATATTTTTGTGGATAGCGCTTCTGCCTTCCCGTCGACACCGGCACCGTCTAAGATGTCACTGGTTCCCTTATTCTTTTCTTTACTTCTACCTTTATCTTTAAAAAAAAACTTGGGCATCTACGCCCTTTTTAGGCCTTAAGCCTTCCAAAGCCTTCACATCAAACAGCTACACTGGCTACCAATTCACGGGAGAATCACCTTCAAATCCCTTGTATTAGCATTTAAGGCAATCAAAGGCACCTCATCCCTCTCACTCACGAATCTAATCCACATGGTCCCCCCCAACAGAGCAAGAAGAACATCAGCTGTAAACTTGCTAGCAATACCAAAGGCTTCAACAAAGTCCAACACGAACACCACAAACAGGGCATTCAGTTTTTATGTACCAAAATGCTGGAACACCCTACCCCCTGACATTAGAGCCATTACCAATCTATATCAGTTCAGGAAGGCTCTCAAAACATACCTTTTCTGCCAATACTTCCCAGACAGCAACTGAACTAGATATCCCCTCCAAGAAATGACCCAATCTAGAAATGCCCTCACACTGCAGTGTAGATAGTTTATGTATATAGTTAACCCAGTTATCCAAGTTTGTACTCCTGTTCAATGTAAAACCTGACAGTTTGTCGTTATGGTCGTTTTGTTATGATGTAAACCGCGCTGATTCTAAATAGCGCGGTATATAAGAAACTGTAATAAATAAATAAATAAATAAATAAACATGAGGAAACCAATTAGTGGTTTTAAAAAATGTTCTAATTATGCCAGCACCATTTTGGCAACTGACACACATGACTGGTGTTTTAAAATGCCTTGGCCCAGACCACCAGCCAAAAAACTGTTCCCTCTATCAGAAAATGACATGGAGAGGCCTACAAAACCGGGCTTCTAAATTTGAGCACTCGTCACTTCAGACACAGTATCAATAGCATCCACTTCATCGAGGGCCTCATTCTTCCATGGATCTCGGATATCTTCAAGCACAAGGCCGCATCGAAGCCTGACAATACCTCCAGGGAAAGATCTCACTTAAGGCATCGAGACCCCTCTAGTATTGCCTCAGAGGTGGATTGGCCTGCTAAACAGCCCTAGTGGGAGACCCAGTCCTGAAAAGCCACCCCCTCCACATAACAGGCAGACTGTGTCACTACGCTCACAGATGGCACCTCATCACCTCATAGCAGTGGACACTCACCATAGTCCGGGAAGGGTACAGACTTCATCTATAAACTCTGCCCCCCTACACTTTCACGGGGGAATATCAAATGCAACCCCCACTCGCTCTCCTACAGGATGAGATGTCCTCTCTTCAGTTTCAAGGCGCCATAGATGATGTCAACAGCCTAACAGGGAATGGGCTTCTACTCTCCATACTTTTCCATTTCAAAGAAAACCGGAGGTGCAGGCCCATTCTGGACCTTAGAAGCCTCAATAGGTTTCTAGTCCGCAAGAAGTTCAAGATGATCTCTCTCGGGACTCCTCTTCCCTACCTTCAGAATCAAGACTGGCTCGATTCTCTAGATCTAAAAGAAGCATACACACATCCTCATCCACCTAGGACACAGCAAATATCTACACTTCACCTTTCAAGGAAAACATTTATCAATACAGAGTCCTTCCCTTTGGACTCGCCTCTGCCCCAAGAGTCTTCACAAAGTGCATGGCGGTCATAACCGCTTATCTAAGATCTCTGGGGATATTCATCTTCCCTTACTTAGACGACTGGCTAATAAATACAGACACCTCCCAAGAGGTACTGCTTTCCTTTCATCATACCATCACAGTACTACAACACTTTGGGATTTGTGATAAACTTCCCAAAATACCAGCTCACTCCAGCTCAAAAACTAGAGTTCATCGGAGCCCTACTGGACACCCAACAGTCCAGGATGTTTCTGCCCCAGCTCTGTTATGCCCATCTAGTCGAACTAGCATCCCAGATGCTCCTACGAGACCATCTGACCGCCTGAGAGATGCAGCTCCTGGGGCACATGGCCTGTACAGTACATGTTGTTCCATATGCCCAACTATATAGGCAGACAGTCCAGTGGGCTCTTGCCTCCCAGGGGGAGCAGGCCTTGAGCCGTCTCCGGGATAGGATCCAAGTCACTACCAGTCTAACCACATCCCTTCAGTGGTGGTGGTCTGTAGAAAATCTGCTCGTAGGGTCACCTTTTCAGATTCCACCACTTCAATGCATCCTAATGACAGATGCCTCCAAATTGGGTTGGGGAGCCCACCTGGGCAACCGGACTACACAGGGTCTCTGGGCAACACAAGAGTCACAACTCCAGATCAACCTCCTGGAACTTCATGCTAACTTCATTGCCCTCTAGGTGTTTCAACACCACTTCAGGGCACAACAGGTCCTAATTAGGACAGACAATCATGTGGCTATGTTTATTTGTGAACAAACAGGGAGGAACAGGTTCGTGGGCCTTTTGCGAGGAGGCTTTCCACCTGTAATCCTTTGCCATTTCTCATCAAATACAGCTTCAAGCGGTGTATCTCCCAGGGGAGTTCAGTGTCTTGGCAGACAGACTGAGTTGCATCCTTCTTCCCCATGAATGGTCTCTGCATCCGGACACATCGTCTTACATCTTCCAGACCTGGGGAACTCCAGACAGATCTGTTCACAACTCCCAAAAATGCCAAGCTTCCTTGCTTCTGCACAAGAACGCCAACATCTACCAGTCAACAAGTGGTTGCCTTCTACCTACACTGCGGTCAGGGTCTGCTTTATGCTTTCCCTCCTATACCCCTCATACCCAAGACGCTTTTTAAGCTTCAATCTGACAAGGGCTCCATGATATTCATAGCACCTCACTGATCATGACAACTGTGGTTTCCACTGCTACTGTCTGACTCGCTCATCCTCTGTGATTGGGATATGAGCCTGATCGCCTCTCCCAGGACGACGACTCACTGCTCCATCCCAATCTAGATCTCTCCACCTCACAGCTTGGCTGCTGAGAGCATAACTTTACAAGACTTTGACCTTACTCCAGAGGTTAAGGAGATCTGTTTGGCTTCTAGAAAGCCCTCCACCAGATGTTCATATGCTTTTAAGTGGCATAGATTCTCTGGTGTTCCCAGAAAGATCTCAAACCCTTTTCTGCTCCAGTGGAATCACTCCTCCAGTATCTCTTCCTCCCGTCCTTGACAGGTCTAAATGCACAGGAGGGCGGCCACTTTCAATTGAAAGCAAGCTCTGCTACAAGGGGACATGGGATGAGGGTGAAAGGGGATAGATTCAGGAGCGATATGCGAAATATTTCTTTATGGAAAGAGTGGTGGATCCATGGACTAGTCTCCCAGTGGAGGTGGTAGAGAAGAGGACAGTATCTGAATTCAAAGAAGGATGGGACAAACACAAAGGATCTCTAAAGGAAAAAAGGGTAATGTTGTAGTGGTTGATATGGAAGGACAGAATAGATAGGCCATGTGGTCTTTTTCTGTCATGTTTCTATGTTTCTTTCTATCTCCAAAGGACTTGAGTCATCGAAAAGCCTTGCAGTTGTTTCTTATTTGACCCCAGTCACCTGGGATTACCCGTTTCTAAGCATATGCTTTCAAGAGGGATAGCATACTGCATTTTATTTGCCTATGACAAAGCAGGACTCTCCCTGGAAGGGCATGTCACTGCTCACAACGTTCACGCCATGGCCACCCTGATGGCAAAACCTACATGCAGTAGCTGTTGACAAAATTTGCAAAGCAGCAATTTGGTCTTCTGTCCATACCTTTTGCTGCCCACTATTGTTTGGACAAGGATTCCTGTTAGGATGCACTCCAGCACCTCTTTCAGACTTAGATGCAACTCCTATTGTCCGTCCCAGACTTTGAAGATACCAGAAATCCATGTTGGATCCGTGACTTCATCATGTCTACTCAGAGGCGAACCTCTACCGGTTCTGAGGTCACTTCATCTGGGAGCTAAGGAGTCCCATATGTGAAATCAAAGTGCAGCGGAGGGCAAAGGACCACGGTCAACCAACCGGGACCTCATCGTTTAGTTGGCCGTGGTCCTTTGCCCTCCGCTGCACTTTGATTTTACCTCTGCGGAAGGCTTCCTTCTCTTGTTTCCTTGGTCCCATATGTGAAGACTACATTCCTGCTTGTTCCTGGAGATAGTGTAGTTACTCACCTATAACAAGTGATCTCCGGGAACAACAGGAATTTAGTCTTCACAACCTGCCCTCCTCCCCTAGGAGTTGGTGGGTTTCATTTACTCTTTTCTTAGCTACAAACGCAACTGAAAAGAGAGTTGGGAAGGCTGGAAGGCAGTTGTGTGCCACTCCCACCTGATACATGTAGCTCTCCAGCTATCCAAAACACCCAACCAGGAAAAACCTTTGAGATGCCGACCCCTAAAATGTGCCATCATCAATGCACGTTCCATCCGCAAAAAATGGCCTGTGGTCCTTGACACAATCTCCTTCTACGACCTTGAGATCCTCTTGATCACAGAAACATGGCTATCACCAGAAGACAATGTCCTCCTCAATCAACTACTTCCCCCCAATTTCTCCATACACACGAGACATAGGGAAAATAAAAAAGGAGGAGGGGTGCTCATAATCTCCAAATCTGACCTCAACTTCAACATTGTGGTTTTCTAGCACAAATAGCCTGGACACCCTCTCTGTTGCTAACCAACAATGCTCCCTTACCCTGTTATATAGATCACCATCTACTTCTCCAGTTGACCTTCCAACCATTATTGACCTTGCAGCTAACGCCCGCACTCCCAACAAACCAAATTGGATAATGGGTGATTTCAATCTCCCATCGCTACCCCAAAACCACGCAAATGCGTTCCTTGATGCAATGGAAGACCTGGGACTCAAACAAATCATAAATGAACCCACACATACGAAAGGGAACATTCTGGACATGGTTTTTGTGCCACATCCAGTCATGGTCAAAAACCACAATCTGCCAACATCACCACGAACATCACCTCTCGAACTTCCACTAGATGCTTCCGCCCCTTCGATAGGGAACTCATCCTTTCGGAGACCCCTTCACTCATTAACAAAACAACACCTGACCTTGATGAACTAATCTCTTGCTGGAACTCCAGCCTGCTTGCCATCTCACAACACCCGAACCCTAAAAATACAGCAAGATTGAAAAGAAGATCCTCCCCATGGTTCTCTCCTGAGCTGCGTGCTTCTCTCACGCAACTACGTAGACTCGAACGCAGATGGCACCGATCGCGCTCACCGGAAGATCAGACCGCATACCTAACCCACCTTGCAATACATCGAGAAACAATCGCTACCAGAATGAGACAATATCACACTGACACCCTAAAGAGGTCTTTGAATAAACCACGTGACCTCTTCAATCTGGTCAAATCCCTCTCAAAGGAACCATCGCCCGAGCAACACAGCGAAATTCACCCACAAGAATTCGCTGATTATCTGCAATCCAAGATTGTGCAAACTAACAAGGTCGCAGCAGTCCAATATCAAGAACCAACTGATCTCTCACCACTTAACTTTTTTTCCACACCATCCAATAAATGTATTGAGAACACTATAGCATCACTCAACACCTCCACTGCACAGACCGACCCATGTCCAGCTTTTTGGATCAAGGAGCTACGTGATGTGTTCAGCCCTGTCATCGCAAATATAATGAAACTCTCCTTTACAACAGGTTATTTTCCCACTTCACTCAAGCAGACTTCCATTAGACCATTACTAAAAAACCCCAAACTGGACCCCCAAAGGGTTGACTCCTATCGACCAATAGCTAGCATCCCCCTCTTAGCCAAAATAATTGAGAAAGAAGCCCAACGTCAAATTCAAGATCACATAGACTCTGTTGCTCCCTTAGACAACTGCCAACATGGGTTCAGAGAACATCATGGGGTTGAGACACTACTTACTGGTCTATTCAACAATATCATCACAGGAATTGACAACATCCATCAAGGCTTTGTGCTCATTTTCCTAGACATCGCCGCGGCGTTTGACTCCGTGAGTCACGAAATCCTCCTCGGAAGACTAAAAGAAAAGGGTGTCTGCAACAATGCACTAAAATGGTGTAAGTCTTATCTGGACGATAGATGGCAATATGTGAAGTCTGGATCAGAAAAGTCAAGCCACTTCCATCAAAAGCAAGGGGTACCTCAAGGATCCTCATTATCCTCCTTACTCTTCAATATCTACATGCAGCCCATCTGCAATATCATAAGATCATTCAACGTAAACTGCATGATTTATGCAGATGACATTCTCTTCTACATGCCTTTCTCCACAACCCACATGGACCTGACCCCACTCACAGATTGTTTCAATGCAGTTTCAACATGGCTCCTGACACAGAACCTACGTATCCAGCATAAAAAAACAGAGGTCCTTTTCATCACCAGAGACTCCAACTTTACGCCCCCGTCCCACGTCAGTGTCAAGGAAGCTGATTTGCAAACTAAAGATGCAATAAAATATTTGGGAGTTACCCTGGACCAGCATCTAGACATGAAACGCCACATAAGCAACATAGTCAAAGCCATCTACTTCAAAATCCGCTCCCTCAAACACCTTCGCTCCCTGCTGGACCCAAACGATTTCCGAACCATATATCAAGCGCTGATCCTGCCGCATTTTGACTTTGCAAATGCCATCTTACAAGGTCTCCCCCAATCCACACTAACCCCCTTACAGTTGGCCATGAATGCCGCAGCTAGGGTCCTCTATGGTGCATCCAGAAATGACCACGTTACTCCTATTCTCAAACAGCTGCACTGGCTACCGATCCACGGGAGAATCACCTTCAAATCCCTTTTACTAGCATTCAAGGCAATCAAAGGTACTTCATCCCTCTCACTCACGCATCTAATCCACATGGTCCCCCCCAACAGATCAAGAAGAACATCAGCTGTAAACCTGCTAGCTATACCAAAGGCTGCGACAAAGTCCAACACGAATACCACAAACAGAGCATTCAGTTTTTATGTCCCCAAATGCTGGAACACTCTACCCCCCGACATTAGGGCCATTACCAATCTATATCAGTTCAGGAAGGCTCTCAAAACCTTCCTTTTCTGCCAATACTTCCCAGACAGCAACTGAACTAGATATCCCTTCCAAGAAATGACCCAGTCTAGAAATGCCCTCTCAACTTATATCTACAGTGTAGATAGCTTATGTATATAGTTAACCCAGTTATCCATGTTTGTACTCCTGTTCAATGTAAAACCTGACAGTTTTTCGTTATGGTCGTTTTGTTATGATGTAAACCGCGCTGATTCTAAATAGCGCGGTATATAAGAAACTGTAATAAATAAATAAACAGTGGAGTGCTCCCAAAAGCTTTCCAATTGGATGCTGGGGAGTGTTCCCGCATGGGCTCCATTGGTACAAACCCCACCCATATGTGAAGTCTACCCCGGAGGCCGAGCCGATCCTCGAAGCCCTACGGGCCCGAGTAGATCTTCGGCCGAGGTCCTGCTCGGTCTACTGGTCTTTATCTGCCATCATTACTATGTTATGTTACTATGACCCCTCAGGCCCCGAGGAATGCCACCTGTCCTCCTCGGATACCTCCATCTGGGAGTCGGAAGACAAGGTGTCTCCGGACACTCGCCTTCACCTGGATGTCCCATCTGATTCCCCAGTATTGGAGCCTTGGAGAAGTTCTCCCCCGGAGGACATGGCTTTTTGAGACTTCATTCGAGATATGTCCAAAGCCTTGGCTTTCCCAATGGAGTCCAAGGAGGATCCTCGAGCAGATGAACTCAAGATCCTTCAATACGAGGCCCCTCCTTCGGAAACCCTCACGGTGCCCATTCCTCTTATCCTGGCATGCCTTATGCTCCACATGTGGGAGACACAGGTGTCAACACAGGTGATCAGCAAGTGTCTCGATTCGATGTATCAGGTCCGCCGGAGCCCTGGGTTTCAAAAGTGACAGCTGCCACATAATTCCATGGTCATGGATTCGGCAATGCGTCGACTAAAAAGTCAGAAGACGCACTCCTCGTTACCACCCGGTAGGGAGGCTCGCAGCTTGGATGCCCTCGGCAGAAAATGTTACCAGGGCTCAATGCTGAATTGCCGGATCCAGGCCTACCAGCCGTACATGGGCATGTATCGAGGGACCTGACAAAAGAGATGGCCAGGTTCTCGGCTGGTCTCTCCGAGGAGCGCTTGCAATGCTAAAAGAGCCTATCCAGAGCCATCGGTGAATGCTCCAAATTTGTCTCGATCAGCCTACGACGGGTTCGAGTCGGCAGCCAGTGTGGCCGCGGTGGACATCGGTGCATGCCGCCAAGCCTGGCTACAGTCGTCAGACCTCGAACAATGTGTACAAAACAAGCTGGTCGATGTCCCATGCCATGGGAAGAACCTATTCAGCAAACCCATGACTGATAAGGCCGCCGAACTGGAAACCGTTCATGATGAGGACTAGGCTCTCTAAGAAGACCTCAGCCCCTTCCCGAAAGATTGGTTCGGGGAAAAAGTCCTTCTACCCGAGGAAGTGCACTGCTTACCGAAGTTACCCCCTTTATCAGGCCTTCCCAGCAGGGGCAGCAGGTCCCAAGGGGCAAAGGCATGCCCCGTGTAAGCAGAAGGCTCCCAAGCCCCAAGCTTTGACCCCAGCCCAGCCTGGGGGACGTTTTGACTCCTACAATATGGCCCCTCCCTCCAGTTAGGCCTGGCAGCCCACAGGAGGTCAGCTCTCCCTGTACGCCCACAGGTGGGGAGCTATCACCATTGGCACCTAAGCATTATAGGTGGTCAAGGAAGGTTACCTCCTTCGCCTAGCCAAAGTGCCTTCACATTATTTCCCCGGAGAGCCTTCCGGGCCTCCCCTTCACCAGGACCTTCTCTTGAAGGAGTTGGCAGGTCTTCTCGAGGACAGAGCAGTGGGACTGGTGCCCCACCATCTCAAGGGCAAGGGGTTCTACTCCAGGTACTTCTTTGTGCCAAAGAGGACAGGGGGCCTAAGGCCCATCCTCGACCTGTGCAACCTCAACAGATTCCTGGTGCAGGAGAAGTTCAAGATGCTCTCCCTTGGAACATTGCTGCCGTACCTCCGCCAGGGAGACTGGCTATATGCTCCTTAGACCTAAAGGATGCTTATACACACATCCTGATCCACCCAAACCACAGGCAATACCTACGCTTTCTGGTGGGGGACCATCATTTTCAATACAGGGTGCTGCCCTTCAACCTTGCCTCGGCCCCCGGGGTATTCACGAAGTGCCTAGCGGTAGTCGCTGCCTTTCTCAGACTTGAGGGGATTTGTGTCTTCCCCTATCTCGACGACTGGCTTATCAGGGGCACCACAGCCCCAGAGGTGCAGCAGGCCACTGCACGCGCTATCCAGGTCCTTCAGCACTTGGGCTTCGTTATCAATTCTCCAGGGCCAAGCAGGAAGTCAGCCCTCACATATGGGTGACGTCGGCGCCGACAGAGCCCCCATGCGGAGCATTTCCCCAGCTTTCAAGGAAAGCCTTTGGGAATGCAGCGCGCCTGCGCGGTCCCCTTCCCGCCCAAGGGTGCCATTTTGCTCAGTCTTTCTTTTTCCACGGAGCCCAATGGACGTAGTTCATGTCACCCGGGAAAAGTAGATTTTTTTTCTGCGATTTTTCGCGTTTCTTTATCCGGTTTGATGCCGGTCCCGCCCCCCACCTCGGCTCGGTACACCGGTTTCGAGTCTGGAATTTCTTTTTCGTTTTTTGTCCTTTGTGACTAGCGTTCGCGCTCTTTTTGTGTTTTCACTGGCAGCCTGGTCATTTGACCTTGCAGGGGCCCTTTTTCCCCCGATGGCTGCCAGCGTGTTCAAAAAGTGTGATCGGTGCAAGAAACTTGTGTCTCACTGACACACATGACTGCTGCCTCCGATGCCTCGGGCCCGACCACGACCCGCTGGTCTGTGACCCGTGCGGCAAAATGTCGTCAAAGGCGCTTCGGAGCCGTCAGCATCAGCATGAGAGAATATTCTCTGATTCCATGTCCAGCCGAGCCCGGACTTCGTCAGAGGCCTCGACATCTCGGGAGTCCGACCCCGAGCGCCGTCGGGGGTCCTCTGAAAGGGAGTCTCCCTCACGGGAGCACCGAAGGAAGAAAAAGCTTGTGAGGGTGGCGTCGGTGGAGGCTCCTGATTCCTCGAGGGCCAAGTCGCGTAGCCCTGACCGCCGCCCCAGGCTCTCGGAGTCGGATAGGCTTTCCAAGCTACCTCATGTGGAGCCGTCGGGGCCCGAGTAGGGGGCTGCTGAGTCTCCTGAGCTTGGACTCAGGTTCACGGCCTTGGAGAGCAGCTTGGCTGCCTTCATGGAACAGCAGTGGGTGCTGATCGCCGGTCTGACCGGTGCATCTGCCCCGATCACCGGGACCTCGACGTCTAAGTCGACCCCGGAGACCGAGCCAATCCTCGAGTCGATGAAGTCTCGAGTCGATCCTCGGTCAGGGTCCCCCTCGACCTCCCGTGCAGGGCCGAGGTTGTCGACGCCGATACACTCGGCGTCGGGGCAGGTGGCACCGAGGCCCACACGGCCGGAGCCGCTCGACGACTCCTCGGAGGAGTCAGAGTGGGAGACGGAGGACAAGGAGTCCCCGGACACCTTCCGGACCCAGTGCGTCCCTTCGGACTCACCAGAGTGAGCCTCAGAGGATACCCGGTTCTCGGACTTTGTGAGGGACATGGCCAAGGCCCTGGCCTTTCCTGCGGACGCAGAGGAGGAGCCTCGAGCCGAGGAGCTCGATGCCCTCCAGTATGACTTTCCTCCGAAGGAAGCCTTTACTGTACCAGTTCCTCCGATGCTGGAACGGCTGCTCTTCCGTATGTGGGAGGCACCGGCCTCAGCGCTGGTTCTTAGCCAATGGGTCGTTTCTATTTATCGAGTCCGTAAGAGCTCTGGGTTCCAAAAGGCGCAGCTACCGCACCACTCCATGGTTGTGGAATCGGCCATGCACCATCTTGAAGAGTCAGAAGATGCACTCCTTGTGCCCCCTGACCGGGAGGCCCGGAACCTGGATGCCCTCGGTAGAAAGTGCTTCCAGGGCTCTATGCTGTCTTGCCATGTCCAGACCTATCAGCTGTACATGAGCATGTACTTAAGAGACCTGGCAAAGGAGATTGCTGGGTTCTCAGCTGGCCTCTCCGAGGAACCTTTGCAGAGGTTCAAGGCTTTGTCAACAGGGATCCAGGAGTGCTCGAAGTTTATCTCTCGAGCAGCCTATAATGGCTTCGAGGCTTCGGCCCAGGTAGCCGCGGCCGGCATCGGTGCACGCCGTCAGGCCTAGCTGCAGTCATCGGACCTGGAGCCATGGGTGCAGGACAAGTTGGTCGATGTCACCTGCCGAGGTGAAAACCTTTTCGGTAAGCCCATGGCTGAAAAGGCTGCGGAAATCGAGACTGAGACTCTCTCCAGGACAAGGCTGTCCAGGATAACTTTTGCTCCTTCTCAAAAAAAGAAGGGCTCGGGGGAAAAAGTCCTTTTTCCTGAGGAAGGGGTGCTGCCTACAAATCCTACCCTCACTATCAGGCCTCTCCAGCTCCCCAACAGGGTTAGCAGGCCAAGGGGCCAGGGGCATGGGCCCCATAGGCAGAAGACCCCCAAGCGCCAGCTCCGGCTCCTGCACAGCAGGGAGCGGGGTTTTGACTCGCACAGCATAGCCTCTTCTCCACAGCTGGCTCCACTTAGCACAGGAGGTCGACTGACCCTGTACGCCTACAGGTGGCCAGCCATCACAGGGGATACCTGGGTCCTCAGCATAGTCCAACAAGGCTACATGCTCCACTTCCACCAGATACCCCCCTCCTACTTCCCAGGGGAGCCTCCAAGACTCCCTCTGCACAGAAACCTCCTCCTTCAGGAGTTGGCAAGTCTTCTAAAGGAACAGGCGGTGGAACCGGTGCCTCACCACCTGAAAGGGCAAGGCTTTTACTCCAGGTACTTTCTGGTACCAGAAAGGACAGGAGGTCTCCGGCCTATCCTAGATTTGCGAAACCTAAACAAGTTTCTGGAGAGGGAAGAGCTCAAGATGCTTACCCTTGGGATACTGCTGCCCTACCTCCATCAGGGAGATTGGCTATGCTCCTTAGACCTACAGGATGCTTATACTCACATCCTCATTCATCCAGACCACAGACAATACCTCATATTTGTGGTGGGAGGAAACCATTTTCAGTACAGAGTACTTCCCTTTGGCCTAACTTCCGCCCCCAGGGTTTTCACCAAATGCCTGGCGGTGGTGGCGACCTATCTCAGAAATCAGGGGATTTTTATCTTCCCATACCTGGACGACTGGCTCATCGTGGGTCAGTCTCTCCAGGAGGCCAGACAAGCCACTCTTTGCACTGTTTCTCTTCTTCAGCATCTGGGCTTTGTCATAAACTACGCAAAGTCCACTTTGCTCCCCTCTCAGAACCTAGAGTTTATAGGGGCAAGATTAGACACCCTGCAGGCAAAGGCTTACTTGCCCGAGGACAGGGCCCACAGACTGATGGACTTGGCCAACCAGTTCCTAAGCAATTCTCGGGTCTCCGCCAAACACTTCCTGCGGCTCCTGGGCCACATGGCATCCATGGTACATGTGACCCTGAATGCCCGTATGCACATGCGGACGACTCAGTGGTGCCTCCGAGCTCAGTGGGCGCAGGCCACAGGCGACCTCCGAGACAGAATAAGGGTGTCCAAACCACTCTTGGACTCCTTGCAGTGGTGGCTACATCTCCCAAACCTTCTCAGGGGGGTATCCTTTCAGGCCCCAGCACACACAAAGGTGCTGACGACCGATGCTTCTTTACAGGGCTGGGGTGCACATTGTCAGGGCACGTGCACTCAAGGCCTCTGGTCTCCTCGGGAGGCCACACAGCAAATCAATCTCTTGGAGCTGCGAGCAATCCGCTTGGCTCTACAGACTTTCTCATGCCCTCTCTCACCAGTCTGTCTTAGTTCAGACAGACAATCAGGTAGCAATGTTCTATGTGAACAAGCAAGGGAGCACAGGGTCCAGACTCCTATGTCAGGAGGCGCAGGCCCTTTGCTCCTTTGCAGTCAAACAAGGCATATTTCTCAAAGCGGTTTATCTGCCTGGTCAGGAGAACCTTTTGGCAGACAAACTAAGCAGGATTCTCCAACCTCACGAATGGCAGTTGAATCCACTGGTGGTTCAACAGCTTTTTCTATGATGGGGACGTCCATCCATCGATCTCTTTGCCAGTCCACTGAACCGTCAGCTGCCCAGGTTTTGCTCCAGACAGCCGCATCCCCTGAGAGTGGCAGTAGATGCTTTTCTGATCTCTTGGTCGACGGGCCTCCTGTATGCGTTTCCTCCCACACCCCTGGTGGCCCGAACTCTGTTCAAGATTCTACAAGACACGGCCTTGGTCATTCTGGTAGCTCCCAGATGGCCGAGGCAACCGTGGTTTCCACTTCTTCTGCAGTTGGCAGTGGAAACTCCAATCTCCAGGAACAAGCAGGAATGTAGTCCTCACATATGGGTATCGTCGGTACCGACGGAGCCTGCGCGGGAACGCTCCCCAGCGTCCAATTAGAAAGCTTTTGGGAGCATCCCACAGCGCCTGCGTGCTGCCTTCCCGCCTTTCCCAACTGCCTCTCTCCAGTACTTCTCTTTCTGCGGAGCCAGCAGGTCATTGTTCCTGTCACCGCAGAAGAATTCTTCTTTATTTCTTTCTTTTTTGTGGTCGCGTCTGCCTTCCTCGACGCTTTACCGGTACCGCCGGTTTTTTCTTCTATTTTCTGTCTTAAAAAAAAATATATATATTCTACATTTTTTCCTATTTTCTTCAGGTGCACGCGCCTTTTTGGGCCTTAGGCCCAAAAACGTTTTCTTACAATGGAGAAACCTGCTTCAGGTTTCAAAAAGTGCACCAAGTGTGGCGGTACCATTTCCGTCACCGACACCCATGAATGGTGTCTAAAATGTTTAGGTCATGACCACTCCATCACGGATTGTATGTCCTGCGCCATGATATCTAAAATAGGTCGGCAGAACCAAGCTGCTAAGCTCAGTACCCTGTTTCCCTCTGATGCAGCTTCGGTGGCATCAAGTCTTCCAGGGCTTCCTCTTCCTCCCATGGATCTCAGGTAACTAAACATAAATCCAGCCGGTCCTCAAAGGGTAGATCTCCTTCTAAGCATCGAGATGCCTCTGGCGTTGTCCTTGAGGATTCTGCACCGGCAAAATTGCCCCGGCGGGAGGCTTCGGCTTCCAAAGCATTATCGGGCCTCCAGAATGTTCTCGAGGCCTCGACCTCGGCAGAACTACTGGTGCCATACTCTGGGGTACCGGCGGTCTCCTCCGGTACCGACATCCAGGCATCGGCAGCGTCGATAGACCAGAGATTCCTGGCTATTGAGCGCAGTCTGGCGGTTCTCCTTGCGGTATCGACGCCCTCGGAACCGCGACAGACAATTCCACCAGTACCGGCATTAATACCGGTACCGATAGCATCGGTGTCTGCTTTGCCGGTACCCAGTCATCTGATGCCCTCTGGTACCGATACCCCGGTACCGATTACTCCCGGTACCGACTTTGGTCGGTACGGGTATCGGGCTCTTCAAGAGCATCCGGACAGACGGTACTTCGAGTCCTCAGAAGAATCTGAGGATTCTGACAGTTCTGTCGATGCAGGAATGCTTCTCCCAGAGGAACCCTCCTCCCCTAAGCGCAGGATGTCTCCTCCAGAGGATATTTCCTTCCAGGATTTTATCAGGGAGGTGGCTCGGGGTCTGTCCATTACTGTGGCCCCTGAAACAGAGCCAATGGCCAAGGAGTTGGAAATTCTACAATATCCCAAAACTCCTAAGGAGGCAGCTACCTTGCCCATTCATGAGATTTTATATGATCTCATGTTAAGGATGTGGGAGACACCTCTTACCACCTCTCCTCATTCTCGCAGACTGGATACTATGTATCGAGTCCCTCCTTGTCCTGGTTTCCAAAAGACTCGGCTTCCTCACCACTCTATTGTAGTGGAATCAGCTATGAGAAGGATCAAGAGTGCAAAGAGGCATGTCTCTAATCCTCCAGGACGTGAGTGCAGAACCCTGGATGCTTTTGGATGTCGGGTCTTCCAAGCTTCCATGCTTTCTGCCAGGATCATTTCCTATAGTCTCTACATGGGAATGTTCCTGAAGGAGGTTACAGATGATTTAGAAGCTTTAAGTCCTATTCTTCCTGAGGATAGAAGACAGGATTTTCTCACTTTGGTCAAACATGCCCAAGATGTTTCTAAATTTGCCAACCATGCAGCCTTTGACTGTTTTGAGTGCATAAGCAGAATCTCTGCTATTGCCATAGGTGCACCTAGAATTGCTTGGCTCCAGGCATCTGATCTGGAGCTCTGGGTACAAGACAAATTGGGAAACATCCCTTGTACTGGTGAGAACCTGTTTGGTAGAGATTGGCAAGAAAAGGCCAATGAGATGGATGCTGAAAGCTCCACCTTGGATAGATTAAGTCCAAAGCTGATCCTGCTAGAAAGAAATCTTTCAAGAAACCATTCTTTTCTAAGAAGAAAATATATTATCCTGCCTATGCTCAACAGGCACGTTCGGCAGGTCAGTTTGTTAAGAAGGGTCAGCAACCACCCAAGCAGAAGAAAGCAAAGACTGCTAAGCCTCAGCCGTCACAGCAGTCTCAGCCTCCACAAGGCCTTTGACTTTCAGCTAGAGCACTTAGCCTTCCTGGCTGTCGGGGGACCAGAGCCTTCCACCATTCCAGGAAGGTTATGTCACTTTGCCCCCAGATGGGGGCAGATAACAGCAGAGCAATGGACACTCTCCATCATAAAGGAGTGGTACAAGCTTCATTTTTCAAGCATATCCCCTCACACAGTAGTAAGACAGTTCAATTCTCTGACCTCTCTCATCAACCTGTTAGGGCAGGAGGTCGCTATCCTTCTTGTCCAAGGGGCAATAGAAGAAGTACCCATTCATCAGCAGGGTACAGGGTTCTACTCCCCTTAGTTCCTTATTCCAAAGAAAACAGGGGGATACAGACCTATCTTGGACCTCAGAGAATTGAACAAATTCCTTGTCAAAGAGAAATTCAAGATGATTTCTCTTGGGTCTCTGCTGCCATACCTTCAGAGTCAGGATTGGCTTTGTTCTCTAGATCTCAAGGATGCATACACCCATGTCCTCATCCATCC
This sequence comes from Ichthyophis bannanicus, assembly GCA_033557465.1. Lineage (NCBI taxonomy): Eukaryota > Metazoa > Chordata > Amphibia > Gymnophiona > Ichthyophiidae > Ichthyophis > Ichthyophis bannanicus. Next base: position 281,199,550 of record CM066034.1, on the reverse strand, counting down.
AACCCACAGAAGGTTCCTTCAGTTCATTTTTCAAGGAAAGCACTACCAATACAGAGTGCTTCCTTTTGGCCTGGCCTCAGCACCAAGGGTGTTCACGAAATGCATGGCTGTTGTAGCAGCATTTCTCCGCACTCTAGGGATATTCGTCTTCCCCTACTTAGACGATTGGCTCATTTGAGCCCCAACAGAGTCAGAGGCCAGGACTTCTCTATCCTGCACAATGCGTATCCTTCAGTATTTGGGTCTTGTAATAAACATCCCAAAATCCAGTCTAACTCCCACTCAGTCTTTAGAGTTCATAGGAGCTTTGCTGGAGACCAGAAAGGCAAGGGCCTATCTCCCCCAGGCCCGCTGCCTTCGCATGGTGCAGTTAGCTTCTCAAGCAGTGCTAAAGCGTCATCTCACTGCTCGAGAAATGTTACAACTACTAGGCCACATGGCATCTACTGTACATGTGGTTCCCTATGCTCGCCTCCATATGAGGGCAGCCCAGTGGACTTTATCCACTCAATGGACCCAGGCATCAGGATGCCTGTCAGACAAAATAGCAAACACAAGTCGCCTTATTTTGTCCCTCCAGTGGTGGAAGTCCACTCAAAATCTGTTGCTGGGGTCCCCTTTTCTGTATGTACAGCACTGTGTATGCCTTGTAGCACTTTGCAAATGATTAATGGTAATGAGGCTTTTCTTTGACTTGCTACAAACCAGAGAATGACCCATAGACACTGGTTTCATTTATGTGTTGCGGGTGGTGTAGGATTTTTTGTTTTGTTTTGTTCTGCTTTTCCATTTTTCATTCTAGTTCTCTGTGACTGTTTTTATAGCTGGTGGTTAGGAAATTAGGCCCCTTAATGCGCTGTTCACGTGTCCTACTGACTGCAGATTAGCATCATTTGTTTCAGCTGATGCTTGAACTGGTGGGTGTGCTAGGAATCAGAAGACATCCTTTTACAAAGCAGGAGCTCCGTACTTTTGCATAGCAGAGCAGTTCAAGGACAACCCTTTGGGTTTTCTTTGTAAAATAGTTTCCTTCCTTCTTCTGGATGTCTCCTGCCTCTGGGGATTGTGCAAGCACCAGGGAGGCTCTAAAGGCTGCCGGTTCTGAGATTTCTGATCATGGTCCTTCCTTAGACTTCTCCTCACACACACTGCTTTTCATTGTCCCAGATGTTCTGCCTTTGCGTCGCATATGGATCTCATGTTTAGTGAGGGGAAACTGAGCACTTTCAGAACTAGGATAAGGCAAGCTGGCAGGAATTGTAGATCTACATGGTATTAACCATGAAGGTATGTATGATGTTTTGGGGCAATGTGGAAATCTGGATTTCAGTTATAAAAGATAACCACGATTAGAGTATCGGAAGGAGGGGTGTTCTATCAGTGGCAAACATATTCTGTTATGTCAGATTGAATTTGTACATCTATCAGCAAATTGCCCTTCAAGAGTATCTCAGGATTAGGAATGCTTGTGGAGTGGAGTAGCAGCCTGAAAATCAGGGAAGCCAGGTTTGAATCCCACTGAATGTAATTTGCCTTGGATTTCTGAAAAAGGTGTGAGCTTAAATATAGTTTCTCCAGGACCAAGCAGGAAGTCAGTCCTCACATATGGGTGTCATCGGCGTCGATGAAGCCCCAGCGGAGCATTTCCCCAGCTTTCTATGAAAGCCTTTGGGAATGCAGGCATGCATGCGCAGTTCCCTTCCCGCCTAAAGGTGCCATCTTACCTCAGTCTCTTTTTTTCCGTGAAGCCCGTCGGATGTATGTCCCGTTTTCCCGGTTAAAATCAGATATTTAGCAATTTTTGCTCTTTTTTTCTACCGGTTCGACGCTGGTTCCTCTCCCACCGGGTTCGGTATACCGGTATCACGCCCGATTCTTCTTTTTCGGTTTTTGCCCTTCTTGGCTGGCGTTCGTGCCCTTTTTTCTCTTTTTCCCTGGAAGGCTGGTCCTTTGACCTCGCGGGGACTCTTTTTTTTCTCCGATGGCTTCCAGTGGCTTTAAGAACTGTGATCGGTGTAAGAAACTAATGTCTCTCACCAACACACACGACTACTGCCTTCGGTGCCTCGGCCCCGACCACGATCCTAAGTCATGCGGGGCCTGTGGAAAAATGTCTTCCAAGGCACTACGAAGTCGACAGCAGCAAAAGGAAAGGCTTTAATCGGACTCAACCTCCGGCCGGGCCCGGACCTCATCTGAGGCCTCGACATCTCGGGATTCTGATCCCGAGTGCCGTCGAAGCTCCTCGGACAGGGGGTCCCCCGACCGGGAACGCAAGAGGAAGAAGCAGCTCGCAAGAGCGTCGTCGGAAGAGGTCCCTGGCTCCTCGAGGGCCAGGTCTAAGACCCCCGACCGTCGCCCCGGGCCTGTGGAACTGGAGAAGCCTGCCAAAGGTCCTCGCGTGGAGCCAGAGTCTGCTGGACATGTAAGCCCCATAGTCCTCGTGGACTCTCCTCCCAGGGAGCCGACGTTGGGCCCGGCGCCGCCGGGGCCCGAGTCTGTGGCTGCTGCCTCTCCCGAGCTGAGTCTCAGGATGACAGCCTTGGAGAGCAGAATGTCTGCCTTCATGGAGCAGCAGCGGGCACTGATGGCCAGCCTGTCTGGCGCATCTGCCCCAACCACCGGGACATCGAAGTCAGTCGACCCCGGAGGCCGAGCCGATACTCGAGTCCCTCGTGGCTCGGAGTCTACCTCGGTCGCGGTCTCCCTCGACCTCCCGTTCGGGACCGAGGGCGTCGACGCCGGTGCTTCCGTCGTCGGGGCGGGTGCTCCAGGGCCCTGCGGGGTCGGACCCCGACTCTTCCTCGGACGAGTCAGCTTGGGAGACAGAGGACGAGGAGTCTCCCGATACCTTTAAGACTCAGTGCGTCCCTTCGGACTCACTGCAGTCTGAACCCCGGAGTAGGTCCCCTCCGGAGGACACCTGGTTCTCGGAGTTCGTCCGGGATATGGCCACTGCCTTGGCTATTCCGGCGGATCCCGAGGAGGAGCCTCGAGCTAAAGAGCTCGAGGCCCTACAGTATGACTCTCCTCCGAAGGAGGCCTTTACTGTCCCGGTTCCTCCGATGCTGGAACGGCTCCTCTTCCGGATGTGGGAGGCACCGGCCTCGGCGCCGGTTCTTAGCAAGCGGGTCGATTCCATCTATCGACTCCGAAAGAGCCCTGGGTTTCAAAAGGCACAGCTACCACACCATTCCATGGTTGTGGAATCGGCCATGCATCGTCTGAAGAGTCAGAAGATGCACTCCGCGGTGCCTCCTGGCAGGGAGGCCCAAAACCTAGATGGCGTTGGTAGAAAGTGTTTTCAGGGCTCGATGCTTGCTTGCCGTGTCCAGTCTTACCAGCTGTACATGGGCATGTACTTGCGGGATCTGGCCAAGGAGTTGGCCGGATTCTCTGCTGGTCTCTCCGGGGAACCCTTGCAGAGATTTAAGACCTTGTCCTCGGGGATTCGGGACTGCTCGAAGTTCATGTCCCGCGCCGCCTACAATGGCTTCGAGGCTTCGGCCTAGTTGTGGCAGCTGGCATCGCGGCTCGACGCCAGGCATGGCTGCAGTCATCAGACCTCGAGCCATGGGTTCAGGACAAGTTGGTCGATGTCCCTTGCCGAGGTGAAAACCTTTTTTGGCAAGCCCATGACCGAGAAGGCCGCTCAGCTCGAGACCAAGCACCTCACCCGGACAAGGCTGTCGAGGAAGACCTCTGCCCCTTCTCATAAAAAGAAGGGCTTGGGTAAAAAGCCCTTTTACCCGAGGAAGGGCACTGCCTACAAACAGTACCCACAATATCAGGCTGCCCAAGCTGCCCCCCAGGGTCAGCAAGCCAAGGGCCAGGGTAATGGGCCCCATAGGCAGAGGACCCGCAAGCCTCAGGCCCCTGCTACCACTTAGCAGGGTGGGGGTGTTTGACTCCTTGAGCATAGCCTCTCCTCCACTGCTCTCCCAACCCTGCACAGGAGGTCGTCTCGCCCTTTTTGCCCACCAGTGGCCCCTTATCACCGGGGACAGTTGGGTGCTGGAGATAATCCACAGGGGATATGCTCTCCATTTCCACCAACTGCCACCCCAATATTTTCCAGGGGAGCCTCCAAGGCCTCCTCTGCACACAGCCCTTCTCCGTCAGGAGCTTCAGGGTCTGTTGGTGGACACGGCGGTGGAGCCTGTGCCTCCCCACTTGCAAGGTCACGGATTCTACTCCAGGTATTTCCTGGTGCCGAAAAGGACTGGTGGCCTTCGTCCCATTCTGGACCTCCGGAACCTCAACAAGTTCCTAGTGAAAGAAAAGTTCAAGATGCTTACTCTTGGAACCCTTCTGCCCTACCTCCAGCAGGGAGATTGGCTATGCTCCTTAGATCTAAAGGATGCGTACACTCACATCCTCATTCATCCAGACCACAGAAAGTACCTAAGGTTTATCGTGGGAGGAAACCATTATCAGTACAGGGTTCTGCCTTTCGGCCTCACCTCCGCCTCCAGAGTCTTTACAAAGTGCTTAGCAGTGGTGGCGGCCTACCTGAGAAATCAGGGCATCTTTGTCTTCCCTTATCTGGACGACTGGCTCATCAGGGGTCAGACATGTCAGGAGGCCAATCAAGCCACCCTCAGGACTATTGCTCTTCTGCAACGCCTGGGGTTTGTCATAAACTTCGCAAAGTCCACTTTGCTCCCTTCCCAGAACTTGGAGTTCATAGGGGCAAGGTTGGACTCTCTCCTGGCAAAGGCATTCTTGCCAGAAAACAGAGCCCGAAGGTTAATGGCCTTGGCCAGTGAGTTTCTCAGCGGGTCCCTGGTCTCCGCCAGACTCTGCCTGTGGCTTCTAGGCCACATGGCTTCGACAGTACATGTGACCCCCAATGCCAGGCTCCATATGAGGCCTGCACAGTGTTGCCTTCGGTCTCAGTGGTCACAGGCCACAGGCAGCCTCAGAGACAGGATAGGGGTGTCCAGACAATTTCTGCACTCCCTCAACTGGTGGCTACACCCACCCAATCTGCTGAAAGGGGTGCCCTTTCAGATTCCAGATTACACAGTGATGCTAACAGATGCCTCCCTGCAAGACTGGGGAGCGCATTGTCTGGGCAAGTGCACACAGGGCCTCTTGTCTCCCTGGTAAGCTGCACAGCAGATCAAACTACTCGAACTCAGAGCTATTCGATTAGCACTCAAAGCTTTCACTCCTACCCTGGCTCAACAGTCTGTCCTGATTCAGACAGACAACCAAGTTGCCATGTTTTATGTGAACAGACAGGGCGGAACTGGGTCCAGGATCCTTTGTCGGGAAGCTCAGGACCTTTGTTCTTTTGCCCTCAAGCACAACATGCTCCTCAGGGCTGTGTACCTTCCTGGTCAGGACAACTACCTGGCAGACAGATTGAGCAGGATACTGCAGCCCCACGAGTGGCAGCTTCATCCTTCAGTAGTTCAGAAGATCTTCCTGAGATGGGGTCTCCCTTTGATGAATCTCTTTGCCAGCCCCATCAACAAGCAACTGCCACAGTTCTGCTCCAGGCAACCACATCCTCTGTGGACAGCAGCGGATGCTTTTCTGATATCGTGGTCTCAGGGCCTCCTCTATGCGTTTCCTCCAACGCCCTTGGTGGCCCGAACCCTATTCAAGATTCTCCAGGACAAGGCCTCGGTCCTGCTGGTAGCTCCCAGGTGGCCGAGACAGCCTTGGTTTCCTCTTCTGCTTCAACTGGTGGTGGATCCTCCACTGCCTCTGGGGTTGCAACCCGACCTTCTCACACAGGACCAGGGTTCCCTTCTGCACCCCAATCTCAAGTCTCTCAATTTGATGGCCTGGAGGCTGCAAGGGTAGTTTTGGCTCCCTGGGGCCTACCTCAGGAAGTTGAAGAGGTTGTCCTAGCCTCTAGGAAACAGTCCACTAGAAAAACCTATGCTCTCAAATGGAAAAGGTTTTCTGTGTGGTGTCACCTACGTACAGAGGATCCTTTCTCCTGTACTGTGCCACTAGTGCTTCAGTACTTACTGCACTTATCCAATCAGGGACTTAAGCCCAATTCTGTTCGGGTCCACCTCTCAGCTCTAGCAGTTCACCATTCATTGGTAGAGGGACAATCTCTATCTGGTCACCCCTTGGTGTCCCGTTTTCTCAGGGGCTTGCTTTTGCTCAAGCCTCCCATCCGTCCTCCTGCCCCTGAGTGGGAGCTGAATGTGATCTTGCAGCAACTGACTCGCCCACCTTTTGAGCCGATGGCTACTTGTCCACTACACTTCCTCTCCTGGAAGATGCTCTTCCTGATAGCCCTTCCCTCGGCTAGGCGAGTAAGTGAGCTTCAGGCCCTGGTCTGTGACAGGCCTTACACCAGGATTTACAGGAACAGGGTAGTCCTCAGGACTCATCCAAAGTTCCTCCCTAAGGTTGTCTCCTCTTTCCACCTCAATCAGGAGGTGGTTCTTCCAACATTCTTCCCTAGGCCTCATGCTAGCCAGGCTGAAGCAGTCCTGCATACCCTGGACTGTAGGAGGGCCTTATCCTTCTACCTTGACCGTACGCAGGGGCATAGAATGGCTACTCAGCTCTTCGTATCTTTTGACCCCAATAAGTTGGGATTGGCTGTGTCCAAGCATACCTTGTCCATCTGGGTGGCTGACTATATCACCTGGGCTTATAAGGCGGCTGACCTTCCTTTGCAGGGTAGGGTCATGGCCCATCGTGTCAGGGCAATGGCTGCCTCAGTGGCTCATCTCCACTCTGTGCCCTTGGTAGACATCTGCAAGGCTGCAACTTGGTCTTCAAGCCAGACCTTTGCAGCCCATTACTGTCTGGAGAGGGAGTCCCATAGGGACAGTGCTTTTGGCCAGGCAGTACTCCGGAATCTCTTTGAGGTTTAGGCAACTCCTGCCTTCCTGCCCTCTGTGGGGCTACCGGTGGAGGTTGTGTCCTTGAAAAGCCTTTCTTTGCTGCTGAGACTAGAGGGAGTTCTCTTGTTCAGCCTGGGTTCCTCGGTAGCCCAGAGCTGGGGAGTCACCCATATGTGAGGACTGACTTCCTGCTTGGTCCTGGAGAAAGAGTAGTTACTCACCTGTAACAGGTGTTCTCCAGGAGCAGCAGGAATCAGTCCTCACAACTCTCCTTCCTCCCCTTGGAGTTGCAGTTGTACATAGTTTATTTTTCATTTTTGTGTGCTGTTCTTAGCTATGTCATTTGACTGAGGTAAGATGGCACCTTTAGGCGGGAAGGGAACCGCGCATGCGTGCCTGCATTCCCAAAGGCTTTCATAGAAAGCTGGGGAAATGCTCTGCTGGGGCTTCATCGGTGCCGATGACACCCATATGTGAGGACTGATTCCTGCTGCTCCTGGAGAACACCTGTTATAAGTGAGTAACTACTCTTTCCCGTCCCTTCCCTTCTTACAGACTAATGTAGTCCATTCCATTCCAGCAGGGCAAAGAAGGTGGGGATTTTGCTCCAAATATTTACTGGCCACAAAGAAAACGGGAATTTAGTCCCATCCTAGACCTGAAGGCCTTGAACAAGTTTGATTTAAGAAAAGATGCTTTCTCTAGGCACCTTGATTTTCTTTCTCCAAAAAGGAGACTGGTTATCTTCTTTGTACCACAAGGAAGCACAAACCCACATATAGACAGTTCAGTCACTGGAACTATTTTTGATTTGTAATAGAGGGATAGTTACTGCAAGTATCACATTATGTTGTTTTGCCTAGAATCAACTCCACATGTATTTTTACAAAGTATCTAGCAATGGAAACCATGCAGTTATGCGAACTGAGCATACATTGCTTTCCCTCTCTGGATGATTGGTTAATCAAGAACCCATTTCAGGAAGGAGCTTAGATTCTTATATATGACAATCTGGGTGCTGGCGTCACTCAGGTTCATCATAAACTACCCAAAATCCAACTTGAACCTGAAAGGTTTGCCTGGGGCATCTAATACCTTTGTACTGGCCCTGGATCCCTGTGTCTGATAGGGAAAGAGAATGTCAAAGCAGACAAGCCGAGCCATGTATTTCAAACAGATGAGTAGTCCTTGATCTTGGGAGTGGCCAATGATATATCTGCCAGTGGTACACACGCTCAATCTATTTCTTCACATCTCCTCAGAAAGAAAAAGTACCTCCAGGATAGGAACTCGTATCATTTATGCACTCATCTTCAAATTCTGCTTAGTGAAGAGACATTTTTTAAAACTTAAGCAGGACTGGAAATTTTTAACTCGTGCCGTCTTTCAGGAGTAGCTCAAGGTGAGTTGCAAGTTACAAGGTATTTTCTTAGACTGTAAGCCCACTAAGAGATAAGTTTGTACTGAAAGCAATGGAGGGTGTGACTTGCTGAAGCTCACAGGGAGAAGAAATGGAATTCAAAACAGCTTTCCCTGGTTCTAGCCCACTGTTCTAACCTTTAGGCTATTTCTCCACTCCTATGATTCTCATAGCCCTCTTTTGGCAAAGGCAGTTTGGTTTCCTCTCCTTCAGAAAGTGGCCATAAAGAGACCAATCAAACTGAGAAACTCTGCACCCTTAATCACGCAAATGCAGGGAACACTGTTGCATTCCCACTATCAGGTCCCTCACACTGAGTCTGGATAGTCTGATAACATATCACAAATCCTTCTGGATTCTAGGAGAGGAGACGCTAGATAGTCTTATGACTTTAAGTGGAAGAAGTTTACTGTGTGTGGTGGAAAGGTCCTAGACCCCTTTTTTTGTCCCACCCAAAAACTCCTTGATTACCTTCTACATCTGTCCAATTCAGGTTTAAAAAACAACTCTGTTAGGGTTTTTCTTAATGAGTTGCCACATATCACCAAGTAGAAGGTAAGCCTTTCTCTGTATAGTGGGGAGGAGTGGCCTAGTGGTTAGGACGGTGTACCTCGGGCCGGGGGTTCAAGTCCCACCTGGGGACAGCAATCTCAGGCCGGAGGGACTGGGGTTCCTAGTCCTACAGGCACTCCTTGTGGCCTTGGGCAAGCCACTTAACCCTCCATTGCCCACCGCTTTGATTGAAGGATAAGGCGGTATAGAAAACCGGTTAAATAAATAAATAGCCTTTAGTTTACTGTGTGCAGAGCTTGCCTCTGTTGAACCTTCCATCAACCAACCTGGGGATCTCAGCATTGTTCTAACCCAGCTGGTGAAAGCGTCCTTTGAACTACTGAACTCCAGTGAGCTGAAGTAGCTGACCTAGAAAGTCTTATTTTTAGTGGCTGTCACTTTGGCGCATAGTTATTAGCTTAGTGACTGATCACTCTATTGAAAAACTTTGCATAGTGTGTGTTCTGCACACACATTCAAAGATCCTTTCTAAGGTAGTCATTTTGTTTTCTGCTTAATCATCCTGCTAACGCTTTCCCCAAGTCACATGCCTACAGTAATAAATGTGGAAAAAAGTGCATCTAGGGGATTCCAGGATGGCATGATGCTGTCCTGGTTCAGCACAGCTTGCTGCATTTCTTCAGTTTCTATGCAATCTTACTTTTCAAAGGGATGCAAGCATAAAGAGAGTGCAGCTTTCAACACTGCACTTTGCTCCAGCAGTGTAAGCCAATAGTTGTTTCTCAACCCACAGTGGTGGAAAGTGGTTCTCCAGGATACTTTCTTGGGATCGTAGGAGTGGAAGGAAGTCCCTTGCTTTCCACAGGGCTAGTTAACACTCTTAAGCTGGAGTTACATGTAGCTGCAAGGAGGCCTCTTGGACATCGAGTATGGTTCGAGTTCAAGTGAAGCTGTGCTGAAGGAGTCTATTCCTGCTCAAGAGGAAAGAGGCAGGATGTCTGCAGAGTGGAGCGGCTGGTGGAAGGTAGAAATCAGCAAAGTAGTATAAGGTTGGAGAATCAACTGGTGGTCCGAATAGACTATTGGAGTTATTTCTCTCCCAGTGATGGAAAACTGAAGATGTCTCATCTTTGAAACCTATACTAGTGAGATCTGATAGTTTTGATTTTCAGTCCCTCTGAGATGGATTAGTTGGTTTAAGACATTGCTTTTCTGCCCATATTCCAGACTTGTTTAAGAAACTTGAGGGTCCTGTGTCTTTGACAGAGTTGCAACAGGCTATAACTGTTAAACTGGTTACAAACCTTGAAGAGAAAATGGCTATTTCTCAAGTTATAGAGGAGACGTTTATTTGGGACTCAGATGTTCTACACAGTAAGCTAGAGGCCTTAGAGCATACTGTTAAGAGTAATTTGCATCTATAAAATTTTCTACAGATTCCATCAGCGTCACCATTTGGAAATGTTTAAAAAGCATGCCACTTTGGCATTGAAGATACCTACTGAATCTTTACCTCCATTGGCAAGAGCTTTTTATTTACCCCAGGCTAGAAGGAAGAAATCTAAGTATTCAAACCAACCAGCTTAGTTGGCTTTATAGTTTGGAATTGATGGTATTTCTTGGGGGATCTGATTCTGGACAAATTACTACATTTGCTAATGTTTTCATACTGCCCTGAATGATCTCGGCAGTTAAGTAGGGTCAGGCCTGGCCGGTACTTGGCTGGGAGACCATGTTGGCACCAGGTGCTGTAGCTTACTTCATGGACTAAAGGCCTGGCAGTCTACTTCTGGTAGCATCTTGCCAAGAAAACCCAGGGGCTGGGTCTCCAGTATCGACTCGACGGCACACAACAACCCACTTAATTACTCGTGCTTCGGATCTAGATAGCAATTGGTTAATGAGGATGTTTTCCAGGGCTATGGATACTCCAGTTTATGGGTTGTTTTGGATCTTCCCAGATGTAGCTAAAACCACACAAAGGAGGAAGCAGTTCCTTATGTTGAAATCAGTCATGCAGATAGGAGGGCTTTTCTTTTTATATTTTACCTGTAAGTTAATCAGGTACAAAAGGGTCAAATATGTATTTTTTTAAACATTAAAAGTTGTCTGTTTTAAGTTTTAAGTTAACTGAAATTCAGTCTTCTTTTTCTGTTGCTGCTGCATTTGGTTCTCCATTACCACCCTTAGGAGACTAATTATTTGCATATGTCTTTCTTATTGCATTTTCAGCTAGTTTTCATGGAAAATTTTCTTTTGAATTGTGAAATTGGTCTTCCTGATTATTGGCCTACTAATGTATTTTTGTGAAAATTTTATTTAAAAAAAAAATCTTATTCTGTGACTCCTTCATTGCTGTAACAAGTATTGATGCTTGTGGAAAATTGTAAAAGTTTCAGAAATATTAAAACAAAAAATAGTGAATGCATCTTGCTCTTTGAATTGCAAACAAGCCTTAGCCTTCTACTTGAAGCAGACTAAAACCCTTAGTTTACCCAGCCTTTTGTAAGCCTGGAAAACTTGCCAAGCATACACTACTTAATTGGCTAGCAGACTGCATCTCCTCCATTTATGTCAGTATTTCTGAACTCTCTTCTGGAGGCCATCTTTTCAAGATTACAATAAATACTCATATGAAAGATTTGCGTGCAAATGATGTCCATTATAGATAAACTCTCACCCCTATTCACTGTGGTAGTACAGAGATTCCAACTGACTAGGAATGCCTTCAGGAGAGGGTTGAGAAGCACTGGCTTATGCCGAAGCACATTCATCTTAGAGAGTTATGACAAGGCTCTTAATGTCCTAAACATGGTGCATCAATAACCTAGTTAAAATCAGCCTCTATGGGGGAAATTTGCAGAGATGTAACATGGACTTCAGTCCATACATTCATATCTCATTGTGTGGAAAGGAATTTCTAACTAGGCAGTAAGTTTACTATCTCCAGGAACAAGCAGGAATGAGTCTTCACATATGGGTACGTCGGTACCGACGGAGCCTGCACGGGAACGCTGCCCAGCTTCCAATCAGAAAGCTTTTGGCAGCATCCCTCGTGCCTGCGCGCTGACTTCCCGCCTTCTCCAGAGCCTCTCTTCAGTTTTCGTTTTTCGGTGGAGCCGGCAGGACGTCCTCCTGTCACTGCAGAAACTTTTCTTTTTACTTACTTTAATTACTTTACTTTTTGTTTTCTTGTGGTCGCGGCTATATTTCCCGCCGCCACCGGTACCGCCGGTGGATTTTTGCCTAACTTCTGAGAAACGTTTTCTTCAGTTTTTTGCCTTAACTTGTTGGGCCTACCAGGCCTCTTCCTCATGGAGCCTTCTTTTCCTAAGAAGTGCATTCGATGTGGAAACACCTGTTTCCTTTTAGACTCCAGTCTTTGGTGTCTCAATTGTGTGGGTCCTGACCCTTTTTTCCCTGACTTGTCAGGGGATACTTTTGTGAGGAAACCTTCAGTTTTTAGAGTTTCCCTCGATACCGTTTTTTATTCGGCAGTGAGGGAACCCGGTTTCTCCTCTTCACAGGATCAGGTAACCCACAAACAGTCTGTTAAGACTAGTCAATGCTTGAGTGGTATGTCCCATGCCCAGCATGGTGACGGCTCCGGCCTTACCCTCAAGAATCCATTGACATTACCCCTGCGGGAGTCTGCGGGCTCCAAAGCATTAAAGGGGTTTCAGGTTGTTCCTGGGGCTCACCCCTCACAGAACATACCTGAGCCATGTCCGGGGGTGGTATCCGCTTCCAGCGGTACCGATCCCCCGGCATCGGCACCGGTGTCGAGTGTTCCACTCTTCACCAGGGATCGTCATCGGGCATCCTCGGTACCTTCGGGACCGATCGATATGCCCCGAATTGACTTCCCTCGATCCCAGCCGTGCACGGTACGGGTATCCGCTTCCGGCGGTACCGATTCCCCGGCATCGGCTTCGGTGTCGAGTGTTTCACTCTTCACCAGGAATCGTCCTTTAGCATCCTCGGCACTTTCGGGGCCGGGCGATACGATACCGATGGACATTTCCATATCTCAGCCATGCTCCGGGACGGTACCGGCTTCGATTGGTTCCGATACCCCGGCATCGGCACCGGTGTGGGATAACATTCTCCCAGCGAGAGGTTGTCATCGAGCATCCTCGGTACCTTCGGGACCGATCGATGTAACCCAGACTGCTTTACCGGTATCGGCATCGCCGATACTACCACTGATGTCGGTACCCTTGAGACATGCATCGATAGACTCGCTTCCTTCGATGCCGAGTCTTGAATCGATATCTAGTCTCGAGGACTGGGTACCGTCGTTTCCAGATAAGCAGTTCCGAGGATCCTAGCCATAACTCTCGCATGATCTCGGTACCATTGCAGCAGTTCCCGATGACAATTTCAACTGCTGGCCCTGTGTCAGTATCGATGTCGATGCCTGTTCTTGCACCGATGCCTAGTTTGGAACTGATACCTGGGGTTGCTGATGCAGTACTCACTGCCTCTAAGTTACCATACCAGTATCCTTGTCCATCTACTAGGTTTCTCTCCTCACACCACAGTACGTCCTCTGGTGCTCAGCCTCTTTCTTTAGCCTTACCAGGGAAGGTTCCCATAGGAGATCAGTCTTTTCAGGCTTTTCTCCTGGATATGGCAACCTTTCTTAATATCTCTATCCCTGGTTGTGATGCTATTCCTGGCTCACCGGCACAAATGGAAAATATGATGCTTCCTTTGCATCCTGCTCTGCAGGATCTCCTTCTGAGGGTCTGGAAATCACCCTTACGGCTTCCTCTACCTTCTACAGCCACTGAGGTTCGGTACCGGGTACCTCCCTCCCCAGGATTTCAGAAGCCTCAACTTCCTCATCGTTCCCTTGTAGTGGAATCAGCACTGAGGAAGGTTAAGAGCAAAAAGAAGCATTCTTCTTTTCTGCCAGGTCGTTCTTCAAGAACACTCGATGCGTTTGGTCGTCAAGCCTTCCAAACATCTATGCTGGCCTCCAGAATTCTTTCATATATTTTCCACATGAGTCTCACACTCCAGGAGGTCACGGAGAGATTGTCTCTTTTGACCCCTTTTATGCCAGAGCCCAAGGCTACTAATTATTCCTTGCTACTCAATCATAGCCGGAATATATCTTGGTTCCTTTCTCGTGCTTCTATAGACTCTTTTGAGTCTGTTAGCAGATCTTCTGCTATTGCCATTGCAGCACGTCGCAGAGCCTGGCTCGAAGCTTCAGACTTGAGCAGATGGGCACAAACTATATTGGCTCATTCTCCTTGTACAGGAGAAGGTCTCTTCAATAAGGAGGCTTTACGTCAGGTTGCTCAATGCTCCGCTGACTCTCCTTCCACTAAGGACCATTCTAAGCCACCTCCTTCTCCGAAAGGTAGGAAATGTCCTACCAAACCTTCTTTCCCTAGGAAAAGAAAGTTTCATTCATCTTCTGCCCATCATTCGGCTGTACCTAAGCAAGGGACATCTCAGCCTAGTCTGAAGTCCTCTAGCTCTGGCCAGTCTCAGCATTCCCAGCAACCATAGGGGCTGGGAATTCTACTCTACAGTTCACTTCTACCCATTAGAAGTTTATTCACTGTACTTTTCTTTTTCAATGTACTAAGCTGTCGGAAAATTTTTGTTCAGGGACTACAGACGTTTCCTCTTCTTACTCTCTAGAAGAGCAGTTGCAACTATCCCCTGATAGTTCTGTCCCAACTGAACATTTTTTCCTTCTGTTGACTTACCCTATGGGTGCGTCACCCTCCAATTACTTGCTCTACCCTCTCAGCCGGGCTTTTTCCCTAACTGAGGGGTACCATACTGAAAGGCTTCTCTAGCAAGCTCGTTCCTCAGACAGGGAGAAGGTATATCTCCTCTCCTTTCTTGTCTGTTTTTCTTTATTGCGCACAGGACAATCTCTCTGCTGTTTCCGTCAGCAGCTGTGCCTGCAGGAGTTACAATGATTGTATTACTGGTACTTTTTATAAGTTCCAGTCCCTTGTTCAAAATTTTGTCTAGCCTCAGTAGTGATTCCAAGCTACTCGTCAGCTATCTTGGATCCTCCTACTCTTTTAGGCTTTCTCACATTATTCTATCCATCTCCTCTCCTAGGATATGGCAACACACCTGACTTCAGTCAGTTTATCTCATATCTCTCCTGCACAATGCTCTCTGCAGTCTTCAGAGAAGCTTTCTACTATGAGGGCCTTGCTATAGAGCATTGACCTTGTCTCTAAAGATTCTCTATTAGTAGGGAAAAGCTTATAATCCTTTCCCATGCCTGTGAGCGTTCTCCACACCCTCAAGCCTGGGGTGTTAACATGAAATATAAGTTCTTCTGCGTGAAAATCCAACGCTGATGTTTACACATGCTACCTCTGGGTCCCTCCAGTAGGTCCCTCTGGTATCTTCTTCTGCGTTTCTACACATCTGCCATGTCAGTGTTCTGTGGAACTCCCGCCTTGTTCCTTACAGATTCATATGATCATCTGTTCTCACGCAAACCTCACGGTTATCTTGTTGGATTGCCTTCTTGCATCCCTCAATCCACAGAAATAGATTCTCTATGCATATCCCAAGTGGGTTCACCCTCTTGTAGAGCGAAGAATCTTTTTCTTTTATATTCCCCATGTACAATTATGGGGCTGGGTGGTAGACATGTATCTTCAACTTGTTATCTTGTATGTAGCATCTCCATATATGTCTACATACCTATATCATTACTCTGGTGGTGCAAAACCATGCCCCACAAATGTATATTTCTATCTATCTATCTATATCTATATAGATACATTTCTCCACCCATATCCTAATATACACATATGGACATATGTGCATATATGTATGTGTATATATGTATGTATATATGTATGTATATATGTATGTATATATGTATGTATATATGTATATATGTGTATATATGTATATGTATATATGTATATATATATATATATGTATATGTATATATGTATATGTATATATATATGTATGTATGTATGTATATGTATGTATGTATGTATGTATGTATATGTATGTATGTGTATATATGTATGTGTATATATGTATGTGTATGTATATATATATATATATATATGTATATATATGTATATATATATATGTCTGTTGGGGGGCTTCTTAGGGGTTGATATGTCTTACACACTATCACCCTTACTGTCTATACTAAATGTTTTACCTTCTAAAGGTTTTAGACAGTCTATCGCCCTACTTCGCATATCATACTACAATGCAGAAACTGTCATGCACCTATAACTACTGTGGTGCTAACATCTTCCATTTTTTCTTTAAGTCCTTGAAGCATCAAGCTTCACTATTTTTCCTACTTCTCGCCAGCTAGGAAAAATAGTGTACATCTTTATCTTTGAGTACACAGCTGTTCTTGGGAATAGGGGTTTTTCCAATCCCCCTCTTCCTGCCAGGACTGGGCTAGTTCTCCAACTCCGTCAGTCTTCTTCCTTTAGTCCTCAATGTTAATGACTTTATGCCTAAAGGAGTTTTCAGCTTTTTCCCATAAAGCTTCCATTGAAGACCTGACGTCTAATCCTACCCAGTTGACACCTGGATCGTCTGCTACCTCCAGGTCTGGAACTTCATCCTCACTGCTGGGAGGTCACCTTGAAGATTCCGCCACTGCTTATCCAGTAGACTCCATCATGCTTTCTACTTCCTACAATACAGTAGGTAAGCTGCATATTTTAAGTGTACATTAAAGGTCTTTTAATGCTACTCATCATATATACCAAGGACTCCTGTAGTCTGTAAAGCCCTGTAGTCCTTGGCTATGCTGTTTCTTTCCTCACAGCTCCTTTATTGTCAACTCCTACCCTCCATCCCACTTTGGATGCCGGGGATTCCTGGAGACAAAATGCACCCCTGGTCCAGGCTCCTGCATTTTTATGGGATCTCCCCCTGGCATCCCCAGCTCGGGAGTCCCCATATGTGAAGACTCATTCCTGCTTGTTCCTGGAGATAGCACAGTTACTTACCTGTAACAGGTGATCTCTGGGAACAGCAGGAATTAGTCTTCACAACCCTCCCACCTCCCCTAGGAGTTGCATCTCTTATCTTCTTCTTCCTTTCCTCTCCTTGCCTTTGTCTCAGCTTTGAAACCCAACTGAAGAGAGGCTCTGGAGAAGGCAGGATGTCAGCGTGCAGGCGCGAGGGATGCTGCCAAAAGCTTTCTGATTGGAAGCTGGGCAGCGTTCCCGTGCAGGCTCCGTCGGTACCGACGTACCCATATGTGAAGACTAATTCCTGCTGTTCCCAGAGATCACCTGTTACAGGTAAGTAACTGTGCTTTCTCTCCTCTACAATCTTTTGAAGTTGAAAATACCTCCTAAGGCCATTCCTTGATTTCCAGGAAGACACTTTTCTGATGTCTGGCTATCAGTGGTGCTTTTTGTTTTTCCTCTTTTTGTTGAAAGCAACCTGTAGCTAAGGAGCCCCACTTGAGGGCTTGCAGTCCTGCTTGTTCTTGGAAAAAGCCAAGGGGGGATAATCCAAGGCATTTACATAGTTTGCAGACCTGCAAGCCATGTAAGTGCTGCTGAATATCTCTGGGTGCGCTGCTACATGCCCCAGTGCTAAGCAGTTAATATGGGGGCAGAGTGGAGGTGGCACCAGTTGCTAACTGGATAGCATCTCAATATCGCCACTGCTCAATTAGCAAGCAGTAAATATAGCTAACCTGGGTATTCCATGCCAGCCAGATATACCTCGGCATTGAATATCTGGGTTTAGATTTCAGCCCGGCGGCTAGCTGCATTTAGCAATGCTATCAGCTGATGCTGAATATCACCCCCCCCCCCCAAGTTATTTATCTGTAGCAGGTGATCTCCAGGAACAAACAGGAATGTAGTCTTCACATATGGGTATCGTCAGTACCGACGGAGCCTGCGCAGGAACGCTCCCCAGTGTCCAATAAGAAAGCTTTTGGGAGCATCCCACAGCACCTGCGTGCTGCCTTCCCGCCTTTCCCAACTGTCCCTCTACAGTTTTTCGTTTTCCGCGGAGCCGACAGGTCGCACATCCTGTCACCGCAGAAAAAAAATCCCTTCTATTCTTCTTTTTTGTGGTCGCGTCTGCCTTCCCTCGACGCTACACTGGTACCACCAGGTCGTCTTTCTTTTTTTCTTAAAAAAAACAAAAAACAAAAAAAAACTTCTGGAGTCTTCTCCAGGTATTTTCTCGTCAGGTGCCACGCGCCATTTTGGGCACTAGGCCCAACTTTTCCTTTAAAATGGAAAAACCCGCTTCGGGTTTTAAAAATTGTTCCAAGTGTGGTGGTACCATCTCCGTCACCGACACCCATGAGTGGTGCCTCAAATGTTTAGGTCCTGATCACTCTATTTCGGAGTGTGTTGCCTGTGGGATGATGTCGAAGAGGGGCCGGCAAAACTGAGCTGCTAAACTTGGCACCCTTTTTCCCTCCGATGCAGCGTCTGTGACATCGTCTTCCAGGGCTTCGTCTTCCTCCCATGGATGTCAGGTAACTAAACATAAATCTGGCCGGTCCTCAAAGGGTAGATCTCCTTATAAGCATCGAGATGCCTCTGACGTTGCCCTTGAGGGACTTGTACTGGCAGAATTGCTCCGGCGGGAGGCTTCGGCTTCCAAAGCACTAACGGGGCTCCAGGATGATCTTGAGGCCTCAACCTTGACAGAACTACTGGTGCCATGCTCTGGGGTACCAGCTGCTTCATCTGGTACTGATACCCAAGCATCGGCAGTGTCGATAGACCAGAGATTCTTGGCTATTGAACGCAGTCTGGCGGCTCTTCTCACGGCCTCGATGCCCCTGAAACCGCTTCAGACAATTCAACCGGTACTGGCACTGACTTCGGTACCGGTACCGACTGCATCGACATCGGCAGGTATTCTACCGGGACCGAGTCATGCTTATCCATCCGGTATCGACAAGTTGGTACCGGACCCCTCCGATGCCGACTTTGATCGGTACCGGTATCGGTACCGTGCCTTGCATGATCACCCGGATCAGAGATACTTTGAATCCTCGGATGAGTCTGAAGACTCTGAAAGCTCTGCTGATACCAGAGTACTTCTTCCTGAGGATTCTTCTTCTCCTCAGCATAGGATGTCTCCTCCAAAGGATATGTCCTTTCAGGATTTTATCCGAGATGTGGCTCAAGGTCTTTCCATCACAGTGGCTCCTGAAAAGGAGCCTAGGGCAAAGGAATTGGAAATCCTGCAATACCGTAAAGCTCCCAAGGAGGCAGCTACCTTACCTATTCATGAGATCTTGCATGACCTCATGTTAAGGATGTGGGAAACACCTCTAACCACTTCTCCGCACTCTCGACGGCTCGACACCATGTATCGAGTTCCTCCTTGTCCTGGGTTTGAGAAGACTCAGCTATCACACCATTCCATGTTAGTGGAATCAGCTATGAGAAGGATCAAGAGTGCAAAAAGACATGCATCTAATCCTCCAGGACGTGAGTGTAGGACTCTTGACGCCTTTGGACGTCAAACCTTCCAGGCTTCCATGCTTTCTGCTAGGATCAGTTCCTATATATTATTATATGGGAACGTTCCTTAAGGAGGTCACGTGAGATTTAGAGCTTATGAGCCCTCTCCTTCCTGATAAGAGGCAGGATTACCTTGCCGTTGTCAAACATGCTCAGGATGTTTCCAAGTTTGTAAATCGTGCAGCCTTTGACTGCTTTGAGTGCATAAGCAGAACCTCTGCTATTGCCATAGGTGCACGTAGGATTGCCTGGCTCCAGGCATCTGACTTGGAACTTTGGGTACAGGATAAACTGGGGAATATTCCTTGCACGGGAGATTCTCTTTGGCAAGAATTGGCAGAAAAAAGCTAATGAGATAGATGCTGACAATATCACCTTGGATAGATTGTCTAAATCTATGGCTGATCCTGCAAGGAAAAAATCCTACAAGAAACCATTCTTCAGTAAGAAGTTTTACCCCTCCTATACCCAGCAGGGGCATCGTTTAGGTCAGTCTGCCCAAAAGGGACAGCAGCAACAACCTAGGCAAAGAAAAACAAAAGCTGCTAAGCCTCAACCAGCTCAGCAGACTCAGCCTCCACAGGGGCTTTGACTCCTATCTAAAGAACTTTGCCTTCCTGGCCCTGAACGGCCTAGAGCCTTCCACCATTCCAGGAAGGTTATGTCATTTTGCCCCCAGATGGGGGCAGATAACAGTAGAAAATTGGACTCTGTCCTTTTGTAAGAGAGGGGTACAAGCGTCATTTCCTACATGCCTCCTCCTACAATGATAAGACAGTTCAATTCTCAGACCTCTCTCAATGCCCAGTTAGGTCAAGAGGTCACTTTGCTTCTTGCCCAGGGGCAATAGAAGAGGTACCCATTCTCCAACAGGGTACAGGGTTCTACTCTCCCTATTTCCTTATTCCAAAGAAAACAGGAGGACACAGATCCATTTTGAACCTCAAAGAATTGAACAAATTCCTGTTCAAAGAGAAGTTCAAAATGATTTTTCTAGGAACTCTGCTGCCATACCTTCAGAGTCAGGATTGGCTTTGTTCTCGATCTCAAGGATGCGTACACTCATGTTCTTATCCATCCAGCTCATCGAAAGTTCCTTCACTTTCTATTTCAAGGGAAGCACTACCAATACAGGGTTCTTCCTTTTGGCCTGGCCTCGTCACCAAGTGTGTTCACAAAATGCTTGACACTGGTGGCAGCATTTCTTCGCACCCTGGGAATATTCGTCTTCCCTTACTTAGACGACTGGCTCATTCGAGCCCCTTCAGAGCCAGAGGCCAGGATTTCTCTCTCTCGCACAATGCGCATCCTTCAGTATTTGGGACTTGTCATAAACATCCCAAAATCCAACCTTGCTCCCACTCAGTCTCTAGAGTTTATAGGAGCTCTGCTGGATACCAGACAGACAAGGGCCTATCTTCCACAGCCCCGCTGCCTTCACATTGTGCAGTTAGCTTCCCAAGCAGTGCTAAAACCTCACCTCACTGTTTGGGAAATGTTACAGTTGCTAGGCCACATGGCATCCACCGTGCATGTGGTTCCTTATGCTCGCCTTCATATGAAGGCAGCCCAGTGGACTTTATCCACTCAATGGACTCAGGCATCAGGTTGCCTGTCAGACAAAATAACAAACTCAGATAGTCTTACTTTGTCCCTCCAATAGTGGCAGGCACCCCAAAACCTTTTGGTGGGGTCCCCTTTCCAACAACCCCCACCCCAAGCCACTCTAACAACAGATGTCTTACAGGTGGGTTGGGGAACCTGGACTCCACAGGAGACCTATCTACACATCAATCTCCTGGAACTCAGAGCAGTCTTCCTTGCTCTTCGAGTATTCCACACACAGCTCAGCTACAAGACAGTCCTAGTTCAAATGGACAATCAGGTAGCCATGTTCTATGTGAACAAGCAGGGCAGAACAGGCTCTCTGTCGCTGTGCAACAAAGCTTTGTGACTATGGGCCCTCGCCAGAGAGCATCAGATTCATCTCCTTGCGGTGTATCTTCCAGGCATTCAAAACTCTTGTGCAGACACTCAGTCGAGTTCTGCTTCCATACGAATGGTCTCTCCATGCAGACCAAGTGGCCAAAATGTTTCAAATTTGGGGAACCCTGGACATAGACCTCTTTGCAATTCCGCTGAATGCCAAACTTCCCCGGTTCTGTTCCAGAATTTCGGCTCAGGGTTGTCAGGCCAGGGATGCTTTCCTCCTCCATTGGGGCCAGGACTTCCTGTATGCCTTTCCACCCATTCCCCTAATTCCCAAAACCCTGTTCAAGCTTCAGAGAGACACAGGTCATATGATTCTCATAGCTCCACATTGCCACGGCAAATGTGATACCCTCTGCTTCTACATCTCTCTGAAGCTCCGCCTCTGGAGTTAGGATATGCTCCAGATCTCCTTTCTCAGGAGGATGGGATGCTGTGGCATCCCAATCCTTAGTCTCTCCATCTCAGGGCCTGGTTGCTGAAAGCCTAGAACTTCATGATCTTAACCTTTCTCAGCAGGTAAAGGATATCCTTTATGCTTCCAGGAAACCTTCCACAAGACGCTCTTATGCTTTCAAGTGGAAAAGGTTTACCATATCGTGTTCGCAGAAGGGTCTTGACCCTCTTGCGATACCTCTGGAATCATTACTGGAGTATCTCCTTCATTTGTCTAATACAGGGCTTAAGACCAATTCATTGAGAATTCATTTGAGTGCTATTGCAGCTTCTTTCAAGCCTCTAAATGGACAACCTATTTCCTCTCATCCTCTCATAGTGAGATTTATGAGAGGCCTTCTTTTAACTAAGCCTCCCATTAAGCCACCACCGGTGGCATGGGACTTAAATCTGGTTCTTGGGCAGCTCATGAAGCTGCCTTTTGAACCATTAGCTGCTACCTCTTTGAAATTCCTTTCCTGGAAGGTCATCTTTCTTATTGCAATCACATCAGCACATCGCATTAGTGAATTGCAAGCATTGGTAGCTGATTCTCCTTATGCAAGGTTCCATCATGATAAGGTAGTCCTTAGGACTCATCCACACTTTATGCCAAAGGTGCTATCTTTTCATTTAAACCAAGCGGTTTACCTTCCTGTATTTTTCCCAAGGCCTCGCGCCTCAAATGAAGAAAGGAATCTTCATACTTTGGACTGTAAAAGGGCTTTGGTCTTTTATTTGCAAAGGACACAGCAACATAGAAAGGCCTCTCAACTCTTTGTTGCTTTTGATCCTGGTCATTTGGGACTTCATTCTCCAAACGAACACTGTCCAGCTGGATTGCACAGTGTATGTCTTTTGCCTATGAGAGTAAGAACCTTCCTCTTGAGGGCCATGTCACAGCTCACAATGTGAGAGCCATGGCAACCTCTATGGCTCATCTTCACTCTGTGTCTGTCGACGACATCTGTCGAGCAGCTACTTGGGCCTCGGTTCATACCTTCACAGCCCATTACTGCTTAGACAAGTACTTCCGCCGGGATGCCTTGTTTGGTCAGGCTGTTCTTCAACACCTGTTCCATACCTAATCAACTCCTACCCAGCATCCCTGGTAGGATGCCAGAGATCCATGGGGGGAAGTGGAGCCCTTTCACAAGGGCACACAATTTCTGGGGTTTCTCCCTGGCATCTGCAGCTAGGGAGTCCCCATATGTGAAGACTACATTTCTGCTTGTTCCTGGAAATAGCATAGTTACCTGTAACAGGTGATCTCCGGGAACAGCAGGAATTTAGTCTTCACAACCAACCCACCCACCTCCCCTAGGAGTTGTATCTCTCTATCTCTCTCTCTTTCCCTCTCTCTTTGTCTCAGCTTTAAACTCAACTGGAGAGAGACAGTTGGGAAAGGCGGGAAGGCAGCACGCAGGTGCTGTGGGATGCTCCCAAAAGCTTTCCTGTTGGACGCTGGGGAGCGTTCCTGCACAGGCTCCATCTGTACCGATGATATGTGAAGACTAAATTCCTGCTGTTCCCGGAGATCACCTGTTACAGGTGAGTAACTATGCTTTCTTCATAGACAGCTGGATTCACGTTCACATTCCCACCTTCCCTATTCAATTTCGCAAGAACTGAGGAGACGTTGACCAGTGATGCAGTGAGGGAAATATTTAGGCTATGGAACTGACATGACTGCTACATGTAAAGTGCTGTGTATGCTTAGGACTTTACACTAGTTCTAAGCTTTGGGAGAACTGTTCATCCTGGTGCCCCTCGGTGTGTCCCAATTTTGTGCTTGATTAATTCTGATCTCTATGAAGAATACCCATTACAGGTAAGTAACTTTGCTCTCCATCAGCAATAAAAAGCAGAGGTGAAAACACTATTATGTAAAACTAATTTTTAACTCTGGTTTGGCCTTCTGTTAAGCTTTTAAGGTATTTACTTTGGCCACTCTGCCTCCCATTCTCCATCCCACGGCGGCATGGGATTTGAATGTGGTTCTTGGGAAGCTCATGGCTCCGTCCTTCAAACTGCTTGCTTCTTGTCACCTCAAGTACTTCTCCTGGAAAGTGATCTTCTTTGTGGTGCTCACATCGGCACATCGAGTCAGTGAGCTGCAGGCGATGGTGGCACATGCCCCTACACCTGGTTTCATAGGAATAGGGTGGTCCTCCGCTCTCACCCAATGTTTCTTCCTAAGGTGGTCACCTCCTTTCATCTCAACCAGGAGATGGTTCTCCCCACCTTCTTTCCTTGGCCTCATGTGAGCAGGGTGGAGATCGCTCTCCACACCTTGGATTGTAAGAGGGCGCTGGCCTTCTACCTAGAGCAGGCTAAGACCTATCACCGCTCCTTGCAGCTCTTCATCTCCTTCGATCCGAACCGGCTTGGTGGTGTTGCAGTCTCTAAGTGCACGCTATCTACCTGAGTGGTGGACTGCATCTCCTTTGCCTATGAACAGGCTGATCTCTCTATCTCGAGCACCATGTTATGGCCCATAATGTACGGGCTATGGCATCCTCTGTGGCAAACTTGCATTCTGTCTCCCTGCTGGAGATCTGCCAGGCCACCACCTAGTCCTCTGTTCACACCTTCGCAGCTCATTACTGCCTGGAGGAAGACTTCCGGCATGACAGCATCTTCCAGGCAGTATTCGGTCATCTTTTTGGGGAATAATGCAACTTTGGCTCTTCTGTGTGTCTAAGCTACCGGAGAATTGATTCCCTAGTCAAAGCTGTGGTTGTCCCTGAGACCTTGCAGCCATTCAGCACTCTCTGCTGTCATTCATGGTTCACTTTTTCAGTCACCTGTGGCTTTTTACAGATTTTTTTTCAGTAGCCTGTAACTTGGGAGTCCCATATGTGAGGACTGACTTCCTGCTTGTTCCCAGAAAAAAATGTAATTACCCACCTGTAACGGGTGTTTTTATTTTATTTATTTTATTTCTTGCTTTTATATACCGCTCTCTTTAAAATCAGTGCGGTTTACATTTAACATTTCTGCGCATAACAGACATATTGCTGTGCACTTACAATGAACGGATACATACAACTTGGTTCAATTGGGGTAACTATCTACATCTTTTTACAGTTATATATAATCTTGACATGGCAAGGTGTATGGTTGGTGGTGTTAAATTACTGGGTTGAATTACTGGGTTGAGAGTAGTGTAGGAGAAAGAGGTGATGCTTTAGTGCTTTTCTGAATTGGGCGAGATCTGTGATTGCTCTGATGGTGGTTGGGAGTGCATTCCAACAGCTGGGGGCATACGAGGTAGAATTTGAAAGCTCGGGTTTTTGTTGACTGGGTACGTTTTGTTATTTCGTTGGGGATCTGAAGGGTGTTTGTAGCGAATGTTCTCCTTGCTCTGTTTGCTGGAGTGGGTTGGAGGAGGTCCGATAGGGAGGTGGCTGACATCTTGTTAATGGCCTTGAAGGTGGTCATGACTACTTTATAGGTGAGACGGCAGTAGATTGGGAGCCAGTGTAAGTCTTTTAAGATGGGGGTGATGTGATCTCTTCTAGAGGATCCATGTAGGAAGCGTGCTGCAGCGTTCGTTGCCAGCTGTAATGTTCTCTGAGGACAGCCGGAATCAGTTCTCACATCCCTCCCTCCTCCCCATGGAATTGTTTTTCTTTTTGGCTTGATTAAGCTATGACACCCTTTTGGCGGGAAGGTGACTGCGCATGCATAGGCTAACTCCCAAAGACTTTCTGTGAAAGCTGGGGAGTGTTCGCCACATGGGCTTCATCAGTTATGACGTCACACATATGTGAGGACTGATTCCTGCTGTCCCTGGAGAACACCTGTTATAGGTGAGTACCTATGCTATGCATGCACATAGTTATAAAATTAATCCCTTTGTGTGCTGGAAAAAGACTCGCTGAAATTTTGGGTTCCAACCATGACCAGGCTGACTGTAAACATTGTGGATGTTTGTCTCCATGAGTCCAAAAGACTGCCTAAACCGGCTTTGAAACCATTACGACGTGGAGAAGAGGCTTCTGCTGGCCTGAGAAGTCTTATCGGTGTAGAGCTTGGTGGACTCTGTACATGTTGGCAGATCCTTCTTGGTAGAAGTTCCATCCAACCATTAACCTCCCCTCCCCCCCAATTCAGCAACTTCAAAACTCTGTCGCATCCTTAGTAAACCACCTGAAAAATACTTAATATCTCCAGGAACAAGTAGGAATGTAGTCTTCACATATGGGTATCGTCGGTACCGACGGAGCCTGCGCAGGAACGCTCCACAGCGTCCAATTAGAAAGCTTTTGGGAGCATCCCACAGCGCCTGTGTGCTGCCTTCCCGCCTTTCCCAACTGCCTCTCTCCAATTCTTCGTTTTCCGCGGAGCCAGCAGGTCGTCATTCCTATCACCGCAGAAACTTTTCCTTATTCTCCCTCTTTTTTTGTGGTCGCGTCTACCTTCTTCGACGCTATACCGGTACCGCCGGTTGTTCTTTTCTTTCTTTAAAAAAAAAAAATAGTTTTTCTAACTTTTCTTTCCCAGGTGCACGTGCCATTTTGGTCCTTAGGCCCAAAATTTCCTCCACTATGGAAAAACCTGCTTGGAGTTTCAAGAAGTGCACCAAGCGGTGTCTTAAATGTTTAGGTCCTGACCACTCCATCTCTGAGTGTATGGCTTGTGCCATGATGTCCAAGAGGGGTCGACAAAACTGAGCTGCTAAGCTCAGCACTCTTTTTCCCTCCGATGCAGCTTCTGTGGCATCGACGTCTTCCAGGGCTTCGTCTTCCTCCCATGGATCTCAGGTAACAAAACATAAGTCTAGCTGGTCCTCAAAGGGTAGATCTCCTTCCAAGCATTGAGATGCCTCTGGTGTTGCCCTTGAGGTTTCTGTACCGGCAAAATTGCCCCGGTGGGAGGCTTCGGCTTCCAAAGCATTATCGGGGCTCCAGGATGTTCTCGAGACCTCAACCTCGGCAAAACTACTGGTGCCATGCTCTGGGGTACCGGCTGCTTTCTCCGGTACCGATACCCAGGCATCGGCAGCGTCGATAGACCAGAGGTTCTTGGCTATTGAACACAGTCTGGCGGCTCTCCTTGCGGCATCGACACCCTCGGAACCGCATCAGACAGTTCAGCCGGTACCGGTACCGACTCCAGCACCAGTATCGGTACTGGTACCGACGGCATCTACATCGGGGTCTGCTTTGCCAGCACCCAGTCATGCGATGCCTTCTGGTACCGATACACCGGTACCGATTCCCCCCGGTACCAACTTCGTTCGGTACGGGTATCGGGCTCTTCAGGAGCATCCGGACAGAAGGTACTTCGAATCTTCGGATGACTCTGAGGATTCTGACAGCTCTGTCGGTACCGGAATACTTCTTTCGGAGGAGCCTTCCTCTCCTAAATGTAGGATGTCTCCTCCAGAAGATATCTCCTTTCAGGATTTCATCAGAGAGGTGGCTTGAGGTCTTTCCATTACTGTGGCTCCCGAAACAGAGCCCAGGGCAAAGGAGTTGGAGATTCTACAATATCCCAAGGCACCTAAAGAGGCAGCTACTTTGCCTATCCATGAGATCTTACATGATCTCATGCTAAAAATGTGGGAAACACCTCTTACCACCTCTCCTCACTCTCGCGGACTGGATACCGTGTATCGAGTCCCTCCTTGTCCTGGGTTCCAGAAGACTCAGCTTCCTCACCACTCCATTGTAGTGGAATCAGCTATGAGAAGGATCAAGAGTGCAGAGAGGCATGCCTCTAATTCTCCAGGACGTGAGTGTAGAACTTTGGATGCCTTTGGACGTCGTACTTTCCAGGCTTCCATGCTTTCTGCCAGGATCAGTTCCTATATTTTATATATGGGAATGTTCCTTAAAGAAGTCACAGGAGATTTTGAGCCCTCTTCGTCCTGAGGATAGAAGGCAGAATTTTCTCACACTGGTCAAACATGCCCAAGATGTTTCTAAGTTTGTCAACCGTGCAGCATTTGACTGTTTTGAGTGCATAAGCAGAACCTCTGCCATTGCCATAGGTGCACGTAGAATTGCCTGGCTCCAGGCATACAATTTGGAGCTCTTGGTGCAGGACAAACTCGGCAATATCCCTTGTACAGGTGAGAATCTATTTGGCAAAAATTGGCAAGAGAAAGCCAATGAATTACATGCTGACAAATCTACTTTGGATAGATTATCCAAAGCCACAGCTGATCCTGCAAGAAAAAAATCTTTCAATAAACCATTCTTCTCCAAGAAGAAGAGGTTTTATCCCTCTTAGTCCCAGCAGGGACGTTCTGCAGGTCAATCTGCCCGAAAAAGTCAGCAACCACCTAAACAAAGGAAAGCAAAGACTGCTAAGCCTCAACAGTCTCAGCAGTCTCAGCCTCGACAAGGCCTTTGACTTCCATCTAGAGAACTTAGCATTCCTGGCTCTCAATGGACCAGAACCTTCCACCATTCCAGGAAGGTTGTGTCACTTTGCCCCCAGATGAGGGCAGATAACAGCAGAACATTGGACACTCTCCATTATAAGAGGGTACAAGCTTCACTTTCTGTGCATGCCCCCTCCCACAATGGTAAGACAGTTCAATTCTCAAACCTCTCTCATCAACTTGTTAGATCAAGAGGTCACTATGCTCCTTGACCAAGGGGCGATAGAAGAAGTACCCATTCATCAACAGGGTTTTACTCCCCCTATTTCCTTATCCCAAAGAAAACAGGGGGAAACAGACCTATTTTAGACCTCAGAGAATTGAACAAATTCCTGATCAAAGAGAAATTCAAGATGATTTCTCTGGAAACTCTGCTGCCATACCTTGGGAGTCAGGATTGGCTTTGTTCTCTAGATCTCAAGGATGTGTACACTCATGTTCTCATCCATCCAACTCACAGAAAGTTCCTTCGGTTCCTTTTTCAAGGAAAGCACTACCAGTACAGGGTGCTTCCTTTTGGCCTGGCCTCAGCACCAAGGGTGTTTACGAAGTGCATGGCTGTGGTAGCAGCATTTCTTCACACTCTAGGAATATTCATCTTCCCCCTACTTAGACGACTGGCTTATTCAAGCACCATCAGTGTCAGAGGCCAGGATTTCTCTATCTTGCACAATACGTATCTTCAGTATTTGGGTCTGGTCATAAACATCCCAAAATCCAGCCTAATTCCCACTCAGACTCTAGAGTTGGATGCCAGAAAAGCAAGGGCCTATCTTCCTCAGGCCCGTTGCCTTCGCATGGTGCAGTTAGCTTCTCAAGCAGTGCTAAAGCCTCATCTTACTGCTCGAGAAATGTTACAACTACTAGGCCACATGGCATCTACCGTGCATGTGGTTCCTTATGCTTGCCTCCATATGAGAGCAGCCCAGTGGACTTTATCCACTCAATGGACCCAGGCATCAGGGTGCCTCTCAGACAAAATAGCAAACACAAATCGCCTTATTTTGTCCCTCCAATGGTGGCAGTCCACTCAAAATCTGTTGCTGGGGTCCCCTTTTCAACAAGCTTTACCCCAGGCAACTCTCACAACAGATGCTTCACCAATGGGTTGGGGAGCTCATCTGCAAGACCTTTCCACCCAAGGCACTTGGACTCCACAGGAGACTCATCTACATATCAATCTCTTAGAGCTCAGAGCAGTCTTCCTTGCTGTTCGAGTGTTCCGCTCTCTGCTCAGCTACAAGACAGTCCTCATTCATACGGACAATCAGGTAGCCATGTTCTACGTGAACAAGCAGGGAGGAACAGGCTCTCTGTCACTTTGCAACAAAGCTTTGCGACTATGGGCCCTTACCAGAGAGCATCAGATTCATCTCCTGGCAGTGTATCTTCCAGGCATACAAAACTCTTGGGCAGACAGACTCAGTCGAGTTCTGCTTCCACACGAATGGTCTCTGCATGCAGACCAGGTGGCCAAGATTTTTCAAATTTGGGGAACCCCGGACATAGACCTCTTTGCAAGTCCGTTGAATGCCAAACTTCCCCGGTTCTGTTCCAGAATTCCGGCTCAGGGCTCTCAGGCCAGGGATGCTTTCCTCCTTCACTGGGGTCAAGACTTCCTTTATGCCTTTCCACCCATTCCCCTAATTCCCAAAACCCTGTTCAAGCTTCAGAGAGACAGAGACCGTATGATTCTCATAGCTCCACATTGGCCACGGTAAGTGTGGTACCCTCTGCTTCTACATCTCTCTCAAGCTTACTCTCTGGAGTTAGGGTCTGCTCCAGATCTCCTGTCTCAGGAGGACGGAATGTTATGGCATCCCATTCTCTGCATCTCAGGGCTTGGTTGCTGAAGGCCTAGATCTCCATGATCTTAACCTTCCTCAGCAAGTAAAGGATATCCTTTATGCTTCCAGGAAGCCTTCCACAAGACGCTCTTATGCTTTCAAGTGGAAAAGGTTTACCATATGGTGTTCGCAGAAGGGTCTTAACCCCCTTGCGATACCTCTGGAATCATTACTGGAGTATCTCCTTCTCTTATCCAATGCAGGACTTAAGACTAACTCAGTAAGAGTTGTCGTGACCCTCGCCTGGGCCAAAGGCTTACAGGCATAGGGCTGCCAATGTTTGTCCTTAAATAACGAGTTACTATCCTGGTCTCCAGCAGGGAACTCTGGGACTTGTAGTTGATTCTTTTACTCAAAGACAAAGTAGTGTGAGACCGTTGATTTTTAAGGCAAAACAAGAATTTTTATTTAGGTTCCAATAAGCACTAAGGTTTAACGCAGGCATAAGTAATCTCCAGGAACAAGCAGGAATGAGTCTTCACATATGGGTATCGTCGGTACCGACGGAGCCTGCGCGGGAACGCTCCCCAGCGTCCAAAAGGAAAGCTTTTGGGAGCATCCCACAGCGCCTGCGCGCTGCCTTCCTGCCTTTCCCAACCGTCTCTCTCCAGTTCTTCTTTTCCGCGGAGCCAGCAGGTCGTGTTTCCTGTCACCGCTGAAGAATTTCTTATTTTCTTATTTCTTATTTTCTTTAGTCGCGTGTCTGCCTTCTTGAGGACCGGTACCACGGGTCTCTATTCTTTCTTTATAAAAAAAAAAAATAAATAAATAAATTTCTTTCTGCTTCAGTGCATTTTCTCCTGTGGCCCTAGGCCTACAGTCTTTTTCCTCATGGAAAAGCCCGCCTCCGGGTTTAAAAAGTGCACAAAGTGCAGTAGCACTATTTCTGTCACAGACACCCATGACTGGTGTCTAAAATGTTTAGGTCCTGATCATTCCATCGCGGATTCTGAGACCTGCTCCATGATGTCTAAAAGAGGGTTACAGAATCGGGCAGCCAAGCTCAGTACCCTGTTTCCCTCCGATGCAGCTTCTGTGGCATCGACGTCTTCCAGAGCTGCTGCTTCATCCCACGGATCTCAGGTAACAAAACGTAAGTCCGGTCGATCCTCAAAGGATACATCTCCCTCTAAGTATCGAGATGTACCCGAACTTATTATTGA
Source organism: Ichthyophis bannanicus (assembly GCA_033557465.1). Classification (NCBI taxonomy): domain Eukaryota; kingdom Metazoa; phylum Chordata; class Amphibia; order Gymnophiona; family Ichthyophiidae; genus Ichthyophis; species Ichthyophis bannanicus. The sequence continues at coordinate 281,168,472 of CM066034.1, read as the reverse complement.
GGAATCCACACAGGCAAAATTACCCCGGCGGGAGGCTCCGGCTTCCAAAGCATTATCTATGGGGTCACAGGTTGACATCGATGGCACGGCCTCGACCGATCACCTGTTACAATGTTCTGGGGTACCGGCGATTCCCGGTAGGGTACCGACATCCAGACATTGGTGGCGTCGATGGATCAGAATATTCTGACCATGCAGCGGGCTATTACGGCCTTCATACAAGCTGCGACGCCCTCGGTACAACAACAACCTCCGTTGTCGATTCCGGTTCCGGATCCAGCTCCGGTTCCGATACCAGTACCGCTTGCATCGGCATAAGCAGCGATACGGTATCCAGTGATGCCTGTTAGTACCGATTCGGTACCAATGACTCCCGATGTCGATACCCCTCGGTACTCGTATTGGGCTCTGCGGGAGCATCCAGACAGTCGATACTTCGATTCCTCTGAAGAATCTGATGCATCAGAGGTTTCCATCGAAGCATCGGAGATCCGTCCTCAGGAACCCTCTTCTCCAAAAAGGAGAATGTCTCCTCCTGAGGACTTGTCTTTCCAGGACTTCATCAGGGAGGTGGCAGAAGCCTGTTCATTGCAGTAGCCTCTGAAACTGAGCCCAGAGCTAAAATATTGGATATTCTTCAATATCCTAAGGCTCCTAAAGAGGCAGCCATTTTACCAATACATGAGATTCTTTATGACCACATGTTAGGTATATGGGAAACTCCTCTTACCACCTCTCCTTTTTCTCGCAGGTTGGACACTATGTATCGTGTTCCTCCTTGTCCTGGATTTCATAAGACTCAGCTTCCTCACCACTCTATTGTGGTAGAGTCTGCTATGAAAAAAATCAAGAGTACAAAAAGACACTCCTCTGCTCCTCCAGGAAGAGAATGCAGAACCTTAGATGCTTTTGGCAGGAAAATCTTCCAGGCCAGTATGCTTGTAGCCAGAATCAACTCCTATAGTCTCTATATGGGGATGTTTCTAAAAGAGGTTACAGATCATCTACACACCTTATCTCCTTTTATGTCAGAAGATAAGAGAGAAGAATATATTACCTGGCTTAAACATGCTCAGGATGTATCCAAGTTTTCCAACTGTGCAGCCTTTGACTCTTTTGAGGGTGCCAGTAGAGCTTCGGCTATTGCCATAGGCGCACGCAGAGTAGATTGGTTACAAGCCTCTGATTTGGAATCCTGGGTACAGGATGGTCTGGGCAACCTTCCCTGTACAGGGGAAAACCTGTTTGGCAAAGATTGGCAAGCAAAAGCCACCCAGATGGATGCTGAAAATTCTGCTTTAGATAGATTCTCAAAGTCTACTACTACTCCTTTCAAAAAGAGGTTATTCAAGAAAGGATCTTTCCCAAAAAAAGGGAAATTTTCTTCTGGTTATGGTCAGTCCTCTTCTCAGGGTCGTTTTCCTACAAAGAGGCAGCAACAACCAAAACAGGCCAAGCCTCAGGCTGCGAGGACTGCTACGGCCCAACAGCCTCAGCCTCCTCAGGGCCTTTGACTTTCCACTAGAGAACTTAGTTTTTCTGGCTCTAGAACATCCAGAGCCTCTCACCATCCCAGGAAGGTTAGCTCACTTTGCTCCCAGATGGGAACAAATCACAGCAGAGCAATGGACCCTCTCCATTATAAGGGAGGGATACAAACTACATTTCTTGAACCTTCTTCCTTATACCATGGTGAAACAGTTCAGCTCTCCAACTTCTCTTCTCGACCTTCTAGGTCAAGAGATTGCTACCCTTCTTGCCCAAGGGGCAATAGAAGAAGTACCCCTTCTTCAACAGGGTTCAGGGTTCTACTCCCCCTATTTTCTCATTCCAAAGAAAACAGGAGGCTACAGACCCATCCTAGATCTCAGAGAGTTGAACAAGTTTCTATACAAGGAGAAATTCAAGATGATTTCTCTGGGTACTCTCCTTCCATACCTCCAGAGTCAGGACTGGCTTTGTTCTCTAAACCTCAAGGATGCGTACACCCATGTCCTCATCCATCCAACACACAGAAGGTTCCTTCGGTTCCTTTACCAAGGAAAGCACTACCAATACAGAGTGCTTCCTTTCGGTCTGGCCTCTGCTCCAAGAGTGTTCACAAAATGCATGGCAGTGGTAGCTGCATTTTTACGCACTCTGGGGATATTCGTATTCCCATATCTGGACGACTGGCTCATCCGAGCTCCATCTCAGTCAGAGGCCCAGACCTCCCTGGCCTGCACAAAGCATCTTCTTCAGTATCTGGGACTGGTGATCAATATTCCCAAATCCCATGTCACCCCTACTCAGTCTCTAGAGTTCATAGAGGCCTTACTGGATACTACTACTGCAAGAGCCTATCTTCCCCAGGCCCGTTGCCTACGCTTGTTGCAGTTAGCCTCCCAGATTCAGTTAAAATCCCATTTAACTGCTCGAGAGATGCTACAACTCTTAGGCCACATGGCATCCACAGTGCATGTGGTTCCTTATGCTCGCTTTCACATGAGGGTAGCTCAGTGGACTCTATCCACCCAATGGACCCAGGCATCAGGTTGCCTGTCAGACAAAATAGCAACCTCCAGTCGCCTCTTTTGGTCCCTCCACTGGTGGAAATCCACTCAAAATCTGTTGTTGGGGTCCCCCTTTCAACAGGTGCTACCCCAAGTAACCCTTACAACAGATGCCTCTCCAAAGGGTTGGGGAGCTCACCTTCAAGATCTCTCCACTCAGGGCATCTGGTCTCCACAGGAGACATCTCTCCATATCAACCTCTTAGAGCTCAGAGCAATCTTCTTGGCTCTCAGAGTATTTCACACCCTGCTCAGCTACAGGACAGGCCTCATCCATACGGACAATCAGGTAGCCGTGTTCTGTGTGAACAAGCAGGGGGGGACTGGCTCTCTGTCGCTTTGCAACGAAGCTCTGAGATTGTGGGCCTTCGCCAGAGAGCATCAAATCCATCTCATGGCAGTGTATCTTCCAGGGGTTCAAAACTCTTGGGCAGACAGACTCAGTCGAGTTCTGCTTCCACACGAATAGTCCCTCCATGGGGACCAGATAGCCAGGATTTTCCGGATTTGGGGTACCCCAGACATAGACCTATTTGCAAGTCCGTGGAATACCAAACTTCCCTGGTTTTGTTCCAGGATTCCGTGTCAGGGAGTTCAGGCCAAGGATGCCTTCCTCCTTCACTGGGGGCAAGACTTCCTCTATGCCTTTCCACCTATTCCCCTCATCCTCAAGACTCTATTCAAGCTTCAGAGAGACAAAGGATCTATGATCCTCATAGCACCACATTGGCCACGCCAAGTGTGGTACCCTCTACTTCTGCATCTCTCTCAAGCTCCCTCCCTGGACCTGGGGTCTGCTCCAGATCTCCTCTCCCAAGAGGAGGGAACCCTGTGGCATCCAAATCCTCAGTCTCCATCTCAAAGCCTGGTTGCTGAAGTCCTAGACCTTCAAGATTTACACCTTTCTCAGCAAGTGAAGGATATCCTTCATGCTTCCAGAAAGCCTTCCACCAGATGCTCTTATGCTTTTAAATGGAAAAGGTTTTCCATTTGGTGTGCAGAAAATGGTCTTAACCTTTCTGCAATACCTTTGAATTCGTTACTAGACTATTTGCTGCATTTATCCCATGCAGGCCTTAAAACAAATTCCATCAGAGTCCATTTGAGTGCTATTGCAGCATCCCTGAAGCCTCTTAATGGACAACCTATTTCCTCTCATCCTCTTATAGCAAGGTTCATGAGAGGCCTTCTTTTAACTAAACCTCCCATTAGACCACCTCCAGTGGCATGGGACTTAAATCTGGTTCTTGGCCAGCTTATGAAGCCACCCTTTGAACCCTTAGCCACTACCTCCTTGAAATTCCTTTCCTGGAAGGTTATTTTTCTCATTGCACTCACCTCAGCTCGCCGTATCAGTGAGTTACAAGCTCTAGTGGCTAATCCTCCTTATACAAGGTTCCATCATGACAAGGTAGTTCTCAGAACTAATCCACACTTTATGCCTAAAGTGGTCTCAGCTTTTCATCTGAACCAGGAGGTATATTTACCTGTCTTCTTTCCAGGGCCTCATGCATCAAGTGCAGAGAGGAGTCTTCATACCCTGGATTGCAAAAGAGCACTTGCTTTCTATTTACAAAGAACACAGCAACATAGAAAGTCCTCTCAACTTTTTGTTGCTTTTGATCCTTCCCATTTAGGACTTCCAGTCTCTAAGAGAACTCTGTCCAATTGGATTGCTCAGTGTATTTCCTTCGCCTACCAGAGTAAGAACTTTTCTCTGGAAGGCCATGTCACAGCTCACAATGTGAGGGCCATGGCAGCCTCTATGGCTCATCTAAACTCTGTGTCCATCGACCAAATCTGTCGAGCAGCCACCTGGGCCTCTGTTCATACCTTCACAGCCCATTATTGCTTGGACAAGGATTCCCGCCGGGATGCCTTGTTTGGTCAGGCTGTTCTCAAACACCTGTTCCATACCTAATCAACTCTTGCCCTCCATCCCTGTCTGGATGCCTGAGATTCATAGGTGGAGATGGAGCCCTTCCAGGGACTCACAATCTGGGTGATCTCCCAGGCATCTCTAGCTGGGGAGTCCCCATATGTGAAGACTCATTCCTGCTTGTTCCTGGAGATAGCACAGTTACTTACCTGTAACAGGTGATCTCTGGGAACAGCAGGAATTAGTCTTCACAACCCTCGCACCTCCCCTAGGACTTGTATCTCTATCTTTCCTTTCCTCTCTCTCTCTCTTTGTCTCAGCTTTAAAACTCGAACTGGAGAGAGACAGTTGGGAAAGGCGGGAAGGCAGCGCGTAGGCACTGTGGGATGCTCCCAAAAGCTTTCCTTTTGGACGCTGGGGAGCGTTCCCGCGCAGGCTCCGTCGGTACCAACGATACCCATATGTGAAGACTAATTCCTGCTGTTCCCAGAGATCACCTGTTACAGGTAAGTAACTGTGCTTTATTCTCCAAGTAAATAATAACAGGAAACATATGCAACTGGAACTGAAGAAACTGAAAGAACCTTTTAACATGTGCAGCTGTTTTCAGCAAAAACATTTCAGCAAGTAAATCACAGCTTCCTTTGTTCGTCCAGCACAGCTAAATTTCTTCACATATCATGTGCTGCTTTGGTTATCAAACTCTAGGTTAAGCAAGGGTTCTTTACCTTAGATGAAGTTCTTGGTATTCACATGGCTAGGTAAAACCCTGCTTCTCAAAAAGCTGCTTCTGTTAACACTTTTTATCACCAACTTTCAAACTTCCTTCTTACACAAAGAACAGTCCATAGGAGACTCCTCAGTAACAGAATCCTGCCCAAAAGTGTCAATTTGCATTTCTTCCTGTGCTACGAAATGCTTGTCTGTCTCTGGGTTTTCATTAACTCCTTCAAGCTTACTGTTCTGTAGGAACTTCTGAATTTCCTTCCACAGCTGCTCTCCCTGATATGGAATATTTGTACCTTGAGAGTGGGGCTTCTTCCCTTGGATCAATTGCCTCAATGCTTCAATCGTGTTCAACTCTGGTTCTCTGCCCTCGGCTGGGTTCTGGTCACTTCCAGTTGTAACCGTATTCACCCACCTTCTGGCAGCTTGAATTCTCTGAGCTGGTTCACGAACACTCTGCACTGCAATCTGTTCCTCATTGTCAGCAACTCTCCCAGCCACCCATCTGCTAGTTTCTGAATTAAGAGTACCTCTCTTACAAGGACTGCTTCCTCTGTTGCTGCTTCCTTTCTTGCTGGAGCCGTTCTCCAACTCGAAGTCAAACTTCCCACTTCTCCTTTTCCTCTCCTCTGAACAGTGCTTATAAAGCTGTTTCCTAACTAACACTCTCCTGTCTCTGCACAGGTGATTATCATTACCCTCCAAGCCTGCTCTTACGTTAGAACTTGGGTGTGGCTTGGCTTCAGCAACTACGTGCTTCTTTCCTTTGCCTGCAGTCTGAACCCTGTGAATACCTTGCCTGTCTCTCACCTTAAAGGCATATTCACTGTTTTCTTCTGTTTCCATCGGCTCAGCACAGCTCTCATCATCACATATCCCCCCCCCCCCTTAAGATATTACGGGCTGGCGCATTATTATCCGCACAGCTTGTAATTCTTGCTGGGATGTTGGTGTTTCTCTGCCACCTCTCTGCCCTATGCTCTACCGTGGCTAGATGAGCTAGCGCTATCCTTTCATGCTAGGGCCTCAGTACGTTTACGTGGTAAACCTTTTGGCGGCCCCACCTGTTTTCCACTAAGTATGACACTGGACCTACCTGTTTGATCACTTTATAGGGCCCTTTCCATTGGCTCTCAAACTTTGGAGTGGCCCCTGCCACCATTATGATTACTTTCTCGCCTACAACCAGCTGGCGAGGTTTTGCACCTCGATCATAGTAACTTTTCTGTCGTAGCTGACTGGCCTTTAAATTTTCCTCCGCCACTTGGGAGGTTCGGTGCAACCGGCCCCTTAGATTCCTCAAAAATTGGGGTACCCCCACTTCTTCCACCCCAGGCTCAACCCACTGCTCCCGCAGTATATCTAAAATACCTCGTGGGGCCCGCCCATACATTAGTTCGTAAGGTGAGGTCCCTAAAGATGCTTGCTTTTGCTCTCTACAGGCATATAAGACGAAGGGAAGCTTGGTGTCCCACTCCGACATGTTACCTTCTAAACCTCTCCTCAACATTTTCTTCAGTGTTTGATTTTGCCTCTCCACCAGTCCATTCGACTGCAGATGGTAGGCGGCGGTCTTTACATGACTGATTCCGAATGCATCCCACACTTGGGCCAAATATCTGGACATGAAATTACTGCCCCTGTCGGTCAGCACCTCATGGGGGAACCTTACCTCGCAGAATAACTTTATCACTTCTACTTTCTGTTTTTGCGGATATATTATGCAGGGGAATGGCCCATGGAAACCTTGTGGCTTGATCCACCATGACCAACATGTATTGGAACCCGCGGGGTGTCTTTATCAGTGGTCCTACTATATCCATGGCCACTCTGTGAATGGGTTCCGATATCACGGGCATGGGATGCATAGGTACCTCTGTTGGACTAACCGAGGTGACCCGTTGGCAAGAAGGGCAAGATTCGCAAAACCTAGAAGTCTCTTTAAAAACGCCTGGCCAGTAAAAGCGAGCTAATATCTGGTCCAGTGTTCCTTGCACCCCTTTGTGACCTCCTACAGGGTGGTCATGAGCTAGCCTTAAGACTAATGTTTTAAACGTTGTAGGTACTACAGGCTGCTTATGTTTGTTCCCTGTACGGGGGATCCAAACTTTCCCTATATAGTATTCCCCCATCTAAAAGGAATCTTGGCAGGGTATCCTTTTCACCCTGAGCATACTCAAAGGCTTGTGTAACAGCGGGATCCGCCTGCTGCTCCTTGGGGAAAGATGGGAATTTGTCTACTAATTCAGCTGGGACCTAAGGCAACCCTTGTCCAGCTTGTGCCTCAGCTCTGCTCTGAGATCGGCACTGCCTCTCCCGGCGCTTCTCCCCTCTTCCCTTCTTATCCTTATCTACAGGGGAAGTTATCAGGTCTTCATGGGATGGTAGATCCTCTAATGCCTCCTCTAGGGGTTCATCTCTCGTCTCCAGGGGCTTCGATTGGGCTCTTGTAGAAACCATACCTTCTCTCGGATGTAAACCCTCTTCTAAACCTTTCCTGAATTGCGGCCAATCCCTCCCCAATACCAGGTCATGTGGCAATCTTGGCACAACTGCTACAGGGTTTTCCTTTTTCATCCCTAAGCCTTTTACTAGGACTTTGTGTACTGGATAAAAGGACGCCCTGTGAGTGCACCTAATTTTTACCTTTCCCTCAGGTTGGTTTGGGGCTGTCTTACTCTGGGATTCAATTAGTTGCCAAAGCTTTCTAGACATCATGGTTTGATCAGCTCTGGAATCTAGTAAAGCGTCGGTAACGATACCTTGCACTTCTACAGATAAAAGAAAACCTTCCCTGATCTCCTTTGTATTTGCAGTTATCAGTGCTGTTTTCGCTTTACATTCTTTTTGCAAATGACTCTCACTACCACATTTAAAGCATTTTCTTTACACATAGTGGTTTCTTAACATAGGCATGCATACTTTCATAGCATCATCTTTCGGCCTTACCTTCCTTTCTGATAATTCAGCAATTGCCATTTTGGAAGCGCTGCCTTTTTACTGAGCTGTTAATTCTGCTTCTATAAAGCGCTCTGTAAGCAATGTTGCTTCATTAGTGTTTCGGCAATTCTGTAATATCAGGAAGGTTTGTCATCAGCCGCTTCTAAAAAACAGCAGATTAGATCCATCCAAAGTGGAATCATTTAGACCAATCTCGGGCATCCCCCTGCTTGCCAAGATCATCGAAAAAGCTGCCCAACAACAAATCCAACATCATATCGATACTGAGGCACCGCTAGATCCTTCCCAACACGGCTTCAGGGAAGCACACGGAGTTGACACCATCCTTACAACCCTCTTTAACGACTTGGTCTCCAGTGACAGAATGGGACCTCAGTGTACTATTGGCGCAGCTCACTCACCCACTATTTGAGCCTCTAGCTACCAGCCACCCGAGGTACCTCTCGTGGTAGGTCATGTTTCTGGTAGCACTCACCTCTGCTTGCGGGGTCAGCAAACTGCAAGCCCTGGTGCCAGAGGCACTGTATACCAGATTCTATAAGAACAGGGTCGTGCTACGTACACACCCCAAGTTCCTTCCGAAGGTGGTATCTCCTTTCCACCTCAACCGGGAGGTGGGGTTACCTACCTTCTTACCAAGGCCTCACTCCAGCAGGGCGGAGACTGTCCTTCACACTATGTATTGTAAAAGGGCCCTGTCTTTCTACATTCAGCTTATGCCAGTCAATAGAGGGGTACGGAGAGTCTGGCTCTGGCGCAGGAAATCTCCCTCCTAATGAGGTGGGCTGAGAGGCATCTCTTTCCCTTGTCAGTGGCTTACATTGTGGGTTCGGCTGACAAGCAGGTGGACAATTGGAGTTGGATACAGAGGAGTGGCACTTGTAAACCAAAGTCTTTTGCCTTATTTGCAGTAGGTGGGGAATGCTGGTGATGGATTTAATGGCATCTCAGACAGCCCAAGATCCAACTTTTTCAGTCAGTCCAATGAAAGGGGGTCAGCAGAGTTTGTCAGGGGTAATGGGACCTTGTATAAACAAAAACATGAACATATATAAAATACAAATATCAAAATGCACAAATCAAAATATATAAAGCAGATTAAAAATATGCTAAAAATATAATGTAAAACAAATATATGTCAAATTCAAATACAATGATAGTTATATTTTTAATCTGGTTTACATATTTATTTGACCTTTGGCCTGTTTCCAAGGTCCAATGGCTCATGCATCTCTAGTTTTGTACCCGAACATCTTGTGCTTTCTCCAGGGAGTTTGGTGTCTGCGTCCTCCCCTTCGGCGGTGCCCTTTGTGCTGTTGAAGCACACTACTTCGAAGGATTTGATGCTCAAGATGGTCTTGGTCGTGATTTGTTATGCAAAGTGGATTTCCAAACTACAGACTCTTGTCTTGCTGAGATCCTTATCTTTATTTTATTTAACGTCTTTTAATACAGTTTTTCTACCAGTCAAGACAGTTTATAGAGAACTCAGTCCATGCAAGCCATATAACTTTAACAGTGTAACTTTACATGTAATGCTTAAACTGTATTATAACAATGAGATAACATTGATATTACTTTGTTCTATGTAAGATAATAAGCTAGGGGGGCTATGAATGATATGAAAGGAGTGAGGAGGGTTGAGAAATTAGTTGAATGAACTTATGTACAAAGCTGGTTACTTGATACATTAGGATGGGAAGCTCTAGGTGGTGTTATTGGTTGCAGACTCATGAGCTGGGAGGGAATCTGCCCCATAGAATTAGAGGAATACATGAGTTTTTAACTTCTTTTGAAAGAATAAGTGAATAGACCTTAGATGAGGCAGTAGGGAATTCCACATTGATGGGGCATAGAGGGAGAAGGCCCTAGTACATGATCATTGATTGCTCTTGAGCTTTAGTGCGGGTATCTCAAGTAGATTATTAGTGTTGTCTTTGTGTAACCTCTTGGATGAAGGCTTATTTATAAGAGACTGCAGGGATTCAGCAGATTGAGTATGGATTAATTTATGAATATTGAGAACTTTATTCTAAAAGAGATGGCTGTCTTTTTCATGGAGACCATTTTCATTTGGCCTGTGCCTTCCTCCTTGCCTAAGGTACTTTCTCCCTTTTATGTGATCCAGGTGATATTCCTGCCCTCCTCTAAGGAGTAGTGTTGGGAGAAAAATAAGGATATTTGTCTTCTGGTTATCCAGAGGGTGCTCCTCCGGTACTTGGAGGTTACGAATTCCTTTCCTAAGTTTGACCATGTTTTTGTGCTGTTTGCCGGCCCACCCAAGGGTGATGCAGCAGCTACTTTGGGGCACTGGATTAAGGAGGCCTTTGCCTTGATGTATCTGTTACAGAGCCAATTGGTTCCGGAGGTTTGTGTTCTCATTCTACCTAAGCGCATGCATCCTCATGGGCGAAGCAGAGCTCGGTAGCTCCTGCAGATATTTGTTGGGCAGCAATGTGGGCATCACTTTCCACTTTTGTCAAGCATCGCTGCTTGGATGCTCATGCAAGGGCAGACACTGCCTTTGGCTCAAGGGTTTTGTGAGCTGCTGTCTTCCTCCACCCAGTGGAGTTGTAACTTTGGTACATACCTCTTGTCTGGACTGGTCTAGCAGGACGATACAGAAGGTGATATTTTACTTACCAGATAATGTCCTTGAGTTTTGCTAGACCAGTCCAGGGCCTGCCTCTGAAAGTGTAGTGCTCTGTTGTGCTGCGGTACCCTTGGGTCTGCTCTCATTTTTATACTTGGCTCTGCAGCTTCATCGTCTACTGTCGGCCTTATATTTTATGCTTTCTTGTACAAAGTTCTCTACTGTTGATAGTTCATTGTTGCCCACGGTTGAGGTTGTGTGAGACTTGCCATGTTTCTCCTATATGCTTCGGGATGAATACTGATGAGACCTCTGGTGGCTGAGGTGAATAGAGGCATGGGGGTGATGTCATTGAAACCTGGGTGTTTCAATGGTTCTTTGTCTCCACCAATCTGCCAGTAGGGGAACACAACCCACTTGTCTGGCTTGGTCTAGCAGGACTCAAGGAAAGGACATTAGCTGGTAAGTAAAAGGCCACTATTTTCTTTCGTTGAGTCTAACCAGACCAGTCTAGAGGCCCACCGCTTTTTTTTCAGTGCCTCTTTCTGAGTTTTTATATTTGTTTTTGGATTCATACACTGGTGGGTGGACTTTGGGTTCACTTAAATATTTTAGTGTCATCCATGGAAAAGATGGCTGAGGGGAGCTATGATAGAGGTCTATAAATTAATGAATGGCCTGGAACGGGTGAAAAGGTAGAAAAACTAGGATCATGCAATGAAGCTACAATGTAACCTATTTAAGGCTAATAAGAGAAAATATTTTTTCGCTCAACTCGTAATCAAACTCTGGAATTTGTTACTGGAGGATGTAGTAAAAGCTGTAATAGCTGGGTTTAAAAAAGATTTGGACAAGTTTTTGAAGGAAAGGTCCATAAACCATTATTAAAGAGGACCCGGGAAATTCACTGCTTACCCCAGGACAATCATTGTGGAAACTGTGCCTTTTGGGAACCTGCCAGGTACTTGACATGGATTAACCACTGTTGGAAACAGGATACTGGGCTTGATGGACCTCGGTCTGACCAAGTATGGCATTTCTTATGTTCTCATATTTGTTTCCTTGATCTGGTTTCTGTATGCCCCCCCCCCCTTCCCTGCTTAATAGGCAGGAGCTCTTAGCTCTTGTCTTTATCATCCATCTGTTGACTGCTGAGCATAACCCATGTGTTCTGGACTGGTCTGGTTGGACTTGAGGAGAAGTAGCAAGATGGCCAAATTTCTCCTCCTTGCTTTCCGTTTTGTTTTGTTTTTGTATGATTTGACTAATTATCCCTCCCCCCACTTATACATTAAACCTGAGCCAGAGTATTTCTTTTAAAATATAACCTATCGGTTTTAGTAAAAGATACTGAGTACTACATTTTCTGAATTTGGAGCTGTTACACTGCTCTGTGGAAAACAAACAGGCTGTCAATCTTGAGTTTTGATTGCCATCTTTATGAGGGACTTGACTGAACTCTGTTTTCTTTGTTTCCAGTGAAGAGACTTTTTGCTTGCTTGCTTTCCATAATGCTACTCATGAAAGAATGTCAATTAAAATAGGATTCCCAGTGTGTCATGGCTGCCAAGTAAAGCAAATAGCATGCTAAGGGTTATTCAGAAATGAAAGGAGAACAAAACCAAGAATATGCTTTGTATAGGTCCATTTGACTATAGCTTGTGTAGTGTGTACAGGTGTAGTTCTGGTCACTCCGTTTCTGAAAGGACATTTGCTGGTGCAATTACAAAATAAAGAGAATTAGGTTCAGAGAAGGGCAACATATTTGATAAAGGATGGAACACCTCCCTTATTGGAGACAGGCTAAACAGATTTAGGGGCTTCAGCTTGAAAAAGAGATGTCCAAGAGGAAATGTGATGGAAGTTGAAAAAAACACGAGTGGTGTGGAACAGTTAAATAGGGGATGGTGGTTTACCCTTTCAAATGCTAAAACAAAAGAACATGCCATGAAACAACCAACCAGCAGATTCTAAACAAACTGTAGACTGGGGTATGTTTACTAAACGGTGGTAGCGGCTCTGATATCGCACGGAAGCCGCTACCGCCATTTAGTAAACATACCTCTGTGTGTGTGTGTGTGTGTGTGTGTGTGTGTGTGTGTGTGTGTTTCACGCAGCATATAATAAAGTTGTGGAATTTGTTGCCAGAGGATGTGGTCAAAATTATTATAGTGGGGCTCAAAAGAGATTTGGACAAGTTCTGAAGAAAAAAAAATCTGAGCTAGGTATATTTGAGAGAGCCATAGTTTATTCCTTAAAATGAGCTATGAGAAATTGCTGTATTTTCTAGCATCTGTTAGATACTTATGGCCCAGACAGACTACTGTCAGGCTGTGGGGTTCAATGGATCTTGGTCTGGCTGAGCATTTTAGAAAGGGCATGGAGTGCAATCTGGGATGTCCAGGGCAAAATGTGCAGAAAAATGTCTGACATATTTCAGCCTGATTATAGAAACACAAGTGTCCTTGATGTGGATGCCCGCACTGGCGTTCACATAGACATTCTCGCTACAAAACCTTGGGGCAGGGACATCTATCATATGCAGCAGTGCATATGGGGACTACTGTTGGCATGGAAAACAAAAACAGGAGCCCTCATTCCCTAAAATTGTCTGTTATCAACATTAAAAAACATAGGGGTTGTGAGTGTACCCCACCTCTACACCCTCCAAATGTTTAGCAGGCAAAACAAACACTTCTTATTGTACCGCCAGGCCAGCTATGCATGGGTTGTCAACACCCACCAGTAGCTGAGGACTGAACATGACAGAATCCTGACATCACAGTATAAGAGCACCTCCTCCTGCTCCAGGATCCAGTCTCAGTCCTCAGCAGTTGAGTAGGCAGCCCTGGGGTAGTGGCCTCCCTGAGGGCATGATTGTAGATTTTATTGTTTTTCTACTATTCCCGGGTGTCTGTAGGAGGTTGCTAACAGGCAACGCAGAGGAGACTTATTGGGGAATCTGTGGATAGTGCCGTGGGGAGTAGGAGCCATAGCACTGTCAGAGCCAGACAGCCTGGATTCGGAGTTTTAAGTCCCTGGGTGCCCCAGGGAGCCTTATTACTGCCCATAGCCCTGAAGGAGCCTGTGGTAACAGAAGCCGATGCCTGTGAGCAACAGATCACCGGGCCGTCTTCTCAATCACAACCTTCCTTTCCGCTCTCCCCCTCCCTCCCTTCCCCCCCCCTTCCCCCCTTGTGGCATGAGCAGCCTGCCCGCTAAGATAATTGGCCCAGGGGAGGAAGCAGGCAGCTAGTGGCTGCATCTCTGCTTTAAAAAAAAGACAATTGCCAACGATCATTGCTTCAGCTAGTGCTGTCAGTACCAGCCTCCCGCCGGGGATTTAGCAGCAATGGCGGTGTTGATCACTCGTGGCTTCAGACGGGAGATAGGTTGCATGCAGGGGAGTGCTTCGGCCTGTCTTCTTTGTTCCAGGAAGCGCGGATTGCAGGCGGATATGTTCTTGTTTTTGACTGAGGCAGGGAGTGGTCTTTGGAATAGGGCACAGTATGGAAAATGTAGCGGAGGTAAATCTGTTAGAGCCTGCAGTGCTGACAATTCCCGCGATTTTGGTGGGAACAGCATTCATTTTGGGGCAGCCAGTCCCAGCGCCTCAAAAGTTTCTGAAGCACGGGAAAAACAAGGGGAAGACTGCGGCCGGTTCGGAATCAGCAGAAATGGTAACGTCAGCATTGCAGGCACTGTCGGTGTCTCAGATGTTTTCACCGGATTTTTTCTTGGTCCTACATAGTGCCTATTGCCTAAAGACAAAACAGAAGGGTACAGGGAGGCAGGACAGCGCCTTACTAAGGCAGAATTTGATGTTCCCTGGATCTGAGCAGGGTCAGGAAAGGACTGACATCATGCCTCCTCCAAAAAGGCATAAGGAGGATCCTGAGACCAGGCAGGTCCATGGCTCCTCGCCCTCCCATTTGTCAGAGGACCTCTGAGAGGGCCCATCTGATCTGTGGGGTGAAGTGGACTCTGGAGACCTGGAAGAGGGCGAGTTACCTTCAGGAGAAGACCCTAATGTCCGTGTATTCCACCGTGACAAGCTCACTGCTCTTATTAGGCATTTGCTGGCTGCCCTCAATATTCGGCTTCAGTCCTGGAAGAACCTATTGGAAGATCCCTTGTTGCAGAGGTTTAAGGGTGCTCAGGAGTGTTTCCCGGTGCATCGGGTCATTAAGAAGATAATGGAGTCAGAATGGGAATGCCCAGAGGCTATGCTGAGGGGCAGCAGAGCGATGGATCGCCTGTAACCCCATTCCACAGGAGGAGCGGGAACTGCTCAAGATGCCTAAAGTGGACGCTCTGGTCTCTGTGGTCATTAAAAAGACTACCATCCCCATAGAGGGGAGGGGCAGCCTTAAAGGATCTGCAAGATAGGAAACTAGAGTCCCTTTTGAAGCTCACTTTTGACTCCAGCACCTTATCGCTCCAGACCTCCATTTGTGGGGCTACATGTCTAGAGCCTCTATTTGGTGGCTCCATGGTCTCTCTCCATCTGATTTTGAGGAGTCCGAGGGGGTAGAAGGTGCCAATCTTGAGTCGGCGGCAACATACATGGCGGATGCCTTCTATGATATGGTTTGTGCTTCCTCAAAGGCCATGGCTTACATTATTGCAGTGCAGAGGTTTCTGTGGCTGTGCAATTGGTCAGTAGATGCGGCGTCTAAGGCACTGCTCAGTAAGCTTCCCTTTAAAGGGAAGTTGCTGTTTGGGGAAGCGCTGGAGGACCTGGGAGACTCTAAAGGAGGTCGCCTGCCAGAAGACAAGGCAAAAGGTACTCTGCAGCGTGGGCAGCCAAGGGATTTCTGTCATTTTCGCACAGCATGGTTCTCACCGTACCAGCGTGAGCGATTCAACAACAGAGCTCAGCCCTTTCTTGACTTCCAGGGTAACAGAGGTTCCTTCGCTAGCTCCTCGGCAGCTCCAAAAAAGCCACAATGATGCCAGAAGGGCTCAAGCAAAGGTAGCAATCAGAGGATGTTTACAGCTCAGTGGGTGTTGGAGATCATCCAGAAGGGGTATGTGCTTGAGTTTGCATGACCTCTAGCAGACGCCTATATCCGTTCGCCTTGCAAAGCTCTGGTGAAGGTCAAGGCGATCCACGAGACGCTTCAGCACTTGTTAAGGTTTGTTAAGCTGTGGTGCTGGTGCCTCACCACCAGTGTGGGTGCGGTTGATACTCCATTTATTTTGTGGTACCCAAAAAGGAGGGCTCCTTCTGCCCCATTCTCGACCTCAGGAGCGTCAGTTGCTCGTTGCAGGTGCCGCACTTCTGCATGGAGACCTTGAGATCGGTCATTCTAGCAGTACAGCAGGGAGAGTTTTTGTCTGCACTAGATCTCTCAGAAGCTTATTTGCATATCCTGATCCAGCCAGAACACCAGAAATTCCTGCGCTTTGCGGTGCTGGAGGGGCACTTCCACTTCAGGGCAATGCTACAGCTCCTCGCACGTTCATCAAGATCATGGTGGTCATGGTGGTGGCTTTACGGAAGGAAGGGATTCTTGTACATCCCTACCTGGATGACCGGCTCATCCAGGTGAAGTCAGAGGCCAAGGGCCGTTCAGCCACAGATCGGGTGATAGAAGTTTTGCAGAGAATGGACTGGGTCGTTAACCTGGCCAAGAGCCATCCTCAGCCAGTGCAGAGGCTGGTTTACCTCAGGGCTCAGTTCGATGCACTAACGGGACAGGTGTCCCTGCCGGAGGGCAGAGTCTTCAAACTTCAGGCACAGATTCGCAGCTTCCTGAGGAAAGGAGTGCCGGTGGCGTGGTTTTATCTCCACTTCTCGGTTCCATGGCAGTGGTGCTGGACCTGGTGCCTTGGGTGAGCGCTCACATGCGTCTATTGCAACAGGCATTGCTTTCCCGTTGATCCTCTCAGTATCATACAATGTTTTACTGGCTGTCTTGTCCGGAACAGACGCATCAGAGTCTGGAGTGGTGGTTGCAGCCTGCCAATCTCCAGGCAGGACTGCCGCTAGAACAGCCTTAGTGGATTTTGGTCATAATAGACGCCAGTCTAGTGGGCTGGGGAGCATATTGTTTAGCACAGGTGACGCGGGGTATGGATGCAGGAAGAGGCCTCCTGGTCCATCAACAGGTTGGAACTGAGATCAGTGTTTCTGGCCTTGCAGTTCTTTCTGCCATTGATCAAGGGCAAGGCAGTGCAAGTTTGTTCGAACAACGCGACTACGGTAACCCCGTTCCGCCTTGGCGATTGATATAGAAGTGCGGTTCTTCTGGCCGACAGTTTACAGCTGTTGGGATGGGCGGAAGAGTTCTTGCAGGCTCTGTCCGCTGTGCATGTTGCAGGAAAGGACAACGTGCAGGCAGACTTTCTCAGCCATCGCTGGCTCAATCCCAGAGAATGGGAGTTGAATGTGGCAGTGTTTCACGAGATCATGACTCGGTGGGGCACACCGATGATGGATCTCATGGCCATGCTGGGCAATGCCAAGGCAGCACGGTTCTTCAGCAGACGACGAGAACACATGTTAGAAAGCCTCAGTGCGCTCTCCCAGGTATGGCCGACAGACAGGATCTTGTCTGTGTTCCCACCATGGGCTCTCATAAGCAGTCTGCTGCAGGGTCATCTGGGGTTAGTGATTCTGATTGCGCCAGATTGGCTGAGGAGGCCATGGTATGCGGACTTGATCAGACTCCTCGTGGGCAAGCCATGGCATCTCCTGGAGAGGATGAATCTGCTCTTCCAGAGGCTGGTGCTCATGCCGCAAGTGGATTGGTTCTTGCTTACGGCCTAGCTCTTGAGAGGGTTCTGTTGAAGAGTAGAGGGTATTCATCTGTGGTCGTCGTGACAAGGTTGAAGTCCAGGAAAAAGTAGACTTCGCTGGCTTATGTGCGCATCTGGTATATATTTGAAGAATGGTGTTCGGCGAGGGGAGGTAGAGCCATAGCAGCTTCCCTCCCACAGGTATTGCATTTCCTGCAATGTTGGCTCGAGAAGGGATTGCATCTCAGTACCTTAAAGGTGCATGTGGCAGCAGTGGCTTGATATAGGGGGTGGATTGAGGGAGCTCCAGTGGCAAGTCGTCTGGATGTGGTACGTTTTCTTAAGGCAGTCAAACAGGTCTGTCCTGTGAGGCAGACGGTGCCGCCATGGGACCTTAATTTGGTTTTAGAGGCCTTGACCGGTTCCCCTTTTGAGCCTCTAGCAGGGGCAGCATTAAGAGACCTTACCTTTTGAAGACTATATTCATGGTAGCTATTTGTTCAGCACGGGGTATATCGGAGCTACAGGCTCTACCATGCAGAGAGCCGTTTTTGTTGATTTCCACGGAGAAGGTGGTCTTGCGACCTGTTCCCTCCTTTCTGCCTAAGGTGCTTTCTCGTTTTTATTTGAGTCAAACGTTTTGCTGCTGGCCTTTCCAGGTCTAGGTGACTCAGAAATTGACTGTCAGCTCCATTTGCTGGATTTGTGCAGGATGCTCCATAGATATCTTCAAGAAATCAGCACAATACGCAAGACGTATCGGTTGTTTGTATTATTTGGCGGAGCATGAAAGGGGGAAGCAGCTTCAAAGGCTTCCATTGCCCATTGGGTTAAGCTAGCCATTGCTGTAGCTTATGGGGCACAGAACAAGGTACCTCCTAAGGGGGTTCCGGGCCCATTCTATGAGGGTACAGGTGGCATCATGGGTTGATTTGGGCTTAGTGACGCTGGCAGAAATTTGTAGGGCCACAACTTGGTTGTCTCTTCACACTTTCATAAGGCATTACAGTTTTAGATGTGCAGGCAGCTGCGGATGCAGGTTTTGGGTCTTCAGTGCTTCAGGCTGGTCTCGCCGGACCCTCCCACGTGTAGACACTGCTTTGTTACATCCCATGCTTAGCTAGTCTGGCCTGGAGGTACGATTAGAAAGGCAAAATTAGATCTTACCTACTAATTGTCTTTCCTTGAGTACTTCCAGGCCAGGACCCTCCCTGGTAGTACTTTGCACGGCGAGTAGTTTTTTCTTCAGGCCAGTGGGTTCAGCAAGGAGTGGGCAGAGCCTTTAAGGATTGGCCACATTGGTCTTCTTGGCTAGATGGCTCTGACGGTTGGGTCTGGCTCTTGCTCAGTACAGAATTTTTAAAAAAATTCTTTGTTACGAGATTTTCAAGTATTGGATTTTGTCATTTTCTCTGAATCCCCCACAGACACTATCAAGCAGTGTTTCATACAGTCGTTTGTGAACATAGTCCATGGAGTGTAGGGGTCCTGCATGTTGCTTTGTCAATAGAAGACTGGATCCTGGAACAGGAGGAGGTGCTCTTATAATGTGATGTCAGGATTCTGTCATGTTCAGCCCTCAGCTGCTGATGGGTGGTGACAACCCACACGTAGCTGGCCCGATCTGGAGGTACTCAAGGAAAGACAATTAGCAGGTAAGATCTAATTTCTCCTTTCCTGATGCCTATTTGTGCCTGGCACATGTATAATATTTGACACTGCTCAGGACGTGCAGGCTTTCCTGAAATCTGGCTAGGATGTACTTGTTCTTGGGAACGCCCCAGACCTGCCTCTGCCACACCTGCTTCACGGCTTGGTTGTCCTTGCACCTGGGATGTCTCTAGCTGGCTTCTGAAATGCCTCTGGAGAGGTCTCAGTGTTTTGGATATCTGCTTACCCATTTGCAGGCATCCAGAGCATGAATAGCTCAATTAAAATAACACCCATAGCTTTCAAGTCATTGTCTCTCAACAAATTCTGTGGTTGAGCTCCATTTTGGGTTTGTCAGTGCACTAGAAAATGTTGCCCCACTGTCATCTACTGAAAAAAGTAGAATACGTCAGTTTCCTTTTTTTAAAAATGTCATACAAACTTTGCTTTAAAAAGTCACAAATAGGCATTTTGTGGTTGTTTTCCAACCAAATGTGGATGGATGTCTCATGTTGAATCAGGAATTTGAGGGTTGCAAGTAAAGAAGTTGTCTTAGGGATTTTTTAATGAA
This sequence comes from Ichthyophis bannanicus, assembly GCA_033557465.1. NCBI lineage: Eukaryota > Metazoa > Chordata > Amphibia > Gymnophiona > Ichthyophiidae > Ichthyophis > Ichthyophis bannanicus. The sequence goes on along the minus strand of CM066034.1, from coordinate 281,148,796 downwards.
GTCATGTGTTTCGCATTGCCATCTGAGCAGGCCAAAAATTCAATATACTGTTCCTGCCAAACCAAAATTACAGATTGGTGTGGCTGAATGTGCAGTATTGCTTAGATATTGATATTTTGATATACCAAACTACTTTTCTGTCCTGTTGGTATATGTATCTGATTTGTTTATTTTGTTGTATGTATACATATTAATAGGCTTTTTAAAATATACAATCAGTCATCCATTTTAGGTTATGGAAAGGGGAACTGAGGCTTTGCCAAATACAGAGCTATTTGTAAAATATCTAGATGGACATGAACAAATACAAGGTTATTTGGCCCGTCCAGAAGGAGCGGTCATTTTTGAAAAACGGCACTTGAGAAAAGTGTCCTGCCTACCACTTCTCCCAGTATCCACACACTTCCCAACAGCACTGGAGCTCTTGCCACCTCCAACATTTCACCCTTATTTGGCAGCTTGATCCCTAGCAGTAGTACCACAAGACTGCTGCTAGTGTTCAAGGGTGCCAGTGAGGGCAGAAGCAACCAGGAATTGCTCCTGCACTCTATAGACCACCAAGGAACCCCTGGTAAAAGCCAGGGAGGAGATGTTAGAAGACATGTGATGCTGTTGGGCAGGGCTGCCATCTGCCTTTGAACCTGCCTCTTCAAGCTGGCACTTGTGCATGCCTCAGACAGTATAAAGGCTGATGTGAACATTTTGGGCCACCTTGTTTGTTCTCAGTTTTGCATCTAGATTTTTGGCCCACCCAATCCACACCCCCTTGAAGTCCTTATGTGGTGTAGATCTGTCTAAATGGTTTTTAAAAATCATTTGCATGTGTAGCTGAATATCCATGTGTTAAATGCCCCTGTTGTATATTGTAATGTATATCCAATATATTAATAGATTTCTTGTGTTGGAAGCATGGCATCTGTCCTTGGTAATAGATTTTATATATGGTTTTTTAATTTTGATCTATTTTATGGAATTTTTTGTAGTGGCCTATTTTAAATACATTTTAATACCTGGTAATAATAAACCCTTCCATCTTGTATTTTTATTTTTTTCAACTCAACAGATTGCTAAAAAAAATATACATATGGGGTTGAGAATGTCTGGAGACAAAATAACTCTTGAAAATATATGGAAATGGGATAAAATTTGGCATGGGTGAAAAAAGCTGAGGAAAATTCACATTGAGTTTGGAAATGGGCCATATCAGACAAAGGGTTCCAGAAGAAAACAAAAAGGAACCCCCCTCAAAAATGGGAGAGGCAGTTCAGCTGCTGCTTGAATCCTTAATACACTGAACATGGCAGCTGGGGAACTGCATTTCAAATTTCAAACTCAGCCCCTCTACTTTGCCACAGATACACACAGCTAACACAGACAAACCCATGCAGATGCAAAGAGCTGGGAATAATTCTATGAAACATACTCTGTATTCCTCCCCTCCCCATTGCTCCATTCATATCCCATGCTTAGTGATTCATATATGTATTTCATTGTTGTAAATTCTATTGTAAAGCCTAGTTATTGAACTCGATAGCTTTCTTAATGGTTGGTGGGTACAGTAATACCTGGTAACTGAACTGAGTAGTTTGCTACTGGTTGCTCCGTGTATTGCCATATACTGTGATGTGTCGTCAGCACTATTTGCTACCTTGGGACAGTGGCAACCTGGGTTAAACTATAAAATTCAACCTTTTAAATCAGTTGACAGTGACATCTAATGGTTCCATATTCTGTCCACCTGGTTTCATTTTTTTTGCCCCCAAACAAATTGAATATTTAGGTACCACTACACTAAAACAGTCTCTCCTCTCCTTGTCTGAAAAAGGCAACATGCGCACACGCTTACACATGCAAAGGGGTTGGAAATAATTCCATGAGCCATGCTCTGAACGCTCCACAACTTCTTTTAAGACCCGTATGTACTAATATAATCTATGCTCATACTACACTGTTGAAAAAACATCTTGTCCTGACTGAGGGTGTACTTAAATATTTGTGTGGTTTTTAATCAAGTTTGTTACATTCAGAAAAGTCCCATCAAATATTTTTGTTAATACCATGGACAAGGTTTGAAATTGGTCCATAAAATCTTTTTTTTTTCCCCTATAGTTGAACCAACTGTGACCTTAACAAGAGGACTAAGCCCCTTAATAGATGGTGACAATGAGACTGTGGCAGCCATTTGTACAGCTGCCAATGGAAAACCAGCTGCATACATTCACTGGGAAGGCAACCTCGGGGCAGTAGAATCAAATTCCATTTCTTTTCCCAATGAAACAGTTACAGTGGTGAGCCAGTACAAGGTGATTCCAACCAGGTTTGCAAGAGGAAGGCATATAACTTGTGTGGTGCAACATCCTGCTCTGGAAAAAGAAATCAAATATCCTTATATGTTAGATATCCATTGTAAGTGTCTCTACCAAACCCTCAAGCCTTCTGCAACAAACTCTGGTTTAGTTAAATGTATTATCTGTAAAATGTTTTGAAAATGTAAAGTAACAATGATATTATGAAGAATCTAGCTATTAACTTGTTTGCTTCTTGAGTGTACTGCTACTATTTGGTCTCAAATGTAGGTCATCCTCTTTTCCAATATACTAAATGTACTTTGTATTGTACTTCATACTTTGTAAAGAATATGCTTCTCGTATGAAAAACATAAGAGCAAACTATTTCCTAGAAGGGTGTTCTCAAAATGTTAAGAGGTCTGCATTCAGCTATACAGTAGAATATTCCATTTAAGACCTCTTTAATCAGATATTTAATAATATCTTATTAAGTCATGGCTTTTAAAAATAACTGAATGGCTTTATCTGGTTAACTTTAGGACAGGTATTTTTTCAAACAAACTTAACGGGATAAAGATAGCATCAAATATTCAGTGCTGTTCAGTTATCTGATTACTTTTAAAACATGCCTTGTGGTCTTGGGCAAACCTCCATTGCCCATGTTCCCTGTAAGTATTAGTGTATGTTTCTCATATCCCCTCATGTTAAATGTATCCCCCAATTGTGTTGTGACCACTTTGATTGAAGGATAAGGTGGTATACAAAACTGTCTAAATAAATGCCTATGGAACGCCCTGAATCTCTCCCGTACATAACCAATTATATTTTAACAGGACAACTCATCCAGTTTAAATTGAACCAGTGTGCAGGCTGCAATTTTTAAAGAGCATACTTTAATCTGAAGTTACCTGGATAAAACCTTTGAATATCAACCTGTGATTTTTCTCAAGATTGAATTGAATATAATCTTTTTGATAATACCATTTTTAATAATATTTTTTTCTGCTCTTCCAAAGCTTGGTAGTATCATTGCTTTAATATTAGCATACAGCTTTCATGTTAAATCACACATTTTTTTACTCTGGAATTTATCGGAGGATGTAGTAAAAGCTGTTAGTGTAACTGGGTTTAAAAAAAGGTTTGGACAAGTTCTTGGAGGAAATGTCCATTAACCATTATTAGAGAGGACCAGGAAAATCCACTGGTTTATCCTGGGATAAGCAAAGTGGAATCTGTACCTTTTTGTGAACCTGACAGGTACTTGTGACCTGGATTGGCCACTGTTGGAAACAGAATACTGGGCTTGATGAGCCCTTGCTCTGATCCAGTATAGCGTATCTTATGTTCTTATATACTTTGGATGTTTTTAAAGACATCGTAACTGTGGTTCTCCAGAAACAAGCAGGAAGTAAGTCTTCACTTATGAGTGACGTCAGCACCAACGGAGCCCGCACGGAGCAATTTCCCAGCTTTGAAAGAAAGCCTTTGGGATTGCTACCATGCATGCGTGGTCCTCCTCCTGCCCAAGGGTGCCATCTTGCTCAGTCTCCCTTTTTCCACGGAGCCCTTCGGCCGCATGTCCTCGTCCCTCGGAAAAAAAAAATTTGTCTTCGGCCTTTTGGCCTCTTTTCCAGTAGCACCGGTCCTCTTCCATCCTCCCCATCGCCTCTGCTCCGGCTGTGGGCTAGGGGATCCCTTTTTCCCTCTTAGTGTTTTTCTCTATCAGGCCCTTTTTGCGCCCTTTTTTCTCCAATCGTTGGCCTCAAGAGTCTTCAATCTCGCAGGGGCTCTTTTTGCCCCCATGGCCACCGGCTTCAAGAAATATGACAGATGCTCCAAAAATATGTTGCTTACGGACACCCACGACTGTTGTCTGTGGTGCCTGGGGGCTGACCACAACCCGGAGATGTGCTCCCTGTAAGAAAATGTCCGCTAAGGCCTTGCTAAGCCTCAAGCAGAAATTCAATGACATTTTCCGTAAGGCAGCCCCGGGGTCTCTGGTGGCACCTCACTCTGCCGAGCCACTGCTTGCAGTGTCCCCCGCAGTGACCCTGTGCCCCAGGCGTCAATCCAATCAGGGTTCGCCCGAGGTGGAGCAGTGAAAGAGGAAGACCTCAAAGTCGCTGTCGGGGGATCCGGACAAGCATGAGCGGTCTCGTGCTCGTTCCCTTAGCCCTCCCCAGCGTTCCCAAGAATGGGACAAGGAGCGGCCTCGAAAGGTACCTTGTACAGATATGGAGGTCTCCGGCAATGGCGCCCGGTCTCCTGAGGGTCGTCCCGGCGAGGACCCCCTCTCCTCCTCCACACCAGACCCGGCAACACTGCTGTCTGCATCGCAGGGACGCACTCCTGAGTGGGAGTCCTATATGCTGGCACTGGAAGGCAGCGTTTCTGCCATCTCCAGGAACAAGCAGGAATAAGTCCTCACATATGGGTACGTCGGTACCGACGGAGCCTGCGCGGGAAAGCTCCCCAGCCTTTCAGATGAAAGGCTTTTGGGGCCTCCCACTGCACATGCGCGCTGCCTTCCCGCCTTCCTGACCAGCTCTCCTCAGTTTCTCTTTTTCCGCGGAGCCAGCAGGTCGTGTTCCTGTCACCGCTGAAGAAATTGTTAATTTTGTTTGTTTCTTTAGACCGCGTACCTGCCTTCCCCATACCGAAACCGGTACCGCCGGTCTCTCTCTCTTTCTTTATAAAAAAAAAAAAAAAAAAGACTTTTTTATTTTCTTCAGCACAGCTTGGTAACTTTTGTTAGGCCTTTAGGCCTACACAAATTCTCCTCATGGAGAAGCCAGTCCCTGGTTTTAAAAAGTGTACCAAGTGCAGTGCTGTCATTTCTGTCACAGACACCCATGAATGGTGTCTTAAATGTTTGGGACCTGACCACTCCATACCGGACTGCCCATCCTGCTCCCAGATGTCTAAACGTGGTTTGCAGAACCGGGCCAACAAGCTCCATGTGCTGTTTCCTTCAGAAGCATCACAGTCATCCAGGTCTTCCTCTCCGGATGGATCTCAGGTAACCAAAACTTCTGTGGGCAAATCCTCTAAAAGCAAATCTCTTTCTAAAGATCGAGAGGCTCTCAATCTTGAGTTTGAGGATTCTGCCCAGGCCAAAAAAACCCCGGCGGGAGGCTCCGGCCTCCAAAGCAACCATGGGGTCACAGGTTGACATCGATGGCACGGCCTCGACTGATCACCTGTTGGACTGCTCTGGGGTACCGGCCCATACCGGTACCGACATCCAGGCAGCAGTGGCGTCTATGGGCAATACTGTCCAGACCATGCAGCAGGCCATTCTGGCATTCATTAAGGCTGCGACGCCCTCGGTACCGATTCCATCGGTACCGACCCCGGTTCCGGTATCCACACCGGAACCGAGACCATCGACTTCCAAACGTCGATCGGTTCAGCATGCCGGATTCAGGCTTTCGCCCGATCCCATGCCCGATACGCCCGATGTCGATACCGATCGGTATGCGTATCGTGCATTGAAGGCACAGAGAGAATACTCAGATTCTTCTGATGAATTCAATTCCTCTGATGACTCTGCTGAGCTTGCTCTTCCTGAGGAGCCCTCTTCTCCAAAGAGGAGGATGTCTCCTCCAGAGGATTTATCCTTTCAGGATTTCATTGTTGATGTAGCTAAAGGACTTTCTATTGCTACATCTTCTGAAAAAGAACCCAGATCAAAAAATTGGATATTTTAGGATACTCTAAAGCTCCTAAAGAGGCAGTCACTCTGCCTATCCATGAAATCCTTCAAGAACACTTGATGGATTTGTGGGAGACTCCTTTAACACTGCCTCCCCATTCCCGTAGGTTGGACACCATGTATCGGGTCCCTCCTTCTCCTGGGTTCCAGAAAACTCAGCTGCCTCACCACTCTATTGTGGTGAAGTCTGCCATGAAGAAAATAAAGAGTCCTAAAAGGCATTCTTCTACCCCTCCAGGGCGAGAATGTAAGACCCTGGACTCTTTTGGTAGAAAGATGTTCCAGGCTAGTATGCTTATAGCCAGGATCAATTCTTATAGCCTTTATATGGGCATGTTTCTTGGACAACTTGCCCTAAAGGTACAGCATTTTGCCCCCTTTATCCCTGATGATCAAAGGGCGGACTTCTTTTCTATGGTGACACAACTTTCAGAGGTCTCCAAGTTCTCCAACAGGGCAGCCTTTGATTCCTTTGAGTTTGCTGGCAGGGCTTCGGGAATTGCTATTGCAGCCCGACGTCTCGCTTGGCTCCAGGCTTCTGACCTAGAACCCTGGGTTGTAGATGGCCTCAGGAATCTGCCCTGTACAGGTGAGAACTTATTTGGTGAAGACTGGCAAATTAAAGCTGCTCAAATGGATGCAGAAAATGCCACTCTAGATAGACTTTCTAAGTCTACTTCTACCCCTGCCAAAAAGAAGTCTTTTAAAAGGCCTTACTATAAGAAGGCCAGATTTTCCACAAATACTGGCCAGCAATCTGCTCAGCCTCGCTTTGCTGCTAAGCGTCAGCAATCTAAGCAAGTAAAGTCAAAGCCTGCAGTGTCTGCTACACCCCAGCAGGCTCAACCCCCTCAGGGGTTTTGACTTGCCCCTAGAGAACTTGCCGTTTCTGGCTCTAGAACAACCAGAGCCCCTCACCATTCCTGGAAGGCTAGCTCATTTTGCTCCCAGATGGGAACAAATCACATCAGAGCAATGGACCCTCTCTATTATCAGGGAGGGCTACAAACTTCATTTCTCCAGCCTTCCTCCCCATACCATGGTGAGGCAATTCAGTTCTCCCCCATCTCTTCTGACCCTGTTGGGTCAGGAAGTCTCTTCTCTCCTTGCCCAAGGGGCAATAGAGGAGGTTGTTCCTCCACAACAGGGGTTAGGTTTCTACTCCCCTTATTTTCTCATAACAAAGAAGACAGGGGGCTTCAGACCTATCCTAGATCTGAGAGAATTGAACAGGTTTCTATTCAAGGAGAAATTCAAAATGCTCTCTCTGGGCATTCTCCTTCCATACCTTCAGAGTCAAGATAGGCTTTGTTCTCTAGATCTCAAGGATGCGTACACTCATATACTCATCCATCCATCCCACAGAAAATATCTTCGCTTTCTGTTCCAGGGAAAACATTTCCAGTACAGAGTACTACCCTTCGGTCTGGCCTCTGCTCCAAGAGTCTTCACAAAATGCATGGCAGTCGTAGCCGCATTTCTCAGAGGCCTGGGAATCTTTGTCTTCCCATATCTGGACGACTGGCTCATCCGAGCTCCATCTCAGTCAGAAGCCCAGATTTCTCTGGACCGCACAAGGCGTATTCTTCAATATCTGGGACTTGTGGTAAACGTTCCCAAGTCCCAACTCATCCCTACTCAGTCCCTGGAATTCATAGGGGCCCAATTGGACTCCACCACTGCAAGGGCCTACCTCCCTCTGGTCCGAGGCCAAAGGCTAATAAGCTTGGCCTCCCAGGCTCAGTCCAGAAGTCACTTGTCAGCCAGGGAAATGCTGCAACTTCTGGGCCACATGGCCTCCACGGTCCATGTGGTGCCCTACGCTCATCTCCATATGAGGGCAGCTCAATGGATTTTGGCCACCCAGTGGTCTCAAGCATCAGGACTGCTCTTCGACCAAATACTCACCTCAAAACGACTGTTTTGGTCTCTCCAGTGGTGGACATCCTCCAAAAATCTGTTGTTGGGGATTCCCTTTCAACCTTCGTTGCCCCAAGCAACCCTCACAACAGATGCCTCCCAAACAGGGTGGGGAGCTCATCTCCAACACCTCTCCACTCAGGGCACCTGGTCTCCTCAAGAGACCACCCTTCACATCAACCTTCTGGAACTGCGAGCAATCTTCCTTGCCCTCACAGTCTTCCACACCCTCCTTGTCAACCTGACTGTCCTAGTCCAGACAGACAATCAGGTAGCCATGTTCTATGTCAACAAACAAGGAGGGACGGGCTCTCTGTCGCTTTGCAACGAAGCTCTCAGATTATGGGCCTTCGCCAGAGAGCATCAAATTCATCTTCTGGCAGTATATCTTCCAGGAGTTCAAAACTCTCGGGCAGACAGACTCAGTCGAGTTCTGCTCCCACACGAATGGTCCCTGCATATGGACCAGATACGCAGAATCTTTCAGGAATGGGGGACCCCGGACATAGACCTCTTTGCAAGTCCGTGGAATGCCAAACTTCCCCGGTTCTGTTCCAGGACTCCGTGTCAGGGAGCTCAGGCCAACGATGCCTTTCTCCTACATTGGGGTCAGGAATTCCTGTACGCTTTTCCACCCATTCCTTTGATTCCCAAGACTCTGTTCAAACTTCAGAGGGATCACGGATCCATGATCCTCATTGTTCCACGCTGGCCACGCCAAGTGTGGTTCCCTCTACTTCTACAGCTCTCCCAGGACTCCTCCCTGGACCTGGGAGCTGCACCAGACCTTCTGTCTCAGGAGCAGGGGACTTTGTGGCATCCAAACCCCAAGTCCCTACATCTCCGAGCTTGGTTACTGAAGGCTTAAGCCTTCATGAGTTTAATCTTTCCCAACCAGTGAAAGATATCCTTCATGCCTCTAGGAAACCCTCTACCAGGCGTTCCTATGCTTTCAAATGGAAACGTTTTTCCATTTGGTGTGTGCAACAGGGTCTTGACCCTCTAGCACTTCCTTTGAATTCTCTACTGGACTACCTCCTGCATCTTTCCAATGCAGGCCTCAAGACGAATTCAGTACGAGTCCATTTAAGTGCTATTGCAGCATCCTTAAAACCTATAAATGGACAACCTGTCTCCTCTCATCCTCTTATTGCAAGATTCATGAGAGGCCTGACCCTCACTAAGCCTCCCATCCGACCTCCTCCGGTAGCATGGGACTTGAATTTAGTTCTGGGTCAACTTATGAAGCCACCTTTTGAACCGTTGGTATCTACCTCCCTGAAATTTCTTTCCTGGAAGGTTCTTTTCCTTATTGCAGTCACTTCGGCTCGCCGCATCAGTGAACTGCAGGCTTTGGTGGCTAATCCACCTTATACCAGATTTCATCATGATAAGGTGGTCCTTAGGACGAATCCCCACTTTATGCCTAAAGTGGTCTCGCCTTTTCATCTTAATCAAGAGGTATATCTACCTGTTTTTTTCCCGGCTCCTCATGCATCCAGTGCAGAGAGGAACCTTCATACTCTTGACTGTAAAAGAGCTCTCGCCTTTTACCTCAACAGGACTCAGCCACATCGAAAGTCTTCCCAACTTTTCGTGGCTTTTGATCCTTCTCATTTGGGACTTCCAGTCACCAAACGTACACTTTCCAATTGGATTGCTCAGTGTATTTCTTTTGCTTACCAGAGTAAGAACATTTCTCTGGAAGGCCATGTCACAGCTCACAATGTGCGAGCCATGGCCACTTCTATGGCTCATCTTCACTCTGTGTCCATAGATCAGATCTGTCGAGCAGCCACTTGGGCCTCGGTTCATACCTTCACAGCCCATTACTGCTTGGACAAGGACTCCCGCCGGGATGCCTTGTTTGGTCAGGCTGTCCTCAAACACCTGTTCCATACTTAAACAACTCCTGCCCACCTTCCCTGGATGGATGCCTGAGATCCATACGAAGATGGTTTACCCTTGGAGGGGGATCTCCCAGGCATCTTAGCTAGGGAGTCCCCATATGTGAGGACTTATTCTTGCTTGTTCCTGGAGATAGCACAGTTACTTACCTGTAACAGGTGATCTCTGGGAACAGCAGGAATTAGTCCTCACAACCCACCCACCTCCCCTAGGAGTTGTATCTCTATCTATCTTCCTTTCCTCTCTCTCTATTGTCTCAGCTTTAAACTCGAACTGAGGAGAGCTGGTCAGGAAGGCGGGAAGGCAGCGCGCATGTGCAGTGGGAGGCCCCAAAAGCCTTTCATCTGAAAGGCTGGGGAGCTTTCCCGCGCAGGCTCCGTCGGTACCGACGTACCCATATGTGAGGACTAATTCCTGCTGTTCCCAGAGATCACCTGTTACAGGTAAGTAACTGTGCTTTCCTAGCTGTCCAGCTGGCGTGTTTGCCCAGCACGGCTGGCTTGCGCCTCGAGACAAAGGGTCCCCCGACTGGGGTCCTGAAAAGTGCCTTGGAAACCCATGAAAGCTGTGGACCTCAGGAGAGTCTTCAGCACCGGTCTCACTTGCCATCCCGTTCCTCGGGGGCGAGGTCTTCCAGAGTCAGTGCCTCCGGCTCCAGGTGGGCCTCGGCCACTGGGCGTGGGGATCAGCCCGACTCAGAGTCCTTTTCGGGCTGGGAATCGGACGGGGACACCTCCCTGGAGACCTGAGCTCATAGGGACCTTCCCTTGGACCCATCCCCGCCTGCCTCGCAAAGGTAGTCGCCTTCCGAGAACACCTCTTTCTTGGTGTTTGTGTGGGATATGGCTCGGGCCCTCAATCTGCCCACGCAGACCAAGGAGGAGCCGAGGGCAGAGGAACTTGACATCTTGCAGTATGAGTCTCCACCCTGGGAGTCTCTTATGGTCCTGGTACTGTCCATCCTATCCTGTCTGCTTCTCCGCATGTGGGAAGTAACCGCCTCGGTCCCTATTGTCAGTAAAAGACTCTGACATGTATAGGGTTCAGCGTGGCCTGGGGTTTCGGAAGACCCAACTTCCTCATATCTCCATGATAGTGGAATCCACGATGCAGAAACAGAAGAGCCTGTAGCTTCATTCTTGGGTTCCGCCCGGCAGGAAATCCTGTGCCCTCGACTCCCTTGGGCGCAAGGCTTACCAGGGATCCAGGTGTACCAATTGTATATGGGTATGTTTCTTTGCGACCTCGCCAAAGAGCTCGGCGGTTTTTCCATGGGCCTTGGGGGCAAACACCTTCTCAGGTTCCAGACCATCCTGAGGTCAGTTGCAGACTCCTCGAAATACCTTTCCCGTGCCGCATGTGACGGGTTTGAGTCTTCCACCCATGTGGCAGCGGTTGGCATCGGAGCCCAGCGTCAGGCGTGGCTCCTGTCTTCAGACCTGGAACAGTGGGTCCAGGAGAAGCTCCTGAATGTCCCCTGCCTCGGCGAGCAACTGTTTGGCAAGCCCATGGAGGACAAGGCAGCAGAGATCGAGACTAAATTCGTAACTCGCACCCATCTCTCGTAAAACCTCCTCTCTTCCATGGAAGAAGCAGCACAGCAAAAAAACTTTCTTCCAGAAGAAAGGGCTCCTCTACCGGGGATGCCTACTCCTGCGCCAATGACCAGTGCTCAGGGCAAGGGCGGAGCTCAAGGTCACCAGAAACCTAAGGGGCCCAAGACCAAACCACCGGCGCCACCCCAGCCAGCCCCAGGGTTTTGACATTGAAAGCATAGCCTCTCATCCCCCGGGGGCACTTCCGCCTGTGGGAGGACACCTGTCCCTTTTCGCCCCCGAGTGGGCAGCCATTACATTGGACACCTGGGTCCTCCAGGTGATCCGGGACGGGTATCATCTTCATCCGGACAGACTCCCTTCTCCCCAGCGGAGCCTACTCAGCTATCTTTGCACCAGGCTTGCTTAAAGCAAGAGTTGAACAACCTCCTCGGTCAGCAGGCAGTCGAAAAGGTTCTGCCGCACCTCCAGGGTCGGGGGTTTTACTCCTGATACTTCCTCATTCTGAAGAGGACAGGGACCTGTGCCCCATCCTCGATCTCAGGAATCTGAATAAGTTTATCTCCAGGAACAAGCAGGAATGAGTCTTCACATATGGGTATCGTCGGTACCGACGGAGCCTGCGCGGGAACGCTCCCCAGCATCCAAAAGGAAAGCTTTTGGGAGCATCCCACAGTGCCTGCGCGCTGCCTTCCCGCCTTTCCCAACTGCCTCTCTCCAGTTCTTCTTTTTCCGCGGAGCCAGCAGGTCGTATTCCTGTCACCGCTGAAGAATCTTATTTTCTTTTATTTTCTTTAGTCGCGTGTCTGCCTTCTCGACTCCGGACCGGTACCCGGTCTTTTTTCTTTCTTTAAAAAAAAAAAAAAATTTCTTACTTCAGTGCATTTTTTCTTTCAGTGGCCTTAGGCCTGCAGAAATATTTTTCCTCATGCAAAAGCCCGCCTCCGGGTTCAAAAAGTGCACGAAGTGCAGTGGCACTATTTCTGTCACTGACACCCATGACTGGTGTCTAAAATGTTTAGGTCCTGACCACTCCATTGCGGATTGTGAGTCCTGTTCCATGATGTTTAAAAGGGGGTCACAGAATCGAGCAGCCAAGCTCAGTACCCTGTTTCCCTCTGATGCAGCTTCTGTGGCATCGACGTCTTCCAGGGCTGCTTCTTCCTCCCATGGATCTCAGGTAACCAAGCTTAAATCTGACCGGTCCTCAAAGAGTACATCTCCCTCCAAGTATCGAGATGCCTCCAGGCTTGCTCTTGAGGAATCCACACCGGCAAAATTACCCCGGCGGGAGGCTCCGGCTTCCAAAGCTTTATCTATGGGGTCACAGGTTGACATCGATGGCTCGGCCTCGACCGATCACCTGTTACAACGTTCTGGGGTACCGGTGGTCTCCACCGGTACCGACATCCAGACATTGGTGGCGTCGATGGATCAGAATATTCTGACCATGCAGCGTGCCATCACGGCATTCATACAAGCTGCGACGCCTTCGGTACCGCAACAAACTTCGTTGTCGGTATCGATTCCGGTACCGGATCCGATATCAGTTCCGCTGCCAGTACCAATTGCATCGACATCGACGTCGACAGCAGCGGTACGATATCCTGTGATGCCCATCGGTACCGAATCGGTACCGATTACTCCTGATGTCGATACCACCCGGTACGCGTATCGGGCTCTTCGAGAGCATCCAGACAGGCGATACTTCGATTCCTCTGAAGACTCTGATGCATCAGAGGCCTCTATCGAAGCATCGGGGATCCTTCCTCAGGAACCCTCTTCTCCAAAAAGGAGAATGTCTCCTCCTGAAGACTTGTCTTTTCAAGACTTCATCAGGGAGGTGGCCAGGGGCCTTTCCATCTCGGCCTCTGAAAAAGAGCCTAGAGCCAAAAAATTAGATATTTTACAATATCCTAAGGCTCCTAAAGAGGCAGCCACCTTACCAATACACGAGATACTTTATGATCACATGTTGGGCATATGGGAGACTCCTCTTACCACCTCCCCTCATTCTCGTAGGTTGGACACCATGTATCGTGTTCCTCCTTGTCCTGGTTTCCACAAGACTCAGCTTCCTCATCACTCCATTGTGGTGGAGTCTGCTATGAAAAAGATCAAGAGTGCAAAAAGACACTCCTCTGCTCCTCCAGGAAGAGAATGCAGAACCTTAGATGCCTTTGGCAGGAGAATTTTCCAAGCCAGTATGCTGGTAGCCAGAATCAACTCCTATAGTCTCTCTATATGGGGATGTTTCTAAAGGAAGTTACAGATCATCTGCAAACCTTATCTCCTTTTATGTCAGAAGATAAAAGGGAAGAGTTTCTCACCTGGCTTAAACATGCACAGGATATTTCCAAGTTTTCCAACCGTGCAGCCTTTGACTCTTTTGAGGGTGCCAGTAGAGCCTCGGCTATTGCAATAGGTGCATGCAGAGTTGCTTGGTTACAAGCCTCTGATTTGGAACCCTGGGTTCAGGATGGTCTAGGTAACCTTCCTTGTACAGGTGAAAACCTGTTTGGCAAAGATTGGCAAGCAAAGGCCAACCAGATGGATGCTGAAAATTCTGCTTTAGCTAGACTTTCAAAGTCTACTTCAGCTCCTTTTAAAAAGAGGTTGTTCAAAAAATGATTTTTCCCAAAGAAAGGGAAATATTCTTCTACTTATGGTCAGGCCTCTTCTCAAGGTCATTTTGCTACAAAGAGACAACAACAACCAAAACAGGCCAAGCCTCAGGCTGCGAGGACTGCTACGGCCCAACAGCCTCGGCCTCCTCAGGGCCTTTGACTTACCACTAGAGAACTTAGCCTTTCTGGCTCTAGAACATCCAGAGCCTCTCACCATTCCAGGAAGGTTAGCTCATTTTGCTCCCAGATGGGAACAAATCACAGCAGAGTAATGGACCCTCTCCATCATAAGAGACGGGTACAAGCTTCATTTCTCAAACCTTCCTCCTCACACCATGGTGAAACAGTTCAATTCTCCAACATCTCTCCTCGACCTAGACGACTGGCTTGTCACAGGCAGATCAGCAGAGGAGGCTTGCCTCTCGGCGTCGCACACGGTCGTCCTCCTCGAGCGCCTCGCTTTCCTGATCAACTACTCCAAATCCCACCTCAAACCAGTGCAGACCCTGGAGTTCATTGGCACTCTTCTCGACACAGAATGGGCGACCGCATTTCTCCCTCAAGCACGCGCGGGTCGGCTCTGCACTTTGGCCGCCGAGGTCCAAGGCCAGCCCAGGGTCTCGGCACAGGCCATGCTGCGCCTTCTGGGGCACATGGCCTTGACCGTACACATCGTTCACCATGCTTCCATTCACATGCGAGCGGCCCAGTGGTGCCTCAGAGCGCAATGGGCCCAAGCCTCGGGCCGCCTCCGGGACCCTGTCTGGGTCTCTTGCAGCCTATTCGGTTTCCTGGATTGGTGGCAGAACCCAGAGAGCCGCCTTCGGGGCATGCTCTTCCAGACTTGACAGAACGAGCTCGTCTTGACGACGGATGCCTCACTGTTGGGCTGGGGAGCCCAGTGCGGCCACCTCCACACCCAGGGGCGGTGATCACCTGAGGAGTCCCAGAAGCAGATCAACCTGCTCGAGCTTCGAGTGGTCCAGTTGGCCCTGAAGGTCTTAGAGTACTACCTGAAGGGCAAGTCGGTACTCGTGCAGACCTACAACAGTCACAGTGTTCTACATAAACAAGGAGGGGGGCATGGGATCCTGCCTCCTCTGTCAGGAGGTAGTCCTCCTCGGCTCCTTTGCTGTACGCAGGGGGCATAACACTGAGAGTGGTCTACCTCCCGGGCCAGGACAACCTCCTCATGGACAGACTCAGCAGGCTCCTTCACCCACACGAGTGGCGCCTGAGTCCAGAGGTGGTTCTTCACCTGTTCCACCGCTGGGGGACCCCATCCATAGACCTGTTCACCAGCCTGGCGAACGCACAGCTTCCCCGTTTCTGTGGGCCGATACCACACCCGAGCAAGGTGGCCCCGGACGCTTTCCTCCTGAACTGGACCTCCGGGCTTCTGTATGCCTTCCTTCCCACTCCTCTCCTTGCGAGAGCCCTCCACAAGATTCAGCGGGACTGAGCCTCTGTGATTCTCGTGGCTCCTTCGTGGCCTCGACAACCTTGGTTTCCGCTTCTACTCCGGCTGTCATCGGAACCTCCGGTTCCCCTAGGCAGTGCCCCAGGTCTGCTGACACAGGAGGAGGGACAGGTGCTTCACCCGAACTTGGTCTCACTATCCCCGACAGTGGTGGTTGAATGGGTCTCTTTAGCCTCGCTGCACCCCCCAGAGGAGATCGAGGAAGTTCTCCTTGCATTGAGGAAGGACTCAACGAGGCAGGCCTACTCCCTGAAGTGGCAGCGTTTTTCGATCTGGTGCTCTGAGCTCCAGATCGCCCCATTCTCCTGCTCCACCCGATAGATTCTCCAGTACCTCCTCCACCTCTCACAGGTGGGGCTGAAGTCCAGCTCGGTCAGGGTTCACCTGAGCACCATCTTGGCCAACCACTTCCCCGTCGAGGGTAAACCTCTCTCAGGCCAGCCTCTGGTCTCTCACTTGGTGCAGGGCCTCTTGCTTTCCAACCCCCCCCCCCCCCCCCATCCAGCCTCCACCGGCGGAATGGGACCTGAACATGCTCATGCAGCTGACATGGCCACCCTTCGAGCCAATGGTGATGTGCTTGCTCCAGCACCTCTCCTGGAAGGTGGTTTTCCTGGTGGCACTGACCTCAGCATGGCAAGTCAGCGAACTTCAAGCCCTCATGGCTGAGGCCCCCTACACCAGGTTTTACAGGAACAGGGTGGTCCTTCACACCCACCCCAAGTTCCTACCAAAGGTTGTCTCAGATTTCTACCTCAATGAGGAGGTAGTCTTGCTGACTTTCTTCCCGAGACCTCACACCAACCAGGCATCAGAGGTCCTGCATACACTCAACTGTAAGAGGGCGCTCACCTTCTACCTGCAGCGCACTCAGGGTCATCACAAGTCCGACCGGCTCTTTATCGCCTACAATCCCAACCGCCTGGGGCTTGCAATCACCAAGCGCACCCTCTCCATCCGGGTGGCGGATTGCATTGCCTTTGCCCAGGCAAAGGTGGGCACCCCGCTGCATCATCTAGTCACCGTGCACGGCGTCTGCGCCAAGGTGGCGTCGGTGGCTTTGCTGTGCTCAGTGCCTCTGACGGACATCTGCCGTGCTGCGACCTGGTCTTCAGAGAATACCTTCACTTTGCACTACTGCCTGGAGAGGGAGTCCTGCTGGGACAGTGCCTTCGGCCAGGCGGTACTCCGTAATCTGTTCAGGGTATAAGCAACTCCTGCCCTCCAACCCTTCTTCTGCGGCTACCAAGAGCTTGCCCCCGAAGGCCCGAGGACTCGGGCTTCCTTCGGGCATTGGCTTCTGCTCACGGCCTCACGGAGGCGTTTTTGGCTTACAGATTCGGTAGCCTGTAGCTGGGGAGTCCCATAAGTGAGGACGGACTTCCTGCTTGTTCCTGGAGAAAGTGTATTTACTCACCTGTAACAGGTGTTCTCCAGGGACAGCAGGAATCAGTCCTCACTACCCTTCCACCTCCCCTTAAGAGTTGCCATTTTTGTTTTTCTTCCTTGGCCATCTGCTTAGTAGGGCTCTAGCTATGGGACCTAACTGATCAAGATGGCACCCTTGGGCAGAAAGAGGACCACACATGTGTGGTAGCAATCCCAAAGGCTTTCTTTGAAAGCTGGGGAATTGCTCCACACGGGCTCAGTCAGTGCCGACGTCACCCATAAGTGAGGAATGATTCCTGCTGTCCCTGGAGAACACCTGTTACAGGTGAGTAACTACGATTTTCTTGAAAATATCCACCTGTCTCTTGTATTTCTAATTTGGCATTCATGAAAAGAATCATCCTGAAACTTTCTGTAGTCTCAGAATGGTCCAGCTAAGATTCAGTTTTATACCACATTAAGAGCCTCATGTACAAACGTATGAAGTGACTGCAAAAATGCACTTCTGTGGGGAAAAAAGTGCAAAACATTGGCATTTTACACGGTTTTTCATGTGAAATGCACTTTCACAAAATTACTTGACAGTAATAAACTTTGCACGAAGACTGCTTCTCATGAAGATTTATTTAATTTTGCCATTAATGAGCTGCTGTGATATAAATTCATGCAAATACAGTACATTGATAGACAAAAAATCCCATGGAAACAAATCTGCAGTAAAGACCATGCAAGCCCATTTGTGCAAGAAAAATAATTTTCACCCCTGGAGGTTTAGTGCTTTTCTAGGATGTACACAAGACTCTCTTTCATGTGGCACCAGCAGCATTAAAAGAACCTTTATGCTCTGCTTTGGAGGCTGTCTGACCCTGATAATTCTAGTGAGCCTCATAACTCTCCCCCCCGGCCCAATGCAGGGCAATTAGATTGAGAGACCTCTGGACAGGGCCCCCAAGTACCATTCTACTGTGCTGCAAACTTTCCCCTACCCCTTTTCAGGACTAAAATGTAGACTCTACCTTACCAAAGCCTCTCCCCTTAAATAAAAAAAAAAATCCAGTAGAACCTAATTTGGCAGTCTGAACCCTAGCAACAGTATCATAAGATTACAGTTTGAATAGAACAGACACTGGGGGCAGGAGTGAGTGGGGCTGCAGGAGAGTGGGGCCATCTATCAGTTCCTTATCGGTCCTACAGTTCAGTCCTCCACCACTGGGTAGTGCACCTCCTCCTGCAGCATGGAGACTGGACAAGTCAAACTTGTGACATCACCGGGTATATCTTGCTGGTCTTCTCCCAGCATCCCCCAGTGTGTCCAGTCTCCATGCAGCAGGAGGATGTAGTGAGCCTAGGTGCTGGGCTCACTAAAAGGAAAGATAAAGAGCAGTTAAGGTAGTTAGGATTTTAAATTTGCCTTCATCTCTCTAATTTATTTTCCTTTAATCTAGTTTAGGTCATTTTTCTAGTGCCGATGTTCAAAAAAAAAAAAAAAAAATGAGGAAGCCGGTAGCGGTGTTTGTTTCGACTGCGGTCTGGCTACTCTTTCTCTCTTTAGTTATTGGAGCGATGGTCCAGATTCCCCTGGCAGCTCTCCCCTTCTGGACTGTACGGAGGGGAGCCCTGCAATACACGCACAACGTGCCTCTCTGCCGGTCCCGCGCTGCTGGGCTGTGTCGGGGCGAGGAGCAGGAGAAAGATGAGATCGCTCGGCGGCTGGCAACTCCCTCCTGTGTGGAGCAGTGCCACGCGAGCTGGAGAGGTGCGAGGCACGGTAAGAATTCCTTTTGGGTTCTTTGTGCTGGGATTTAATGCAGGGGGTCCGTGCTGTCAGCGGACAGTGAGCCGGATAACCATTCCTTTTGTGGTAAGGTAACGGTATTTGGCACCAATTCAGGAGTGCTAACAGCAGCAGCCATTTTGTACTAGCAGGCTTTGCTGCGTGGCGGGCCGCTGCGGCTCAGATCACATCGAACGTTACGGTAGCGCAGCTCTTGCCAGCGGGAACAGTTCAGGCAGAGGTGTTTTGTTCTTTTATTGCTTAGTGCTTCTTAAATTAGTCCACCCTTGTTATGTAGGTTGGGGAGCCATGGCCTATGGTAAAAAAAAAAAAAAAATTAGAGGGTACTCATATCCAATTGCATAGCTATGGCCTACGATACGGTTTCTTCGGCCATGCGCGAGTGCACCCATTGGGGGCTTGCAAACCTGAAGGTGGAAAGCCAGTGAGGCTGAGTTTTCTGCAGGGGTTTGATTGGGCTTCGTGCTCACCGGTTGCAAATTGTATCAATCAAGGGCTAATTTTGGATCTTGATCTATGGGAGAAACAAACATATAGCCAGTAGTGGTGATACATCGCATGCGGGTGGTTTTTCGGGCCGCCCATCCCTGAAGGCATGGAGCAGGACCATCCCTCAGGTTGCGGACCATGCCGGGCCTGGACTGGTGCATGCGCTTGCTTTCTCATTTGGTTGGCTGTATCTTCTGCCACTTGACCTTCCTTATCAATCTGCAGGCAACGGTCGGTTGAAGGCGGTTTCCCGCACGCTCCACCTTTCAGCTACTTCCTTCATTTATTCATTTATTTTGTGCTGTTGCTTTTAAAAAAAAAAAAAAAAAAAAAAAAAAGGCTTGGTCCTGCTTGAGTTGATGCCCTTCTCCTCCAAAGTTCTGGGCATTGGGCGAGCTGCTCTCCCCTCCTAGAGTGCACGGAGGGGAGTGGTGCAGCAGGGCAGCAGGTTCTGATGTCGGCGCCAGTGATCGCAACAGGCTATTTTCGGCGTTGGCTGAGCAGGCGGGGTAAGAGCTCTTTCCGCGATCGCTGCTTACAATACTGTGTGCACAGCGGCATGGACAGCAGGAATGCCGATTGTATCGCCGAAGTCAAATCTGCTGTCTTGCGGTTCCCGATAGGCAGGTAAGGGCCTCGGGGAGCTGCAGCTCGGCTGCGAGAATTTTATTGCTGCATCGGGGATCGCCGTGGCGATCAGGCCCAACGCGTTTTGGCGGGCTTTCTTCCCGCACTTTTTCTGCCGCGAGGCAGATGAAGCTCATTGTCAGGAGCTTAAATTCCGTGTGGATTAGGATTATTTAACTTAATTTTCTTTTTCGTTAAATTCAAGTTAGTTTGCATGAAGGCTAAAGAATTTTTTGGATTTGTGACACGTAGATGGTTCTTGGTGGTTTTCCGCGCCTTTTAGTCGCGTGGCAGGGACAGCACGGCTCAGCGAGTCAGCGAGTGAAGCAATTCTTACAGTCAGCTGGGCTCTCATGGAGCCTCTCTCTCTTCCTGGGGGGGCAGTTGTTAAGGAAGCCGGTGGGCTTAGTGTCTTTTGGTTTGGGGTTTCTTTTTCCGCTCATCAGTTGGAAAAAAAAAAAAAACACGAGAGCAGCGATGGGGTCTTATCTTTAGGTGCGCTGGCAGGCCCTGCGTGTAGAAGACATTAGTCAAGTGATGTTCACTTCATTTATTTTGAGGAATTTATTACTATAATTTTTTGTTTTGGTATAGGCCTGTTATTTATTTATCAGGTCCATGGGGGCTGTAAGTTCGGTACGCTCAACAAAGCACTGGTGCTGTTCCGTTCTCCCATCCTCCCTAAGGTAGGATGCTCTGGAGGTTGCCTTCGGAACAAGAGCCGGGGCAGTCTCTTTCCCTGGGTTTAGTCTGGTCCCAGCTAGGAGTATGTGCAGACACCTGAGTTTCAGTATACAGCATTTGTGGCAACGGAGTGCACAAAATGAATGCAGCCAGGAGTCGGTTGCAGGTTCCCAGCCAATTTATTGTGTGCAAGGCTCCGACAAGGTAACTTCCAAAAAGGTCTGAGCAATGGAGTCCTGGAGGTCCTTCTTTTTATACCTTCTTCTTCCATTTGATACCGGCGAACTTTCTATTGGTCCCAACGCCTCTTGCACCTGTCCAATTAGTGTCCATTTCTGGGCCTAGCACCCTGTACCCCTTCACAGGTCAGTTTAACAATGGCCTAGTCTCAAACATATATACTTCTCTACTGCAAGGAAGTTTCTAGCTTTGGGAATGCAAGTTCCCTGTAAATAGTTATCTCCAAGTTATAATGCCCTGTTCAATGTAATTTCAGTTTGTTCAATGTAAACTGCCTTGCTATCACGAAACGCGGTATATAAGAAATGTTCAATAAATTCATAAAATAAATAACGTATTGAAACATTTCTATCCTCAGAACACAGGAGAATCATATGAACTTGATGAATTCATGGAAAACCTATTTTCACAGACTTTACAGATTCTTGGTTCTTTCTCTGTACTGCTAGTCTTAAGCATGGAGAAGGTATCTTAGTTGCTTGCCTCAGCGAGGGAGCGTTCAGCCTCAGTCCTGAGCTGAAGGGGTACGAATTACGCCCAGACAGGTATCGCTGCTTCAGAGGCACTGGCGTGCTCCAGGCGGTCAAAAGTGCCTTGGGCTGTCTCCAGATCTGGATAGGACGCAGACAGGGTTTAGTAGTACGTTTTGATGTTCCAGGGAGAACGGGGTTTCCGCTGGAGTGGCTCTGTGAGCCGGAGCGTTCGGGCGCCCCTTACAAATGGTACTTTATAGTGCGGGTCGGTCCAGAATGGTCCTCTAAGCAAACGGTTTCCATGTCTCGCGCAGGTCAGGGAGTTCCTGGACGGTGGGAATGTCTCAAAGAGATCGGGCAGGCAGTCGCCACTAGGTCTTGCGCAGTGGGTTCCGATGTTGATGGACGTGATACGTGCAGGCTTGTGTGCTCATTACAGGGTTCCGTTTGCTCAGGAAGCTGGAAAGAGTCAGGAGGCCTTGGGTCAAGCAGACGTTGGCAGCTGACTGAGCTAGCTCAGGCGTTTCAAACGTTCGAATTCGGAGTGAAGGATGCAACAGGATCAGGACTGTCCGACAGATACATCGCAGTGGTTTTTCTATATTGGCATGAGGATACCAGCTGGGCGATTATGATTGAGGAGTCTAGGGTTCTCTTCGCGTAGAGGGAGTCTCGTCTTCCGGCGTTTGTGTGTTCATACAAGATGTACCATCAAGTATGAGGCAGGAACTTTTCTCAGGTGGAGTCTAGAAAGTTGCCGGAGGGTGGCAGCTTCGTCGGGGCACTCTTCGTAGTAATAGGCGTCGGAGAGGCCCTACGATCCTGGACGCCAGGGCGATCTGTCTGGCTGAAGTGAATATTTTGGTGGCAGTAGTAGGCGACGGAAGACGTTGCTCCTATGCAATTTTATTCAACAACCGCATTCTCAATGTTTTTACCCTGCCGTGGTGCTCATGGAGCAAACTCAGGTGGTCTGTCCCATTCATAAGGTGATAGAGCAAATGATTCAGAATGAGTGGGACCATCCAGAAGTAGGTTTTATGGGGGTAGGCTCTATGAATAAGCTATATCCCTTGCCTGTGGGGAGCCGACCTGGCCCGGCAGGTACACGGGGCTCCTCGGCGGCGTATCGGTTGACCGCAGTTTCTATTGTTTCGCAGGTGATTAGATCTTCTCTTATGACCTAGCATTCGAAAAGGGTGAGTTTAAAAAGGTAAGCCTATTGTGGGTCTCGGGTGACGAGCCTACGTCAAGGCAAGTGACCGTACCATTCCCTTTCACAGCAGCGGGTATGGCGTGTCTACCAGATTTGTTCTGTTTGGCGGTCGATCCCGTCTTTGGCGGTTTCCAGTTCTATGGGTCTCGGGGTTGCAGGCCGCGACCCGCCCGCAGGATGGTGGTTTCTTCGTGGGACTTCAGTTGCATCCTGGAGGGGGCCGTTGCTGGTGATTCTTCGAGCCCTGGTGTCAAGTTACAGTCTAGGTTTTGAGAGACAGTGCTCTAGTGGCTAGCTGTTTGGTTTGCTGAACTTGGTTGGCAAGAATGGTATTGGTTAGAACCGTCCTTGTTCTTAGCTCGGGAACCGTTGGTTCTACGGAAAGGTAGCTACCTCCTACCCCTGGTGGTTCTGCCTTTTCTTGAAGCGGTTGGTCTCGTTTCCTTCTTTGGAGTTATTGGTAGAGGAGTTTTTTCGTTAGCAGTCTGCGTCTCTTGGCCGTAAACAGAGTTCCGCGGGCGCGCGATTAAGTACTGGGGATTTTTTAATTTAAAAAAAAAAATCGGGTCAGTACTTGGTCTTTTAGGTGTCTGCCAAAGTCCTCTCGGCAGTCTCATATCAATGTTTAGTGGTACTAGGAAGGCATTAGTTGAGGCTAGGTTCTTTCTTGGGAGGCCGGCATTTGTGGGATTGCCCTTTCCTTGGTCTGGAGGGCAGTCATCTTCCTGGACAGAACGGTGGGTGGTTCTGGCTGCGAAGAACTTACAGAATGGTGACATGGTCGTCTTGCCATGCTTTCAGTTGGTACTTTTGGCTGTTCAGTTGCCGGTTTCGGGTCGGCGGTGCGGCGCTATGGCTGAAAGGGTCCCTCCCGAGGCTTACTGCTTGTTACATCCCAGTGGTGGAGGACTGAACTGTAGGACCGATAAGGAAATGGAAATTACACTTACCTGGTAATTGTTGTTCCTTAAGGGAGTACAGTTCAGTCCTCATTCCCGCCCAGGGATGAATGTCTCAGACGCGAGGTGTCGGTTTGGTGGGGGATTGCCGGTCCATACGTAGGGAACGTATTATGTTATGCCACTGATCACGGGCACAGCTTCTTTCTGTGATCTTTTAGTCCTCCTTCCTTCCCTCTATCGGTCTTGCTATGGTCTGTGGGCAAGGGGATGGGGTGGAGGAGGGTGTTATTTGCCTTTTATTTCAGGGCACTGCAGGTTAAACGTAGGGGCTTAACCATAGTTGTGTATTTCATTCCTTAACTGCTCATTTGTTGTTTCTTTGAGTCTGCTTTGTCAGTAGGTCACTGGAGGATGCTGGGAGAAGACCAGCAAGATATACCTGGTGATGTCACAAGTTTGACTTGTCCAGTCTCCATGCTGCAGGAGGAGGTGCACTACCCAGTGGTGGAGGACTGAACTGTACTCCCTCAAGGAACAACAATTACCAGGTAAGTGTAATTTCAATTTTTTATGTATTTGAGTGGAGTAAAGAAGGCAGGTATTATGTGTGTGGTGGGGAAAGAGGGGAGTTGATTATCTTTTTACATTTTAGCTCTAGCTTGTGGCTGAAAGGTATGCTAGATCATCATTGCTTGGTGGGCCCCTGGAGGTTGGTAGTCCAGAATGACAATTTAAATTCACTATATGTCTGGAGGGAGGGGGGGGAGCTGTTGGACCATCCAGGCATGAGGTCTCCCAGATTGCGTCTGTTTTGGACTATAAAGGACACTTTAAATAGTAAATGCCCCTCAAAGTGGGCATCTCTGAGAACTTTTAACATGTTGCTGTTGTCCGGTATAGGTGACATTCTCCAGGAACAAGCAGGAAGTCAATCCTCACATATGGGGTGATGTCGGCGCCAACAAAGCCCGTGCAGAGCACTTCCCCAGCTTTCAAAGGAAACCTTTGAGACATGCTACCACGAATGCGTGGTCCCCTTCCCGCCCAAGGGTGCCATCTTGCTCAGTCACCTTTTTCCCGCAGAGCCTAATAGATGTCTGTCCTGTTTCCCCAGAAAAATCCTTGCTAATTATCCTTAAAATAGTTAGTTTCCCAGTTTGCATACTGGTTCCTTTTCCTGCCTCAATCTGGCACCATCTCCGGCGCTGTTTTTGGCTCCTTTTGTCTCTTTTGTTCAAGGCTCACTTCGACCCGCATTTGTACCTTTTTTGCCCAGGGGTGATCGACCCTGTCTGGGTGTTTCCCCACCATGTCCCCTGGTGGGTTAAAAAAAATGTGACCGCTGCAGTCAAACGATGTTTGACAGACACCCACGACTACTGCCTGGGCCCGGACCATGACAGCAGCACCTGTGACCTGTGCCAGGCCATGACGCCCAAAACCAAGAAAAAAAGGTCTGAGTTATAGGAAAATCTGTTTCCCAGGTCCAACTCAGCACCGGCCTCCCTGATGCCTAGTTCCAAGCCCAGCACTTTCCTTGAGGCCCGAGTATCCTCAGAGATCCGTGGTGGCAGCTCCTCCGAGAAGGCCTCGGACCCTGAGAGAGAGAAGAAAAAATCCTTGAAGTCGTGAAGTTGCACTGGAGAAACCCAGTAAAACCGCCCAGAGGGACTTGGATAGCTCCGAGAAGCACCCTACCAAGTTCCTCAAGAAGGATTCCTCGACCAGCGGAGACCATTCGAGGTCCACGAGACCATAGTCCTCATCGAGGACACACTCATGAGAGTGCCGGCACTGGGCTCAAGTCCTCTGTGCCTGTGCCGAAAAGCTGCGGATCCTTCTGGCTTGGAAACCAGAATGGCAGCCATTGAGCAGAACATCACTACTATCCTGGGCCTGCAGCAGGCATTAATGGCTGGTTCGTCCGCATCATCTGCCCCTGACTGAGGGGGAGTCCCCGGTTGTCAAGCTGAGCTCCGAGCGCCATCAGTCTCGTGGCGCCAGTCGAGGTCTCTGTCCCATTCCTCTGGCATCTGGTCCTCTCTGGCCAGTTTCTGCGACTTGGACCCCAGGTCCTCTGGAGGCCACCAGTCATTCCCCTGCCTCAACGTCACTGCTCGACTCCAAGTGGGAGACCGACAACAAGGCGTACCCAGAAACCAAGCGACACAGAGGGATTCCTTCGGAACCATCGACCCCGATGCCATTCTCCTCTGGAAGATGTGGCCTTCCACAACTTTGTCAAGGATATGGCCAGAGCCCCCTTGATGCAAACTGAAGCGGAGGAAGATCCACACACCGAGGAACTGGAGATTCTCCAGTATGAGTCTCCACCCAAGGAGACTCTCTCAGGGTGCCTGTGCAGCTGATCCTTAAACGGCTGCTACTCAGAATGTGGGTGACTCCAGCCTCAGTGCCGGTGGTGAGCAGGCATCTCGATACTATCTACTGCATTCTACAAGCCCCAACTCCCACATAACTCCATGGTCGTCGAGTCGATCATGCAGAAGCTTAAGAGCCAGAAGACCCACTCTTCAGTTCCTCCTGGAAGGGATGCTAGAGCCCTTAATGCCCTCGGGTGCAAGTGTTACCAGGACTCCATACTGGATTGAAGGATTCAAGCCTTTGAATTTTACATAGGCATGTACCTAAAGGCCCCTAACCCAGGAGCTGGCTGGGTTTTCAGCGGGGCTTACCAGTGAACTCCTCTAGCGATTCCATTCCCTGACCTCCGGGATCAAGGACTGTTCTAAGTAATTTTTCCAGGCAGCCTATGATGGCTTTGAGTCAGCAGCTAAAGTAGCAGCAGTTGGCATCGGCACCTGACATCAAACCTGGCTACAGTCTTCGGACCTCAAGCAATGGGTTTAAGACTAGCTGTTCAACATCCCCTGCACTAGGGAGAACCTATTCAGCAATCCTATGGCCAACAAGGAGGCCGAGATCGAGGCTGACATGGTGATGACAGAGCCTCTTCAATAAGACATCATTCTTTTCCCTTAAGAAACCATGGGGGGAAAGACCCCTATTCCCAAGGAAAAAGGAGCCCTTTCAGCAGAGTCACCACTACCAACCCTTCTCGGGCCAGCAACAGGGTTCTTACCCTAAAAGACCAAAGCCATGGGCACAGAAGGCCCAGGCCCCAGCTCCTGCCCAGCCCGGGGAGTAGCTTTTGACTCCTGGAGCAAGGTCTCCCCTCCCCCAGGAGAACTTCACCAGCCCACAGGGGACCGCCTAGCACTCTTCGCCCACAAGTGGGCCAATGTCACCTTGGACCAGTGGGTACTGCAGGTGGTAAGTTTCCCTAGACCTTTCCTCAGTTTTGACCTAATGGATCACACATTGCTGCTTTCTCGCCTTTCAGACTGTGGGCTACAGGGTACTGTATTATCTTGGTTTCAGTCCTTTCTCTCCTCTCGTTCCTTCTCTGTACTTTGTGATGCAGCCTCCTTCCCCTCATTCCCTTTAGCTTGCGGTGTTTCCCAGGGTTCAGTCCTAGCCCCCCTCCCTTGCATTGTTAATCCAACAATTTGGCGTCTTGGCGTATTTCTACACCGACGATATCTGTCTCCTTTACCACACTGACCCACATTGTCCCGATCTGATTCCTATGAACACCTGTCTGTCTGCTGTCTCAGATTGGCTTTCTAACAATCACTTGCACCTCAACCCCTCCAAGTGCACTGGCATATGGCTTGCTCTCACTACCTCCCCCCCCCCCCCCCCCACACCTTCACTAGCTCCATCTCTTTCTCAATCTTAGCGCATAGAAGAAACTAAGGCAATCTGGGTCTCACCTTGAACTCTTCCTTAACATTCCACAATGATTCCACTCTGCTCTAGCGATCTTTCTTTTTTCTGCGTCAGATCCATGCCCTTTGCCCTTCCCTAGAAACACACTCCCTCACTACCCTCCTGCTTTCTTTAGTGATTTCTAGACTGGATTATTGCAACAGTGCATTTGCAGACCTTCCCCTCTATCAAGTACAGTCTTCAGCTCGTTCAAAATACAGCAGCTTGGATCCTGATATACTCCTCTCACCATGATCACATTACACCCACCCTCATCCGTCTTCATTGGCTCACTGTAAAGTACCGCATTAATTATAAAGTACTCATTATAGCACACCAGGCACTCCTTACAGGTCTCCTGCAGTATCTAGCTGATCCTCTCCATTTTCATGCCCCTAACCGTCTCCTCCGCTCCCTTCATACCCACCGTCTGGCTCTTCCCTTCGTCTCACGAGCACGCCTGGAACAGACATAACACTCTGCTTTCTTCTTTCTTGCCCCCACACTATGGAATTCCCTACCTATCTCCCTACCCTGGTTCAGATCCCTCCTCACCTCTTTCAGCTTGCCTATGACCTGCCCTCCTTTCCTTCCTGATTACTCTCCTCTCTCTTTTGTATGTTACCTTTCCTGTCCATTAATGGTGTTCCTTTTCTTTTCCTTCACTTTGCTGTTATTTTTCATTGTTTGTACGCCACTCTGATGCCTTGGCTACCTAGGGCGGTTTATCAAGAAACAACAAAGATAAAGATATCTCCTCCACCTACAGCAGGTACCACCCAGGTTCTTTCCAGGAGAGCCAGTGCGACCTCTTTCACCAGACCCTTCTGCTCTCAGAGCTCGCAAATCTGCTCAGGGACAACGCAGTGGAGCCTGTACCCAAACACCTATGGGGGAAAAGCTTTTACTCCAGATACTTCCTTGTCCCAAAGAGAACTGGGGGCCTCAGGCCCATACTAGATGTGAGAAACTTAAAACAAGTTTCTGGTGAAATTCAAGATGCTCTCCCTTGGAACGCTGCTGCCTTACCTCCACCAGGGAGATTGGCTGTGCTCCTTTTACCTAAAGGATGTGTATACTCGCATCCTGATCCACCCCTCCCATAGGCAGTACCTACGGTTCGTGGTGGGAGGAGGGCACTACCAGTTCAGGGTGCTACCCTTCAGCCTGGCCTCCCCGCCAAGGGTCTTTACCATAGGCCTGGCAGTGGGAGCCACCTACCTGCACCTGCAAGGGGCTTTCATCTTCCCCTACCTGGATGACTGGCTCATTAGGTGCAGTTCAGCCTCAGAAGTCAGTCAGGCTGCACAGCGTACAACCCTCCTGCAGCACCTGTGGTTTGTCATCAACTACCCCAAATCCCATCTCTCTCCAGCCCAAAGCCTGAAGTTCATAGATGTTCAGTTGGACACGTTACAGGTCAAGGCCGTCCTCCCAAGAGAAAGGGCAGAATGCCTCAGGCAACTGACAGAAGAGGTACAGCGCTGTCTGTCAGTGCCAGCTCCTCTCCTCCTTCGCCTACTGGGCCATGTGACCTCGACTGTCCATGTCACGCCCTCAGCCTGCTTACACATGCAGACAGCCCAGTAGTACCTATGCTCGCAGTGGACTTGGGCCACGAACAGGCTACAGGAGAGGGTTAGGGTTACCCACCAGCTGGCAGAGTTCCTCAACTAGTAATAAACGTTCCCGATGGGAATGCCCTTCCAGGCACCTGCACTGCAGAGGATACTGACCCACAGATGCTTCCCTCCTGGGTTGGAGGGCACATTGCGGAGACCGCCGCACACAGCAACTGGTGTTGGGAGGAGTCACTCCTACAGATCAATCTGTCCCATATATGAGGACTGACTTCCTGCTTGTTCCTGGAGAAAGCGTACTTACTCTCCTGTAACAGGTATTCTCCAGGGATAGCAGGAATCAGTCCTTACAAACCTCCCTCCTCCCCTGAGAGTTCCCTCCCACCCTTGTTTAATTTTTACTGCAATCCTAGCTGTGTCATCTGACTGAGCAAGATGGCACCCTTGGGTGGGAAGGGGCCAGGCATGCGTGGTAGCATGTCCCAAAGGCTTTCTTTGAAAGCTGGGGAAATGCTCTGCACGGGCTCAGTCCACGCCTTCATCCCATATGTGAAGGCGCCAACTGAGCACTTGCAGAGTCGGCGCCTTCACATTACACTTAATAAATCCTGGAAAACATTTACCTTTGTTTTACCTCCCTTAAGGCCTCATGGGCTAATGCTTAAGCAAAATTTAGTTATGGGATGCTAACGAGTGCCTGCCTCATCTGCACCCTGCAACTAACTTTTAAAAGACATTTTTTCATGTTGCTATGGCTGGGAAAGCATAGTTACAACATGAAAAAATGTCTTTTGAAAGTTAGTTGCAGGGTGCAGATGAGGCAGGCACTCGTTAGCATCCCATAACTAAATTTTGCTTAAGCATTAGCCCATGAGGCCTTAAGGGAGGTAAAACAAAGGTAAATGTTTTCCAGGATCTATTTGCTCAGAAAAAAGATACTAGAGAGCCAAAAAGACAAAACGGAAACTAAACAGACTAGAAAAGATGAGCATGGTAGATTTCAGAAACTGGTCTGAAATTCTAAATACATATTAAAAATCATTTTCAAGGCATATTATTTAGCATAACGTAGGAGAAATGTGGAAAAGAATAAAGAGCCATAAAATAATTAGCTCTGGTCCATTAAACATGGAGTAGACTATGTAAGTTGTTATGGAGACTGGGAGAGAACCAGTTGGGGAGGTCAGGCAGTAATGTTTTATTCCTGTTAGTCTGTAGATGCCCACTGCCATTTTAACATGGAAGGGGAATCTTAATTTTAATAGCACTGGTTAACCCTGAATATATAACCACCTAGATGCTGTATCAGACCTATTAACATCTCAATTTACCATTTTTCTACTGTTTATCATCTTGGGAACTTTTCCAGAGTTTGTATTCGCTAATATATGGCAAATCTAGCTACCATCCGGCCCCAATTCAGATGATGTACCTGTTTCTGTTTTGTAGATGAACCTGAAGTTTCTGTGACAGGATATGATGGAAACTGGTTTGTGGGAAGGGAAAATGTCCAGCTTAAGTGTAATGCAGATGCAAATCCACTACCCACTGAATTTATATGGACCAGGTAGCTATGCTCCATTAATTGATTTGTGAAGTATGGCTTTAGCTGACACTGGCCTGTTGCTTGTTTTCTTGTTAGTCACTGATTTGGCAGAAGTGTGCAGAATGCTGCCCTCCTAAAGTAGAATCACTGGCACTTGCTTATCTCTATTAACCACACGCCTCCTTTTCCAGCAATGTGAAGATGAATGAAATAAAACCCAGCTTCCATATCATCCTGCTAGACCAGTCCAGATAAGTGGGTTGTGTTCCCCTACCAGCAGATTAGTGGAGACAAAGAACCAATGAAAAGCCCAGGTTTCAATGACATCACTCCCATGTCTCTATCCTTCTCAGCGACCTGAGGTCCCTCCAGTATTTTTGTCTCCAGCAGATGGTGGATGGATTTTCTCCTCTGTAGAGAATCTGAAGATTGAGAGGAAAAGAGATAGATTAATTAAATACTCGTGAATGACCACTTCAAGCCCTTAAGGGGTGACTCTCTCACTGGAGTATGACATGGGAGGCTCCACTAGACTGTGGCCTTTGTGGTAGCCATGGGAGGAGGGAAATTTGGTTCAACTCTATGCTCTTATCATAAGAGCCTGTTGAGCAACCACAAATTGGAAGGACCTGAAAGAATACAGTAGCCTCCCACGATCTTAGCGCTCCCTCCCTCCTCCTCCATTCCTCCCTTCTCTCTCCTGAAGATTGCAGAAGGCTCTGAGGGATCTGCCTGCCAACCACCTTCCACACAGTACTGTAAAACTAAAACCAGCCAGTGAAGCAGTTTTAGGGAAGTAGAGTAGATCTGTGCCCGGTATGGATTCTGCTCTTGGGGATGAGTACCAAGGCTTGACCTTGTCCATTGTCCTTGTTTGGAGCTCCTGGTTCAGTCTCTGAGGGATGCAATTCAGGGTGGACTGTGATTGACCATTGGTCCTGTGTGGAGGTTTCCCACCATTTTCTGCATGGGTTAGTAACATTTTTTGCCTATTGTGTGCCTGGGGGTCATGTGGTCCTAATGCACGTTCCGCCCAAGGGTCTGCAATGCACACTCCTTCCCTTGCACTTTCAACATGCCTTCTGTAAAAGCACAGTTAATGTGTGCTTGTGGGCTGATGCAGGCTTAATGTGTGCTCTAGTGATATCCTAACCCTGTCTTCCAGGAAACATTGTTTTGACCTGTGGCAAGCAAAGAGCCTCATCTTTGGATTCTGGACTCTGCCTTTCCTGTATGGCAGCTTCTGAGTTGCCCCTGGAGGACATACTTTCCCCCTCTCAGCCGGGGGATTCAGTTAGTCTGCCCTTTCCTGCCTCAGGGCAGGAGGTGCAGGATGGTGGTAAGGATAAGGATGCTCAGTCGGCCGGTGGCTCAGGCAACCTTGCTGTGAACCACTCTTCATCCTCTAGGGGGTCTGTGGTGGCTGTGCTCCCTGTTATTGGGGAGCCTTTTTTGAGCGGAGAGCTGCTGGAGTCTGGATTGTCCTCCCCAGAATTCTTTTACTTTTTGCAACAGGCCTGGTCCTTGTGACATGGAAATTCAAACACTGTCACCTCTGGGTGCCCTGAATGCAGTTTCGTACTGGGCAGGCTGGAAGCAGAAGCCCCGCTTGATTGCCTTTGACTAAGTGTCCCTGCAGGGGACACTCCTGAAGATGAGGAACACTTGGAAGCTGTCCGATATGTTGACTATGCTTCAGACCCAGATGAATCGGTATTGGATTCTGATGTGGAGGGAGGGACCTCTTGTCTTCAGAAGACTATGCAGAGGCTGATGTGATCCACCTGGTCCGGAAGGAGCAACTGGCAGCATTGATTTCCAGGGTCTCAACTGCCTTGAACTTGGCAGTTGCTTCTGACATGGAGCAGGAGCCGAAAGTACACCCATTTCTTCAAGGGGTATGGAAATCCACTGCTGTCTTCCCGTTCCTGGAAGTGATCAAAGATATGATCTGATCCAAGTGGGACTCACCAGACTCCCTTCCTAAAGGGTTAACGGTCTATACGAAGATCTACACTCTCTCAGAGGAGGAGCAATGTGAGTGGTTTGCCATTGACAAGGTAGATGCACAGGTCATGGCGGTTACCAGGCGGATCACCGTTCCTGTGGAAGGCAGATCAGCTTTAAAGGATGTTCTGGACTGCAAGGTTGATTCCTTGCGGAAGAGCCAGTTTGCCATGGTGGTGGTATTTCTGCAGCTGGTTGTATACACCAGCTTGACGTCTTGAGCCCTGCTCCAGTGGATTCAGTCTCTTCCACCTGATACTGCTTCACTCTTGGAGTCTGCTACAGCCTTCCTTTCTGATGCCCTGACTACTGTGTTGCGGTGGACACATCCTCCAAAACCTGGTTGCTTCAAATGGCCGTTAAGGGAAAGCTCCTGTTTGAAAGAGATTTGGAGAAATTGGTGAAGGACCCAGGTGAGACGAAATCTTACCACCTCCCGGAAGACAGGTTCAAGGGGCCTGTGAAGCGGGCAAGTGCCCCTTTCTTGTTAGCCTCTGCTTGACCAGCAAAGGTGCTTTGGCTGGATTCCTGGGGGTCTTGGGATTGTTTCATTCCCGATCTGGAAAACCTTTCTTCCCCTCTGCTTCAGCTCCTCGGGCTTATTCTCAGACCTTTTTTAGAGCACATGGACCCATGGATGTGGCCACATCCAGAGGAGGACCTCCTGGGCCACGTATTGGAAGTTTGGGGGCCCATTCCCTGGTACTTCTGGTGGGCAGCAGGCTTCGCCTTTTGTTTCAAGAATAGGAATGGGCCCGGGTCACCAAGGATCGCTGGGTGCTAGATTCTGTTCGGCTGTGTCCTGAAATGCAAGGAGCCGATTCCCAATGCCTTCATCTCCCTCTGGGTCTATGATCAAAGGTACTGTGATGCGGGCTACCTTGGACAAGTTGCTTTGCCCTGAAGTCGATGGTTCTTGCGCTCCCCCACTCCTAGACAAGCAGGGCAAGGGCAGATACTCCATCTACTTTGTGGTGCCAAAGGAAGACTGTTCCTTCCAACCCATCCTAGACCTCAAGGGATTCAATGAGCACTTGCGCATCCTGCGCTTTCGGATGTTAACCTTGCGCTCTGTGATTCAAGCAGTGCACTGAGGAGAATTCTTGGCTTTTCTAGATCTGGCCGGGGTGTATTTTCATGTCCCAATCCAGGCAAATCAGCAGAGGTATCTGTGTTTTGCCGTACTTGGCTCTCACTACCCTTCTTTTTGGGCTCTCCACTGCCCCAAGGATGTTCTCCAAGGTCATGGTGGTGGCGGCTGTGGCACCAAGTAATCTATCCTTCCCTGTCTGGACAACTGGCTCATCTGGTCCTGTTCCCTGTCAGAAGCGTCTTGGGTGACATCCCGAATGATGATTTTTTTTGGAAAGCCTCGGCTGGGTAATCAATCTGGAAAAGAGACAGCTTTTGCCTTCCCAGTCCTTGGAGTTTCTGGGAGTACATTTCGACTCTCGAGTGGGCAGTTTTTTCCTGCCATCAATGGCATTGACTACAGCTAATACAGAATACAGCCGCTCGGATGATATTACACGCCTCCCCACGCGATCACATTACCCCACTGTTGCAACATCTCCACTGGTTACCACTGGAATTCCGGATTTCCTTCAAGACCCTTACTTTAGTACATCGAGCCATCTATCTCTTCCAACCCCAGTACCTCTCCGATTTATTAACCTTCCATACTCCCATTCGCAGCCTTCGATCCGTCCATGTCAACCGTCTTCACCTCCCAGCCCCTTCCAAAGCTCACTTACAATCTACCTGGAAATCAGCCTTTTTCTATTTGGGCCCCTACCTCTGGAACTCACTTCCCACCTCCCTCCGTTTAGAAGAATCCTACCCCAAATTTCGTTCTCTTCTTAAAACTCATCTTTTCTCCTTAGCTTTTAATGTTTCTCTATGAATTTCCTCTGACCTCCCTCTTCTTTCTCGATTGCTGTCCTTCCCTCTTGTCTCCTGTACCTCTCAGATTATTGTAATTTCTTCTTCCTTTTCTGTTTCAAAATTATTTTTGTATTGTAAACCGCCCCGATGTAATGGGGGGCGGTATATCAAATGTAAATAAACAATAAGCAATAATAAACAATAAAGTCAGAAGACTGTTGCATTGTCTGGTGGTGTATCAGATTGATGGCAGCAACCTAGAGATGGTCCCATGGGCGTGTACTCGCATGCAGCCACTCTAGCAGTCCTTGTTGACTTGATGGTCCCTGAATTCTCAGGAGTTTGAGCGTGGGCTCCCGCTCCTATTGATGGTGAAGTCCAGTCTGCGGTGGTGGTGGCAGCCCTGTCATCTGAGGAAGGGCTTTTCACTTGATGATTTCTCCTGGATCCTGCTGATGACGAATGCCAATCTCTCAGGCTAGGAAGCCCATTACAGAGACCGTATGGCCCAGAGTTTAGGAACTGTAGAAAAGTGGTGTGGTCCATCAACTGCCTCAAGGAGAGGGTCATCGGGTTGGCTCTTCTGCATTTCCAGCCCTGGTCATGGGCCAGCAGTTAGAGTGTTTTCAGACAATGCCACAGTGGTGGCTTACATCATTCAGCAAAGTAGCACAAGAAGTGACGGAGTGGCCCTGGAAATGGATCTCTTGTTTGCCTGGGTGGAGAAGAGCCTCCTAGCCTTGTCGACTTACCGCATTGCTGGAGTGGACAATGTGGGAACGGGCTTCCTCAGCTGGCACTCCGAGTCCCAGCAAGTGGGAGTTGAGTCAAGCATTTCAGTTGATTCTGTGCCGCTGAGTTTGCCCCAAAATGGATCTGATGGCAACCCGCTCCAATGTCAGTGTGCTACTTTAGTTGCTGCATAGGGTCTGAAGGCATCTGTGTCCTGACTCAGCCTTGGCCCAGTTGGCTGCTGTACGTGTTTCCTCTGTGGCTCCTGGTGGGGTGTGTGATTTAGCGTATAGAGCACCACCCGGGTGTAGATTGGCCATAGAGAGTGTGGTTTGGAGATCTAATAAGGCTCCTTCAAGCACCTTCTGTTTAACTGCTTCCATCTCGGGGGGCTATTGCGGCAGGGTCCGATCATCCTGGAGGGCCTGGCTCCCTTCTTGCTTAAGGCATAGCTCTTGAAAAGAGACTACTAGTGCATAAGGGCTATGCTTCAGCAGTAATATCCTACTATACTTGGTGCCCAGAGGAGGTCTACCAAGCTAGCATATATATACAGATATGGTGCCTCTTCGAGCGCTGGTGGGGCACTTGGCTCCTGAAGAAGCCAAAGTGGCCTTTCTGCAGGATGGCTTAAAGAAGGGCCTCTCACTTAGCTCCCTGAAGGTTCAGGTGGTAGCTTTGGCCTGTTTCTGTGGTCCAATAGTGGGCAAGTCCTTGGCCTTGCAGCCAGACATCTGTTTTTCTCCAAGGAGTTCAGTGTCTGAATCCCCCCCAGTCTGTGATACCTTCCTGGGATCTGTCTCTGGTGCTCAGGGTCCTGAGGGTGGCTCCTTTTCAGCCATTGAAGTGCACTACTTTGAATGATTTAACACTCAAGACTATTGTCTTGGTCACGATTTGTTCCATAAAGTAGATCTCCAAGCTGCAGGCTCTGTCTTGCCGAGATCCTTATCTGCAAACCCCACCCCGTGTTAGTCCAGTACTATCAGAATGAAGAGAATAGTAATTATATCCAAAAGAACGTCATTCTACTTTACTAAATATCAAAACCTAGTTTAAGAAATACTGTTTTTCAGGGAGAAAAGGATCTCAGTACCAGTGGGCCACTAAATCCTGGCTAAAAAAAACCTTCAGTCAAGGATTGCCTCCAAAACATCAGTGATCCAGAAAAACTCCCTTAATGCCTATCTAGCATATGCTCATTTAATATTAATACCAGTATATATAACAAATGTTTCCCTCCCATAAACAGCGTAATATAACAATGTAATACTATGTAACAGCTCAACATAATAGCACATATCCCTCAGTTATATCCTGAAGATACAGCTCTACATAGCACGTGCTGGTTAAAACTACTTCTGACAGCAGCTTCTCCCCAGTGTAGACACTGAAGCACAAGCATTTATCTTGATACTACAACTAATCCTCACAAAAGCTGAAGCATAAGCACTTACCTTTGATACAGCAGCTTGTCCCAACCGCCACAGTGGACACCCTAAAGTGTTTTGCAGTTGCTTCGTCAGGGGAACCAAATAAATCTATCTTCTTCACATATCCAGACTGTTCTTAAACTAGGTTTTGAGAGATCCTTATCTGGCCTTTTCAATTGAGGTCATTTTCATTCAGCCTGTGTCTTTCTTCCTTGTCTAAAGTGCTGCTTCCCTTTTACATGAACCAGGTGGTTTGCCTGCTCTCCTTCTCTAAGCAGCAGTGCTGGGGGAAGGATAAGTATCTTTGCTTTGTGGATGTCCGGAGGGTGCTTCTCTGGTACTTTGAGGTTACAAATTCCTTTCATAAATCAGACCATCTTTTTGTGCTGTTTGCTGGCCCATGCAAAAGGATAAGGTGGAGCCAAGTTGACCTTGGGGCGGTGAATTAAGGAAGCTATCTGTTATGGAACTGGCTGGTTCCGAAGGGTTTGCACGCTCATTCCACCCCAACACAAGTATCCTCATGAGCAGAGTGAAGCTCAGTGGCTTTTGCAGACATTTGTCAGGCAGCAACATGGGCATCTCTTTCCACTTTTGTCAAGTGTTACCGTTTGGATGTCCACGCGCAATGGACACAGCCTTTAGCTTGAGAGTTTGCAAACTGCTGACGTCTTCCAGCACAATGGTAGTGTAGTTTTGGTACATCCCACTTGTCTGGACTGGTCTGGCAGGACAATGTGGAAGGTGACATTTTACTTACCAGATAATGTCCTTTCTCCAGGACCGAGCAGGAAGTCACTCCTCACATATGGGTGACGTCGGTGTCGATGGAGCCCCCATGCGGAGCATTTCCCCAGCTTTCAAAGAAAGCTTTTGGGAATGCAGGCACGCATGCACGGTCCCCTTCTCGCCCAAAGGTGCCATCTTGCTCAGTCTTCTTTTTTCCGCAGAGCCCTACGGACGCCTGTCCTTGTCACCCGTGAAAAAAGTTGATTTTTCTGCGTTGGGTCGAGTTTTTTCTTCAATTTGACGTCGGTTCCTTTCCCGCCTGGACTCGGTACACCGATGCCGAGCCCAGATCTCTTTTTTTCGTTTTTTGTCCTTAGAGACTGCGTTCGCGCTTTTTTTCTTTTCCCTGGCAGCCCAATTTTTTGATCTTGCAGGGGCCCTTTTTCCCCCGATGGCTGCCAGTGGCTTTAAGAAGTGTGATCGGTGCAAGAAACCGATGTCTCTCACCGACGCACATGACTGCTGCCTCCGGTGCCTGGGGCCAGACCTTGATTCTACGGTCTGTAGTCCCTGTGGCAAAATGTCTTCCAAGGCATTACGGAGCCGTCAGCACCAGCGTGAGAGGATCTTCTCCGAATCTGCCTCTGGATGGGTCCGGGGAGTCTGACCCTGAGCATCGTCTGGGCTCCTCTGAAAGGGAGTCCCCCTCGAGGGAGCACCGAAGGAAGAAGAAACCCGTGAGGGCAGCATCGGTGGATGCTCTTGGCTCCTCGAGGGCCAGGTCGCATAGCCCCAATCGCCGTCCCGGGTCTTCAGAGTTGGAGAGGCCTGCAAAGCATCCTCGTGTAGAGTCGAAGGTCCCGAGTCATGTGAGTACTGTAGTCCTTGTGGACTCTCTTCTGGGGGAGCCGACGTCGGGGCCCGAGTCGGAGGCTGCTGGGTCTCCTGAGCTTGGACTCAGGTTGATGGCTTTGGAGAGCAGATTGTCTGCCTTCATGGAGCAGCAGCGGGTGCTGATCGCCAGTCTCACCGGTGCATCTGCCCCGACCACTGGGACATCGACGTCCAAGTTGACCCCGGAGGCTGAGCCGATCCTCGAGACCATGCGAACTTGAGTCGATCCTCAGCCGAGGTCACCCTCGGCCTCCTGTTCGGGACCGAGGTCGTCGACGCAGGTTCCCTCGGCGTCGGGTCGGATGGCGTCAGTGCCCACCCACTCGGAGCCACTCAATTCCTCCTCGGAGGAATCGGCGTGGGAAACAGAGGAGGAGGAGTCACCTGACACCTTCTGGACTCGGTGTGTCCCTTCGGACTCACCGGGTACCGAGCCTCGGACAAGGTGTCCCCCCCCCCCCCCCCCCCGGAAGATACCAGGTTCTCTGATTTCGTAAGGGACATGGCCAAAGCACTGGCATTCCCTGCAGACCCCGAGGAGGAGCCTCAAGCCGAGGAGCTCAAGGCTCTGCAGTATGACTCTCCTCCCAAGGAGATCTTTACTGTCCCGGTTCCTCCGATGCTGAAGCGGTTGCTCTTCCGCATGTGGGAGGCGCCGGCCTTGATGCCTGTTCTAAGCAAGCGGGTCGATTCCATCTATCGAGTCCGCAAGAGCCCCGGGTTTCAAAAGGCACAGCTACCGCACCACTCCATGGTTGTGGAATCGGCCATGCATCGCCTGAAGAGTCAGAAGATGCACTCCTCGGTGCCTCCTGGCAGGGAAGCCGAGAACCTGGATGCCCTCGGTAGAAAGTGCTTCCAGAGCTCTATGCTTGCTTGCCGTGTCCAGACCTACCAGCTGTACATGGGCATGTACCTTCGAGACCTGGTAAAGAAGATTGCCGGGTTCTCTGCTGATCTGTCCGAGGAACCTTTGCAGAGGTTCAAGGCCTTGTCTTCTGGTATTCGAGAGTGCTCGAAGTTTATATCTCGAGCAGCCTACGATGGATTTGAGGCTTCGGCCCGGGTAGCAGGGGCCGGCATCAGTGCACGCCACCAGGCCTGGCTACAATCCTTGGACCTCGAGCCATGGGTACAGGATAAGTTGGTCGATGTCCCTTGCCGAGGTGAAAACCTCTTTGGCAAGCCCATGGCCGAAAAGGCTGCAGAACTCGAGACCGAGACTCTTACCCGGACAAGGCTGTCCAGGAAAACCTCTGCCCCTTCTCAGAAGAAGGGCTCGGGGAAAAAGACCTTTTACCCGAGGAAGACTGCTGCCTACAAAACCTACCCTCACTATCAGGCCTCTGCAGCTCCCCAACAGGGTCAGCAGGCCAAGGGGCAGGGTCATGGGCCCCGTAGGCAGAAGGCTCCCAAGCCTTCTACTCCGGCTCCTGCTCAGCAGGGAGGGTTTTTTTTTACTATTCCAGCTTAGCCTCTCCTCTCCAGGGCACAGGAGGTCGGCTGACCCTGTACGCAGACAGGTGGCCAGCCATCACAGGGGATACTTGGGTGTTAAGCATCATCCAAAGGGGCTATCTGCTCCACTTCACCCAGATACCCCCCTCCTACTTTCCAGGGGAGCCTCCAAGACCCCCTCTGCACAGAAACTTACTCCTTCAGGAGTTGGAAGGTCTACTAAGGGACCAGGCAGTGGAACCGGTGCCTCACCACCTGGAAGGGCAAGGCTTCTACTCAAGGTACTTCCTGGTACCAAAAAGAACAGGAGGCCTCAGACCCATCTTCGATCTGAGAAATCTGAACAAGTTTCTGGAGAGGGAAAAGTTCAAGATGCTTACCCTTGGAATCTTACTGCCCTACCTCCAGCAGGGAGATTGGCTATGCTCCTTACCTGAAGGATGCTTATACTCACATCCTCATCCATCCAAGTCACAGACAATTCTTCAGATTTGTGGTGGAAGGAAAGCACTTCCAGTACAGAGTGCTTCCTTTTGGCCTCACCTCTGCCCCCAGGGTCTTTACAAAATGCCTGGCGGTGGTTGCGGCCTACCTCAGGAACCAGGGGATCTTTGTGTTCCCTTACCTGGACGACTGGCTTATCAGGGGCCAGTCTCCACAAGAGGCCAGGCAGACCACCTTCAGAACCATATCCTTGCTTCAGCACCTGGGGTTCGTCATAAACTTCCCCAAGTCCATTTTAGTCCCCTCACAGGACGTGGAGTTCATAGGGGCAAGATTGGATACCATCCATGCAAAGGCCTACTTGCCTGAGGACAGAGCTCACAGGCTGATAAAGTTGACCGGCCAGTTTCGGGCGAACTCTCTGGTCTCGGCCAGACACTTCCTCCGGCTCTTAGGTCACATGGCTTCCACCGTGCATGTCACCCCACATGCCCGGCTGCACATGAGGCCGGCTCAGTGGCACCTCAGGGCGCAGTGGCTGCAGGCCACAGGGAAATTGTCAGACAGAATAAAGGTGTCCAAACTCTTGGTGGACTCCTTACGCTGGTGGAGGCATCTCCCAAATCTGGTCAGGGGTGTTCCTTTTCAGGCCTCCCCACATACTCGGGTACTGACAACTGATGCTTCCCTGCAGGGCTGGGGGGCACACTGCCAGGGGGCCTGCACCCAAGGCCTGTGGTCTCCGTGGGAGGCCGCCCAGCAGATCAACCTGCTGGAATTGAGGGCCATTCGTCTAGCCTTACGGACTTTCTCTCAGATCCTGTCTCACCAGTCTGTCCTAGTTCAGACGGACATCAGGTAGCTATGTTCTACGTCAACAAGCAGGGAGGCAAAGGATCCAGACTTCTGTGCCTGGAAGCACAAGCTTTCTCCTCCTGGGCTGTCATGCAGGGCATGACCCTCAGGGTGGTCTATCTTCCAGGCCAGGAAAACTACCTGGCGGACAGGCTAAGCAGACTCCTGCAGCCTCACGAGTGGCAGTTGGATCCTCTGGTAGTTCAACAGATCTTTCTGGAGTGGAGTCTTCCGACCATGGATCTTTTTGCCAGTCCGCTGAACAGGCAACTACCCAGATTCTGTTCCAGGCAACCGCATCCCTTGCGAACAGCGCCAGATGCATTCCTGATCCTCTGGTCAGAGAACCTGCTGTATGCCTTTCCTCCCACACCTCTGGTGGCCCGGACTCTATTCAAAATCCAGCAGGACCGAGCTACAGTGATCCTGATAGCCCCCAGGTGGCCAAGGCAGCCGTGGTTCCCCCTTCTTCTGCAGTTGGCAGTGGATACTCCACTTCCTCTGGGGTTGCAACCCGACCTTCTGACTCAGGATCAGGGTCCCTCTTGCATCCCAACCTCAAATCCCTCAATTTGATGGCCTGGCTGCTGAAAGGCTAGTCCTTGCTCCCTTGCTCCTATCAAGGGATGTTGAAGAGGTGGTGTTAGCCTCCAGGAAGCATTCCACTAGGAAGGCCTATGCTCTGAAGTGGCGTAGGTTCTCTACTTGGTGTTCTCAACAGCAAGAGGACCCCTTCTCCTGCTCTGTCCAGGCGGTGCTACAATACCTGCTCCACCTTTCCAACCTGGGACTTCAGTCCAACTCTGTCCGGGTTCACCTCAGTGCCCTCTCAGCTCACCACTCGCCAGTGGATGGACAATCTCTCTCAGGCCACCCTCTGGTGTCTCGCTTTCTCAGAGGTCTGCTTCTGCTTAATCCTCCTATTTGTCCACCGGCCACCGAGTGGGATCTCAATGTGGTCTTGCAGCAACTGACTCGCCCACCTTTTGAGCCAATGGCAACCTGCCATTTATGTTTCCTCTCCTGGAAGGTGGTGTTCCTTGTGGCACTCACCTCGGCTAGGCGGGTGAGTGAGCTTCAGGCCCTGGTCTCGGATAGACCATATACCAGGTTCTATAGGAACAGGGTAGTCATGCGGACTCATCCTAAGTTCCTTCTAAAGGTAGTGTCCACCTTCCACCTCAACCAGGAAGTGGTCCTCCCAACGTTCTTTCCCAGGCCGCACGCCAGTAGGGCCGAAACTGTCTTGTATACCCTGGATTGTAGAAGGGCGCT
The DNA here is from genome assembly GCA_033557465.1 of Ichthyophis bannanicus. Classification (NCBI taxonomy): domain Eukaryota; kingdom Metazoa; phylum Chordata; class Amphibia; order Gymnophiona; family Ichthyophiidae; genus Ichthyophis; species Ichthyophis bannanicus. Next base: position 281,106,858 of record CM066034.1, on the reverse strand, counting down.
GTCCTTTTACCTGGAATGTACGCAGGGGCTTAGAAGGGCTTCTCAGCTCTTCATTTCCTTTGACCCTAATAAATTGAGGTTGCCTGTCACTAAGCGTACATTGTCCATCTGGGTGGCAGACTGTATCGCCTGGGCGTACAGGGCAGCCGGCCTCTCCCTGGAGGGTCGAGTCACAGCCCACCAGGTCAGGGCGAAGGCTGCATCAGTAGCTCACTTCCGTTCTGTTCCATTGGCAGACATCTGCCGGGCCGCTACTTGGTCTTCAAGCCAGACTTTTGCGGACCACTACTGCCTTGAGAGGGAGTCCCGTAGGGACAGTGCTTTCAGGCAAGCGGTACTCCATAATCTCTTTGAGGTTTAGGCAACTCCTACCCTCCGGCCCTGGTGTTGGGCTACCTTTCAGGTGTGGTCTCAGAGAAGATTCTCTCACTGTTGCTGAGGCTCTAGAGGGAGCTCTATTTTTCAGCCTGGGTTCCTGGTAGCCCAGAGCTAGGGAGTCACCCATATGTGAGGACTGACTTCCTGCTTGGTCCTGGAGAAAGAGTAGTTACTCACCTGTAACAGGTGTTCTCCAGGAGCAGCAGGAATCAGTCCTCACGACCCTCCCTCCTCCCCTTGGAGTTGCAGTTGTATATAGTACATTTTCTTTTTGTGCTGTCTTTTAGCTATGTCATTAGACTGAGCAAAATGGCACCTTTGGGCTGGAAGGGAACCGCGCATGCGGGCCTGCATTCCCAAAGGCTTTCTTTGAAAGCTGGGGAAATGCTCCGCATGGGGGCTCCGTCGACGCCGACGTCACCCATATGTGAGGACTGATTCCTGCTGCTCCTGGAGAACACCTGTTACAGGTGAGAAACTACTCTTTCCTTGAGTCCTGCTAGACCAGTCCAGGGCATGCTTCTGAAACTATTGCTCTGTTCTGCTGTGGTACCCCTGAGTCCACCATGATTTTATCCTTGGCACTGCAGGCTCATCTTCTAGTAACATAGAAGCATGACTGCAAAAAAAGACCACATGGCCTATCTAGTCTGTCCTTCCATATTGACTACTACAAATAGACCCCTCTTTTCCCTTAGAGATCCTCTGTTTGTCACATGCTTTTTTGAATTCAGATACTGTCCTCATCTCTACCACTTCTAGTGATAGCCTTCTGTTTTGTACTTAGTTTGCTACTGTTGATTACTCATTGTTGCTCACATTTGAGGTTGTGTGAGGCTTAGACTGTATCTCCCATCTGCTTTGAGATGAATACTGAAGGGACATCTGGTGGCTGAGCCAGATAGAGGCATAGGAGTGATGTCATTAAAACCTGGGCTTTTCATTGGTTCTTTGTCTCCACCAATCTGCTGGTAGGGGAACACAACCCACTTGTTTGGACTGGTCTAGTAGGACTCGAAAGGACATAAAGGTGACATTTTACTTACCAATTAATGTCCCATGCTTCCAATTCTCCAGGGTTAATAAGTGTGTATGGTTGCCAGCCTATGGCTTTATTCACAAGGATGTGTAATTCCAAAACATCGCTCGCACTAAATAGGTAGCAGTGCCTTCTAACACCTAGAACTGTGTAATGACATCATGCAGACATACTCTCATGTCTAATTGCTTAAGTAATGTATCTTTCTCTTGTGTACTTCCCCCTTTTAATTCTTTCTAAACTAATGAAAGTTGGAAAAATTATACAAAAGAGGTCAAGCATGCCTGTCTGTCTAGGGGCAAAGTAACTCTGAAAATGGAATGAAATGGGATGAAATGTGGCATGTGGGGAAAACGTTAAAAAAGAAAAGTGTTAAAATGGGAGGAGGAAAGTTCTGGAGAGAGAGTCCCACCCCTCCAGAAAAGAGGAGTTCCAGCTTCTATATCATATAAACTTTCACACTGTGAGCCATAACAGCTGGGCTGACCTGTCTACTAGGCAAATGAGGCTCTGCCCTAGACAGTCCTGATGTGCTGCCCCCAATGCGTCATGTGCAGTCACCACATCACCTCTCTGACATCCAGCCTCTCACTGAAGCTTGATGGGCGGCACGTCAATCACCCCTTTGAAGCCGTGGCAATCATTAAAGCACATATTCGTGCACTTGCATCCTGCTGCTCCTGCCCCCTCCAACAGGAAGTCAGAGGGGGCAGCAGCTGCAGGCCATGAGTATGTGCATGTGCTTTAAGGCCTGCCACTGCTTCAAAGAGGTGATTGCTGTGCTGCCCGTCAACCCCTGGTGAGAGGCTGGATGTCGGGGGCAGCGGGGTGTCACATCGGGCCATCCCAGGGCAGCAAGAACCCTTGGGCTGCCCCTACAAAGCAGTTGGGGAATTTCTCCTTTCAGACTGCTTCTCCCTGTTATCTGTACTTACAACCCCCAAATACTACCCTTCACAACTGCCCTACCACCCTCCAAATGCTCTCTGAACTCTCTAAACTATCCTTCCACAACTGCTCCCCTCCCCACCTACCTTCCCATGCAACTGCATTACCATCCTGTAAAAACTATCCCTACTTTAAAAGCTATCCTCTAAAATTTGCCCATCACCATGCAAACTGCAGCAGCCCTGCAAAATTTACTAATTCACTCTCTCTTCCCCCCCCCCCCTCTCCCCCGATTGCAAATAATTCTCTTTGATTCCTTTAGTCCAGGGGTGGGCAAGTCAGGTTTTCATGATGTCCCTAATGAATATTCATGAGATCTATTTGCATCCACTGCCTTCCATTGTATGGAAATAGGTCCATGAATATTCATTAGGGACATCATGAAAACCTGACTGGTCTGCGGCTCTCCAGGACCGGACTTGCCCACCCCTGCTTTAGTCATTCTGACTTACGTTTCATTTTCTTCTGCGGACTATTGACTTCGTACGCATAGCAACCAATAAGAAAACTGTATGATTGACAACTGATCTGTCACGTGAGCAAGGTCAGATTAAAACACTGGAAAACTGCACATATATTTTGAGTTCAAATGTGTGGAGAGCAGGGGGCCCTGTGAGATGTGCTCAAAACTTAGGAGGTTAGGATGTCGATTAGTCTGGCTTTTTTTCTGGATTTAACATTATTTTGCCTCAATGTTTAGAAGGTGGAAGGATAGCTAATGTGTCTAGACATTTTTCCGAGTTCAAGCCTCTATTAGCCCGTTAGACCAGTCCAAATGAGTGGGTCATGCTTCCTTGCCAGTAGGTGGACAGACTGGAGCATCTTTCAATATCATCTAGTAGTATAAAACCACTGGTGCAACACTGAAAGGAGCCAACAATTGTCTGTCTCCAGCAGTTTCTAAGGTATGTGTAAACTTTTGCAGCACTGCAGATAGGCCTTGACTCCCTCTGCCCAGATTATGATGCAGTGGCCTAGAATGGAGTCCAGTAGGGCCACCTGGAGTGATATGTCCTTTTGACTCTCTTGAGCTGACAATCACGTGGGATTCCGTGCTGTTTCCTGTGGATTACTAACTCCTGGTGCACTAAAGAGGAGCAGGTGGACCCTGTGGGGTCCTCAAAAGGGCCAGTAAGTTGGGCCCAGGCCTCCTTTCCCTTTTGCTGTCTAATCTGCTTCCTAGATTCCTCCCCCCCCCCCCCCCAATGAAATCTTTTTTTTTCTACTTATATTTTTTGCTTGTAGTATTGCATCAGGCTGTATTTGGTTCCTGTTTTTTCGAATAAAGCAGCTTCAAAAACGGGTCTGTTGAGGCAGTGGGGCCTCTCAGGCTTCTGAAGGTGTTTTGGAGAAGCCCAGATTGGGTTTCCCTGACAGGCTTTAGGGACTCCCGAACCAAGATCCTTTTTTTACTGCATGACAGTGCCTTTGCTTTGCAGACATGCAGTCTATTAAAAAAAACATATTTTTTTTGTCAGGCTTTTATTGCATGTAACGTGCTTGCTGCTTTACCCATTGTGGGACCCACCAGGTCAGCTCCGTGGTGGACTCCTTTTGCCCCTAGTATCATGGGGATGTGAGGGCCTAAGATGTTTTTTCACATTGTTGGGGTACCAGTGCCTATTTGGGGCCTCCTTTTCTCCAGGACCAAGCAGGAAGTCAGTCCTCACTTATGGGTGTCATTGACGCTGATGAAGCCCCAGCGGAGCATTTCCCCAGCTTTCCATGAAAGCCTTTGGGAATGCTGGCACGCATGCGCAGTTCCCTTCCCACCTAAAGGTGCCATCTTACCTCAGTTCCTCGTATAGAACCGGAGTCTGCTGGACACGTAAGTCCTGTTGTCCTCGAGGACTCGCCTCCCCGAGTACCGACGTCGAGTCGGGAGCTGCTGCGTCACCCAAGCTGAATCTCAGGTTGACAGCCTTGGAGAGCAAAATGTCTGCCTTCATGGATCAGCAGCGGGCATTGATGGCCAGCCTGTCTGGCGCATCTGCCCCGACCACCGGGACATCGACTTCCAAGTCAACCCCGGAGACCGAGCCGATACTCGAGTCCTTTGCGGCTCGGAGTTGTCCTCAGTCGAGGTCTCCCTCGACCTCCCGTTCGGGACCGAGGATCTCGACGCCGGTGCCTCCGGCATCGGGGTGGGTGCCCAGGGGCCCCGTGGCGTCGGACCCCGACTCGACATCGGACGACTCTGCATGGGAAACCGAGGATGAGGAGTCTCCTGACACCTTTAAGACTCGGTGTGTCCCTTCGGACTCACCTGAGTCTGAACCCTGGAGTAGATCCCCTCCGGAGGATACTAGGTTCTCGGACTTTATCCGGGATATGGCCGCTGCCCTGGCTATCCCGGCTGACCCCGAGGAAGAGCCTCGAGCCGAGGAGCTCGATGCTCTGCAGTACAACTCTCCTCCGAAGGAGGCCTTTACTGTCCCGGTTCCTCTGATGCTGGAGCGGCTCCTCTTCCGGATGTGGGAGGCACCGGCCTCGGCGCCGGTTTTGAGCAAGCGAATCTATTCCATTTATCGGCTCCGCAAGAGTCCTGGCTTTCAGAAAGCACAGCTGCCGCACCATTCTATGGTTGTGGAATCGGCCATGCATCGTCTGAAAAGTCAGAAGATGCATTCCGCGGTGCCTCCCGGTAGGGAAGCCCGCAGCCTTGATGGAGTCGGCAGAAAGTGTTTTCAGGGCTCCATGCTTGCTTGCCGTGTCCAGACTTACCAGCTGTACATGGGCATGTATTTACGAGACCTGGCCAAGGAGTTGGCCGGGTTCTCTGCTGGTCTCTCCGGGGAACCCTTGCAAAGTTTTAAGTCCTTGTCTTCAAGGATACGGGAATGCTCTAAGTTCATGTCCTGCGCCGCCTACAATGGCTTCGAGGCTTCCGCCCGAGTAGCGGCAGCCGGCATCGCGGCTCGACGCCAGGCGTGGCTGCAGTCATCGGACCTCGAGCCATGGGTTCAGGACAAGTTGGTCGATGTCCCTTGCCGAGGTGAAAACCTTTTTGGCAAGCCTGTGGCCGAGAAGGCCGCACAGCTCGAGACTGAGCACCTCACCAGGACAAGGCTGTCCAGGAAGACCTCTGCCCCTTCACATAAGAAGAAGGGCCCGGGTAAAAAGCCCTTTTACCCGAGGAAGGGCACTGCCTACAAACAGTACCCACAATATCAGGCTGCCCAACCTACCCCACAGGGTCAGCAAGCCAAGGGCCGGGGTAATGGGCTCGGTAGGCAGACTGCCCCCAAGCCTCCGGCCCCTGCTCCCACTCAGCAGGGTGGGGATTTTTGACTCCTTGAGTACAGCCAATCCTCCCTTGCAGACCCAGCCCTGCACAGGAGGCCGCCTAGCCTTGTTCGCCCACCAGTGGCCCCTGATCACTCAGGACAGTTGGGTGCTGGACATAGTCCATCGAGGCTATGCCCTGCATTTTCACCAACTACCTCCGCCACACTTTCCAGGGGAACCTTTCAGGCCTCCCCTACATACAGCCCTTCTCCTCCAGGAGCTCAAGAGTCTGTTGCTGGACAAGGCGGTGGAGCCTGTGCCTCCCCACTTCCACGGTCATGGTTTTTACTCCAGGTATTTCCTGGTGCCAAAAAGAACTGGTGGTCTTCGACCCATTTTGGATCTCAGAAACCTAAACAAGTTTCTTGTGAAGGAAAAGTTCAAGATGGTTACTCTTGGAACTCTTCTGCCCTACCTCCAGCAGGGAGATTGGCTATGCTCTTTAGATCTAAAAGATGCTTACACTCACATCCTCATTCATCCAGACCACAGAAAGTACCTCAGGTTCATTGTGGGAGGAAACCATTATCAGTACAGGGTACTACCTTTTGGACTAACCTCCGCTCCCAGGGTCTTTACAAAGTGCCTGGCAGTGGTGGCAGCCTTCCTGAGAAATCAGGGCATCTTTGTGTTTCCTTACCTAAACGACTGGTTCATCAGAGGCCAGACTTCCCTGGAAGTTCAACAGGCCACCAACAGGACAATAAAACTGCTCCAAAAGGTGGGCTTTGTCATCAACTTCGCAAAGTCCACTTTGCTCCCCTCCCAGAACTTGGAGTTCATAGGGGCAAGGTTGGATTCTCAGCTGGCAAGAGCATTCTTACCAGTGGACTGAGCACAAAGGCTCATAGACCTCGCCAGCAAGTTTCTGCACAGGTCCCTAGTCTCTGCCAGACTCTATCTCAGGCTTCTGGGCCACATGGCGTCGACAGTACAGGTGACCCCCAATGCCAGGCTCAATATGAGACCTGCCCAGTGGTGCCTTCGGACTCAGTGGTCACAAGCCTCAGGAAGTCTCAGAGACAGGATCAGAGTGTCCCACCGTTTTCTGACCTCCCTCAACTGGTGGTTACAGCCCCACAATCTGCTGGTAGGGGTGCCCTTTCAGATTCCACCTCATACAGTGGTCCTAACCACCGATGCTTCTCTACAGGGTTGGGGTGCACATTGCCTAGACAAGTGCACCCAGTGCCTGTGGTCTCCTTGGGAGGCGTCCCAGCAGATCAATCTGCTGTAACTCAGAGTTCTCCGCTTGGCCCTAAAGGCCTTTACTGCTTCCCTGTCACATCAGTCTGTCTTGATCCAGACGGACAACCAGGTAGCCATGTTCTATGTCAACAAACAGGGCGGAACTGGTTCCCAGCCTCTTTGCCAGGAGGCCCAGGACCTCTGTTCCTTTGCCCTGAAGCACAACATGCTCCTCAGAGCAGTCTATCTTCCAGGCCAGGAGAATTCCCTGGCAGACAGATTGAGCAGGATTCTGCAAACACACGAGTGGCAGCTCCATCCCTTAGTGGTTCAAAAGATTTTCTTGAGATGGGGGCTTCCCTCCATAGACCTGTTTGCCAGTCCACTGAACTACCAGCTGCCAAGGTTCTGCTCCAGGCAACCGCATCCACTGAGAGTAGCAGCAGATGCTTTTCTGATTCCCTGGACTGAGGGCCTGCTCTATGCGTTTCCTCCCACCCCTCTGGTGGCCCGAACACTGTTCAAGATTCTCCGAGACAGAGCCTCAGTCCTCCTGGTAGCTCCCAGGTGGCCCAGACAGCCTTGGTTCCCCCTCCTGCTTCAGCTGGCAGTGGATCTGCCTCTGGGATTGCAACCCGACCTCCTCTCTCAGGATCAGGGCTCCTTGCTGCATCCCATTCTCAAAGCTCTCAATCTGATGGCATGGAGGTTGCAAGGGTAGTGTTAGCTCCCTGGGACCTGCCTCCAGAAGTTGAGGAAGTTCTCCTAGCCTCCAGGAAACAATCCACTAGGAAGACCTATGCTCTCAAGTGGAAACGGTTCTCTGTGTGGTGTCAGCTACGTGCTGAGGATCCTTTCTCCTGTACTGTGCCTGTAGTGCTTCAGTACCTGCTGCACTTGTCCAATCAGGGTCTCAAGTCCAACTCTGTGTCCACCTCTCTGCTTTGGCAGCTCACCACTCCCTAGTTGAGGGCCATTCCTTGTCTGTGCACCCTTTGGTGTCTAGGTTTCTCAGGGGCTTGCTTCTGCTCAAGCCTCCCCTACTACGTCCTGCTCCTGACTGGGAGCTAAATGTGGTCTTGCAGCAACTGACTCGCCCACCTTTTGAGCCTGTGGCTACTTGCCCTCTGCGCTTCCTTTCCTGGAAGACTCTCTTTCTGATAGCCCTTACTTCGGCTAGGAGAGTGAGTGAGCTTCAGGCCTTGGTCTGTGATAGACCTTACACCAGGTTCTATAAAAACAGGGTAGTCCTCAGGACTCACCCTAAGTTCCTTCCTAAGGTTGTCTCCTCTTTCCACCTCAACCAGGAGGTGGTTCTTCCTACTTTTTTCCCTAGGCCTCATGCAAGTCAGGCTGAAACAGTTCTCCATACCTTGGACTGTAGGAGGGCCTTATCCTTCTACCTTGAGCGTACGAAAGGTCACAGGAAAGCTTCTCAGCTCTTCCTTTCTTTTGACCCCAATAACTTGGGGAGGCCTGTGTCCAAACGTACCTTGTCCATCTGGGTGGCTGACTGTATCACCTGGGCTTACAAGGCAGCTGACCTTCCTTTGCAGGGTAGGGTCACGGCCCACCGTGTGAGGGCAATGGCTGCATCAGTGGCTCACCTCCGCTCTGTTCCATTGCAAGACATCTGCAGGGCTGCTACTTGGTCTTCAAGCCAGACATTTGCAGCCCACTACTGTCTGGAGAGGGAGTCCCGTAGGGACAGTGCTTTTGGCCAAGCAGTACTCCGGAATCTCTTTGAGGTCTAGGCAACTCCTGCCCTCCTGCCCTCTGGTTGGGCTACCTGTGGAGGTTGTGTCCTGGCAAAGCTTTTCCTTGCTGCTGAGACTAGAGGGAGTTCTCTTGTTCAGCCTGGGTTCCTGGTAGCCCAGAGCTGGGGAGTCACCCATAAGTGAGGACTGACTTCCTGCTTGGTCCTGGAGAAAGAGTAGTTACTCTCCTGTAACAGGTGTTCTCCAGGAGCAGCAGGAATCAGTCCTCACTACCCTCCCTCCTCCCCTTGGAGTTGCAGTTGAACATAGTTTAATTTTTACATTTTTGTGTGCTGTTCTTAGCTATGTCATTTGACTGAGGTAAGATGGCACCTTTAGGCGAGAAGGGAACCGCGCATGCGTGCCAGCATCCCCAAAGGCTTTCATGGAAAGCTGGGGAAATGCTGCGCTGGGGCTTCATCGGCGTCGATGACACCCATAAGTGAGGACTGATTCCTGCTGCTCCTCGAGAACACCTGTTACAGGTGAGTAACTACTCTTTCCCAGTCTACACATATATTGTCTGCAGGACAAGTGGCTCTCGCAGAGGACCTCTGTGGTGCCTTACAGAGGGCTTTGGGAGTACCAGCCTGGTCAGCAAGGTCTGGTGGGACCTTTGAGACCACAGGAGAGCCACTCAGTTTGCGGGGTGGAGCAGCTGTTGAAACAACTCCTCTGCTGTTTTTGAGTTTTTTGGCTGCATAGCAATCCCTTCAAAGGGGGTCCAGGGTCCCAACCTTCCTTGGAGGAATTCAGGTCTTCAGTTGGAACAACCATGGCTATTCCAGGAGCTAAATGCCCCGTCACACCTATTCTCCCTGGTGTTGCTCTGGAAGGCTAGCCTTATTCCCTATAGGGATTGGCTGGGATGCAGAAGAGCATCCCTCTTATGTACGAGGTGATTCTGAGGAGGAAGGGGAGATTCCGCACATGGAGAGCAAGGAACCATCAGTGATCTATCTTTTTCACTGGGGCAATCTCCTGCTGCTAGCACGAGATGCTGTGTTTGCCATAAGGCTCAAAATGCCTGCTGCTTTCCCAGGAGATTCCTGTTCTGGAGCATTTCGGATGTCTGTCCGAGTTCTTCCCATTACCAGAACTCTTGGAGCAGCTCCTGGTCTCAGTAGGAAAATCTGGATTTGGCCCTCAAGGAGCAAAGGACCCTGGCCTGGTTATATCCTTTGCCTCAGGACAAGCTGGATTAAATTTGGGCCACCTCAGGTAGATGCCCTTGTCACAGCAGTGTTGACGCGTGTGCCTATTTCAGTGGAAGATAGTGTTGCGCTTATGGAGGTTCATGAAAGAAAGGTAGAGACCCTCCTACAGAATGCCTTAATGGCCTCTATCTTGGCCTCCGCCCTTTGTGCTGGCCTCAAAGCCAGGTACCTTTTGGACAGCCCTGAGGCTACCATGCTGGAATAGGTTGCCACATTTGTGGCTGACACTTCATAAGATCTGATCAGAGTGTCCTCCAGATCTATGGTGGCAATGGTTGTGGCTAGACAATGGCTTTGTCATCACAACTGGTCAGTGGATGCAGCCACCAAGTTACAACTTGGCCACTCCCCTTTTGGGGCTGGCTGCTGTTTGGAGAAGATTTTGAAAAATTGGAGAAGGACTTGGGTGAGATCTGTCCTCAGAGGCTTCTGGAAGACCGACCTAAAGATGCTCATTTAGCCTCTTGGACGTCTTGCGCAGCCTGGAGGTGCCAGAGGACATCCAAAGGCTCTAACTCGGTCTATTTCCCCTATGACTTGCTTGGCAGTTAAGATTTAATGCAAAGAAATGCAGTGTCATGCACTTGGGAAGCAGAAATCCAAGGGAATTGTATGCAATAGGGGGCAAGAGATTGGTGTGCACGGACCAGGAGAAGGACCTTGGAGTGATTATTTCTGATAATCTCAAGGTGGCGAAACAGTGTGACAGGGCGGTGGCAGAAGCCAGAAAGATGCTATGTTGAATGCAGAGAGAAATTACCAGCAGAAAGGAAGATGTACTAATGCCACTGTACAAGTCGCTGGTGAGGCCTCACTTGGAATATTGTGTTCAGTTTTGGAGACCGTATCTCACAAAGGATGTAAAAAGACTGGAAACGGTTCAGAGGAAGGCGACCAAAATGATTTGGAGCCTGCATCAGAAGGCTTATGAGAAGAGACTTGAAGTCCTAAATATGTACACTCTGGAAGAGAGGAGGGACAGGGGAGATATGATTCAGACCTTTAAATACCACCCTCGTGGCCTCGCCAGCCTTGGTTCCCGCTCCTGCTGTTGATGGAGCCTCTTGTTCCCTTGGGCTCTGCCCCAAGTCTGCTGACACAGGAAGAGGGGCGGGTGCAACACCCGAACCTAGCCTCCTTATCCCTCACAGCCTGGCAGCTGAACTGGTCTCCCTAGCCCCTCTGGCCCTTCTGGAGAGGGTAGAGGAAGTTCTCCTTGCCTCGAGGAAGGACTCCACTGGACGAGCCTACGCCTTCAAGTGGAGACGCTTCTCAGTCTGGTGCTCAGAGCTCCAGATCGACCCCTTCTCGTGCCCAATTCGATAGATTCTCCAGTACCTCCTCCATCTCTCAAAGGAAGGGCTGAAGTCTAACTCCGTCAGGGTACATTTGAGTGCCATCTCGGCGAATCACCTCCCTATCGAGGGGAAGCCCCTCTCGGGGCAGCCGTGAGTCTCCCGCTTCATGCAGGGTCTCCTGCTCTCCAAGTCACCTATCCGCCCTCGCCTGGCGGAATGGGACCTGAATGTGGTGCTCATGCAGCTCACCCATTCATCTTTCGAACCAATGGTGACTTGCTTGCTCCGGGATCTATCCTGGAAGGTGGCACTGACCTCGGCCTGCTGAGTCAGTGAGCTCCAGGCTCTCGTGGCTGATGCCCCTTACACCAGGTTCTTTCGAAATAGGGTGGTCCTAGTGGGGTGGAGCCATCCGCGGAGCAGAATGGCTGCATAGAATCACAGCTCCTGTTGTCATTGAAGAATCCTGAGCCTCTCTCCTTCAAATTTGATATTAGTGGTCGCACAGCTGTTGCAAAAGATGTGGGAGATGTCGGTGTTGAACCCGACACACCTTGAATTTCAGCAGGGGACCAGGTCGGCGCTGAAGCGCTCTAAGCAGGAGGTGGGCTCCCCACAGAAAATGGTGACAACTGAAAAGGATGTGGCGGTGGACGGTCTTCAAAATATTGTCGGAATTGAAACAAGTTAGAGATGATAGCTGCAAATGCAACTACTCTTGGGCAGCTGCAAGAAGACTTATGCACAGTTAAGGAAAACTTGTCGGATATAAACACACATCTGAATACAGTGGAAGCGCAAGTGAAAAGACAAGACAGTTTGCTTATGCAGTTGGGGCCTCTCATGAAATATGAGATTGCAGACCTGCTATTAGTAATCTGTGAACTTTCATTAAAATCATCTGTAATACCTGAAGATTGGAGGATCGCCAATGTAACGCCAATTTTTAAAAAGGGTTCCAGGGATGATCTGGGAAATTACAGACCGGTGAGCCTGACGTCTGTACCGGGGAAAATGATAGAAACCATCATAAAGAACAAAATTACACAGTATGTAGATAGTCATGGCCTAATGGGAGACAGCCAACATGGCTTTAGATAAGGAAGATCTTGTCTTACTAATCTGATATGTTTTTTTGAAGGTGTGAATAAACAGGTAGACAAAGGTGAGTCGGTTGATATAGTGTATCTGAACTTTCAGAAAGCCTTTGACAAGTTCCCTCATCAGAGACTTTTGGCAAAACTCAAAAGTCATGGGATGGTGATCACAGAACAACTGTTTCTGACTCAGCCCGGTTCCAAGATGGCGGATGAGTAGACGCCGGCCGTAGGAGTGCGGAGAGGTAGAGAGTGAGACGCTTTGCTCATGGGGAAGAAGAGGAAGCAAACTACATCGAACCCCCCGGTTTCCTCGACACCCTCCGGAGGCTCGGCGCAACCCGCAATTGTTTCCTTTTGCATACCTCGTTCGGCGGACATTTATTTATTTTTATTTATTTAGCAAGCATTTGTAGCCCGCTCCTTCCAGCGATCAGAAGCGGGTAGGATTACTATTGTGAAACTGCCGAATCAAGGCAGGTACAAATTTTGTTTACATACAGATTGTCAGAAAAGCACATCATACAGAGTTAACACTTCTTAGCTATGGGGGAGTTCATTTACATATATACATAAATACATATATACAGGATAATCTTCTTGGACACAGTGGTCAGGGGCTGCTCCATCGTATCCCTTGTGTGGGACTGCTTCAGCGTATCCCTTGTGTGGGGCTGCTTCAGCGTATCCCTTGTGTGGGACGGGGGATCTGAGCAGTGACGGTGTGGATCTTAGTCCCATCCAGCTGTTGCCGCCGCAACCCAGTGGAGGTTGAGAGGAGGAAGTAGACACGGGAGTACCTCCGGGTCGGGAGGTCGAGTCCGTGTCGGGTGGCTCCCCCTCTCTAATAGCGTCGAGTCCTGGTGAGCAGTTTGGTGGAGCGGCGGAGAAGGCTCGTTCCAATGAAGGGGACCCGGGAGGTGCCCGAAGAAAGAACATTCCGCCAGGAACCGAGGAGATGCGGGTGATATGCGGCTTGAAGAAACCAGCTAAAGTGACGCTAGACTGCTTATGGGAAGCAATCTCTTCTCTCCAAAGCTCTCTTGCTCCAGTGGTGGGTGCACTATCTCAGGAGTTTAAAGGTCAGTGTTGTGGAAGCAAAGTATGCTGAGCAGGCTGACAAGTTGGCAACACTTGAGACAAGAGTGGAAGGTTTCTCCTGATGCCACAAGATAATTTACCACCTATTGTTAGGGTTCAGTATGTGGCTATTGATTCTGGGTCTGTGGTTGAGGGGGGACCGGGGGGGGGGGGGTCGGACCGGGCCAATTGGAATTGTCTGATTTCTTAGAAAGTTCCTTGGAAGTTGTGACTAGTAGGGCTACCTTGCTAGTCAGCTTTGCCTTTGAAACTGATCGCAATGCTGTCCTTAGGCTTTATTTCCATAGGATGTCTCTTTCCCAGTTTATGGGTTCAAAAATTTCATTGTTTCCTGATTTGTCGAGGGACACCCAGAAGAGGCGGAAAGAGTTCCTGGCTTTATGCCAGAGAGCTACTGCCCTGGGTGCCCAATTTAAATTGAGGTATCCATGTAAATGTGTATTATATCAGACTAAGAATTTCCTTTTTTTTGAACCTGAAAAACTGCTTCAATTTCTTCAGGCGAGGGAACGGGGGAGATGGGTAGCTCCTGTATTGGCTGCCGTGTGATTTAGCTTTGCTCATAAGATGAATGGGAGACTCCTATGTTATTTCTTGTTTTGGAACCTTATTGAGGTTGTCTTATTGGGGACTAATTTAGTAATATGGGTATGCTTTTTTCTTGTGGGTAATTGGATTTATTTCCTGTCTTTTGATTGTACTTGACAAGTTATGTATTTTCTTGGTGTAAAATTGTAAATTGATTAAATAATAAATTTAAAAAAAAAGTCATGGGATAGGAGGCAATGTACTGTTGTGGATCGGGAACTGGTTAAAAGATAGAAAGCAGAGGGTAGGGCTAAATGGCCAATTTTCCCAATGGAAAAAGGTGAATAGTGGAGTACCCCAGGGATCTGTACTGGGTCCGCTACTATTTGACATATTCATAAATGACCTGGAAATGGGAATAACTAGTGAGGTTATCAAATTTGCAGACGACACAAAACTGTTTAAAGTTGTTAAAACCCAAGAGGACTGTGGAAAACTGCAGGAGGATCTGGATAAATTGGAAGACTGGGCATCCAAATGGCAGATGAAATTTAATGTGAACAAGTGCAAAGTTATGCACCTAGGAAAGAACAACCCACACTATGGTTACACGATGCAAGGTTCCACATTGGGAACCACCACACAGTAAAAAGATTTAGGAGTCATCGTGGATAACATGTTAAAACCCTCCGCCCAGTGTGCAGCGACGGCCAGGGCCAGATTTACCTTGAGTGAGGCCCTACGCCAACAAAAATTGTGGGCCCCCAGAAAAAATAAAAACGAGATCAACTTACCAAAACAGAAATGGCAATAGATGTATAGAATTGCCTGACATAAAGAGGCAATAGGGACAAAATCAGCATCGGAATTCAAGAAATACATTAAAAAAGACATATTCCAGTTAATAAATTCAAAATAAAAGGTATTTTTCTACTTTCTGTTTGGGCATTTTTTCAGTTGCAATTGCTCCAGTCACTTTCTTCTGGTTTCTTCGTGTCTTCTGCTAGCTATCCATTTGTCCTTTCTTCTCTTTTAGATGTTTACCATTCTCTCTCTATTTCTGCTTTAACATACTGATTGTTTCCCTTTTGCTCTTTCCCCCAATTCTTTCCTTATTCCTTTATCATCCATTTAAATTTCACCCTTCCATTTTCAAGCCCCTCTTACTCTCCCAATACCCAGCCCATCATAGACTTTTCTTCCACACAAAATATTTTTCCCCTCTCCATTCTCATTCCCCATCCATTCTAGTCCTCCCCCAAAATCAGTTCCCTTATAGTTCTAGACCCACCCAGCATCCACTCCCTTCTAGTCCCATTCTCCCATGCCCCACATCAGCCCATTTCCAGTCCTATTCTAGCTCTTCATCAGCCCATTTCCAGTGCTAGCCTTCACATCACAGGCCATTTCCAGTCCTAGTCCCCCCCCATCACAGCCTATTTCCAGTCCTAGCCCCCACCATCACATCCCATTTGCAGTCCGAGTCCCCCTGCACCATCACAGCCCATTTCTTTCCAGTCCAAGTCCCCCCCCCCCCATAGCCCTTTTCCGGTCCAGGTCCCCCTCCCCATCACAGCCCATTTCTTTCCAGTCCAAGTCCCCCCCCCCCATAGCCCTTTTCCGGTCCAGGTCCCCCCCCTTCACAACCCATTTCCAGTCCACGTCCCCCCCCCCCCATATCCCTTTTACTTTTTAGGTTGGCCCCCCCTTTTCACTGCCCTTTTCTTTCCTGTCCAAGTCCCCCCCCCCATAGCCCTTTTACAGTTCAGGTTCCCCCCCCCCCCATATCACAGCCCATTTCTTTCCAGTCCAAGTCCCCCCCCCCCCCCGCCCTTTTCCGGTCCAGGTCCCCCCCCCCATCACAGCCCATGCAGTCCTTGGCCCCATGCAGTCCTTGGCTCCCCAATGCCCTTTAACCTTTCCCAGCATTCGCGGCTTCACAGATACAGCCGCCAGCGTGAAGGAAGAGGCTCTTCACACTGGCGGCTGTACAGAGGGAGCCGGGGCCTCACGCGAGCTTACCTGGCTCCCTCTGAAGCCCTGCGGTGTGTGGGCCGGCCCCGGGTGGGCCCTTGCCAGCTGTGGGCCCTACGCCATGGCATACATGGCGTATAGGTAAATCCGGCCCTGGCGACGGCCAAGAAAGCAAATAGAATGCTAGATATCATAAGGAAAGGAATGGAAAATAAAACAAAGGATATTATAATGCCTCTGTATCATTCCATGGTACAACCACACCTTGAATATTGTGTGCAATTCTGGTCGCCGTATCTTAAAAAGGATATAGTATTAGAAAAGGTACAGAAAAGAGCCACCAAAATGGTAAAGGGGAAGGAAGGATATCTCTATGAAGAGAGGCTACAAAGGTTAGGGCTCTTCAACCTGGAAAAGAGACGGCTGAGGGGAGGTATGATAGAGGTCTATAAATTAATGAATGGAGTGGAACGGGTAAGCGTAGATCGATTGTTTATGCTATGAGAATATAGAAAGACTAGGGGACATGTAATGAAGCTACAGGGTAAACTATTTAAGACAAATAAGAGAAAATATTTTTTCACTCAACGTGTAATCAAACTCTGGAATTTGTTACCGGAGGATGTAGTAAGAGCTGTTAGTGTAGCTGGGTTTAAAAAAGGTTTGGACAAGTTCCTGGAGGAAAGGTCCATAAACCATTATTAAAAAGGGACCCAGGATATCAATGCTTGACCCAATACAAGCATTGTGGAACCTGTGTCTTTTGGGGATACTGCTAGGTATGTATGACCTAGATTGGCCACTGTTGGAAACAGGATACTGGGCTTGATGGACCTTGGTCTGACCCAGTATGGCATATCTTATGTTCTTATGTGTAGCAACTCTGGAGAGCCAAATGGAGGAGCAGAACAACCGAGCAAGAAGAAAAAACATTCAAATGATTGAAGTGTCAGAAGGTGCAGAAAGTACAGACCCGATAGGATACCTAGAAAAGATGATACCGGAGTTGTTGCAAATTACATTTGTGAAACCATTTGAATTGGAACGTGCCCATCGGGTCCCCCTCAAATAAGGCAAATACCACCAGATATCCGAGGCCAATCGTCATGAAAGTGCTCAGATATCCTCAGGTACTGCAGATTTTGCAGACTGCCAGAATACGTACATTGCTGCAAATACAGGGACATAAAGTTACCTTATTTCCAGATCTTAGCAAACAAACAGTGGAGCAGCGGAAACAACTTCTGGCCTGCAGGCTGCTAATGCAAAAGATGCAGGCAAGATATGGACTGTACTACCTGGGGACAATGCGAGTGACGCTGCATAATACCACGTGGAACTTTGTTGATGTGGCAGTGTTGAGAGCCTTCTTACAAGAGAAAAGCTGCATGGAATCTTGACCTGATATGGACAAATGTGAGGGTAATACACATAGTCTCATTCCCTATGTTCAGAATATAAATGGTATAGGGGGATCAACAGAAATGTGTGGTTTGTGTAATGATGTATATGTAAAATACATGATGTTAGGGAATAGATCTGGGAATTATATTGGCTAAGTGAGAACTGATGATAGTGATGCTTATCTTGTAACAAACAAGTAAGTTAACAAGGTAGGCTTGTAACAAACAAGTAAGTTAACAAGGTAGGCTAGAGAAAATTGCACTGGAAATTACTAGGCAGGATAGAAAGGAATGGAATGACTGTGCGGAAAAGGAGGTTTACTGATGACAATGGTAGAACTGGGGGATCTATTCTGCATAGCGTGGATGGACTTTACCATACAACTGTTGTTAATAATAACTAGATGCTTGTGCTGATTGAACCGGTCCTATGGGACACCCGTTGTACAAAGGATAGGGAAAGGTGATTGGAGATGCTGCTCCACTCAGAAAAAAATGCAGATAAATAAAAATGGCTAGTAATTTAACTCTGCTCACTTTAAATGTGAAGGGCATCATAAACCCAATCAAGCATAAGAAAATGTTAATATACTGCCAACAGAACAAAGCAGATACCGTATATCTACAGGAAACACATTTATCTGCAAAGGAATCTTACAAGGCGATATAAAAAAATCTACCAAGTAGCCCTTGCAGCACCAGCCTTGAACAAAAAAGGTGGCGTATTGATATTGATACGAAAAATTCTCTTGCCGATAATTAAAGAACCTAAAGTAGACCCCAATGGGGGATGGGCTAGAGCTACCCTGCAATTGGATCAGAGTTTGTATACATTAATGAATATATATGCACCGAACAGGACGATCCTAGTTTCTTTGCACAAGTTGCTATGGAATTAACAGAAGTAGCATCCACGCATATAATCTTAGGGGGCGACTTTAATCTCGTGTTAGATCCCCTTATCGATCGGACGCCATATAAATCACTAGCAAAAGTTCAATCTCATGTAGTGATACAGGGCATGATGGAATCTTTGGGTTTAGTTGATCCATGGCGTTTTCTACACCCAAACGCCAGGGAATACACATTCTACTCTTCTGCATAATTCTCAGACCAGAATTGACTTTTTTTTCTCGTAACAAACAGATTGATCCCACAGCTGACCTCTTCTGAAATATATGCAGGAACAATATCAGATCACGCAGCGGTGTCCCTAACATTGAACAGGTATAGCTCAAGGCAGGTGCAGTCAAGATGGATACTGGTAGATAAAGATTTTTTGATCTACATACAGAATGAAATAAAAATGTTCCTTCAGTTCAACTTACCTTCAGACACATCAATCTGGGGATGGTGGGAAGCCTTTAAATCAACCTTAGGGCGCATATAACATTCTCAATACAGAAAAGAAAGATCAAAAGAAAGGAACTTGAGGAACTGGGCGCTCAAATAAAAGCGGGAGAACAACTTCTTGCTAGGAAAACTGACTCTATGGTCTTGTTACAGCTGCAAAAGTTAAGATACCAATATAACGCCATCCTCAGCTCAGATGCCCAGCGATGCATAAGAGCACAAAAAAGTAAACACTACCATGAAAGTAACTGAGCGGGGTCACTACTGTCTAAAGTACTTTAAAGCGAAGGAGGCAGCGACTCGCATCACAGCACTACAAGATTCAAATGGCAACCTTCTTATTAAGGATGAACAAATTTTGGAATGCCGCAGAGAATTCTATGCAAATCTTTATCAATCAGAGGTAGCATGGGACGCTAAATCTTTTGACGATTTGGTTTCCACTATTAGGGGACCAAAGCTGTCAGAGGCCCAAACACAGTCTCTTGAACAAGACATCAGGATAGTGGAAATTCAAAAGGCAATCAGACAGCTAGCTAAAGGTAAGGCATCAGGCCCAGATGGTATCCCGCTGGAATTCTGTCATAAATTTCAGGAACAGATATTGCCCATGCTGCAGATTTATTACAGTGGACTATATGATGAAGACCCGGAGGTGGGAGCCTTGGCAGAAGCTACTATTGTCATCGATCCGAAACCAGGGCAAGATCCTCAGAAGGTGGAAAATTATCGGCTCCTCTCTTTGTTGAATGCTGATTATAAAATTTATGCTAAAGTACTGGCCAGTAGGTTGGGCAAAGTACTGAACACATTTATCCACACAGATCAGTGTGGTTTTGTCTTGACTCAGGCCCAGTCAATATCACATCCACTTATTGGGTTGGCATTAGATGCCGAAAAAGCATTTGACAGACTAGAATGGCCTTTCCTGTTTCAGACACTGTGATGGTTTGGGATCAAGGAGAAATTTGTGAAAAGAATTTTGTTATATACTAAGCCTGCTGCACGAATTGCGGCTAATTCAGCACTCTCCATATCTTTCAAGTTATACAGAGGTACCAGGCAAAGCTGCCCTCTTTCGCCACTCCTCTTTAATATAGCACTAGAGCCGTTAGCCATAGCCATCCGACAAAAGGATGTTGAGGGGATTGAGCTCAAAGGTTGTCAGTGCAAATTCTCAGAATACGCAAATGACCTTTTGCTATTCTTGAAACCCAGCTCCTTGCCAACAGTGCTACAAATTATTAAGCACTCAGCAATATCAGGATACAAAGTGAATTTGGCAAAGACAACAATAATCCCACTCAATTCTTATGTTAATCTATTATTGCTTCAAGATTATCCATTCCAGTATGCACAATCCTTTTTTAAATACTTGGGATCATGTATGGATGCACGATGCAAGAAACAATGAATCGGAATATAAGTGTGTGTATTAAGATTGTGAGTGATTGCAATGCCAAATGGACTCCGTTATATTTAACTTGGTGGGTGCAGGTTGGAAACCATTAAAATGGTTATAGTTCCCAAAGTCATTTATATCTTAAGTATGATCCCAGTGTTCCCTCAAACGTTTTATAAAATGTTGAACAAACTATTGTTGGCATTCTTATGGCGAAACAGTGTTCCTAGGATTGCAGCGTGGAAACTGAGATTACCCAAGGAGAAAAGTGGGGTTCACTTCCCAGAGTTTTATCGGCTACATATAGCCTCACTACTTAAACAAGGAGTCCAATGGACCATTGAAGGAGACCTAAATGATAGTACCATGTGGTTGCGTGTGGAACAGGCCATGAGTGCTTATCGGGATGTCTAGGAATCCAAAAAGCTTGTTGAGTAATAGCAGGATGCATTGAGGGTGCTAAAGATCATGCGTTATATATACTCATATAGCTGAACCTGCGGTTGCTAATTGGTGGGAGACCTATGATATGGAAGAAATGGTTGGAGTGTGGTATTAGAACACTTGGGCAGCTGATTCATGATAACAAATATAAATCCTTTGAAGCATTGAAACAGGAATTTGGATTTCCGGTATGCCTATTTCAGTGGTACCAGTTAAGAGACTGTCTAAGCAAGGCAGGATTGTCTCCATTGCAGCTCCGACCCGGTTGGCCTCTCTTGCAGAGATTTCAAGAAATGCATAGTAGTATGCATTTAATATCAAAATTCCTCGCAATGCTGTGTTCGGGCACAAGAAGACATTATACAGGAACTCAGCTAATATGGATGGCGGAGGCTAGAGAACCTTAATACCCCAAGATGTGGGACACCTGGGGGCCACAAATACGAATTACTAGAGCAGCTTCTCTTACGCAGTCGTTGTATTTTATGGCCCACTGGGCTTATATAACTCCCTTGAAAATGGCAAAGTGGAAATCACAGCTAGGAAACCGGTGCTGGTCTAGTATGATAGATATTGGAACACTATCGCATATGATATATCATTGTGCTAATTTGTAAGTATACTGGAAAATAGTTTGGAAGCGCATCTCTTGTCTCCTGGGTATAAAAATACCTATTACGTATCAAATTGTAGTATATAAATCCATGGTGGAACTAACTATGCTGAAAAAGCAAGATCACCAACTACTAGACCTCATGATAAGCTTAGCAATAAAAGCAATTTTAGTTCATTGGAAGAACTTGGAGCAAGTAAACGTTGAGTACTGGTGGAACTTGCTCTGTTTACATCGATCATATGAAGAAGCTTATGTAATACAAAACCCTAGTTCTAGTAATCTGCTCAAAAAATGGGATACCCTTAATAAATTCATGAAACTCTCATAATCAAATACATGTATATTAAGGTGATTCAGTAGAGCGGCACTCAGTGAAAGTACAGATGTGGATGGTAGGTGTAACTTTCCTATGAAGTAGTGGACAATTCGGTGTATCACTGGAGTATAGGAGTTTAAGAATCTAACGGCGAGGCGTGGCGTTGGATCGGTTTAGACCAGCTATGTTCTGTTGAGGTTATGATTTATTCTGTTATATGTTTGATGTATAATTAAATGTGTATGCAACAAAACAATAAAAAGAAATAGTAAAAAAAAAAAAAAAAGAAATAAGGTGGTCCTCCGTACCCGCCCTAAATTCCTGCCTAAAGTTGTCTCGGACTTCCTTCTCAACCAGGAGATAGTCCTGCCGACTTTCTTTCCGAGGCCCCACGCCGGCCAGGCGTCGGCGGCTCTCCACACCCTCGACTGCAAATGGGCTCTCACCTTTTACTTGCAGCATATCCAGACTAATCGCAAGTCTTGCCAGCTCTTTGTGACCTATGATCCCAATAGACCGGGACAGGCAGTCACAAAACGCACCCTCTTAGTTTGGGTGGTGGACTGCATCACGTTCGCCCATACGAGGGCGGGCATCCTGCTAGATTGTCGAGTTACCGCGCATGGGGTCTGGGCCAAAGCGGCCTCTGTGGCCTCACTACGCTCCGTGCCCTGATGGACATCTGCCGGGCAGCGACCTGGTCTTCCACGAACACCTTCGCTGCTCACTACTGCCTGGAGAGGGAGTCCCGTCTGGACAGCGCCTTCGGCCAGACTGTACTCCATAACCTGTTCAGGGTATAAGCATCTCCTGCCCTCCGACCCTTCTTCACGGCTACTGAGGGCTTCACCCCGAGAGCTCGGGCTCCTTCGGGCTTCTGCTCCTGCTCACGGCCTCGTGGAGGCATTTTTGGTTACAGGTTCGGTAGCCTGTAGCTGGGGAGTCCATAAGTGAGGACTGACTTCCTGCTTGTTCCTGGAGAAAGCGTAGTTACTCACCTGTAACAGGTGTTCTCCAGGGACATCAGGAATCGGTCCTCACTACCCTCCTGCCTCCCCGATGAGTTGCTAGATCTTTGTCCTTCCCTTGCCATCTGCTTGGTAGGGCTCGAGCTAAGGGACCTGACTGAGCAAGATGGCATCCTTGGGCGGGAAGAGGACCATGCATGCATGGCAGCAATCCCAAAGGCTTTCTTTGAAAGCTGGGGAATTGCTCTGAGCAGGCTCTATCGGTGCCGATGTCACCCATAAGTGAGGACTGACTCCTGCTGTCCCTGGAGAACACCTGTTACAGGTGAGTAACTACGCTTTCACTGAAAGGGTGGTGGATGCTTGGAATGCCCTCCCGATGGAAGTGGTGCAGGCAAACACTGACAGTTCAAAATGGCATGGGACAGACACAGTGGATCCCTCAAAATAAAATAAGCATAACTTTCTCTTATATATCTGAATAAATAGGGGTGAACTACATGGAGCAGTGGGTACACCCCTAAACAAAGGCATGGGGAGGGGTGACCTGCACGGAGCGGCAAGTGCACTTACTGTTGCCACCTTGCTGGGCAGACTAGATGGACCATACTGTTCTATCTCCAGGAACAAGCAGGAATAAGTCCTCACATATGGGTAAGTCGGAACCGACGGAGCCCGTGCGGGAAAGCTCCCCAGCTTTTCAGATGAAAAGCTTTTGGGGCTTCCCACAGCGCATGCGCGCTGCCTTCCCGCCTTCCTTACCAGCTCTCTTCAGTTTCTCTTTTTCCGCAGAGCCAGCAGGTCGTGTTCCTGTCACCGCTGAAGAAATTGTTATTTTAATTTGTTTCTTTTGACCGCGTACCTGCCTTCCCCATACCAAAACCGGTACTGCCGGTCTCTCTCTCTTTCTTTTAAAAAAAAAATAAAAAAATCTTTTTTTATTTTCTCAGCACAGCTTGGTAACTTTTGTTAGGCCTTCAGGCCTACACAAATTCTCCTCATGGAGAAACCAGCTCCTGGTTTTAAAAAGTGTACCAAGTGCAATGCTGTTATTTCTCTCACAGACACCCATGAATGGTGTCTTAAATGTTTAGGACCTGACCACTCCATACCGGACTGCCCATTCTGCTCCCAGATGTCTAAACGTGGTATGCAGAACCGGGCCAACAAGTTCCATGTGCTGTTTGCTTCAGATAATCCAGCATCACAGTCATCCAGGTCTTCCTCTCCGGATGGATCTCAGGTAACCAAACTTTCTGTGGGCAAATCCTCTAAAAGCAAATCTCTTTCAAAAGATCGAGAGGCTCTCAATCTTGAGTTCGAGGATTCTGCCCAGACCAAAAAACCCCGGCGGGAGGCTCCGGCCTCCAAAGCATCACCTATGGGGTTACAGGTTGACATCGATGGCACGGCCTCGACTGATCACCTGTTAGACTGCTCTGGGGTACCGGTCGATACCGGTACCGACATCCAGGCAGCAGTGGCGTCCATGGGCAATACTGTCCAGACCATGCAGCAGGCCGTTTTGGCTTTCATTAATCCTGCGACGCCCTCGGTACCGATTCCATCGGTACCGACCCCGGTTCCGGTATCCACACCGGAACCGAGACCATCGACTTCCAAGCGTCGATCGGTTCCGCTTGCTGGATTCAGGCTTTTGCCCGATACCAATCCCATGCCCGATACGCCTGATGTCGATATCGATCGGTACGCGTATCGTGCATTGCAAGCACAGAGAGAATACTCAGATTCTTCTGATGAGTTCAATTCCTCTGATGACTCTGCTGAGTTTGATCTTCCTGAGGAGCCCTCTTCTCTAAAGAGGAGGATGTCTCCTCCAGAGGATTTATCCTTTCAGGATTTCATTGTTGATGTAGCTAAAGCACTTTCTATTGCTACATCTGCTGAAAAGGAACCCAGATCAAAAAAATTGGATATTTTAGGATACTCTAAACCTCCTAAAGAGGCAGTTACTCTGCCTATCCATGAAATCCTTCAAGAACACTTGATGGATTTGTGGGAGACTCCTCTAACCCTGTCTCCTCATTCCCGTAGGTTGGACACCATGTACCGGGTCCCCCCTCCTCCTGGGTTTCAAAAGACTCAGCTGCCTCACCACTCCATTGTGGTGAAGTCTGCTATGAAGAAGATAAAGAGTCCTAAAAGGCATTCCTCTACCCCTCCAGGGCGAGAATGTAAGACCCTCGACTCTTTTGGTAGAAAGATCTTTCAGGCTAGTATGCTTATAGCCAGGATCAATTCTTACAGCCTTTATATGGGCATGTTTCTCAGAGAACTTGCCCTAAAGGTATGGCATTTAGCCCCCTTTATCCCTGAGGATAAAAAGGAGGACTTCACTACTCTGGTGACACAACTTTCAGAGGTCTCCAAGTTTTCCAACAGGGCAGCCTTTGATTCCTTTGAGGTTGCTGGCAGGGCTTCGGGAATCGCTATTGCAGCCCGACGTCTTGCTTGGCTCCAGGCTTCTGACCTAGAACCCTGGGTCATGGATGGCTTAAGGAATCTGCCCTGTACAGGAGAGAACTTATTTGGTGAGGACTGGCAAATTAAAGCTGCTCAAATGGACGCAGAAAATGCCACTCTAGATAGACTTTCTAAGTCTACTTCTACTCCTGCCAAAAAGAAACCTTTTAAAAGGCCGTACTACAAGAAGGCCAGATTTTCCACAAATACTGGCCAACAATCTTCTCAGCCTCGCTTTGCTGCTAAACGTCAGCAATCTAAGCAAGTAAAGTCAAAGTCTGCAGTGTCTGCTACACCCCAGCAGGCTCAACCCCCTCAGAGGTTTTGACTTGCCCCTAGAGAACTTACCATTTCTGGCTCTGGAACAACCAGAGCCTCTCACCATACCGGGAAGGTTAGCTCACTTTGCTCCCAGATGGGAGCAAATAACATCAGAGCAATGGACCCTCTCTATCATCAGAGAGGGCTACAAACTCCATTTCTCCAGCCTTCCTCCCCATACCATGGTGAGGCAATTCAGTTCTCCCCCATCTCTTCTGACCCTGTTGGGTCAGGAAGTCTCCTCTCTCCTTGCCCAAAAGGCAATAGAGGAGGTTCCTCTTCCTCAACAGGGGTTAGGGTTCTACTCCCCTTATTTTCTCATAACAAAGAAGACAGGGGGCTTCAGACCTATCCTAGATCTGAGAGAATTGAACAAGTTTCTATTCAAGGAGAAATTCAAAATGCTCTCTTTGGGCATTCTCCTTCCATACCTTCAGAGTCAGGATTGGCTTTGTTCTCTAGATCTCAAGGATGCGTACACTCATATACTCATCCATCCATCCCACAGAAAATATCTTCGATTTCTGTTCCAGGGAAAACATTTCCAATACAGAGTACTTCCCTTCGGTCTCGCCTCTGCTCCAAGAGTATTCACAAAATGCATGGCAGTCGTAGCCGCATTTCTAAGAGGCATGCGAATCTTCGTGTTCCCATATCTGGACGACTGGCTCATCCGAGCTCCATCTCAGTCAGAAGTCCAGATTTCCTTGGACCGCACAAGGCGTATTCTTCAATATCTGGGACTTGTGGTAAACATTCCCAAGTCCCCACTCATCCCTACTCAGTCCCTGGAATTCATAGGGGCTTATCTGGATTCCACCACTGCAAGGGCCTACCTTCCTCTGGTCCGAGGCCAACGCCTAATAAGCTTGGCCTCCCAGGCTCAGTTCAGAAGTCACTTGTCAGCCAGAGAAATGCTGCAACTTCTGGGCCACATGGCCTCCACGGTTCATGTGGTGCCCTATACTCGTCTCCATATGAGAGCAGCTCAATGGACATTGGCCACCCAGTGGTCTCAAGCATCGGGACTGCATCAGACCAGGTACTCACCTCAAAACGTCTGTTTTGGTCTCTCCAGTGGTGGACATCCTCCAAAAATCTGTTGTTGGGGACCCCCTTCCAACCTTCGTTGCCCCAAGCAACCCTCACAACAGATGCCTCCCAAACAGGGTGGGGAGCTCATCTTCAACATCTCTCCACTCAGGGAACCTGGTCTCCCCAAGAGACCACCCTTCATATCAACCTTCTGGAACTGCGAGCAATCTTCCTTGCCCTCACAGTCTTACATACCCTCCTTGCCAACCTGACTGTCCTAGTTCAGACAGACAATCAGGTGGCCATGTTCTATGTCAACAAGCAAGGAGGGACGGGCTCTCTGTCGCTTTGCAACGAAGCTCTCAGATTATGGGCTTTCGCCAGAGAGCATCAAATTCATCTTCTGGCAGTGTATCTTCCAGGAGTTCAAAACTCTCGGGCAGACAGACTCAGTCGAGTTCTGCTTCCACACGAGTGGTCCCTGCATATGGACCAGATACACAGAATCTTCCAGGAATGGGGGACCCCGGACATAGACCTCTTTGCAAGTCCGTGGAATGCCAAACTTCCCCGGTTCTGTTCCAGGACTCCGTGTCAGGGAGCTCAGGCCAACGACGCCTTTCTCCTGCATTGGGGTCAGGAATTCCTGTATGCTTTTCCACCCATTCCTTTGATTCCCAAGACTCTGTTCAAACTTCAGAGGGATCACGGGTCGATGATCCTTATAGCTCCACGCTGGCCACGCCAAGTGTGGTTCCCTCTCCTTCTACAGCTCTCCCAGGGCTCCTCCCTGGACCTGGGAGCTGCGCCAGACCACCTGTCTCAGGAGAAAGGGACTTTGTGGCACCCAAACCCCAAGTCTCTACATCTCCGAGCTTGGTTACTGAAGGCTTAAGCCTTCATGAGTTTAATCTTTCTCAGCCAGTGAAAGATATCCTTCATGCCTCTAGGAAACCCTCTACCAGGCGTTCCTATGCTTTCAAATGGAAACGCTTTTCCATTTGGTGTGCTCAACAGGGTCTTGACCCTCTGGCACTTCCTTTGAATTCTCTACTAGACTATCTCCTGCATCTTTCCAATGCAGGCCTCAAGACGAATTCAGTACGAGTCCATTTAAGTGCTATTACAGCATCCTTAAAACCTATAAATGGACAACTTGTCTCCTCTCATCCTCTCGTTGCAAGGTTCATGAGAGGCCTGACCCTAACTAAACCTCCCATCCGACCTCCGCCGGTAGCATGGGATTTGAACCTAGTTCTAGGTCAGCTTATGAAACCACCTTTTGAGCCTTTGGACTCTACCTCCTTGAAATTTCTTTCCTGGAAGGTTCTTTTCCTTATTGCAGTCACTTCGGCTCGCCGCATCAGTGAACTGCAGGCTTTGGTGGCTAATCCACCTTATACCAGATTTCATCATGATAAGGTGGTCCTTAGGACGAATCCCCACTTTATGCCCAAAGTGGTCTCGCCTTTTCATCTTAATCAAGAGGTATATCTACCTGTTTTTTTCCCGGCTCCTCATGCATCCAGTGCAGAGAGGAACCTTCATACTCTTGACTGTAAAAGAGCTCTCGCCTTTTACCTCAACAGGACTCAGCCACATCGAAAGTCTTCCCAACTTTTTGTGGCTTTTGATCCTTCTCATTTGGGACTTCCAGTCTCCAAACGTACACTTTCCAATTGGATTGCTCAGTGTATTTCTTTTGCTTACCAGAGTAAGAACATTTCTCTGGAAGGCCATGTCACAGCTCACAATGTGAGAGCCATGGCTACTTCTATGGCTCATCTTCACTCTGTATCCATAGATCAGATCTGTCGAGCAGCCACTTGGGCCTCGGTTCATACCTTCACAGCCCATTACTGTTTGGACAAGGACTCCCGCCGGGATGCCTTGTTTGGTCAGGCTGTCCTCAAACACCTGTTCCATACTTAAGCAACTCCTGCCCACCTTCCCTGAATGGATGCCTGAGATCCATACGAAGATGGTTTACCCTTGGAGGGGGATCTCCCAGGCATCTTAGCTAGGGAGTCCCCATATGTGAGGACTTATTCCTGCTTGTTCCTGGAGATAGCACAGTTACTTACCTGTAACAGGTGATCTCTGGGAACAGCAGGAATTAGTCCTCACAACCCACCCACCTCCCCTAGGAGTTGTATCTTCTATCTATCTACCTTCCTTTCCTCTCTCTATTGTCTCAGCTATAAACTCGAACTGAAGAGAGCTGGTAAGGAAGGCGGGAAGGCAGCGCGCATGCGCTGTGGGAAGCCCCAAAAGCTTTTCATCTGAAAAGCTGGGGAGCTTTTCCGCGCGGGCTCCGTCGGTTCCGACTTACCCATATGTGAGGACTAATTCCTGCTGTTCCCAGAGATCACCTGTTACAGGTAAGTAACTGTGCTTTATCTGCTGTCATATACTTTGTTACTATGTATGTTACACTCGGATCCAGGAATGGCCAGCCCTTTTGGGGCACCCAGCAGTCTCGACACTCCTGCCGTCACTGCGGGATCTGGAAAGCCTTCATAGTGAGCTTGGGCAAGTCATATCTGAGGTACAGCTTATAGGAGGGCAGCTCTGGCATATTCTCTGGGAATGAACCCAGATTACATCAGACCAATGGGTGCGGGAGATCCTGGGTCAGGGGTACACGTTATTTGAAGAGCCCATCAATCCTTTGTAGAGTCTCTCTGTAGCCCTCTGCTCAAGCGAGCAGTAGTCACAGAAACTTTACACCACCTGCAGTTGCAGGCTATTATAGCTGTGACATTTGCAGAGGAAGGTCTCGGCCTGTATTCAATCTACTTTGTGGTGCCCAAGAAAGATAGTTCTCTTTGGTCTATACTAGACCCGACGGCATCTACTCTGTCATTGCCATTGTTCGGCTGGAGGAGTTCCCTATCTCCCTGGAATTGGCCGAGGCCTACTTGCATATTCTATCAGAGAACAGTAGCAGCAGCTCCTCTGCTTCTGCACCGTGGGCCAGCATTTCCAGTTCAAGGCTCTGCCCTTCAGCTTAGCCATGGCTCCTCGCTTTTTCTTGAAAGTAACGGTGGTAGTAGCAGTATTCCTGTGCAACCAGAGATCGAGGTTCACCCTTACCTGGACAACTGGCTGAGCCAGTTGGACTCCCTAGAAAAATCTAGGGAATGATCACAGCTCTTGTGATTCAGTAGCTGGAATGGCTGGGACTAGTGCTTAACTACCGCAAGAGCAGCCTCCAGTCCCTCTCAGGATTTGAGAGTATTGGGGGGGGGGCATGTCAACACTCTTCAGAGTCGTGATTCCCTCATGCCAGAGAGGATGCTCAAGCTGCATACATAACTCATGGAGTTCTGTCTACAGTCTGTCCCAGGCTTGGGGTGCTTTCTTCATCTTCTGAGGTTCATGGCATAGACTCTGGAGTTGGTCCTGTGGGTCAGGGCAGATGTGCTTGCTTCAGAGGCTCCATCTGGCCTACCAGCTCTCAGCTCTTCGAGCAGACTTCCCCTTTCCTCAGGCTCTCAGGGAACAGCTGATGTGATGGCTGCATTCCCACAATCTGGACTGCATACCTCTGAAAGCTGCAGATTGAGTGGTTCTAACAATCGATACCAGCTTAAAAGACTGGGGGAGGGGCACTCACTGTCTAGGTCAGATGATGAAGGTGGTTTGGTCCCCTCAGGAGACCACTTGACTGATCAGTCAGCTGGAGGCCAGAATGATACTTCTGGCACAGGAAAAGTTTATCCTTACTAGTGGGCAAAGTGGTCTGTCATCTTGGACAATGTCCATGTCAGTGGCATAGGTCAGGAAACAAGGAGAAACTTAATGTGCTAGGTTGGCACTCGAGGTGGCCGCTCTGTGCAGTTGTGTGAAGGAGCACCTAGTAACTCTGTCAGCAGCCCACATAATGGATGTTGACAACATTCAGGCCAGTTTTCTCTGTCTAAACACTATAGATTCTGGGGAGTGGGAGTTGAGCCCCCATGCATTCAGCCTCATAGTGTGAAGGTGGGGCCAACTGGTGTTTGATAGCCACCCGGACAGATCCAAGGTGAAAAGCATCTTCAGTTGCCACAGGTACCCACAAGTGGCAGGTTTGGATTCCCTGCTATAAGTGTGGCCCCAGAATGTGATTCTGTCTTGACTCTTGGTGAGCCATCTCCTCTACAGGATTCAAGTTCATCCAGGCCATGGTGATTCTGGTCGTTTGAGTGGCCACACACTGTGGTTCCTTCTCGCTCATAAAGCGTTCTGTACAGCTTTCCCATTTATCGCTCTACCTTATTGATCCCGCCCGCTACTGCCTTCCTCCCCCCCCCCCCCCCCGTACTCTCATTTCTCAGAATGCAAATCTACTAGTCATTCCTTCCATCTCTCTTGCTCGTGTAGAAGCATTTCATCACACGGCTTTCTATCTTTTGGCTCTGTCCTTGTGGAATTCCCTCCCTATGCACATAAATTTCTTATAGGAAGACTTGGAATTTAAGTTGCTCTTGGAAACCGACTTTTTTAATGAACATTTTCAAGGGAACTCAACCTAGAGTGGAGGTTGCAGGTGTTTTGTCCTTGCCTTTTAATGCTAGCTACTTTCCTATTTTAAAATGGTTTCCTTTGTTTTACTTAAGAACATAAGATATGCCATACTGGGTCAGACCAAGGTCCATCAAGCCCAGTATCCTGTTTCCAAAAGTGGCCAATCTAGGTCATACGTACCTAGCAGTTTCCCCAAAAGACACAGGTTCCGCAATGCTTGTACTGGGTCAAGCATTGATATCCTGGGTCCCTTCTTAATAATGGTTTATGGACCTTTCCTCCAGGAACTTGTCCAAACCTTTTTTAAACCCAGCTACACTAACAGCCTTTACTACATCCTCCGGTAACAAATTCCAGAGTTTGATTACACATTGAGTGAAAAAAAAATTTATTTTATTAGTCTTAAATAATTTATCCTGTAGCTTCATTGCATGTCCCCTAGTCTTTCTATATTCTGATAAGGTAAACAATCGATCTACGTTTACCCGTTCCACTCCGTTCATTAATTTATAGACTTCTATCATATCTCCCCTCAGCCGTCTCTTTTCCAGGTTAAAGAGCCCTAACCTTTTAGCCTTTCTTCATAGGAGTATCCTTCCATCCCCTTTACCATTTTGGTGGCTCTTCTCTGAACCTTTTCTAATAACGCTATATCCTTTTTAAGATAAGGCGACCAGAATTGCGCACTCTATTCAAGGTGCGGTCTCACCATGGAACGGTATAGAGGCATTATAATATCTTTTATTTTCCATTCCTTTCCTTATGATACCTAGCATTCTATTTGCTCTCTTGGCTGACGCTGCACACTGGGCCGAGGGTTTTAACATGTTATCCACAATGACGCCTAAATCTTTTTCCTGGGTGGTGGTTCCTAATGTGGAACCTTGCATTGTGTAATCATAGTTTGGGTTATTCTTCCCTAGGTGCATAACTTTGCACTTGTCCACATTAAATTTCATCTGCCATTTTGATGCCCAGTCTTCCAATTTATCAAGATCCTCTTGCAATTTTCCACAATCCTCTTGGGTTTTAACAACTTTAAATAGTTTTGTGTCATCTGCAAATTTGATAACCTCACTCGTTATTCCACTTTCCAGGTCATTTATGAATATGTCAAAAAGCAGCGGACCCAGCACAGATCCCTGGGGTACACCACTATTCACCTTTCTCCATTGGGAAAATTGGTCATTTAGCCTAACCCTCTGCTTTCTATCTTTTAACCAGTTCCTGATCCACAGTAGCACACTACCTCCTATCCCATGACTCTTTAGTTTTGCCAAAAGTCTCTGATGAGGGACCTTGTCAAAGGCTTTTTGAAAGTCCAGATACACTATATTCACCAACTCACCTTTGTCCACCTGTTTATTCACACTTTCAAAAAAACATAACAGATTAGTAAGACAAGATCTTCCTTGTCTAAAGCCATTTGGCTGTCTCCCATTAGGCCATGACTATCTACATGCTGAGTAATTTTATTCTTTATGATGGTTTCTACCATTTTTCCCGGTACTGACGTGGGGCTCACCGGTCTGTAGTTTCCCAGATCACCCCTCGAACCCTTTTTAAAAATTGGTGTTACATTGGCGATCCGCCAATCTTCAGGTATTAGAGATGATTTTAATGATAGTTCACAGATTACTAATAGCAGGTCTGCAATCTCATGTTTCAGTTCTTTCAACACCCGTGGATGTATACCATCCGGCCCAGGTGATTTGCTACTCTTCAGTTTATCTAATAGTTGTAATACATCTTCCCGATGTATCGATATTTCCTTCAATTCTTCCAAATCTTTAAATACCACTTCAGTCATGGGTAACATCCCTACATCTTCCTCAGTAAAGACCGAAGCAAAGAATTCATTCAGTCTCTCCGCTATCGCCTTGTTGCCTCTTAGTGCCCCTTTAACTCCTCTATCATCTAATGGTCCAACTGACTCTCTCACAGGTTTTTTGCTACGAATGTACTTGAAAAAATCTTTTTTTTGCGTTTTTGCTTCCGCAGCAAGCTTCTTTTCAAATTCTCCCTTTGCCTTCTTTATCAGTGCCTTGCATTTGACCTGCCAGTGCTTGTGCTGTTTCCAGGTTTCATCGTTTGGCTCTTTTTTCCATTTCCTGAAAGATGCTTTTTTGGCAACAGCCTCTCTGACCTCACCTTTAAACCATGCTGGCAGTTTTTTGGACTTCCTTCCACTTAAAGAATTTCAATCCATAGAGATTCTACAGCAAATTTTGTTTCCTGCAAAACTTTAATCCTTTTTGACTCAATGCCCTCTCTAACATAGAGTGCTACCCCTCCACCAATTTGATCAGCTCTGTCATTACCCATATACGAAGTTTTATAACTTTAGTTTATGTAAACTGCTCTGCTATCCATTGTAGGTCAGTATAGAAAGTTTATTAAACATAAACATGGGACTGTAGGCGGGGCTTCCACTCCGGCTCCTGCAGGAGAAGGGTCTTCGTCAGGGGTCCTTGATAATGGAGGACCTTCCTCCCTTCTTGCCCTTGAGAAGTGTAAACTATTCAACAGAGGCTACTATGGTGTAGTGGTGAATAATCCTGCTCAAGCCTCAACTTCCTTAACCTATATGAGGGTTTGGTGGCGTTTTGAGAGCTAGTGCTCTTCTCAGACCCTCTCGGCTAAGAAAGCGGATATAGGTGCTGTGCAGGTCTTTTTACACCAGGGATTTGCCCTGAACTCTAAGGTTCAGATGGTGGCCTAGGCCTGTTAGGTGCATATTTAGGGGTTATCCTTGACAGTGTACCCTGATGTCACTTGCTTCCTCAGTTGTCGAACAGATTCATGCTCCCATGAGTCCAGTCATACCTCTATGGAGCCTTCAGTGTGAAAACACTGAAAGACCCTCCTTGTGAGCCCATCCAAAAGGCCTCTCAAGGATTTGACTCTTAAGGTGGCGATCCTGGTGTCAATTGCCTCCACCATACAGGTCTCTGAGCTACAAGCTCTGTCCTGCCATAAGCTCTTTTTGATAATTTCAGAAACTTTGGACACCTTGAGAATATACCATCCTTCTTCCTAAAGGTGATCTCATTTAACCTTATTCAAGCAGTAGTTCTGCCCTTTTTGGAGGAGGACCTTCAGTCTTATCCCTCTCTCCTTGACATGAGGAGGGTGTTGCTTAGAAACCTGGAAGTTGCTGTTCTTTTCAGTGGTTGACTGACTATTCTCTTTATTGGTTTAAAAAAGAAAAGGCAATGGCCAAGTCCTCTGTTTCTCACTGGATCAAAGAGGCCATTGGTTCAGCATAGCTTTTGGCTAGGGAGTGGGTACTAGAAGGGGTCAAAGCTCCACTAAGTCTCAGGCAATCAGCCCTGGTGTCTCTGGAAGATAACTGTAAGGAGGCTACCTGGTTCTCTTTGCATACTGATGGTGACTTTGGCAAGGCCATTCTGACCAGAGCCTCTTCTACCACCCTGTATCCTGAATCTTGGGTACGTCCCACTCGTCTGGACTAGTGTCTAGTAGGATGGATGAGGAAGAAGAAATTCTAATACGTGATAACTTCCTTACATGAATCCTGCTAGACCAGTCCAGGACCTACTCTGGAGGACTTTACAATGGGTTGGGGAGCCCTGCTGCCTTTGTATTGTAGTCTGTTACAGAGCCTGAGAGTTTACACTATCAGGTTCTGTAACAGAGCCAAATACTTTTTCCAATTGTTGGTTCTAATGGTTGCCTGTTTTTTCTACTTGTTCTTGAGTTTTATCTGTTGAGTTTTTCAGCATTGCTTACTGCATAGTGTCTTGCTGGCTTCTCTCAGTGCTGCACCAGTGGTTATATTTCCTGATGACTGTTTTAAAAGATGCTTGTCTGCTTCCACCTGCTAGCAAGGGAGCATAACCCACTCATTTGAACTGGTTCAGCAGCATTTAAGGAAAGGAAATTATCAGGTATGATTAAAATTGCTCTATCATTCTGCCTCCCCCCACACCCAGCTGAGACTTATGGGTATGGCACTGCCAAAGGGAAGGTTGTGGGGACAGAGCACTGGAAGGCTGTTGTAGTCAAAGGAAGGGAGGAGATGAACTGGGAAAAGTTCATATGCAGTAGAAGTGAAGATTTTGCATATGGTGGTGGTGGTGGTGGTGGTGAGAGAAAATTACCCTTCCCTCCCCCCCCCCCCTCAACAAAAAAGTACCCCAGTACTTTACTTTTCTATGAGAAGCAGTTCCAACAGCTAATTTCACTAGTGATCATTGAATTTTGCTTTTCAAACGGTTGTCCCCGTCTCTCCTCTCCCAAACAGACACAGCCAACATATGAACACACCTATGTGTTTGTGTACATACACCAACACATAGAAACATGCACACTCACAACAGATAGACATGTAAAACAGATACTCACACTCCAAACATGTAAAACACACGGGCATTGTAGACAGATGTGTGAATTTCATAAGCTGTTTGCATGCTTTCACCACTTGTTTTTGTACTGTGGTGCATTACCTATATATCACCAAAGTGATTTGCCAACTAGGTTACACTGAATTGCTGTAACTATTTTTACATTGCTTACCAGAACCCTACAGTTAGGGTATACATGCATATTTGTTAATTGGTCTTTTGTGACTGGCCCGAACTGTACTGTGGAGATTTCCTCGCTTCAGATACTATAGACAGTAATCATTATTTAAAATTAAAATTTGCTCAGCCTCCAAACATTTTGTTTTACAGGCTGGATGGACAATGGCCTGATGGTTTGCTGTCGTTAAATAATACTCTGCATTTCAACAGTCCACTGACCCACAATTATTCAGGGATTTATGTTTGTAAAGTAGTCAATGCCTTGGGTCAGAGAAGTGATCAAAAGAGTGTCTACATACTTGGTAAGTTTTTTTTGTTTTTTTTTCAATTTTCTTTTTCACAGCATGCCTCCCTAAAATCAAAGCAATAGACATCAAGCATGTTCAGCTGAGCTCTTTGGAACCATTATTTCTAGAAAGCTGTCAAGTACAGAAAATATACTTTAGCCTTCTTGCAGTTTCAAACACAGCATGGCTTAACTGGTGAATATTGACAATAGATGAATAATGTACAAGAGTGTAATTTTAAGCCACACTTCATTTGTCTTCTGTGAATGGCTTTTTTTTTTGTTGTTTTTTAGAGCAGTTCATCATGTCATTCTCAATTATGTTGAATTACTAAGCATTCACAAAGCATTTGCTGTGGGTCCAGCATTTGCCTTACAAAGCTAACCCAGTAAATCTGTGCCCTTTCCTCCATTTCGCCACTGCACTTTTTATTCCCACCGTTGTAAAACACACTCTTTCTTCTCTCCACCAAGTTGCAAGAACACATTCCCCCCAGCCCCCCGACCTACACATTCCCTCTCCCTCTCCACTTAAAGCATTCTCTCCTAGTTCGGTTTACGCTTGTGCTGTTACGTTTTCCTATTCTGTAAAGCATTCCAGAAGATTTCACATTAGCAGCTGCTGCCTGCTGCTCCTCCTCGCTTCCATGTGGAACGGGCATATGCAGCTTTCTTCTGGGGCTTCCAACTCTACCATTCTCCGTGGACATGCAGGAATGAAGTCCTCACGAGAGAGATTTACATATAAAGAAGATGGTAGGCATGCTTATTTCTCTCATGCATTTTCATTGCGGATATCCTGAAAGCCCCACTGGTTGATGGTCCCAGAGGACAGGTTTGAGAGCCACTGCTTCAAAGAATAGCCACTATACCAGTAACTACAGTGGAAGACCCTCCAGTCAGGGGAAGGCTCACAAAGGTGGCCCCTAATGACCTCAGACACATGGGTTCTGCTGATTGTCCAAAGTGGTTGCAAATTGCATCTATTCGACCTATCTCCAAATTGCCCTCTGAGGGTGGATCACCTCGACGTCAGAGAGAAATCACTGCCCTCTTGACAGATGTTTGTTTACTGAATTTGACATACCACCCTTCACATGCAGCAAGGCGGTGTACAATAAAAACTAAGGATATAAGAGTAAAAAGGAGCTCATGCCACCAGAGCAGAGAGGGTGAGGATTTTATTCCAGTATTTCCTGATTCCCAAGAAAAGGGGTATTTCACCCCATCCTAGACCTAGGAGATCTGAACACATGCATGGCCAGAAAAAAGTTCAGAATGATACCTACAGGAACAAACAGGAATGTAGTCTTCAGATTTGAGTGACATCAGTACCGACTGACTCTGCGTGGGAACGCTCCCCAGCATCCAATAGGAAAGCCTTTGGGAGCACTCCACTGCACCTGCGTGGCTGCCTTCCCAATTCCCTCTCTTCAGTTCTTTGTTTTCCGTGGAGCCAGCAGGAAGCAAATCCTGTCACCTCAGAAAAATCTTCTTTTTGTGGATAGCGTCTGCCTTCCCATCGACACCGGCACCATCTAAGACATTGCTGGTTCCCTCTTTCTTTCTTTCTTTTCCTCCTTTTTTATTCAAAAAGAAAAAAATCTACTTGGGCGTCCATGCTCTTTTAGGCTTTAAGTCTTCCATGCTCATCGAGAGTATGGAGAAACCAACTAGTGGTTTCAAAACATGCACTAAGTGTGCCAGCACCATTTTGGCGAATGGCACACATGACTAGTGTCTAAAATGCCTCTGCCCAGACCACCAGCCAAAGGACTGTCCCCTTTGCCAGAAAATGACTCTGAGGCCTACAGAACCAGGCTTCTAAATTAGGTACACTCTCTTCTCCTCAGACGCGGTATCGTTGATGTCCACTTCGTCGAGGGCCTCGTAAAATCTCACTCTAAGCATCGAGATCCCTCAGGTGTTGCCTTGGAGGTATTTGGCCTGCCAAACAGCCCTGGCAGGAGGCCTTGCCCTCCAGCCGATGGGCTTCAGGATGCTCCTGGAAGGACATGTTCCGAGGCCTCGACCTCTGGAGAGCTACTGATACTATGCTCTGGGATGGTAGCTTAAATACCAGTCACCGATACCCAAGCATCAGCAACCTCGATAGACCAGGACATACTGGCCATCGAGTGTAGTTTGGCAGCCCTGCTTGCAGCCTCAGTATCTATACAACCCTTGGCTACAGGTACCGGGCCATCAGTACAGGTTGCGGTACCGACATTGACACTGGTTCCAGATGTTACAGTCTTGGAAACCCTTACCGATACCAGTGCAAGGCCCAAACAACTCATTGAGATTGGAACATTGGTACCGGCATCTAGCTTCCGGTGAGCACCGTACCCGTCGATAGTTCAAGTCCTCCGATTCCCCTGATTCGGATGCGAAGTCACTTGATTCACGGTTCCCAGAACCTTCCTTTGGACTCTTCCCATCTCAACAGCAGCACAGGTCAGAGGACATGTCCTTCCAGGAATTCATTCGAGACCTAGCCAAAGGTCTCTCTATCGCCGAGGGCGGAGGAACTGGAGATCCTTCAATACCCAGTGGCATCTAAGGAGCATCCTTTCATGATCTTATGCTCCATGTGTGGGAGGCGCCTCTCACGGTCTCGCCCCAAAGTAGACGTCTTGATACCGTGTATCAGGTACTAGGGTGTCCTAGCTTCCAAAGCTCTCAGCTTACCCACCACTCCATGGTGGTATAATCGGTCATGCGCCAATTTAAAAGCTCAGACTAACTCTGCTAACCCTCCCAGTAGGGAATCAGGAACTCTTGACGCCTTTGGGCGTTAATGCTTCCAGGCCTCCATGCTCTCAGCTAGGATCAATTCCTATATACTCTATATGGGAATGTTCCTGAAGGAGGTCTCTAGGGATCTCGAGGCATTTGCTCCTCTCCTTCCGGATGACAAACAGGCAGACTATCTCGCTCTAGTTAAACATAGCCAAAATGTGTCCAAGTTCATTAATAGAGCTACCTTTGATGCTTTTGAGTGTACAAGCTAGGGCTTCAGCAGTTTGCATCGGTGCACGTCGCATTGCATGGCTGCCTTAGATCTTGAACAGTGGGTTCAAGATAAGATGGGCAAGATACGTTGCAGAGGGGAAAATCTTTGGCAAAGACTGGCAAGATAAGGCCTCTCAATTAGAGTCAAAAGATACACAGCTGACCCTGCTAGGAAAAGAACAACTGCAAAGAAGTCTTTCTACAATAATAAGAAATTCTTCTCTTCCTATCCTCCTGCTTCTCAGTATCCAGGGTCAGACTCCACAGAAGAGTCAGCAGCCTTCTAAGCAACAAAAGAAGCCACAGGTGGCTAAATCTCAACCAGCCCCGCAGTCACAGGTTGTATCTGGTTTGTGACTCTTTTCTAGAGAACATTTCCACCCTGCCTTTAGAGGATCCTCAAACTCGCCACATAGCAGGCAGGCTGTGTCACTACACCCATGGATATCACCTCAGAGCAGTGGATACTCACCATAGTTCAGAGGGGTACAGACTTCACCTGCAAGCTCTACCCCTCTCCACATTCAAGGGGGAGTATCAAACACAGCCCCCTCTCACTGCTGTTCTGCAAGGTGGGGTCTCCTGTCTCAGGGTGCCATAGAAGAGGTCCCAACATCTCAGCAAGGAATGAGGTTCTACTCTCCCTACTTTCTCATTCCAAAGAAAACCAGAGGGTACAGGCCCATTCTAGACCTCAGAAACCTCAAGTTTCTAGTCCACGGAAAGTTCAAGATCTCTCTCTGGACTCTTCTTCCCTACCTCCAGAGTCAGGACTGGCTCTGTTCTCTAGATCTAAAAGAAGCATACACACACATCCTCATCTATCCAGGACACAGGAGGTATCTACGTGTCACCTTTCAGGGAAAACATTATCAATACAAAGTCCTTCCTTTCGAACTCGCCTCTGCCCCAGGAGTCTTCACAAAGTGCATAGCGGTTGTGGCGGCATATCTAAGAACTTTGGGGATATTAGTCTTCCCCTACTTAGACGATTGGCTAATAAAAGCAGACACCTCCCAAGAGGTTCTGCTGTCCTTGCATCGTACCATAAGAGTACTACAGCACTTGGGATTTATCATAAACTTCCCAAAATCCCATCTCACTCCAACTCAGAGACCCTGCTAGAACCCAACAGTCCAGGGCATTTCTGACCCAGCTCCGTTGTACCAGTCTAGTAGAAATAGCATCCCAGACACTCCTAAGAGGCCATCTAACAGCCTGAAAAATGCTGCAACTCCTTGGGCACATGGTCTCTACAGTAAATATTGTCCCACATGCACAAGCACACATGCGAATAGCCTAGTGGTCTCTGGCCTCCCAGTGGAAGCAGGCCTCGGGCCATCTCAGGGACAGGATCCAGGTCACTGCCCGTCTAACCACATCCCTTCAGTGGTGGTGCTCTCCAGAAAATCTGCTCGTAGATTACCTTTTCAGATGCCTTCACGTCAATGCACCCTGGCAACAGATGCTTCCAAACCGGGTTGGGGAGACCATCTGGGCAACCTGACTATACAAGGACTCTGGACAGTGCAGGAGTCGCAACTCCAGATCAATCTCCTGGAACTTCGGGCTATCTTCAGTGCCCTCCGAGTGTTACAACACCACCTCACAGCGCAACAGATCTTAGTCAAGATGGGCAATCAGGTTGCCATGTTCTATGTGAACAAGCAGGGGGTAATAGGCTCTTGGGCCATCTGTGAAGAGGTGATACGCCTCTGGTCCTTTGCCACTGCACATCAGATACACCTTCAAACAGTGTACCTAACGGCCATCGGCCCGATTGGCGACAGGTAAGGGAGCAGGCAGGTATGCTCCCTGCTCCCCACCGCGTGGCCAATCAGGACAAGAAACACCCCGGCACCAGAATTAAAAGCTGAAGCGCTTGTGAACGCAGGACATCCAGCCACCAGCCCGATCGGCAACAGGGAAGGGAACAGGCAGGTATGCTCCTCCCTGCTCCCCACTGCATGGCCAGTCGGGCCGAAGAAACACCTAGCATCGGATTTAAAAGCTGAAGCACTCCTTGGGGGCGGAGCCTGCGTGAGGACGAGATGGCTGCTTGAGAACTTAGCTCCCCGGACCCCGGCACGTATCCTGAGAGAAACGGAGTTTAAACGGAGGGAAGTGGAGGATCTTAGTACTTTGGCTTATCTAGGAAGAAATGGCCAACCTTAAACCCGCAAAATTGGATTTCGTGCCCGGGAGCAATTCGGGTTCCAAGCGGGCAAAGGCAGATCCCCTATCTCCGCACAAGATGGCGGCTACCCGGGAGTCGGAGGAGCTGATGAGAGAGCTACTGGGAGAGATGCGCTCAGTGAAGGAGTTGGTGATGGCAAATGGAGAGGCATTGGGGAAAGTGCAAGGTGAAATGCAGGATATTAGAGCTCAAATGGAGCGGCTTACCAATAGGATGGATTCCATGGGGGTGTCGGTCGCTGCGCACGAAGAAAAGCTTGCACGTGTGGATCGGTTGGAAAGAAAGATGGAGAAGTTGGAAATGAGCATGGAAGATGTTGCGAACAGAAATCGGAGAAATAATGTGCGTATGCTAGGAGTACCGGAGGGAGCAGAGGGATCTGACATGATATCGTTTCTAATAAGAACTTTACCCTCGCTGCTGCATTTGAAGTTGTCTGGCCCCATGGAAATTGAACGGGCACATAGGATTCCTGCGCAACCAAATTTACATGCACGAGGCCCGCGGCCGATTATTTTCTGCCTGCTGAGGTATCATCACGCAGTGCAGATCCTGGAGGCCTCTAAATCTTTGCGGGCAGTTGATTTTGAGGGGCACAAGGTTCTATTTTTCCCTGATTTCTGTAGAGGGACCGTGGAGAAGAGGAAACAGTTTCTTGCCCTCCGTCCCCGGCTTCAACAGTTGCAAGCCAGATATGGGTTATTTTACCCTGCGCGTCTAAAAGTGACTCTTAACAACCAGACAAAATCCTTTGATGTTCCGGCGGTGGCGGCTCGCTATATTGAAGAGCAAGAGGCTTTACAGATGCGGTAGCCATCCTAGTCTGGCTGAAGGTCTTTCTTTGGGGTAGAGAGCCTAGAAAGTGACTGTAACTTAATTCTAGGTTCTCCAATGAAACCAGTAGTATATCGGGCTGCCCCTTGATGGGGGCTGCTTGTACTATATGTGTATCACCAGATATTTAAAAGAGTAAATGCACTGTGTTATGGGGAAACTAAGTGTCTAATTGGAAAAAGGGAAATGGTTTCCTCTCCTATTATTGCTATTGTGTGTTGGTTGAGATGGTTTGGTGGAGTAGTAGGAGGGAGGGGGGGCATGCTATACTTTAATGTATCCCTATACTATGATATACTGTACATGATCATTCTCTGGGGTTGTATGGGGGAGATATGACTGTATGTTTGGATG
Organism: Ichthyophis bannanicus; assembly: GCA_033557465.1. Taxonomy (NCBI): domain Eukaryota; kingdom Metazoa; phylum Chordata; class Amphibia; order Gymnophiona; family Ichthyophiidae; genus Ichthyophis; species Ichthyophis bannanicus. The sequence goes on along the minus strand of CM066034.1, from coordinate 281,064,958 downwards.
CGGGGGGGGTTGGCTTAAAAGTTGATAAGGGATTAGCCTTTATAGTAGCGGATGCTGTAATTCTTGTTATAGCTAGTTAGTACTGAATGCTTAAGAAAGTAGCGTTTCTCGAGAGAAGCAAGTGTTGTAATGGGCTTTGGTTGGGGGGGGATGTTGGTTTTCGAGGGCCACCTGTTTTTGTGTTTGCTCACCCAGTATTTTACTCTCATTGGGGACACAGCTGACACCTTGCAAGCTTAGTTCTAGTACTCTCCGCGCAGCCGCCATTGTCAAGTGGGGGAACAAGGGGGGCAGAACAGAAGGAGCAGAGAATGGTTTCACATGACCAACATGGGGGTGGTTAGATGCCTATCCTTGAATGTTAAAGGGATATCTCACCCGATAAAGCGTAAGAAGATATTACTTTATTGTCAGAGGCAAAAGTGCTGATGTAATTTTTTTACAAGAGACGCATCTGTCGACCTGTGAAACACAAAAGCTTGCACTAGGTAAATATAGTCTTGCAGCCCATGCCCCGGCATGCCTGAAAAAGAACGGAGTGGCAATTCTGATCCGGAAGTCGCTTAAGTTTCAGGCTCTATCTTCACGGGCTGACACGGAAGGCAGATGGGCTGGGGTGCATTGTATCATTGAAGGTCGGCAGGTGTGTGTCTTTAATGTATATGCTCCTAACAATGACAACCCTTCCTTTTTTCAGAGATTAGCAGCAGCTCTTCAGGAATATGCTAGTTGTCCCCTAATTATAGGGGGAGATCTCAATCTAGCTCTTGATCCTCTCCTTGATCGGAAGCCTTGCCGGCCGAGAAAAAAAGAGAGAGCCTTGGAAGTATTGCATTCCATAATAGATTCCTTTGGGCTGGAGGATATCTGGAGGCTGCATCATCCTACTGAAGCTGACTACACTTTTTTTTCGTCTTCGCATGGCTCACATTCAAGAATAGATTACTTTTTGGTATCTCAAGAGCTGGTCCCGAGTATGGGTACATCGGGAATCCTCAGTATGACTGTTTCGGATCATGCAGCTGTAGTGGTGGATTTTGATCTTGCGGCTGATTCCTGTAAGAAGGCGACGTGGTTTTTTCCCAGATACCTGTTAACTGATGAGGCATTTAAAGCATATCTTCGGGAATCCTTGAACGAATATTTTGACAATAATCGGGTCAGTGATACCCCAGTATGGGCTTGGTGGGAAGCTTTTAAAGCATCAATGAGAGCTCGGATTACGAGTTATGTGATTGCTCAGCGTAGGGCTACTCGAGCTGAGGTGAAGGCCCTGGATCAACAGATAAGGGCTGGAGAGAGGATTTTACAAAGGCAATTCAGTTCTAGGGTCCTGACTCAGTTGCAAAAGCTGCGATATGCTTATAACACGGCTCTCAGCTCTGAAGTGGAAAAAGCTGTTTATCCCATGCAAGTGCGATATCATGTGGAGGCAAATAAAGCAGGGAAAGTGTTGGCTTCACAACTTAAGCTACGGGAAGAAAAAGCTCGCATTGCGGTAATAGAGGATGAGCACGTAGGTCCTCTTTACAAGGATCAAGAAATCTCAGATGCTTTCTCTGAGTTTTACCGCCAACTTTATGCATCTGAGGGCATGTGTCAGAAAGCTGAGGCGCGGTGTTTCCTGGATCCGATCGCTCATCCCTGTCTCTCACCGGAACAGCAGGCTGCCTTGGGCGCACCGATTCGAGTGGAAGAGCTGAAGATGGCTCTTGCCGCAATGGAAAATGGGAAAGCAGCGGGCCCAGATGGTATTCCCGTTGAGTTTTATAAGCTGCTGGTGACAGAACTCGGGCCGCAGCTGGTATTCTTTTACCACCAACTGCAAGAGATAGATTGCCAAGCTGGGGCCTTCACGGATGCCACAATAATTGTGCTGCCTAAACCCGGGAGGGACCTGAGGAAAGTGGGAAATTATAGACCTATCTCACTCCTCAATGCTGACTACAAGTTGTACTCATCTATTCTTGCTGCCCGCCTTAAGAAGGTTATGGAAGTGCTGATACATCCGGATCAATGTGGTTTTGTAGCAGGAAGATCCACTTCGGATAACGCAAGGCTGCTCTGTAATATCTTGGAGGTTACAAATGGCCAGGACTCCCCATACATCGGCCTATCACTGGATGCAGAGAAGGCTTTTGACAGGGTGGAGTGGTCCTTTATGTTCCTAGTGCTGGAATGGTTTAATTTTCCTCCCTCCTTCATCCGAATGGTACAGCTTCTGTACGCCAAGCCGGCAGCTCGGATTCTGGCCAATGGGGTGCTGTCTCAACCTTTATCATTGTCCCGAGGTACAAGGCAAGGATGCCCTATGTCACCCCTGCTTTTTAACCTGGTGTTGGAACCCTTGCTGCTTAGATTGCGACAGGCAGTTGAGATAAAAGGAGTAGCCATTGCTGACCTTCAGGTGAAGGCTTCAGCTTATGCCGATGATCTGCTGCTGTTCCTTACGCCGGAATCCATTTCACCGGTATTACACCAAATAGGAAGATATGCTACCCTCTCTGGCTATAAAGTCAACTGGACGAAATCAGTAGCGTTTCCCCTAAACAAATACGGGAACCAGTCGATGGTACAGCAGTTTGGATTTCAGTGGGAATCGTCGACGAGCAAATACTTAGGTATGCAAATTGGTAGTCACATTGAGGAAATTCTCAAAATAAATGGGGAACGTATGAAAGAAACAGCACGTCTTTTCACAATGAAATGGTCCCCTCTTCACCTCAGCTGGTGGGGAAGATTAGATTCTCTCAAGATGGTGTTGGTACCGAAGCTAACCTATATTCTGGGAATGATTCCAATATTTTTCCCAGAGTCGTTATATAAGGAATTAGAGAGGATCCTGACCCGCTTTCTGTGGAATGGCAAGACCCCGAGAATCGCGTTGAAGAAGCTGAAGGCACCCAAAGAGCGGGTGGGGTACAATTTCCGGACTTCCTTCTGTATCATCGGGCGGCGATCTTGAGTCAAGGGGCCCTTTGGACAGGGGACGTTGACGATACCCAGAGACCCATTTGGTTGGAAGTAGAAGAGCGCTTGGCCTCTCCGGTGCCTTTGAACTTATGCATGGGGATGTATATGACGGAGACCCCAAAATTAGGCCGAGTCTTTTTATCTACGCAGAAGGCGTTTCATGATCTGTCGTTGAGTCTCGGGAGAGACAACCCTATTTCTAGTAGAATGCCCCTGTGGAATAATTCGGACTTTCGAATAAATAAGCGGGTGGTCTCTTGGAAAGTTTGGCAGCACTGCGGAATTTGGCGATTGGGGCAGTTGTTTCGGCATGATAAGTGGAAGGATTTTCAAATGCTTCAGGAGGAATATAATCTGCCACCTACATGTTTCTTTCAATGGCTGCAGTTGCAACACTGCGTGGGACAAAAGATAAAAAAACCTGCCATGGTATCAGATAAATGGGGTCTGGAGGAGTTCATTGGAGCATTAGTTGAGCGGAAGGGCCGGGTGTCTAGCATATATGGATTCCTTCGGAGTAGGATGCCATTGCAGCTTACTGGGCTTCGTCAAACATGGGAAGAAGAGCTGGATGACCAACTTCCTACGGATCTCTGCTTCGCTCACTGGGGGTCTTTAGTACGGCCCTCTCGCTCAGCCTCTCTCACTCAATCCATGTTTTTTTTTGCGCACAGAGCCTTTTTGACACCGATTAGAGTGGCTAAGTGGAGTGCTGGTGCGTCTCCCTACTGTTGGAATTGTCATAAGGAGGCCGGCACGTTGCGACATATGACTTTGGACTGTATCACCTTGCGGGAATATTGGGGGGCTGTATGGAAGAGGATTCAACAGGTGCTGCGCTTTACTTATCCATTATCTTGGAAGATTGTTGTGCTAAGAGAGGCTGCTGAGATACCTAACCTGAAGAAGGACAATTCCTTTATACTGAATTTTATGCTGGCCATCGCTATAAAAGTCATACTTATGAGATGGAAGAACCCAGCGAAGTTAAGCTGGGTATACTGGTGGAATTTAGTATGTCTGCATAGCCGATATGAGAAGGCTTATGATCATTTTTACGCCTCTAGGGGCAAACAGGGGGGTGATGCTAAATGGTCTGCTCTAGATAGATATTCGAACGTTGGTGGCTGCTGAGTGGGGAAAGGGGCGGACTGGGCTTGCAAGGTGTCGGGGGGGGGGAGGTAAGGGGGGGGATGATGGATATGCAAGGGTGTCGTGTTTTTGGGCATCCCTTGATTAAGAGTGTATTAGTATTTTGTATGGTTTTAGTTTGTCTGTTGTGTTTTTGTGTATGTGTTGGAAAATGTAAAAATAATGAATAAAAAAAAAAAAGCTGAAGCGCTCCTTGGCGAGCCCGCATCCTCCTCCTCCCCCTCACGCCAGCAACTCCACCAAAGAACTGGCCAGATGCACCAGAACCACGCGAAACGTCACCATGTAAGCATCCTCCAAGTATATCCCACGATGTGTTGTAATGTAGCCCATGATGCCAAGCCTGCCTGTATTGTAACCCTTAATGTAATGTATTGTAACCTGATGTAATGTATTGTTATGTAATGTATTGTAACCTGGTGCTCGATGTAATGTAGGGTTTAATAGAAATACGCAGTAGTACTATTAGTAGTAATGGGAGACAACCAACCTGGTTTTTCCCTAACTAGAATTTTGCTCTGTGTGTTTTTCATCTTGATTAGATTTTAAGCTCTGACGAACAGGGACCATCACTCTTATATGCCTGTACAGCGCTGCGTATGGTAGCGCTTTATAAATGTTAAATAGTAGTAGTAGTAGTAGAATACAGTGTCTTGGCAGACAGGCTGAGTGACATCCTTCTTCCCCATGAATGGTCTCTGCATCCGGACACAGTGTCCTATATCTCCCAGACCTGGGGAACTCCAGACATAGATCTGTTTGCGACTCTGCAGAATGCTAAGCTTCCTTGTTTCTGCGCAAGGACTCTGACTTTCACCAGCCTTCCACCTGAACTGGGGTCAGGGTCTGCTTTGTGTTTCCTCCCATACCACTCATTCCGAAGACTCTTTTCAAGCTTCAGTCCGACAAGGGCTCCATGATTCTCATGGCCCTCGCTGGCTGCAGCAACCGTGGTTTCCATTCCTACTGTGTTTGGCTCACTCTGTTTGGGATATGTGCCAGATGTCCTCTCCTAGGACAATGGCTCATTAGTCCATACCAATCCATAGTCTCTCCGCCTCACAGCTTGGCTACTGAGAGCATAGCTTTACAGGGCTTGGACCTTACTCAAGAGGTTAGAGACATCCTCTTCTAGAACGCCCCCCACCAGACGTTAATACGCTTTTAAGTGGCGTAGATTTTCTGTCTGGTGTTCCCAGAAGGATCTCCGTTCTTTTTCTGCTCCAGTGGAGTCACTTCTTCAGTATCTCCTCCACCTGTCCTCAACAGGAATGAAGACAAATTCAGTGCGAGTCCACATTAGTGCCAGAATATAGAAAGACTAGGGGACATGCAATGAAGCTACAGGGTAAACTATTTAAGACTAATAAGAGAAAATATTTTTTCACTCATTGTGTAATCAAACTCTGGAATTTACCGGAGGATGTAGTAAAGGCTGTTAGTGTAGCTGGGTTTAAAAAAGGTTTGGACAAGTTCCTGGAGGAAAGGTCCATAAAGCATTATTAAAAAGGGACCCAGGATATCAATGCTTGACCCAATACAAGCATTGTGGAACCTGTGTCTTTTGGGGAAACTGCTAGGTACGTATGACCTAGATTGGCCACTGTTGGAAACGGGGATACTGGGCTTGATGGACCTTGGTCTGACCCAGTATGGCATATCTTATGATCTGCTGGATGGACAGCCTGTTTCCTCACAACTGCTATTAATGACTTTCATGCATGGTTTCCTGTTGTCCAAACCTCCCATTAAGCCACCTCCGGTTGCTTGGGACCTCAATTCTCATTCTAGTACAGCTCCTCAAGCCGCCCTTTGAACTATTGGCCACGACCTCATTTAAATTCTTCTTGTGAAAATTCATCTTCCTAATTGACCTCACTTCAGCTAGGTGCATTAGTGAACTTCAGGCTTTAGTGGCAGATCATCCCTATACCCACTTCCACCATAATAAAGTAGCCCTTTGGACTCGCCCTTCCATTTAAACCACTCAATTTACCTTCCAGTTTTCTTTTCTAAGCCACATGCTTCTAGCATGGAAGCAACCCTGCACACTTTTGACTGCAAGCTTTTTACCTCCAAAGAACTCAGGCTCATTGTAAAGCCTCACAGTTGTTCATCTCTTTTGACCCCTATCACCTGGAATTACCTGTCTCTAAGCATAGCCTCCACAGATGGATAGCGGACTGTATTTCATTTTCCTATGACAAAGCAGGACTCTCCCTCAAAGGGCATGTCACTGCTCACAATGTTGCCATGGCCACCTCGATGGCAAACCTATGCGCTGTAGTTATCGGCGAAATTTGCAAAGCAGCAACTTAGGGGTCTGTTTACTAAAGGCCGGTGTTGTGCGGTCCGCGGTACCGAGCGGGTGCCGTATAAGGAGTGGGCGTTCCGTCGTGAAGAACAGAAGCTGTGATTGACAGATGCGCTAAGGTGCGCGGCGCCCGTGTGGTTAGTGCCCTGTGACATTACGGCGTTTGATCTGTGCACATAGATCACACTGCTCACGGTTTTTGGGCTTCCACTATTGTGCTGCACATTGCTGACGGAAACGGTTTCTTTTCCCTGCACAGCACCTCTAACGCGAGTGTTTCACTGGCGGTAAATTTCTTTGCAGATTCGGGCACGCTCCTGTGCGGCGAGTCTCTCCCCTCCCACATTCCGCCCACTGACCCCGTCTCTCCGCCCCTAGGGGGCCTTCCTCCGCCCTCATTTCGCCTTGGCACGCCTCTTTCGCACATTACCGCCCCGCAAATGTGCGCGTTGTCGGCGCACGCTTGCGGGACCCGTTAATGTGCCGCGCACTCGTACGGGGCGCTTAAGAGCACTTAAATACATCTTTTAGAGCGCTCATGTGCGCCCCGTACAAGTGCGCCGTTTAGTAAACAGACCCCTTAGTCTTCTGTCCATACCTTTGATGTCCTTTATTATCTGGACAAGGACTCCCGTCGGGATGCCATGTTTGGTCAGGCTGTACTCAACCATCTCTTTCAGACTTAGATGCAACTTCTGCCCTTTGTCCCGGACTTTGAAGATACCAGAGATCATGTGTGATCTATGACCACCTCATGCCTGCTCTGAGTCGAACCTCAACCGGTTCTGAGGTCACTGCATCTGGGAGCTAGGGAGTCCGATATGTGAAGACTACATTCCTGCTTGTTCCTGGAGATAGCATAGTTACTCACATGTAACAGGTGATCGCTGGGAACAGCAGGAATTTAGTCTTCACAACCCTCCCTCCTCCCCTAGGAGTTGTAGGGTTTTCTTCTCTTACTGTCCTTTTTCTCAGCTACGAACTCAACTGAAGAGAGGGAGTTGGGAAGACGAGAAGGCAGCCACGCAGGCGCAGTAGAGTGCTCCCAAAGGCTTTCCTGTTGGACGCTGGGAAGCGTTCCTGCATGGGCTCCATTGGTACTGATGTCACCCATATGTGAAGACTAAATTACTGCTGTTCCTGCAAATCATCTGATCTCCAGGAACAAGCAGGAATGAGTCTTCACATATGGGTACTGTCACGACTTCGTGGGCCCTAGGCGGTTGCCTAGGTATATGAAGTGGTGAGAGTCTTTTATTTATAAGAGTGCCTATGGGTGTAGTTGTGATATGGGCAAAAATAACTTCAGCCGAGCAGTAATATAGGCACGCAGGATTTTATTCTCCACAAGGCCAAAAGGAACCTTTACACACAGTCCCAAATATTCAACACAAAGGCGGGTAATTTCCAGAAAAACAGGTAACAAAATAAACAGCTTCCAAATGCAGCTTGTTACTGAACTCAAACAAAGTATTTCTTCATACCATTGAAATAAGGTTGGAAATAAAAACCTCCTTTCCAAAAATGGTTTTAAAACATTTGCAGTCTCTTCAGCAAAACAGCAGTGCCAAACTTTCTCTGCAAAAGGTTTTCTTTTTCTTTCCCAAACCAGGTTTCTTTATCTGCCCTTCTAGCAGACTCAATATACTTTGTGTGCAGCCTTTCACCTTAAGGGTTAAGCTTCTCAGGCTTTCTAGCCAACCTAATTTGCATAGGCCCCTCGGCTCAGCCTTTGAACACGGCTGCTAGTTTAATGCTTTCAAAAAACCCTCTTTAGTTACTATAATGAAACAGGAAGACATTCCATTTCTGTCTCAGAACTAAGCTCTTGGTTTATAGCACTTTCAAAATCCATGCTCTCAGGTTCAGACTCTGTTAGAACAGCCTCATGTTTAAAACCAGCTATCTCTGGCTGCAAACGGTCTAACAATCTAAGAACCTTCTTTAAGGCAGTATCTCTCTTCTGGGTCATGCCTTTTCTCTCATACAATTCCTTACTCTTAGAATGGTTAAAAGTCTTAGCCACGCTCACCTTATTTTGTGGAGATAAGCACCTGGCTGTCCTTGCAGCTGTTGGCTCAATCTCTGTAAAATCTTCTAGGAAACGTTGTGGATTACTCACATGGTCTGTGAACTCTCCCTGGCCAGCTTTAAAACCCTTGGCTGGTTTTTCCTTTCTGCTTGGAAACTCAGGTAAGGTTTCTTTCACCCTTGGAGTGCCTCTCTTTGGTAATATCCTTGGGTTCTCAGAGTTTCTTCCCTTCCTGGAATTCTCTGACCCAATTACCTTAGAGCTGGTTTCAGGACTGGAACTTCTGTCTCTCCTTTCTCTTCAGTAGAGGATTCAGCGTCAGTGGAAACTGGTCTCCTAAAGCTCCTTCCCTTAAGGTTGCCTTTCCCTGCAGTGTACCTCCGTTCTGCTCTCTGAGCACCTCCCTCTCGGGCACTTCTAGGCTGGGCAGTTTGAGGACCTCTCTGCTGGGCTCTCCAGATATTTCCACAAGCTCCTTCCCTTCTGCTTGGGATTCCTCTCTGAACTCCTGCACCTCCTGCTTCCTCCGGCTTCTCCCTGGCTTCCTCCGGCTTCTCCCTGGCTTCCTCCTGCTTCTCCCCGGCTTCCTCCCTTCTCTGTTCAAAGTTCCGGTATTTATACCTGCAGTTTCTCTCACTGCCTGCTGACTCCACCCCTTGCACTCCCTCGTGCACGGGCTTGGTTACTAGGGAACTAGGGCATGTCCCTTGCCTACCAGCTTTCTGTGTGGAGTTTTTTTCAGATTCAGAAGTTTTAACCCCTGAACTTCTGGTTTTTCTGTCTTTCACTGGGAAAATCCCTGGATTTCTCTCCTCTCTTATGCTCTTTCTGGCCTGCGCCGTCACAGTACGTCGGTACTGACGGAGCCTGCGCGGGAACGCTCCCCAGCGTCCAATCAGAAAGCTTTTGGGAGCATCCCTCAGCGCCTGCGTGCTGCCTTCCCGCCTTTCCAACTGTCTCTCCTCAGTTTTCGTTTTTCCGCGGAGCTGGCAGGATGTCTTCCTGTCACCGCAGAAAATTTTTTCTTTAAATCTTTTACTTTTTGTTTTCTTGTGGTCGCAGCTGTTTCCCCGACTCCACCGGTACCGCCAGTGGTTTTTTCTTTTCTTTTTCCTAAAACTCAGGGAGTTTTTTCCCCTCTTTCTGTCTTGAATTTTTGGGCCTGTAAGGCCTCTCCATTATGGAGCCTTCTTCTCCTAAGAAGTGCCTTAACTGTGGAAATACAGTTTTCTTTTTAGACTCCAATAACTGGTGTCTAACCTGTTTGGGTCCTGACCCCTTTCCTCCAGAGCCATCAGGCTACAATTTTATGAGAAGAAATTCTCCATTTCGAGTTTCCCTCGATGCAGTTTTCCCTTCCAGTGTAAGGGCACCGACCTTTTCTTCTCTACAGGATCAGGTAACCCACAAACAGTCTGTTAAGACTAGCCAATTCTTGGGTGGTAGGTCTCATGCCAAGCATGAATACGGCTCCGGCCTTGCCCTCAAGACCTCATTGGCTTCAAAACCCCGGCGGGAGTCTTCGGTCTCCAAAGCCTTTCAGGGGTTTCAGGTTGTTCCTGGGGCTCACCCCTCACAGAACATACCTGAGCCATGCTCGGGGTGGCATCCGCTTCGAGCGGTACCGATAACCCGGCATCGGCACTGGTGTTGAGCGATCCACTCCTCACCAGGGATCGTCATCTGGTGTACTCGGTACCTTCGGGACCGATCAATACCCAGATTGACTTTCCAGTATCGGCAGCTCCGTCGATACGACCCCTGACGTCGGTACCATCTAGACATGCATCAATAGATTTGCTTCCTTCGATGCTGAGTCTAGAATCGATATCTAGTCTGGAAGACTGGGTACCGACGCGTCTCGGAACCGACACGCACCGATTCCGGATGCGCGGTACCGAGGATATTCACCGAGACTTTCGAGTTTCCTCGGTACCGTTTGAGCAGCCTCCGATGACTGTTTCGATGTCGGTATCGCCTTCGATTCCGGCTCAGCTACCGGTATCGGTGTCGATGCTGGTACCTGCAGGAACATCGGGACCAGCTCCATCCATGCTTTTTTCACCAGGATCTCTCCTTTCTATACCTAGTTTGGAGTCGATACCTAGCATGGACGATACAGTACTGACGGTTTCAGGTCATACCCGCCAGTCCCAGTATCCATTCATTAGAGATCCTGCTTTTCACCGGACAAGTACTGGTGCCCAGCCTAGTTCTTCGAGTCTAGCCTGTCCAGGGATTGTTCCCATTGGAGATCCTTCTTTTCAGAAATTTCTCCTTGACACATGGCAACATTCCTTGCTATTCCTATCCCTGGCTATGATCCTACACAAGGCTTTTCTGGGGAAAAGGAACATATAATGCTTCCTTTACATCATTCTTTACAGGATCTTCTTCTGAAAATATGGGAAACACCTTTAAGGGCTTCCTCACCTTCTACAGCAACTGCTCTTCTGTATCAGGTGCCCCCCTCTCCAGGGTTTCAAAAAATTCAACTTCCCCATCATTCCATTGTAGTGGAATCAGCAATGAGGAAGGTAAAAAGCAAGAAGAAGCATTCTTCTTTCCCGCCAGGTCGTGCATCTAGAACACTGGATGCTTTTGGACGTCAAACCTTCCAAACATCTATGCTGGCAACAAGGATTCTCTCATATATTTTTTATATGAGTCTATCCCTTCAGGAGGTCACAGAGAAATTATCTCTTTTGACTCCTTTTCTTTCAGAGCCCAAGGCTGCAGACTATTCCTTGCTTCTTAGTCATAGCCAGAATATCTCTAGGTTTCTTTCTCGTGCTTCCCTAGACTCCTTTGAGTCTGTTAGCAGAACCTCTGCTATAGCCATAGGAGCACGACGTAGAGCCTGGCTCCAAGCTTCAGACTTGAGCAGATGGGCACAACAAAGACTGGGTAACACTTCTTGTACTGGAGAAAATCTCTTCAATAAGGAGTCTTTGCGTCAGGTTGCTCATTGCTCCACTGACTTCCCTGTTTCTGAGGGCCATCCTAAACCACCTCCTTCCCCTGCAGGTAAGAAATGCCCTACCAAACCTCCTTTTCCTAAAAGAAGAAGGTTTTATTCTTCTCCTGCCCATCATGCCGATGTTCCCAAACAGGGGAAACCTCGCCCTGATCTGAAGAATCCAAACTCAAGCCAGGAAAATGAACCCTCAATAGGGTTCCAATTAATATGTTATAACCTACAGTTCACTTCTCATTAGAAGTTTTTTCACTGTTTTTTTTTTCATTTAAACCTCTACACTTGGATTCCTGTTTCCAGGACATCCACTTGCTCTTTGGTATGCTGAGCTGTCAGGATATTCATGTCTATGGGTCAAAGGGTTTTCCTCCTCTTCCTACAATGAAGAGAGGTTTGCCAACTATCTCATGATAGTTTTGCTGTACCATCATGAATTTTTCCTTCTACAGACTTACCATATGGCAAGTCTCCCCTCAGCTCCTATCTTTTCTTTACCTTCTTTTCCAGGGTTCTCCTGTAAGAGTGGTACCATACCAATAGAAGGCTTTCTTAGCCTTTCCAGTCTTCCTTTCCATTCCAGTGTAGAGTTTTTTTTCTCTTGAGTAAACCCCCTTTCCTCATCTGGGCAGCTCGTCAGACAGAGACAGGATATTCTCCTCTTGTTCTGTCTGTTCTCTCTGTTAAAAACAGAAAGATCTCTCTGCTGTGCCATTCAGCAGCTGCCCATGCAGGAGCTTCAGTGATTTGGACTACTGGTATTTTTCTATAAGTTCCAGTATTGTCTTCCACTACTTTTTGTCTAACCTTAGTAGTGCTTCCAAGATTGTGCTCATCTACCTTGGATAATCCTTATAACTAACTTTTCTGCCATCTCCAAATCCTTGGAGTTGGCAGCATAGTTGAGCTGGCAGCTGGTTATCTCCAACAGCCAGTTTTATTTCGCAACTCTCCTGCATAATGCTCTCTGCAATCCTACAGAGAAGCTTTCCACTATGGGCCCTTGCTAGAGAGCATGAGGGTTTTTTTCTCTAATGACTATCCTATATGGTTGAAAAAGGCTTCCTCAGTCACCTCCCATGACTGTGAGGGTTCTTTACACCCTTCTATTTCTTTAGACTGTCACGTAGGAAAGGCTTATGTCCTTTATTAAAATGAGTTACCAAATTCCTACAGGAAATATGCTCTTTTTCCTTGCAGCTTGTCCTCATGGTATCCTAATCCTTCATGGACAGCACATATTTAACTAAATAACGCATGATACCCCACCCCTTGTCCCTCAAGTGGGTCTACCTGGTGTCTCTTCCTATGCGTATTCTGTCCCTTCACCATGTTAGAGTTCTACTGGACTCAGGACTTGCTGTTTACAGACTAATATTATCCTCTGTTTTCTTGCAACCATCCTGGTTATTTTACTGGGTAGCATTCTACTCCATCTTAACCAGAGGGAATAGATTCTCTATATCTTCTCAAGTAGGTTCAACCTTCTTGTTATGAGATGAATCATTCCTCTTCACATCTTCCATGTGAAGATTCCTGTAGACATATCGCTTTCTGCTTAATTGCAGACATTTCTCTTTAGACCTATATATATATTCATATATGTACATATGTCTATATGCTTTCTTTAGATGCATATGTCTGTCAGCCATGTGTGCATATGCTATACCCCCTGGATCTCGCCATAAACATATATATATATACACACACATATACATATGTGTGTATCTGTCAAGATACTTCCTTTAGGTAGATATGTATTCACATACTTATCTCTCTAACTGTCTGTGCTCATAAAGGTGTTTTTTCCTTCCTATCTGTTCCAGACAGTGGGTTTTCACATGTTCATACTATTTCATAGTATGTTTCGGTTCTTATGCACACAACCACTGCTGTGGTACTGACAGCTCTTATCATAACCTTAGTAGGTTCAGGTATCCCTGAAGCTCCCTATTCCTTTATCTTCCTACCTCTCGTCAGTTAGGAGAGACATGGGGGATCTTCAGTAGATCTGAGGTTTCCAACTCCTCAGACATCTGTCCTTCCTTGGGATTACGGGGTTTTTTCCATACCCCTTCTTCCCTCAAGGACTAAGCCAGTTTTGTCCAATTCGGTCAGTCTTCCTCTTTTGCTCCTAACTATAACTTTGTAGCCAAAAGAGTTTTCAGCTTTTTCCATAAAGCTTTCTACTAAAGACCTACCGTTTTTGTACTTCCCCAGTTGAATCCTGGGGTCACCTGTCAGTTCCAGATTTTGACCTTCAACTCACTTCAGTGAGGTCATCTTGAAGATTCCTCTACTGGATCCCCAGTAGATTCCATCAGCCTCTCTACTTCCTGCAATCCAGTAGGTGAGGTCCATATGGTGATTGTTCATTTCAATATATTTCATGATGCTTATCATATATACAGGGACTCCTTGTCTGTAGTCCTATCTTAGGTCAGCTGTCTCCTACAGCTCCTCTCTTCTTCAACTCCTACCCTCCATCCTCGGGATGCCTGGGCATATGAGGTGGAGCATGTTTCAATCACCAACATGCTAGGGCTCCAGGCATCTTAGCTTGGGAGTCCCCATATGTGAAGACTCATTCCTGCTTGTTCCTGGAGATAGCACAGTTACTTACCTGTAACAGGTGATCTCTGGGAACAGCAGGAATAAGTCTTCACAATCCACTCACCTCCCCTAGGAGTTGTTTCTCTCTATCTCTCTTCCTTTCCTCTTTCTCTCTTTTGTCTCAGCTATAAAACTCAACTGAGGAGAGACAGTTGGAAAGGCGGGAAGGCAGCACGCAGGCGCTGAGGGATGCTCCCAAAAGCTTTCTGATTGGACGCTGGGGAGCGTTCCCACGCAGGCTCCATCGGTACCGACGTACCCATATGTGAAGACTTATTCCTGCTGTTCCCAGAGATCACCTGTTACAGGTAAGTAACTGTGCTTTACAGGTGAGTAAGTATGCTTTCTCTAGGCACTATGTTTTCCTATCTTCAAAAAGGAGATTGGCTATGCTCCTTGGATCTGAAGGATGCAGTCACCCACAGATATATCCCACTCCCAGGAAGTATTGCAGATTCTAGTACCAAGTGTTGCCCTTTGGCCTAGCATCAGCACCTTGTGTGCCTTGCAGTAGTAGCTGCTTACCTCCGGAAGCTGGGAGTTTGTCTTCCCCTGTCTGGCCAATTGGCTGATCAAGGACACCACTCAAGAAGGGGTTAAAGAAACAACATTGTTCAGGTGTTGGAACTACTAGGGTTTGTTATAAACTACTCGAAGTACCACCTACAGCTCACCCAACAATTGGAATTCATAGGAGTCCTGCTCGACATGATTCAAGCAAGAACCTTCCTCCCACACAACAGCCACCTCATATTGACAGCGCTGGTGCAAGAGACTCAATTGAGTCAGCAAGTCACGACTCACAAGATGTTGACAGTATTAGGCCATATGGCCTTCACGGTACATGTAACACCCTTGGCATGCCGCCATATGAGAGAGACTCAGTGGACTCTGAGGATTTAGTGGACACAAGCTACGGGTCAGCTCGAGGATTGTCTGTCACTAATCCTCTCGTTCAGTCATTGCAATGGACAGTCCAGCACAATTTGCTCATATATTCTCCCTTTCCAAATTCCTCCACCGCACATTAACCGCTTTGGACAATCTGCAGAACCCATGCATCTGAGGTTATTAGGGTAGAATTGCTATGCTCTGAAGGAACCAATCAAAACCCCACCCCAAGCTTGGGCTGAGCTTTGAGGCTGCTTCCTTCACTGTTGTAGTCAAGGAGCCTACTTTGATTGGGAAGTAGCTACACCTTAGAGTCGTAGGTCTTTTTCTGGCCTCCTCCTTTTTCTGCCAGCTCTCTCCCCTCCCCTTTGCCAAGCCACGCTGCCCCCCCCCTGAGCTGCGCTGCCGTGCCTTACCCCCCTCTGACACAATTTCCTGTTGGAGGGGAGTCAGGAGTGGCAGGCCATGTGTGTCAAATCACATAGCCTGCCATGGGCACCGTGCCGACCACATAGGTCTGCTGTCCTAGGGAACCGCCTAGTGGACGGGCTGGCCCTGCTCCTTGGTACCTCCTGCAATAGGAGCCAGTTTAGACGTGCGCCTTGAGAGATTATGAAGGATGACATGCTGCTTTTCGATAAAGCCAGCCTTCTCTTCGACCTGTTCTCTGAAGAGTCTCTCCATGGCATGGCACGGCACATCAGCAAGCCTGCCCTGCATTGATTGTTCCAGGTCTGAGGATTGGAGTCATACATGAGTACTTATTCCTGCTGTCCACGGAGAACACCTGCTACAGGTGAGTAGCTACCTTTTTATGGGCAGAGGCCAAGAAGCACTGTAGCATAGCTCCTTCATTCTTTGTTGGGGGTGAGGTATAGAAGGCTTTTACTTCAGGCCTCCTTGACCATTTGACTGACAGAAGTAGAACTGTAAACATGTCGATAGCTGGCCTCTGGGGCAATGTGCACACTTGCATACGCTGCCCAGCACAGACAGATGGCACATCCTCCAACCACTATTGTATGTATTACCCTGATAACATAAACTGCTATAAATTTTGTCATAGTGTTGTATTCATCACATTACCTTTTGTTTGTGTGCATATTTTTCATGCATATTTTTGTTGGTGGTTGCATGATGGGAGAAGTCAATACGCCACTGTTTATGGATGAGCCCTTCCTCTTCCTAGACAGCATATGACATAGAGGTTGAAGTCTGTCTGCATGCCAGTAGAGCCAAAATTATGTTGTAGGGCTTTGATTTAAGGTTAGCATGCTGTGGGATTATGAAACGATGGACACTGCATTTCAAGATAGCTCCAGTCATGTGAGGGTCATTTTATTCAAGGGCAACTTGGCCACCTTTGGAGAACCAGGAAGTTGAGAACAGCAGTACTGTTCTGTTCATAAATGTTTTGCAGCATTTTATATTTTTCAATATAAATAATATTGAGAGGTGACCAGTTTGGTCCAAGATTGAAATAAGACTGCTCTCTCTTTTACTACTCCACTCTTACAAAGGAGCATAACTTTGATCATAGCAATGTAAAACAATGTGTTTCCGTACAATGGAGTTTTTTTTTTAAATATAAAATTTACATTTTGAGCTCATCCTGATGGGGGAAGAAGAGAAATGGGCATTCTAGGCTGTTTTAGCATGCATGCATATATATACTGTGTATGTGTGTGTGTATATATATGTATATGTATATATGTATATGTGTGTATATATATATATATATATATATATATATATATATATAGTGATTTAGCTCACACCTTTCTAGTAGTAATTTGAGACAAGTTACATTCAGGTACAGTAGGCATTCCCCTATCCCCAGAGGGCTTAGTCTGTACCTGAGGCAAAGGAGGTTTAAGTGACTTGCCCAAAGTCACAAGGAGCATCAGTGAGATTTGAACCTTGGAGTTGCTGATTCTCAGATTTTTGTGTTGCCATTTTACGATCGTGTCACTTAATATTTCTTAAGGCAGAAATCAAATTGCTTTATCTGATTTTTATCACAGGCTATTTGCATAGCTAGCTAGTTAGTGAATTGCTAAATATCTCCTAGGATAGAAAATTTGTTACATAACTGCTTGGGCAGATCTTTGGAAGAAAATTGAATGGCTACTCTTGTCTGGATCTACACGCTGGAAGCAGCAATTCTATGAACGTGTTACCACAGGCTTTCTAACTGCAGAGAACCCCAGAGAAGGCAGCATTGTTGGAGGATAACTTGTTTGCTGCAGTGATGTCCATAAACACATTTCTTTATATTTGAGGATTGTCATGCACTGAACTACATATTGCTTTTTAATTCAATAAACATAGTTTCATTTTTAGCATTTCTCAATTTTAGGGTGGAAAATGCTTCTTTCAGTGACTTAATCCGTCCAGATGTATCAAATGTGGCTTGCTAGTGGACTGATCTCTGTGAAATTTTGTGTGTATGGGGAGGGGGGAATCTATACCCAGCATCTATCCTTTTAAAAATGATCTAAGTCTGGTAAGGAAGAGGTCACTTTTTGGAGGTGAAATTTAGAAGCGCTGCAAATCAATTCATCCTATAATACATTAAAAGTTCTAGAGGATGTAGATATTAAGCACAGAGAACACTTTGAAATGAGTCTTTTTATAGTGCAGCGCAACAGATTTTAGAGTTCTTTTAAATTTTGCTCATCTCAATTCCTTACAGCAGTCTAATCAGTAAGTTAACAGAGGTTTAATCTGAATAAACTGCTCTTTTACAGAAGACCAAGGAAATCCACTGCTTACCTTTTTGGGAACCTGCCAGGTACTTCTGACCTGGATTGGCCACTGTTGGAAACAGGATACTGGGCTTGATGGACTTTGGTCTGACTCAGTATGGCATTTCTTATGTTCTTACATAGTCAGTTTGCATAAAGAATAGTAGTAATAAGAGTATTCTCCAGGACCAAGCAGGAAGTTAGTCCGACGGAGCCCTTGTGTGGAGCATTTCCCCAGCTTTCAAAGAAAGCCTTTGGGAATGCAGCGCGCATGCGTGGTCCCTTTCCCACCCAAGGGTGCCATCTTGCTCAGTCTTTCTTTTCCGCGGAGCCCAACGGACGTAGTTTGTATCACCCGGCTCGGTACACCGGCATCAAGTCCGAAATTTCATTTTTGTTTTTTGTCCTTTGTGACTAGCATTCGCGCTTTCTTCTTTATTTTCACTGGCAGCCCTGTCTTTTGACCTTGCAGGGGCCCTTTTTCCCCCGATGGCTGCCAGCGGGTTCAAAAAGTGTGATCGGTGCAAGAAACTTATGTCTTTCACTGACACACACAACTGCTGCCTCCGATGCCTCGGACCCGACCATGACCCACTGGTTTGTGGCCCGTGCGGCAAGATGTCGTCGAAGGCACTTTGGAGCAGTCAGCATCGGTGTGAAAGAATTTTTTGAGTCGGCGTCTGGCCGGGCCCGGACTTCGTCGGAGGCCTCGACATCTCGGGAGTCTGACCCAGAGTGCCCTCGTGGGTCCTCTGAAAGGGGGGGTCTCCTGCCTGGGAGCACAAAAGGAAGAAGAAGCTCGTGAGGGCGGCGTTAGTGGAGGCACCTGGATCCTCCTGGGCCAGGTCGCGGAGCCCTGACCGCCGTCCTGGGCTCTCGGAGTTGGAGCGGCCGACCAAACTATCTCGCCTAGAGCCAGAGTCTCCGAGTCAGGTAACTTCGGTTGTTCTTGCTGACTCTCCTCCGGGAGAACCGATGTCGGGCCCAATGCCATCGGGGCCAGAGTCAGGGACTGCGGAGTCTCCTGAGTTCGGACTCAGGTTGAGGGCCCTGGACAGAAGCCTGGCTGCCTTCATGGAGCAGCAGCGGGTACTGATCGCCGGTCTGACCGGTGCATCTGCCCCGACCACCGGGACCTCGACATCTAAGTCAATCCCGGAGGCCGAGCCGATCCTCGAGTCAATCAAGTCTCGAGTCGATCCTCAGCCGAGGTTGTCGACACCGGTGCCCTCGGCGTCGGGGCGGGTGGCATCGAGGCCCACACGGCCGTAGCCACCCGACAGAGGAAGAGGAGTCTCCCGACACCTTCCGGACCCGATGCGTCCCGTCGGACTCACCGGGGTCCGAGCCTCAGAGAAGGTCCCCCCTGGAGGATACCCGGTTCTCGGATTTCGTCAGGGACATGGCCAAGGCTTTAGCATTTCCGGCGGACGCCGAGGAAGAGCCTCGAGCCAAAGAGCTCGATGCCCTCCAGTATGATTTTCCTCTGAAGGAAGCCTTTACTGTACCAGTTTCCTCGATGCTGGAACGGCTGCTTTTCCGTAAGTGGGAAGCACCGGCCTCGGCGCCAGTTCTTAGCAAGCGGGTCGATTCTATCTATCGAGTCCATAAGAGCCCTGGGTTCCAAAAGGCGCAGCTACCGCACAACTCCATGGTTGTGGAATCGGCCATGCACAGGCTGAAAAGCCAAATGATGCACTCCTCGGTGCCTCCTGGCTGGGAGACCCGGAACCTGGATGCCCTCAGTAGAAAGTGCTTCCAGGGCTTGATGCTATCTTGCCATGTCCAGACTTACCAGCTGTACATGGGCATGTACTTACGGGACCTGGCAAAGGAGATTGCCGGGTTCTCGGCTGGCCTCTCCGAGGAAACCTTGCAGAGATTCAAAGCCTTGTCTACAGGGATCCGAGAGTGCTCGAAGTTTATATCTCGAGCAGCCTATGACAACTTCGAGACTTCAGCCCGGGTAGCCGCGGCCGGCATCAGTGCACGCCGTCAGGCATGGCTACAGTCATCAGACCTGGAGTCATGGGTGCAGGATAAGTTGGTTGATGTCTCGTGCCGAGGTGACAACCTTTTCGGCAAGCCCATGACTGAGAAGGTTGCAGAAATCGAGACTGAGACCCTCACCAGGACAAGACTGTCCAGAAAGAGTTCACAAAAAGAAGGGCTCGGTGGACGAAACCCTTTTTCCCAAGGAAGGGTGCCGTCTAGAAAACCTACCCTCAATATCAAGCCTCTCCAGCTCCCCAACAGGGCCAGCAGGCCAAAGGGCAGGGGCATGAGCCCTGTAGGCAGAAAACCCCAAGCCTTCAGCTCCAGCTCCTGCACAGCAGGGAGGAGGTTTTTTGACTCCCAAGGCATAGCCTCTCCTCCGCCGGTGGCCCCACTCAGCACAGGAGGTCGGCTGACCCTGTACACCTACAGGTGGCCAGCCATCACAGGGGATACCTGGGTACTGAGCATAGTCCAGAAAGTCTATATGCTCCATTTCCACCAGCTACCCCCTCCTACTATCCAGGGGAGCCTCTAAGACTACCTCTACACAGGAACCTCCTTCAGGAGTTGGCAAGTCTTCTAAAGGAACAGGCGGTGGAACTAGTGCCGCACCACCTGAAAGGCAAGGCTTCTACTCCAGGTACTTCCTTGTACCAGAGAGAACAGTAGGCCTCAGACCTATCCTAGACTTGCGAAATCTGAACAAGTTTCTGGAGAGGGAAAAGTTCAAGATGCTTACCCTTGGGATACTGCTGCCCTACCTCCAGCAGGGAGACTGGCTATGCTCCTTAGACCTAAAGGATGCTTATACGCACATCCTCATCCATCCAGACCACAGACAATATCTCAGATTTGTGGTGGGAGGAAACCACTTTCAGTACAGGGTACTTCCTTTTGGCCTAACCTCTGCCCCCAGGGTTTTCACCAAATGCCTGGCGGTGGTGGCGGCTTTTCTCAGAAATCAGGGGATTTTTGTCTTCCCATACCTGGGCGACTGCCTAATCAGAGGCTTGTCAATCCACAAGGCCCGACAGGCCACTCTTCGCACTGTCTCTCTTCTTCAGCATCTAGGTTTTGTCATAAACTATTCAAAGTCCACTTTGCTCCCCTCTCAGAACCTGGAGTTTATAGGGGCCAGGTTGGACACCCTTCAGGCAAGAGCTTACTTGCCCGAGAACGGCCCAAAGACTGATGGATTTGGTCAACCAGGTCCAAAGCAATTCTCTTGTTTCCGCGAGGCCCTTCCTGCGTCTCCTGGGCCACATGGCATCTACTGCACATGTGACCCCGAATGCCCGTCTGCATATGCGGACTGCTCAATGGTGCCTCAGAGATCAGTGGACAAAAGCCACCAGCAACCTCCGAGACAGAGTAAAGGTGTCCAGATGACTTCTGAACTCCTTGCAGTGGTGGCTACATCCACCAAACCTTCTCAGGGCTGTACCTTTTCAGGCTGCAGCACACACAAGGGTGCTGACGACAGTTGCTTCCTTAAGGGTCTGGGGTGCACATTGCCAGGGCTCATGCACTCAAGGCCTGTGGTCCCCTCAGGAGGCCACACAGCAAATCAACCTGCTAGAGCTGCGAGCAATCTGCTTAGCTCTGCAAACTTTCGGTCATGCCCTCTCTCAACAGTCTGTCCTAGTTCAGACAGACAATCAGGTGGCAATGTTCTACGTGAACAAACAAGGGGGCACAGGGTCCAGGCTCCTATATCAGGAGGCACTGGACCTTTGCTCCTTTGCGGTCAGGCAGGGTATGTTTCTCAAAGCAGTCTACCTACATGGTCAAGAGAACTTCCTAGCAGACAAGCTAAGCAGGATTCTCCAGCCTCACGAATGGCAGTTGAATCCACTGGTGTTCCAGCAGATCTTCCTCCGCTGGGGGCTTCCATCCATCGATCTCTTTGCAAGTCCATTAAACCGTCAGCTGCCCAGGTTTTGCTCCAGACAGCCGCATCCCCTGAGGATGGCGGCAGATGCTTTTCTGATCTCTTGGTCTATGGGCCTCCTGTATGCGTTTCTTCCCACGCCCCTGGTGGCCCGAACTCTGTTCAAGATCCTTCGGGACAAGGCCTCGGTGATTCTGGTAGCCCCCAGATGGCTGAGGCAGCCTTGGTTTCCACTTCTTCTGCAGTTGGCGGTGGAAGCTCCGTTCCCTCTAGGACTGCAACACAATCTGTCTCAAGAGCAGGGTTCTCTTCTGCACCCCATCCTCAGGTCCCTCAATCTGATGGCCTGGATGTTGAAAGGGTAGTGCTAGCTCCCTTACTTCTACCTGAGGAGGTTGAGGAGGTGGTATTGGCCTCTAGGAGGCAGTCCACCAGAAAGTCCTATGCACTCAAGTGGCGTAGGTTTACAGTGTGGTGTGCTCAGCACAATGAAGATCCTTTCTTTTGCCTTGTGCCAGTAATACTACAGTATCTACTTCACCTTTCAGACCTAGGCCTTAAGTCTAACTCTGTTCGGGTCCACCTCAGTGCTTTGTCGGCGCACCACTCTGCGGTGGAAGAACAGTCTCTGTCGGTTCACCCCTTGGTGTCCAGATTTCTCATAGGTCTGCTTCTACTCAAGCCTCCGGTTCGTCCACCAGCAACTGAGTGGGATATGAACGTGGTCTTGCAGCAACTTACCCGCCCACCGTTTGAACCAATGGCTATTTGCTATTTGCACTTCCTCTCTTGGAAAGCGCTCTTCCTGGTGGCTCTTACATCGGCCAGACGTGTGAGTGAGCTACAAGCTCTGGTTTCTGATAGACCGTACACACGGTTCTATAGGAACAGGGTGGTCCTACGGACCCATCCCAAGTTCCTCCCAAAAGTGGTCGTCTCTCTCCACTTCAATCAGGAGGTGGGTCTTCTGACCTTCTTTCCCAGGCCGCATGCCAGCCAGGCTGAGACAGTCTTGCATACCCTAGACTGTAAGAGGGCATTGTCCTTTTACATAGAACGTACGCGGGAGCATCGAAGGGTTGTTCAGCTCTTTGTCTCGTTTGACCCTAATAGGATGGGGTTACCTGTCTCCAAACGCACATTTTCCACTTTGGTAGCAGATTGCATCACTTGGGCATACAGGGCAGCCGACCTCCCCTTGCAGGGTCGGGTCATGGCCCACTGTGTCAGGGCGAAAGCCGCGTCAGTAGCTCATCTCCGCTCTGTTCCATTGGCAGACATCTGCCGGGCCGCAACTTGGTCTTCAAGCCAGACTTTTGCAGCCCATTACTGCCTGGAGAGAGAGTCCCGGCGGGACAATGTTTTCGGCCAGGCGGTACTCCGTAATCTCTTTGAGGTTTAGGCAACTCCTACCCTCCGGCCCTTGGTGTTGGGCTACCGGATGGGGTGCGTTCTCAGAGAAAATTCTTGTCACGGATGCTGTGGCTCTTGAGAGGGAGCCATTTTTCAGCTTTGGGTTCACGGTAGCCTAGAGCTGGGGAGTCCCATATGTGAGGACTGACTTCCTGCTTGGTCCTGGAGAAAGCGTAGTTACTCACCTGTAACAGGTGTTCTCCAGGAGCAGCAGGAATCAGTCCTCACGACCCTCCCTCCTCCCCTGGAGTTGCAGTCATGTACTTCATTTTCATTTTTTGCTGACTTTTAGCTATGTCGTCAGACTGAGCAAGATGGCACCCTTGGGCGGGAAGGGGACCGCGCATCCGCGCTGCATTCCCAAGGGTTTTTTTGAAAGCTGGGGAAATGCTCCGCATGAGGGCTCTGTCAGCGCCAACGTCACCCATATGTGAGGACTGATTCCTGCTGCTCATGGAGAACACCTGTTACAGGTGAGTAACTACGCTTTCACTCAGAGGGTAGTCTTGTTACTGCTACTACTATTAAATATTTATAAAGCGTTACAAGGAATATGCAGTGCTGTAGAGACATAGAGACACTCCCTGCTCGTCAGAGCTTAGTCTAATCGATGAGGGACAGCCTTATGGCCTAGCAGCAGTGCTGTGAACTGCTGTGCCTGACTTTCATCATTAGATAATTGCCAGAGATGCTGCAAAGACAGCATTCACAGCCCTTGGAGGGAAGGGAATCCAATCCATGGCATAACATCAATGTCTGTAGGTGGGAATCGGTGGGAGAAAATGCTGCTTTCTAAAGGGTGTTCTGGCCTCTGGCTCCCAAGCAAGGGTGCTTACTGTGATAAGCTGCAGAGACGGGAAGATGAAGCAATAAACATGAAGACCCTGAAAACTGAATGAATACGGAGGACACCATAGCCCTCGCTAGGGCTGTTTCAAATTAAAACTGGAAACCTAAAGAAGAGGAGGCCAAAAGACATTTCAATTGTTGTAATGAAGCGCTATGCCTTTGGTGGTCTTATCATTTCTTGTCACTACTCAATTTTCATTTTTCCTCCATTTTTTTTCTGCCAACACTGGCGAAGTATTGAGTTCAGTATAACCAGACATGAAAAACTAAAACCTTGATAGTTCCACAGTGCAGAATCCAAACTGAAATAATAATCTGAGGCAAAAAGCACATAGCAGGCCCATCAATTCTGATTTCCCAGTTTGTATGTCTGTCCTCTTTTTTTTTTTTTTTTTTTTTTTTTCTCTTTCTGGTTTGCGTTCACAGGGCACAGAAACCATTTGATGAAATGCTTTTGGCACTACAAATTTGAAATTCACAAAATTTTTTGCAGCAAAGGTGATTTTTAGTTTTATATTTTTCCCAGAGAAAATTGTTACCAGATTTATTTAGGCTATTTAGAAATTGTTTTCTAGGTCTGTTTAATTTTTAGTTCTGCCACTTGAGTGTAGCCTGAGTGAATGCTCCAGTCCCTTTCATATACTGTACAATTAACAAGCATATTTTTTTTCTTACTAGCAATTCATGTACTCATTAATAGATACTCATAGTAATCCTTTGTATAATTTTGTTAGTGCTGGATCAATATTTTGTTTTTGAAGAATATTTAGTATTGATGGTCTTTCCAAAGTATTTACTTATTTGCATAAATTGTTACTCTTCAATATTTTTAAATTTGCATAGCAAGCAGAGGTCTGTAGAGGTATCAGATATAAATTAGTGATAAATCTTCTAAACTACATCTAAGCCCCTTTCGAAAGAGGAGTTTTATCACTTGCATGTGAGGCACATATTTTGGAAAGAACATGGTCACATAGTTTATTCTAAAAATTGTTTTTCATTCTTTTGTTCAATAACCAATTTTTAATTGACAAATTTGACACTTTCATTTTCCTTATATTATCTTTTAGGTTTTGTTATCCCCATTTCTTTGACTAAATCTTTGAGCCAATTTTGGAGCAAGTAATAGTAATCATTGACTGACTACTATAGACCAGGGAAGCCAGTGACTTCCTCTCAGTAAGCCAGAAAGTTAATACATTGGCATACCTCTCGTGAGTTAACGCTACTGTTGAAAACTCCTATTGGCTCATTTTAAAGTGCATTCTTGAAACGAATATTACAATGCCATAAACCCTATAAATAAACTAAGAATGAAAAACGATTATACTCTAGAATGTGTAGCTGTTCATTAACTGTACATTCTTATCGATTCCCTACTGATTTAGCTTGCATTGACATTCTTTGCCTTTTTCTGTCTTTCTATCTCTTTACTATTCCCATTAGATCCTACTACTACCACCCCACCACCTACGGTACCAGAGCCTCACTCAACTGCTGGCATCACAGGCTTAGCAACAGTATTCAAAAAAATTAATGTTCCAGCGTCAACTTTGGCAACTATACAAGATGACTATTTGGGCACTGTCATCGGTAGTGCAGTGGGTGGGGCTCTCTTCATGATACTTGTTGTTATCCTGGCTGGAATAATCTGCTATAGAAGAAGACGGACCTTCCGTGGTGACTATTTCACAAAGAACTACATCCCACCATCAGATATGCAGAAAGAGTCACAAATAGATGTTCTTCAGCCTGAAGACCTTGATCCATATCCTGACAATGTAAAAAAGGAAGCAAAGCATCCAGTGAACAGTATAATAGGGTACAGAGAGTATATGGGGGATGAAAAACCTGACTGGAACAACATAGACAGCTATAATCACAGGTACCAAGAACAGTTTGAAAGACCAATTGATTACTATGAAGATAAAACAATGCCTGTGGGACTTAAGTACATCAGAGAAGACTGTTATGATGAAAATGAAGATGACTTAGTTTCACACCTAGATGGTTCAGTAATCTCCAGACGGGAGTGGTACGTGTAATAGCAGCTAAAAACTACAGACTTGAAGCTGCATTCTGTTTCATCCACTTTCATTGATTTTTGGATTTCCTTCACTTTCATAATTTTCTTGGACAGGGATTAAGAAGGCCTTTTGAAGTTGATTTTCAGACTTGATTTTTTTATACTTAAAACTTGACCAAATGGGGATGTCAGATCTTGGTTGAGTAAATCCAAGCTGCTTTACATTGTTTGAAAATAAGTTTAAAAATGTTAGTACTACTGTTTTCTCATTTCAAAATCATTTGCCTCTTATAAAACTTTATTGCTCTTCAGCATAGTGAAAAAGGTAAAACAGCAGATGAATTACTATAATTTAATTTTTCTTGGATATAACCCCCCCAGAAGAAACACGGTTCATTGTAATTTAAAATGATTTCCACAGGGCTGTACAATTTGAAATAGTTAACTTTTATGAAACATGTACTACTTGATTACAGCAAAGCAAAAATGGTGGTGCATAAACTTCTAATCTGAAGCATTGACTTAGATGTTCTTTTCTTGATTCATTAGAAATAATTAGTTTGATGCAGCATCTTGATTTCTGAGCAGACTGACCTTTCTGTGCACAAAAATGAATACCTCTGCGTTGTAATGATCCTTGCCATAATTTGATCTGGGTTGTACCTTTTTTTGCACACTGAAAACTGTTTATTTAGATGGATCAGCACCCTGGAGTAGCATATAATAAACTTTCACAGTCTCTTGCAGCATTTGGTAAATGGTTTACATAATCTGGTTACACGTGTGGTTGATATTTATTTTCTGTCTTTAGTCCTTCCTAATTTGTATGGCACATAATTACCATATTGATACTTGGTCTCAGGAGTTCAAGGCAAGCAATGTTCAGGTACAGTAAGCTATTTTACAATACCCAGAGGGCTTCTAGTGTAAAGGGCATGTTTACTAAAGCGTGCTACCTGATAGCACAGGGTTTAGCGTGCAGTTTGGGTGCTGTGCTGAAACTCCTGCAGTACCTTTGTACTGTGCGATTGGATGGGGCAGGTGTTCTGGTTCAGCGCTGCTAGTATTGGCATTTTGAAACTTGCGCTACGTGCAGGTAGCACGAGAGCAACTAACACCATCTCAGTGGGTGGCATTAGTTGCTACCACAATGATCTTGCTACAGCAACCTGTGGTACTTACAGAGGGATGGCTGCAGTTGGCTCGAAGCCCCATGCTAGTAACACAGCCCATACCCGTGTTGCCAGTGCAGGGCTTAGTAAACTTGCTCCTAAGTTTGCACCTGAAGCAATGGTGGGATAAGTAACTTGCCCAAGATTACAAAAAGCAGCAGTGGGATTCAAATATTGTTTCCCTGGTTCTCAGCCTGCTGCTCTAACCATTAGGTTAAGTATTTTCCAATTAAAGAATGCATGTCAATTATTTGATCTTCCCAGCAGTCTGCCATTATCCTTACTGGCAGTGTATTCTAGTCTTTCTCGATGTCTTGAGGTAATGCTCATATAGAACTGATGAGAATTTGAACTTTCAGTGAACCTTGTTAGTAAACAAAGCCAAAAGGAGCAGGCTGCCCACCTGTTCATGTTTGTAAGACCCTCGAAATGAGCATTGATAAGAGTTTGAACCTGAAGCAAGAAGTAGCTGATGCAAACAAAACTGAGTTTAATCTACCTAGAACCTACAGCTCGTAAATTTCAAAAAGGTTCTTGCTGATTTAATTCATGTTCTGGTACATTATAAATTGGCCGCATAAAATTTGCTGTTACAAGCTTATGAATAGGGGTAAACCTGGTAGACAGCTGAATTATCCCCAAGGGATGGTCAAGATCTTGCTTACAAGAGGATGTAGCATGTGGAGTACTTTCAAATATTCTTCGGCCAGCTTCAGAGCCCTGTGAATATACATACATAAAAGGACATGTTTACTAAAGGTTAACGCATGTTAATGACGTTTACAAGCTATCTCCAGGAACAAGCAGGAATGAGTCTTCACATATGGATACGTCGGTACCGACGGAGTCTGCGCGGGAACGCTTCCCAGCGTCCAATCAGAAAGCTTTTGGAAGCATCCCAACACGCCTGCGTGCTGCCTTCCCGCCTGCCTCTCCTCAGTTTTTGTTTTTCCGCGGAGCCGGCAGGACGTCCTCCTGTCACCGCAGAAAATTTTTCTTTTATTTTTTAGTTTTCTTGTGGTCGCGGCTGCCTTCCCCGACGCCACCGGTACCGCCGGTGTCTCTTTTTTCTTTCTTGTAAATTTTTTTCCTTTTTAAGGAATATATTTTTCTTCCTTAGTGTCTCACGGTTCTCAGGCCTTCTAGGCCTCTCCATTTTCATTCATGGAACCGCCAGCCACTTTCCCCAAGAAATGTACAAACTGTGGCGGTACAACTTTATTTTTAGACACTCACAATTGGTGTCTAACCTGCTTGGGTCCTGACCATTTTCCTCTGGAGCCCTCGGGCAATACTATTGTGAGAAGAAGTTTTCAACATCGAGTTCCCCTCGACACGCGGTCCCCCTCCAACTTCAGGGCACCGAGCATATCTTCTTCTACACAGGATCAGGTAACCCAAAAACAGTCTGTTAAGACTAGCCAGTCCTCGAGCGGCAGTTCTCATGCACAGCATAGAGATGCCCATGGCCTTGTCCTCGAGAATCCACTGGCTTCAAAACCCCGGTGGGAGTCTTTGGCCTCCAAAGCCTGTGTGGGGTTTCAGGTTGTTCCTGAGGTTCACCCCTCACAGAACATACCTGAGCCATGCCCGGTGGTGGCATCTGCTTCGAGCGGTACCGATACCCCGGCATCGGCACTGGTGTTGGATGAAACATTCCACACCAAGGATCGTCGTCTGGCGTCCTCGGTACCTGCGGGGCCGGTGGATACGTTCCAGATCGACCTTCCAGTATCGGTACCGACACCGATACTAGTACCGACGTCGGTACCCTCCAGACGTGCATCGATAGACTCGCTTCCTTCGATGCCGAGTCTGGAATCGATCTCCAGTCTGGAGGACTGGGTACCGACTCCCGTCGGTACCGAAGGCTCGGTTCCGATAATTCGGATCCGCAACTCTCGGTTCCTCCGATACCGTTAGAGTTGCCACCGGCTGGTCTTCATCCACCGGTATCAGATACGGTACCGAGGTCGGTACCAATATCCACAGTACCATTGCTGTCGGTACCTTCCATGCTTCTCTCGTCAGGCTCGCTTCCCTCGATGCCAAGTTTGGAATCGATCCCTAGCATGGACGATCTGTTACCGACTGTCGCTGGTTCTGACCTGCAGTACCAGCAACCACCATCTAAGGATCCCATACTGTACCATTCAGGATCTTCTATTCCTATATACTGGAATAGATCCCTCGGTGCCAACGCTAGTTCTTCATCAGATCTAGCCTATCCAAGGGAAGTTCCCTCTGGGGATCCTTCTTTCCAGACTTTCCTCCTGGATACGGCAAAATCACTTGCCATTCCTATTCCTGGACAAGATCCTACACAAGGGAATACAGAATATCTCTGTTCCTAGCAAAGCAAAGGAGACTATAATGCTTCCTTTGCATCATTCTTTGCAGGATCTTCTTCTACGAATGTGGGAAGCTCCTTTTAAAGGTACCCCCACCTTCCAGAGCAACTGATCTCCTATATCAGGTGCCCCCTCTCCAGGGTTTCAAAAGACTCAACTTCCTCATCATTCCATTGTGGTAGAATCAGCAATGAGGCGAGTGAAGAGTAATAAAAAGCACTCTTCTTGTCCGCCAGGTCGTGAGTCTAAGACACTAGATGCCTTTGGAAGTCAAACCTTCAAGACATCCATGCTTTCAGCAAGAATTCTCTCATATATTTTTTATATGGGTTTATCTCTTGAGGAGGTCACAAAGAAATTACATCTTTTGACTCCTTTTCTTCAAGAGCCCATGTGTAAAGACTATTCCTCACTGGTTAGTCATACTCAAAATATCTCTAGGTTTCTTACTCGTGCTACCCTAGACTCCTTTGAGTCTGTTAGCAGAACTTCTGCTGTAGCTATGGGGCATGATGTAGAGCCTGGCTTCAAGCTTCAGACTTGGACAAATGGGCACAAGAAAGACTGGGAAATATTCCTTGCACTGGAGAAAATCTCTTCAACAAGGAGTCTTTACTCCAGGTTACTCAGTTATCCACTGACTTTCCTTTTTCCAGAGGCTGTTCTATGCCTTCTTCTTTCCCAGTAGGTAGGAAATGTCCTACCAAACTTTCTTCCCCTAGGGGGAGAAGGTTTTACCCATCTGCCCATCATACAGATGTTCCCAAACAGGGAAAACATCGCCCTGGTCTGAAGAATCCACAACCTCAACAGGGTCAACAAACCCAGCAGTAGCAGGGTTTCAAATAGATCATTGTCCCTCTTGATTGGTGGTTAGGGTGGCAGTCTGCTTCTTTCACTGGCAGTATCTGCACTAAATTTATCCTAACCTACCTAGATATCTCTTCATGAGACATCTTTTTTCTAAGAGTCTTTATGATGATCATGCCCATACTTAACAGTTTCCTCTTCCTCTTGAAGGAAAGAGAGGTAACAGCTATTAATGGACAGTTGTTTTCCCTGTACTGGCATGTCTCATCTCACCTGTCAGAGACTTCCCCCATAGTTGGTCTCTTGCAACTCTGTCTTACAGCTCTCTTTCTACAACAGTTGGTTGTAAGAGTGGTTCTTTTACACCGGTAAGCTCCTATAGTCCTCTACCTGTTCTACTGGGGGATTCTCCCTTCTGGAGTTCTTTTTCCCCCTTGTTACCTTAGGGCAGCTCATCACACAATAGGAAGTCCTATCAGGACTGTTTCTTTTTCCCAATCTAAAAAAAGGGAAAAAAAAATTTTTTTCTATGCTGCCCTGGTAGTTGCTGCAGATACAGCAATTCCTAGTGGTTAAGCCACTGGTTGTGTTCTCTACGCAACCAGGGCTTCCCCTCCACTAGCAATCCTCCTAGCCTTAGTGCTAAGTCCCAAACAGGTTATTAACCTTGTTTGGGAAACCCTATTATCACAGTCTGGTTGGTTAACTTCTATTCTTTGCCTTGGCAGAATAGCTGCTCACCTGCTGAATTTCCAATGTCAGCTTTTTCTTCTAACCAACCTGCAGCATGCTCTCTGCATCTCTACAGAGTAGCTTTGCACTATGGGCCCTTGCTAGAGAGCATTAGTATCTTGCCTAGCAGATAACCCCAGATGGTTAGGGGGAGGGGGTTCCCCCAGTCATGTCTGGCGGGTATTCCCTGCCCTTTCCATCTTATCGTAAATCTCTTTTGAGGCATAAGCCTCAGGCCTTTCATTACGTGAAAGCCTAAAGGAGGGCCACTTCCCTGGCTTGGCCCATATCTCCTTGAGTCTTCTCGTCAGAGATAAATTTCTCCAATGGCAGCTAGAGGATGCCTAATACCCATCTTACCCTCATAGGCGGATCACTAGGGTATCTTCCTCCAGAGGTGGCCTCTATCCAATCTCCATACTGCAATTCTGGAGATATCTGGACGACTTGTCTGCAGACTGACGTTATCCTCTGCCATTTTCACGTAGGCCATCCTGGTTATTCAAGAGCTCAATTTCTGCAAAGAATTCAGCCGCCTTGTCAGGGACACCTTTCCTCTGACTCTGCCAGTCATAACCAGGAAAAGAGGATTCTCTATTTACCTATTCAAGCAGGTATCAACCTTCTTGCTGTCACATGAATCTTCCTCTCTCCCTATATCCCTACAGGGGATGGGGTTCTATGGACATCTCTCCATCCATATGCCTGGAGACATGTGTCTATATGCCTACCTATTTCGTCTAGGTATATATAGATTATATATGTGTATATGAGATCTATTTTTAGATAGATCTGTGTCCATCTACTTATCTATCTGTCTGTTACGTTCAGATATCCTTACATTCCTATATGATCCTGACAGATGGGCACTACCTTCGGTTAGAACCCTCCTATCCTCAGTTTAAATCATTACTTAAGACCCATCTATTTCAGAAAGCATATGACCTTTCCCCTGAGGCCCCTCCCTAATTGCCCTGTCTTTTGTCTTTATCCTTTTATAAGTCGTCATTTGCCTTCCCCTTGTCTTTTGTCTGTTGCCCGGTTGGGCTATGTCTATCTTATGATTTGGTAATAGTGTGATGTTACTACTCTGTCCTGTTTCTTCCTTTCCTGTTTATTATTGGCGTTCCTTTTCTTGGTTTGCAGTGTTTACCCCATTTTCTTTTATTGTACACCGCTTAATGTTCCTACGATAGCGGTATATCAAATACTGAATAAAGATAAAGATACCCCTATCAATGCTGTGCCAGCATACTTAGGGGGCTACACCTATAACCACTCCCTGTGGTAATTAACAAACTTTTTTCTTACCATAACCTTTTCAGGTTAGGTACTCCTGAAGCTCGCCATGTACCCTTTTTCTTTCCTACTTGACCCCATTTAGGAAAGACATTGTGGATCTTCAGTTGCTCTAAAGCTTAGCGCTCCTGAGTCTGTCCTTACTTTCTTATCAGATGAAAGGGTCTCCATACCCTTTCTTCCCTACATGGACTGATTCCAACCCCAGTCCAGTTGGGTCAGACTCATATTTTCTCTTGGTCCTAGATTTGTACTATTTTTGGACCAAAACAGCTTAAGCTTTCTTTACTAGTACCTTCTGCGTCTCCGCTGAAGCTCTACCTCTCTTACTACCCCAGTTTTTTCCCTTGGGGCTATTTCTCACCCTGAAGGGTTCTGACCTCCACTTGTTTTTATTCTACTTTATTACCTCTACTTCTCAGTGAGGTACCCCTTGAGCACATTCACTGGCTCTTCTATCAGATCCATATGTAGCTCAGTGCACTGGTGCAATGCCAACAAGGGAGGCCCAGATTACAATATTTCTCTACTAAATGCCCTTGATACAGGGTTTACTTTTGAAGCCCTGTTCTAGCCAGCTGTTCCACAGCTCCTTTTCTGTATTCAACTCCTACCCTCCATCCCCAGGATGCCTGAGGTCCTGAGGAATAGCATGGCTCGTTCTAGACTTGCAACATGCTAGGACTCCCTCCGGGCATCTGAGCTTGGGAGTCCCCATATGTGAAGACTCATTCCTGCTTGTTCCTGGAGATAGCACAGTTACTTACCTGTAACAGGTGTTCTCTGGGAACAGCAGGAATAAGTCTTCACAACCCACCCACCTCCCCTAGGAGTTGCATTTCTCTATCTCTATCTTTCCCTTCCTTGCTCTCTCTCTCTTTGTCTCAGCTTTAAAACTTAACTGAGGTGAGGCAGTTGGGAAGGTGGGAAAGCAGCACGCAGGTGTGTTGGGATGCTTCCAAAAGCTTTCTGATTGGACGCAGGGAAGCGTTCTTGCGCAGACTCCGGTACCGACGTACCCATATGTGAAGACTTATTCCTGCTGTTCCCAGAGATCACCTGTTACAGGTAAGTAACTGTGCTTTACATGCTATTGTGCTCATAGAAATAAAAAGGCTGTGCATTAAAACCTTTAATAAACATTCCCCAAAATCTATGCAAGGCCACCAAAAGTTTGCTTTCCTGAATGTTAACTTTACCTGATTTTATGGTTTTATTTTATTCTCTCATTTAAAGCAGAAAAGCAGCAATTTGTGCTACCTTTTTTTTCTGTATTGCTTACTTTAGAAATAGTTCTCTGCTAATGAGCTAAGATTTAGGAGCCTTTTTTACCAAAGTGTAGCAAGGTTTTGCAATTACCACGAGTTCTGCACCACAAAAACGTTTGATTACTTCAAAGCCTGTGTGGTAAATGCAGGGGGCAAGATCAGCATTTTCCCTCCATTCGGCACACCTCCGTGGCATAAATGTACAGGGGAGAGCCTCTTTCGATTGAAAGCAAATTCTGCTACGAGGGGACATGGGATGAGGGTGAAGGGAGATAAATTCAGGAGTGATATGCGGAAATATTTCTTTATGGAAAGAGTGGTGGATCCATGGAATAGTATCCCAGTAGAGGTGGTAGAGATGAGGACAGTAACTGAATTCAAAAAAGAATGGGACAAGCACAGAGGATCTCTAAAGGAAAAAGGGGACTGTTGTAGTTGTTGATATGGAAGGACAGACAAGATAGAATATGTGGTCTCTTTCTGTCATCATATTTCTGTTTCTATACTGCATGGGCCCGTGCTTCCCTGCTCAGCAGGTAGCATGAGAGCACAAATACAACCTACCTAGACACCAAAGCAGCAACATTGTCCTCCTTCCCTCTCTCCCCCAAGCCCTGATAATAGTCTGTAATCTGGACCCACTTCCCTAATCTGACACTTCCCCTCCCCCCCCTTCAGCACCATCTTGGGTTGAAGGCAATCCAACCTTCATGCGAGGCCCTCCTGATCAGGCTGCCCCAGACACTCCTCCCAATTTGTCAGCCTCCCCGGCGGGATGCGATAATTGTGCCCCCTGTTCCAGCAGCCCTCAAAATGGCAGTACTTTATTAAATATCCAGAAACATAAATCAAACAAGTTGTGAATGTCTCAAATTAGTTAAAAGCATTTAATGCTAGCATTTGACAGCTATGAGTGACCTGATGAAGGGATCATAATAAACATGTAATTTATTGAACTTCATCATCCATTTGTCTTTATACTACAACCACTAAATCTGTATAACTGCTCATTCAACAGGTTGAATGAGCAGTTATACAGATTTAGTTATTGAATATATTCATTCAGAAACATTTTAGACCCATTGTACGTTGTGTTTATACTACAATCAACAACTTGCTTTTTCATTATTATATCATCCTTGAGTCATTTTGTTCTGACCCGATGAAGGCTGTATAACTCTCAAAAGGGTAGACAGAGCTGTGAAGTTCACACTCCCTCAACTGAACTGATTTTTATTCTTTCCAATCCCAACAGAAGTTGGAAATTATACAAAGGGGGTCAAATGTCTGCATCTGGAGGTAAAATACTTGTCTGAAAATTTAATAGAATGGGATGAAACTGCATTTGGGGGGAAAAGTGCGTATATCCACAGGGTTGCCATGAGTCAACATGGCACTTAATAACGACGTGATAAGTCATGCATTAGTACTGCAGCAATAGAATGACTAATCTGTGGAGAGCAAAACTAAAGAACCACCAGTCAGGTATTATTGGTATTGAGAAATACTATTAAGCCTTGTTTTGTACACAGAATATTTACACTGATAATTGCATTGCTGCTTTACTTAAGGCATTATTCCCTTAAACCTTTGCCACTTGGCCACAAGGGAAGAAAGGCAATGGCTGGGCTGCCAGTTGAAGTGAGATGGGAAGATGCCACAATTGACCCTCAAGCTCTGACTGGAGGCGAAGGAAAGTGAAGGGAGAGTAGCTACTGCTCTCATATCAAAAATAGGAGTTGACCTGGTTTTATGTTACCCAATGACGCTGCAGCAAACAGTTGGAAAGGTATTGCAAGCAGGCTGCAGCACAGCACAGATGCCACCGTCTCATAAGCTAGGAGCTAGCAAGAGTTATGAATAGGTTTTCTACAGTGCCGGGAAATAAATTGGATGTTGATTTTGCAAACAAAGGTTGCAGTTTCTTCAGGGATGATGCTGGGACCTCAACTTGCCCCTATTCCCTTGTCCCTATTTTGAGAACCACTGCTTGACAGATCAGCAGATTAGAAAATGACTAGGAGGGGGGGAGGGAGTATAGTGCTGTTGTCAGTGCTGATGCTTAGCAACCCAGCTGCCTCTGGGTTTTCTTGGCAATGTATCACTGGAAATAGATTGTGAGGCCTTTTTTCGCAAGGCAATGGAGGGTAAACTGACTTGCCCAGGGTCACAAAGAGTGCCAGTGGGAATCAAACCCTTCATCTTCTGTGTACTAGACAGTTGCTCTGACCACTAGACGACTACTCCACTCCATAGGAGTTTAAACTGATTTCACTAGTCAACAAATTTTTACAAAAGCCATGTTGCTGAAATAAAAATAGTTATTTCTTATCAATTTTTATATGCTGAAC
Source organism: Ichthyophis bannanicus (assembly GCA_033557465.1). Lineage (NCBI taxonomy): Eukaryota > Metazoa > Chordata > Amphibia > Gymnophiona > Ichthyophiidae > Ichthyophis > Ichthyophis bannanicus. Next base: position 281,029,102 of record CM066034.1, on the reverse strand, counting down.
ACAAATATGACAGTGAAATTGCAAAGTTGGCTCTAGTTGTTTTTGTAATCTACAAGAATTAATGTTTACATCACAAAATGCATGTCAATAGTAAATATATAATAGGCCTTTGGTTAATACCTGTAAAAAAACAAGTCATAGACTACTTCTTAGATTTTTTTCACCTGTCTCTTGTACAGCTGTTTGGGAGCTTCTCTGGGGAGTGTCCAGCAGTAGTCAGCCAGCATTGTAGTGGACCATTTTCCCTGGTATCTTTGCTCCATCGTTGCGATATCCTGGTGAAAATGTTCGCCCTGTTCATCACTAACCATACCACAGTTGTCCGGAAAGAAATCGAGATGGGAATCAAGGAAATGGATCTTTAGAGACATATTGCAGCCAAGTTTCTGATACTGCATCAGCATGTCTTCTAATAGTTCCTTGTAGTTTTCTGTCCTAACATTCCCGAGAAAGTTTGACACTAGGCGAAAAGCATTCCATGCTTGTTTCGCATCATCCTGCAGCAAGTTGTTGAACTGGTCATCTTTGAAGAGCTCTCGAATCTGAGGACCCCCAAAAACTCCCTCTTTAATCTTTGCTTTGCTGAGTCGAGGGAAGTTTTCATGCAGTTATCGGAAAGCTGGCGAAGTGCAGTCCATGGCTTTCATGAAGTTTTTCATCAAACCTAGTTTGATATGAAGGGGTGGTAGCAGGATTTTGTGAGCCTCAACCAGAGCTGGGTGCTGGATATTCTTCTCTCCAACTGTTACATTTTGTCTGCGATTTCATTCTTCCGCAAGTAGTGCCAATCCCTTGCTCGGCTATCCCACTCACATAAGAAACACATGTATTTTATATATTCCTGCTGCCGTCCCATTAAAAGATCAACTACCTTCAAGTCACCACAGAGGTGCCAGCTGTACTTGTTCTAGTTAATGGAAGTCAGTAGATGCTTTAAGTTATCATATTTCTCTTTCATGTGGACGGCATGCGCTACTGGAATAGATGGAAGACTGTTTCCATTGTTCAAAAGCACAGCCTTCAGACTCAGTTTCGAAGAGTCTATAAATAGTCTCGTCTTGTGGGTCATGAGTGATTTTTAGGGCATTCATGAGGCTTTCAATATCGGAACAGAATACCAGATTACTTTTCTTTCCGACTGCGTATAGTACACTGCTGACGTCAGATGGCTTCAGCAGCCATCTGGCAGTAGTATTGCATTGCATCAGAAAATGATGCAATCAACTCTGGATGATGTATGTATGCTGGTATTATGCAATGTGATGCAATATTACATCATCCAAGGCTTATTTGGGATGTTGTTGATGTCCTATTGGATAAATTTACATTGTGAAACGTCAAAAATGAACTACGTGCAATATCTTCAAAACGAGAGCCAATACAATTTTTTAAATGTTATATTCGTGTTCAGCTCACCAAGATACTACAAATTAGGGCCTTTTAAAGTCAATAACGATTTCAATGTTGACCAGTCTTGCAACAGAAAAATCTTATTGAACCACTTGGAGGCTGGATGCAGTTGCAATTTTTTTTCAATAAGCAGTATGTTCAAAGTGTAGTAACCAAATTGCAGAATCTGACCAGAGTTTTTCATACTACTCAGATTGTTTAATTAAGAGCACAAGAGATGCCATACCGGCTCAGACCAAAGGACCTTCAAGCCCAATATCTTGTTTCTAACAGTAGCCAATCCAGGTCACAAGTACTTGTCAGGCTCCCAAAACATCAATTCCATGCTGCTTATCCTAGGAATAAGCAGTGGATTTCCCCATTCCACGTTGATAATAGTTTGCTTTTCCTCCAGGAAATTGCAAACCTAAATTAAACCTAGATACACTAACAGCTTATTTACTCCATCCTCTGGTAACAAATTTCAGAGTTTTACACATGAGTGAAAATTATTGTAATGATATAAACATTAAAGATCAATAAAATCTGGCTAGAGCAAATGGCATGTTCTGGCTCATTAGAAATAAAAGTTTGGGAACTTGGGTCTACAGTTTTTGTTTGTTTTTTTTCTTTAAAAGTGAATTTGGGTTAATGTTGTCTAAGTTAAGTTGACTCAACCTGGACCATAGATTTTGAAGTGGTTTAGAAATGGGGTTTTCACAATTTTTGAGCTGCAAACTAAATACAGCATCTGTATTTAGATGATTATTCATAACTATACACTGTGATGTTATGTCAGCATTTCAGAGAAATGACAACTGCATCTTTCCATGTTAAGATTTCAAGTATTGGCAATGGTATCTCTGACCATGGTGAAAGGCGGCATTTCCTGAGACATGACTTGGTTATTGCTGTGGATTTACAAATATGTAGTATATTTTCAGCTAACCAAAGTTTCATCTTAAGTATAATCACGTGAAAAAGGTTTATTTGTAAGCATACAGATATTCTAAGTGAGAAATATTTTCCAGGACTTTACTTTGAAGTCATGAGTCCTAAACTTGCAATATTATCTTTGAAAGATAGCTTGTTGTCTTAGGAGAAAATAATTGTGAACTCATTTTTCATATGGGATATTTTACTTGCGCTTCCTGTAAGTTTAGTATTTTGTAACAAATTCTGATTCAGAATTGAGTATTTGATATACTCTGAATGTATTGCTTACCAGCTGGAATATTTTGGTAACGTATTGGAAGTTTTCAAGTATAAACTTAAGAAATCAGTAATGTAAGTGTTAAGTCCTTCAAAGTGTTTTATAGTGTTTATCACATTTTGCTGTAAATAGAAATTGAACTGTAAACATGAATAGTTGTGTGAAATAAACATTTTTTTATTAAATTGATTTTCCTAAAATGAAGATGTTCATAACTGAACGGAGGAGCTAGGTTTACTGATTCACATGCTGGTCCTAGCATTTGTTGTTTATCTATCAAGTTGAATGTGTCAGCTGATGGCATGCATTTCTTTGCTGACACATGAGATGGTTTCTCCATTGACAAGCAGGGTTGCATTGGACACATAACTGGGTGACATTTGGCAGAAGAGCTTTCCCAAAGCTCCAAAATAGTAAAGGGTCTGAGCATGTTTGGCCCTCCTGTGCACAGCAGGCCACTCACTCTCCTCAGTTGTGTGTTCTACTCTGTCAAACAGATGCTAAAACACAGGTTATACTGATGTGTTTTTTCATCAGATTTAATTTTTTGTATTTCTTTAAAAAAATAAAAATTCCTGCTTGATGTCATGGAACCATGGCACAGGCAAAACCAGTCTTCAAGCCTTGCCCAACCTGTGAAAAAGATAGCTAATGGCGACACCCAGAGATTCACTTGAGACAATTTTTCCAAATGGGTTAGTTTTGCACATACCATGCTAACAATGAACTTCACTATGCCCCAGGGAATGTGAAATATGATCTGTGTCTCAAATTTACTGCTAACATGTGCCATGGTACTTGCATTGTGCTGAAGAAATCTTCCTTCTGGTGTTCGTAAGATGTAACATGTATAGGCAACTAGTCAAGGTGTGAATGGAAATTCCTCTTAATCAGGCCTATGGCTCCTAATACCATGGGAAATATTTCTGTAGCCTGCCACATTTTCTGGATCTCTGACTGTGTTTGGTGGTACTTCAGGACTTTCCTCTCCACATGATTCCGAGAATAATCACTTGGAACAGACACCTCTATTTTCCCATTCTGGTGTTTTTCTCATTTACTGCTATGATTTCCTCATGTCTGAATTAAACATTGGAATAGGAATGTACCAAGTTATCATAGCATTCATTCTCTGTAATTCTCTTAGGGTCATGATCCCAGTGCTTTTTTTGGTAGTGTTGCATCATTTATAAAGTTTGCAGTGGAAGAGGTATGCCATCTTGTTCCTTTTTGTATAGATATTGCATTAGAGCTTGCAACCAGTTATTAGATGAGTGACAGTTTCCAGCTCTTTCTTACAGAATTTGCATATGTCTGTTTTTACTGGTTCTTTATGCTCACTGTGAACCAACTTGTCTTTAATCCACTATCCGGTGCTGCAATTATTAGTCTCTAATCCTTAAGTTTCGGCTCGTTAAGAGGATGAATGGATTTCTCCCAGAACATCATCTTTACCAGCTCCATAAGCACTTAAAGCCATAGGAGAAGCTTCTGAAAATGAAAACAAAATTTTTAATACAGAAGTTGTCTGCCTTTGTGCAGTCAGCAGATTGTCATTGTCCTTAGCATTTCTTCTATCCCCCCACAAGGTAGCTTCAAAAGCTCCATAGTGAAAATAGGGGTACACCTATGTTTGAACAGAGAAGGCACCATTCTTGACACTGCTCTACCAAAAGGGCTGCTATCTTTGTCATTGTCACAGTTGCCTAAGCAGAAGCAACCTTCGACAGTGCATGGTTCAAAAATGGTCATTAAGCATCATCTAAGTATGGAAGACTGTAAATATGGTGTGACTCCTTAGTGCAAGAAATTTGAAAATACTTCACTGCCATAATCTGTGCATAAAATGTTCCTTCACGATTTAGCACAGACAAGACCCCTGCACCATTCTGCATCGCTCTTCCTTGGTTCAGTTTAGCCCATCAAGCTGTTTTGTGAGCAATCTATTACAGAACCTGTGCAGGTATCCTCTTCATCTGCTATGCAAGCCCAATACCCTATGCTTTAATATTATCAGCTCATTGCCTCTGTACCAGAACAATCAGTGTCCCTAACTTACGAGGTGTGACAAAAATGAAACAAGACTGTCCCATAAATGTTTTATTACAAAATCTACAGAGAAATTACGCATTCTCCCCTTTAAAGTAATCCCCCCAGAGTTAATGCACTTCTGCATTTGCTTCTGCCACGTATGGAAGCACTCGGTAAAGTTGTCCTCCTTGAGGTCCCTCAGCTACCTCATCACAGTGGTCTTGATCTCTTCTACAGAGGTGAAATGAGGTCCTTTGAGCACAGTCTTCAGCCTGGGGAAGAGCCAGAAGTCGCACGGTGCGAGATCTGGGGAATAAGGAGGATGGTCGAGAGGTGTGATCTGTTTGTTGGCCAAGAACTGCCTCACACTGGACGCAGTGCGTGGGCATATTGTCATGGTGGAGCAGCCACGACTTGTGTCTCCACAGAGCCCACCTGCTGTGCCGAACCCGGTCATGCAGGTGATTGAGGACCTGCTGGTAGATTGTCTGACCCTCAGGCACAAACTCATGATGGACCACTCCCTTCTGGTCGAAGAATGCGATCAGCATGACGACCTTGATCTGGACAAGCGCCTCCTTGGGTCTTGGAGACAGTCTAGTCTTCCACTGCAGGCTCTGTCTCTTGCTTTCAAGGTTGTACTGGAAGACCCAAGTCTCGTCTCCTGTGATGACTTGGCCAACAAACTCTGGATTTTCTCTGATATTCTTTAGCAAATCTCGACAAACATTGACTCAATGCTCCTTCTGGTCGTCCAATAAAATCTTGGGCACCATCTTGGTGCACACCTTCTGCATCCCCAGCTCCTGTACCAAGATGGTCCGCACTGACTCCCTGTTCAGGCTGAGCTCCTCAGCTATCATCCGCACCATCAATCTGCGATTGCACCAGCTGGTTCACTCTGTCAGTGTTCTCAGCCGTCTTTGTCGTGGAAGGCCATCCTGACTTGGGGTCATCCTCTACCTCCTCGCGGCCAGTCTTGAAGCATTTGTACCATTCAAAGACTCACGGCCTTGACATTGCATCTTCCCCATAAGCCTTTTTGGAGAAGTTGGAGACACTCAGTTGGTCCCTTCTCCAACTTAACCAGAAATTTCAAGTTGATTCTTTGCTCCATATTTCTGCCACCTCCCGTTGCGTGATAAAGCGATGGAGCAGTGTGCTACAAAAAAACCTGAAAAAGAAAAAAAGAGTGAGAGAGCAAAAATATTATAGCAGAATAGTGGCGAGATGTTGCACAACACAGTGACATAAGTGGTTAGCCAATTGGTATTGAGTCATGGACGTGGCTGCCACAGTCTCGTTTCTTTTTTGTGACACATCATATATGAAGAAACCACTAAACTCCAATTTTGATTACTGTTGCAGATGAGGCTTCCTCTTTAGGTTCCTTGTCTCTTCTAGAACAGTCGTCCTCACTTTTTGCTGAAAATATGTAATGATGTCAAGGGCTACAGCAAAAATATTGCAGGAGTGGAATATCAGAGTAATGCTGTACCTCAATCCTCTTAATACAGACGGTAGTCTCTCTCACTCTATGGAAGAGTATCTTCTCATAATCCAGTAGTTTCTCTTTATTGAAAGACCACCCTTTTCAGTCTTCTCAATCCGGACACCCTGACTGTCCCGGTAGACTTCATAAAGCGTAGTTACTCACCTGTAACAGGTGTTCTCCAGGAGCAGCAGGAATCAGTCCTCACTTATGGGTGACGTCGGCGCCGACGGAGCCCTCGCGGAGCAATTTTCCCCAGCTTTCAAAGAAAGCCTTTGGGAATTGCAGCGCGCATGCGCGGTAGTCTTCCCGCCCGAAGGTGCCATCTTAGCCAGTCAGATGACATAGCTAAAAAGACAGCATAAAAATTTGCAAAAAGAACATAAGCAGACGATTGCAACTCCAAGGGGAGGAGGGAGGGTAGTGAGGACTGATTCCTGCTGCTCCTGGAGAACACCTGTTACAGGTGAGTAACTACGCTTTCTCCAGGACCAAGCAGGAAGTCAGTCCTCACTTATGGGACTCCCAAGCTCAAGGCTACCGGAGACCCTAAGCACAAAAATGAGCTCCCTCTAGCTCAGCAGCACAGAAGGATAGAATCTTCGCTGAATTATCACCCACCGGTAGCCCACATCCGGGATGGAGGGTAGGAGTTGCTCAGACCTCAAAGAGATTACGGAGGACTGCCTGTCCGAAAGCACTGTCCCTACGGGACTCCCTCTCGAGACAGTAATGGACCGCAAAAGTCTGGCTCGAAGACCAAGTAGCGGCCCGGCAGATGTCTGCCAGCGGAACAGAGCGGAGGTAAGCCACCGACGTGGCCTTTGCCCGAACGCAATGAGCCGTGACTCGACTGTCTAAGGAGAGTCCGGCTGCCCCATAAGCCCAAGAGATACAGTCCGCAACCCAGATGGACAGAGTACGCTTGGAGACCGGGAGCCCCAATTTATTGGGGTCAAAGGACACAAAAAGCTGCGCAGCTTTACGGTGCTCCCGCGTACGGTCAAGGTAGAAGTTCAACGCCCTTCTACAGTCCAGGGTATGGAGGACCGTCTCAGCTCGGCTGGAGTGTGGTCTGGGAAAGAAGGTTGGAAGTACCACCTCCTGATTCAAGTGAAAAGGGGAGACCACTTTAGGCAGAAACTTTGGGTGAGTCCGTAGGACTACCCTTTTCTTGTAGAACCGAGTGTAGGGGGGATCAGACACGAGGGCCTGTAATTCACTTACGCGTCTAGCGGAAGTGAGGGCTATCAAGAACAGCGTTTTCCAAGACAGAAAACGGAGAGAGCAGGTAGCCATAGGTTCAAAAGGCGGACAGGTGATCCGCTGCAAAACCACATTCAGGTCCCAGTCAGGCGCTGGCGGGCGCAGAGGTGGTTTAAGTAGTAGGAGACCTCGGAGAAACCTCGCTACGAGAGGGTCGTTGGAGAGAGGTCTGCCGTCCACCGGCACATGATGTGCGGAAAGAGCACTGAGGTGAACTTTGACGGAGTTGGACTTAAGTCCCAGATTAGAGAGGTGTAGCAAGTACTGTAAGATCACCGACACCGGGCAGGAGAAGGGATCCTGAGACTGTTGGGTACACCAGACTGCAAAGCGACGCCATTTAAGGGCGTAGCATTTGCGGGTAGAAGGCCGCCGCGAAGCCAAGACGACCTCCTCCACCTCTGCCGGCAAGAGGAGAGGAGCAAGGACTACCCTCTCAGCAGCCAGGCCATGAGGTTGAGAGACCTGAGGTTGGGGTGCAGTAGGGACCCCTGATCCTGGGTGAGGAGATCCGGTTGCACCCCCAGAGGGATTGGATCCTCCACCGCCAGTTGCAGCAAGAGCGGAAACCACGGCTGCCTGGGCCAGCGAGGGGCCACCAGGATCACGAAAGCTTTGTCTCGGAGAACCTTGAAAAGGGTCCGAGAGACTAACGGGATGGGAGGGAAAGCGTACAGAAGGCTCCCCGACCATGAGATCAGAAAGGCGTCCGCCGCCACCCGAAGGGGGTGAGGCTGACGAGAGCAGAAGCGAGGAAGCTGCCGGTTGTGAGGACTGGCAAAGAGATCCACTGTGGGGAGGCCCCACCTGAGGAAGAGCTTCTGAACGATCAAGGGGTCCAGACGCCACTCGTGCGGCTGGAGGACCCTGCTGAGTTTGTCCGCCAGGCAATTTTCTTGGCCCGGGAGATAAACTGCCTTGAGGAGAATGCCGTGACTGACGGCCCAAGAGCAGAGCTTCTGTGCCTCCCGGCAGAGGAGGAAGGAGCCCGTGCCCCCCTGCTTGTTCACGTAGAACATGGCAACTTGATTGTCCGTCTGGACAAGGACGGACTGTTGGGAGGTCAGGTGGGAGAAGGCCTTGAGAGCTAGGCGGATCGCCCTGAGCTCCAGGAAGTTGATCTGCTGAGCAGACTCCCACTTGGTCCAGAGGCCCTGAGTACGTGCCTCTTGGCAATGGGCTCCCCAGCCCAGGAGGGATGCATCGGTGGTCAGCACCCGGGTCGGCTGAGGTGACTGGAAAGGCATTCCCAATACCAGGTTCGGCTGCCGGAGCCACCACCGGATAGACGAGACCAGCGGCTCGGAGACGCGCACCAGGTCTGCTAGGCCGCCCGTGGCCTGTCGCCACTGCTGGCGGAGACACCACTGAGCAGGCCGCATATTCAGGCGGGCATTGGGGGTCACATGGACGGTGGAAGCCATATGGCCGAGCAGTCTCAGGAAGCGCCTGGCGGAGACCAGGGGCTGGCTGCGAAAGCGGTCGGCTAGGTCCATGAGCCGCTGAGCCCTGTCGAGCGGTAGGTACGCTCGCGCCTGAGGGGTGTGTGCAGCCTTGCGCCGATGAACTCGAGATCCTGTGAGGGGAGCAAAGTGGACTTTGCGAAGTTGATGACAAAGCCCAAGTGCTGCAGCAGAGTCACCGTGCGGCACGTGGCGGTGGTGACCTCCTGAGCGGATGCTGCTCTGATGAGCCAGTCGTCGAGGTACGGAAAAACATAGAGGCCGTGAAGCCGGAGATGGGCCGCCACGACCGCGAGACATTTTGTGAAGACTCGCGGTGCGGAGGACAGGCCGAAGGGCAGTACTCTGTACTGGTAATGATTTCCTGCCACCACAAACCTTAGGTATTGTCGGTGGCTTGGGTGGATGAGGATGTGCGTGTAAGCATCCTTTAGATCCAAGGAGCATAGCCAATCTCCCTGCTGGAGGTAGGGCAGAAGGATTCCAAGGGTAAGCATTTTGAACTTCTCCCGCACAAGGAACTTGTTGAGGTTGCGCAAGTCCAGGATGGGTCGGAGGCCTCCTGTTCTCTTTGGTATCAGAAAATACCTTGAATAGAAGCCCTGACCTCTCAGGTGGTGTGGCACCGGTTCCACCGCCTGATCCTGCAGAAGACCTGCTAACTCCTGAAGGAGCAACTCCCTGTGCAGAGGGGGCGCGGAGGCTCTCCCGGAAAATAGGAGGGAGGGACCTGATGGAAGTGGAGAAGGTAGCCCTCTCGCACGACCTGAAGCACCCAGGCATCTGCGGTGATGCTGGACCACCTGTCGGCGAAGTGAACCAGCCGGCCTCCGGTGCTGGTGGGAACCAGCGGGGGGGGAGAGGCTATGCTGAGCGAGTCAAAAACCCCCACCCTGCTGAGCAGGGGCTGGTGGCGCAGGCTTGGGGGCTTGCTGCCTACGGGACCCGTTACCCCGTCCCTTGGCCTGCTGGCCCTGTTGGGGAGCTGCAGGGGCCTGATAATGGGGGTATTGTTTGTAGGCAGCCGCCTTCCTCGGGTAAAAGGTCTTTTTTCCCGAGCCCTTCTTTTTCTGGGAAGGGGCGGAGGTCTTCCTAGAAAGCCTGGTCCTGGTGAGAGTCTCAGTCTCAATTTGTGCAGCCTTTTCCGCCATGGGCTTGCCAAAGAAAAAAGGATAAATACAGAGGAAAATCAACTTTTTCGCGGGGACAAGACGGGGACGTCTGTAGGGCTCCGCGGAAAAAAGAAGACTGGCTAAGATGGCACCTTCGGGCGGGAAGACTACCGCGCATGCGCGCTGCAATTCCCAAAGGCTTTCTTTGAAAGCTGGGGAAAATTGCTCCGCGAGGGCTCCGTCGGCGCCGACGTCACCCATAAGTGAGGACTGACTTCCTGCTTGGTCCTGGAGAAATCCGCAATCTCACATGAGATGTCTCCTCTGAATGAGAGGAACTATCCACATGGATTCCTTCAGATCTATCTCTACCTACAAGAAACTCATGCTTAAGATATTTCCTATCCCAGACTTGTACAAACGATGGCCAAGGAAGTTCCTTTTCACTCCTGCAGGAAGCACATAATTCAAGTTGTTCTCGGAGGACACTGCTATATGGGGGGAGGACTGTCCACACTGAACTTTACACTGGTTCTGAACTGTGCCAGCTGTTCATCTCAGTGTCATCTGATGCTGTCACCTGTTTCTGTGCCTGATTTAGTCTGCCATCTATGGAAGATGCCTGTACAAGTAAGCAATATTGCTTTCCAGTACAGGTTACTGGTATTAGCTTTAATTTCAGAAGTCATGGGCTTCTGAAAGCTGAATGGTGGCCTGCAAAACCGTAGGTTCAGTTTGGCTTCCAATGACCATATGTCAGCACAAAACCCTGCATTAATTAAATAGCTACATTTTTTGATAGTCTTTGTGCAGAGAACAAAGATTGCACAAGTATGAAGACTGAATTATTGAGGTGGTCCTTCCAGACCATGACTGAGGGACACTGCCACAGCTAGAACGGAGAAGCTTGCCCTGATGCTGCTTGTGGCCATTCTGTGTTCAGTGGGGTCAGTCTGGTACCTTTTGTGAACAATAGAGAAAACAAAGAGAACTGAAATGTCCACTGCCTCGCCTCAGATTTTAATAGTTAACACTAAGAATCATGGAGATCCACTTAAAATATTATGAGTAGTTTCATTTGCTTTCTTTCATGAAATATAACATGAATCTCATCAAGAAAGGCATTATCCATTGACTGGTATTATAAGCCAAACTTACTGGTAGTTTTGATTTTGAAGCAATTTTGCTTAAAAACACAAGGCATTAATTCCCTCTTCTTGCTCTATTTTGAAGACTTAACACTTTAGATTTGATTATTAAATTTATTCTGCTAAGTCTAAAAGTTTAATTTCGGGTTTCTATTTTATCTAGATTTAGATCTCACCTTTCATTAGATCATAATATAGGATTGGATATACTGGATCAGACCAATAGTCCATCAAACTCAGTATTCTTTTATCAATAGTGACCAATCCAGATCACAAGTACTTGACAGGAACCCAAAAGGTAGCCAGATTCCATGTGGCTTTTCCCTAATGCATTTCCCCCAGTCCACTTTAATAATGGTTTATGAACTTTTCTCCAGGAACTTATCCATATCTTTTTTTAAAATTTGTTATGCTAACAGCTGTTGCTACAAATTCGGGGCTTAATTACAAGTTGAGTGAAAAAATATTTTCTCCAATCAGTCTTAAATGTACTATTTTGTAGCTTCATTGCATGTCCTCTAGTCTTTTTGAAGGAATAGACAACTGATTTACATTTACTCATTATATTCCACTTATAAATAAACAGCTAACCATAGCACTCTTATACAGGAAGACAACCATGATCTATCCAACATACTGGATAAAATACTCCTGACCCCAGAATGAACAAAGACTTCCTTGTACTTGGTGATTTCAATCTTCCATCTATACAACAAAAGCAAGCCTGCTCATTACTAGAGGAAATGTCTGCACTGGACCTCAACCAATTTGTAGAAACTCCAACCATGAGAAAGGAAACCAACTGATTTGATATTCTTCAACAACTATTCAACCCATGCGAGCTGTCCACACTCCATCCAAACCCATTCGGTGCCATGGTCTGACCACAGCCTAATCAGCTTCTCCCTCTCTCACGCTACCCCCAACATACCCCCATCAGTCACTCAAATGGAAGTGTTCAAACAGTTTGACAAGGAAAATCTCATAGAGAAGATCATCCCCCAACTAACAACAAACTCAAACAATCCCGACATACTTATGGAACACTGGAACCATATCATGGAAGGAGCAGCCATCACAACTGTGATGACACCCCCCACACCCAGGATTCACCAAAAAAACCTCTTGGTTTACCCCAACCCTTCGCAAGTTCAAAACACAGCTCCTAAAGCTCAAACAAGGATGACGGTCAACTACCTAAGGATGATGAACAAATACTTTAATACAACAGACAGTGAAAAGTGCAAATACCACTCAAAACTGATCAATCAGCCGCCCAAGAGAGCTCTTTGACATCGTAAACCGGTTGACAAGAACCCCACACACCAACAACCAAGAAATCACGATCACCCACCAGCAACTGGCAGCACACTATAAACAGCTCCTTCCTCAACCAGTTACAACAACCCCCCCCCCCCCCCGACGATGGCACCCTCCATCCAAACCCATGGTCCTCCTTTAGCGATATCAACAAAGAAAATATTGAGAGCATCATATCATCTCTCAACACTACGACTTCACCCCTTGACCCATGTCCAGTCTCCTGGATCAAGACAGCCAAGAAGGAACTTATCCCAACACACAGAAATCACCCGGACTGTGCTCCAACAAGGAAAAATGCCAGATTGCCTAAAAACCACCTCCATTTGCCCCACCCTGAAGAAACCAGACCTCAGACCCAGCCTCATACAGTCCTATCGCTAGCCTCCCTTTTGCAGCTAAACTCATAGAAAAAAATGGTACAATGCCAGCTCCAGGACCACATTGACAGAAACGACCACCTTGACCTGCAACAGCACGGCTTCCGCCCACTTCATGATGTGTAAACACTACTAGTCACCCTAATAAACAACCTAAAACAACATGCCAGTCAAAGTTTCTTATTAATATTCCTGGATAACTCCACGGCCTTTGACACTGTCAACCACAATATCCTACTTCAATGACTCAGATACACTGGAATTCAGGGCACAGTTCTACCATGGTTCACATCATACCTAACCCATAGGCACCAACATATAAAAATTGGGACAAATACATCTACCCCATACTGCCAAATGCAAGGACTACCCCAAGAATCCACACTATCAGCACTCCTATTGAACATCTACCTTCAACCCCTCTGCTCAGTCATCAAATCCCACGGCCACACCTTCCACATCTACATGGATGACATCATGATATATGGAACATTCAACACAAAGCAACCCTCCTACTCTATCCACCAAGATTGCTTCACTGATGTTGCCAACTGGCTCAAATCCAGCAACCTAGAAATCAACTACAAAAAAACAGAGGCACTCTTCATAATGATAGACAACACTTTCTCCGCTCCTGCCACCCTAACTGAATAACATCAAAGTTGAAGTCAAGACCAAACTGAAATACCTTGGCATCACTCTGGACCACCATCTCTCCTTGAAGACTTGCATAAGCAAAATCACCAGATCAATATACTACAAGGCAAAAACGCTGCAACATCTCTGCCCGCTAATAGAAGCATCCGATTTCCACTCTGCCCTCCAAGCAATGATACTACCGCAGTTGGACTACTGCAACTCAATCTACCAAGGCCTCCCGCAATCCACAGTACACCCACTACAAATGACACTACACACAACAGCATGCATCTTCCTGGGAGCAGCCTGCCAGGAGCACATCACACCTATCCGCAAACCTCTACTGGATACCACCTCCTACTGACTCTCAAAGCCATCCATGCTGATCCCTCCCCCCCCCCCCCCCGCCATTCACATCCACATGCTCCTGCAAAAACCCCTCAACAAAACAGACCAAGATGAACCTCCACAAAGAATACTCTGATCATCTCCCATGCCAGAACAAAATTCAACCAACAGACCTGTGCCTGAGCCTTCCAACTCTATGCACCATCAACCTGGAACGCTCTACCGGACTCCCTAAGATGCATCACTGACCTCAATACCTTCCAGAAGCACTTAAAAACTCACCTCTTCACGGAATGCTTCAGTCCCACCACCTAGTTCCCAGGACCCACTCTAGCTAATGCATTACCCACAACTCTCGATATGTAACCCCCCATGACCTTGTATACAATGTACATAGTTGATCAAATCTGTATATTCAACAATTGCATGCTGTACATAGTTGAACTGTAACTGTAAATATTCTTGTTTCCTGTAAACTGCTTTGACCCGGTGAAAAGTGGTATAGAAATCCAACTAAATAAAAAAATTAAACTTATTTTAATAGACCTCTAGCATATCTCCTCTCCAAGCTGAACAGCTCTAACCTGTTAAACCTTCCTTCGTAAGGGTATACTTCAAATTCCTTTATCATTTTGGTTGCCCTGCCTGTATTTTTTTCATTTCTGCTATATCTTTAGTTTTTTTTAGATGTGGCAACCAGAACTGCAGGCAGTACTCGAGGTGTGGTCACACCATGAAGCAGTGCAGAGGCATCATGATAGTCTTTGTTTAATCTTCATGCTTTCCTTAATTCCTAGCATTCTGTTAGCTTTCTTGGCTGCTGCTACACACTGAGCAAAGGATTTCAATCTATTATCCATACTGATATGTAGATCCTTTTCCTGGATGGTAGCTCCTAGTGTAGACATTTGCATGTTGTAGCTATAGTTTGGGAAAGTCCCTTCTTAAGAGAGTAACTTTTGCACTTGCCTACATTAAATTTATCTACTACTGGATGGCCAGTCTTCAGTTTTCAGGGTCCTCATGCAATTTTTCACAATCTTGTGATTTTAACACTGAATAATTTTGTGTCCTCAGCAGATTTGGTCACCTCATTCATTGTTCCCATTTCCAGGTCATTAATAAATATGTAATAAAGTAGTGGGCCCAGCACACATCTCTGTGATTCTCTACTATTTACCTTCTTCCACTGAGAAAGTTGACCATTTAGCCCTGTTTTCTATCTGTTAACGAGTTCCCATTTCACAACAGGGCACTGCCTCCTATCCCATGACATTGAAAGCTCAAAGTGAGCTACACTGTGGTTTTACAGGTATTTCCCTGTCCCAAGAAGGCTTGTAATCTAAAATTTTGAACCAAAGATAATGGAGAGTTAAGTGACTAGCAAGGTCAAAAGGAGCAGTAATGAGATTTGAAACCTGGTTTGCTTGACTCGGCCTGCTGCTCTATTAGGCTGCTGTGCCACTCTGTAGCCCTTATACAAATGTGTTTTCTTTATCCTGCTAGACTAGCCTAGACAAGTGGTTTATGCTCCCTTGCCAGCAGGTAGAGGCAAACTTGAGTATTTTCTGTGGTGTCATCAGATCCACTAGTGCAGCACTGAGAGAAGCTACTAATTGTCTGCCCTCCAGCAGGTGGCAAGTTATGTGGATTGAGTCCTGAAGGACCCAACAGTGATTGGATGAGCGTGGCCTTGATTTCTCAAGCTGACAGCTGCCCAAGTGAGTGCAGTAGATCTCATGGATTACCAGTACTCAATGGGCCAACGAGGAGCAGGAGAATCCCACAGGCCCCCCTTTTTACTGTCTCTTATCTGCTTGCTAAGGTTTTTTTTTCTTAGTGGTTTAAAGCTGCTTTAAAAAAAAAAAAAAAAGAGAGCAGGACTTTTTTTTAGCAGCAAGGCCTCCAGAGTCGGTGTAGACATTCGGCGAAACCCAAATCTGGTTTCCTCAACCAGCATTTCAGGCACAGGGATTCATGATTGGGATTCCCTTTTCACTGTGGCTGCAGTTCTTCTTTTTTCAGCAGGCGGTTTTTGGGTTTTTTTCATGGCTTTTTTTTTCTCATAGCTACATGGAGCCAAGCAAGCATGCCATGTGTCTGCTGCAGCAGTTTGATGGGAATGCAAGGGCCCAGAATTTTTCAGTACTCTATTCAGGGGTGTCTGTCTCTTCTCCTTTGCCCACTTCATCCATTCTTCACAAAAGCCCTTGCACATGCCTTGCAGAGGACTGAGGTGGCTTCGGACTCAGGCCAGCAGATTCTGGTAGACCCTTTGGGGCCACAGGAGAACTTATCGGCTGGTGATGAGCAGCAGTTGCTAAAACAGTTCCTGGACACCGTTTCAGTCAATTTTTAGCTGCTTGAAACCCCCTTTGCAGGAGTATGGGACCCCAACCTTCTCTACAGAAGACTCACTCAGGTGGTTCTTCCATGGCTATTCAGGGGAATAAGTGCCCCTGTCTTACCCATTTGCGTGGGCACTCCTCTGGGATCCCAGCCTTATTCTCCTATGGGGTTTGGATGGGATGCTGAAGATGATCCCTTTGCTTATGTAGCGGAGTCTGAGGAGGAAAGGATAATTCCTCTTATGGAGGCTGAGGATCCACTGTGATCTTCCTTGCTCACTGGAAGGATCTTCCAGTTCTGATCCAGGACACTATGGCAGCCTTAAGAATTGAGGAACCTACATATGTCTGCCACTTTCTCAGGTGGACCCACCCTATCCAGGAAGATATTGGATGTCGGGGGTGGGGGGGGGGTTGCATTACCAGAACCCATAGAACAGTCCCTGGTTTCTCATTGGGAGAATCTGGAGTTGGCCCTCAAGGGACTTAAATGCCCTACTTCTGTTAAATCCTCTGCCTCAGGGAAGCTGGACCAGCTCTTTGGGCTACCTTGGGTGGATGCCTTTGTTACAGCAGTGACAAAAGTTCTTGACTTTTAAATTCAGTGCCTCCTCCCACTGGAAAAGAGGTTCCCAATAGGAGGTAGAAACCTTCCTAAAGAATGCCTTCATGGCTTCCAAGCAGCCCTTCATACAGACCTCATTTAGGGCACTTTTGCATTGGGTTCAGCAACTGCTAAACAGCCCAGGTTGCCAGACTAGAATCAGGAGCTGTATTTTTGGCTGACGCTCTGTATGACCTGATTAGTGTCCTTCAGGCCCATGGCAGCAGTGGTTGTGGCTTGGCAGTGGCTCTAGTTTTCATAACTGGTCAACAGATGCAGCTTCCAGATTATGTTTCAGCAAGCTCCCCTTTAGGGGCAGGCTGCTTTTTTGGAGAAGATCTGAAAGTTGGTGAAGGACCTGGGCGAGGCGCATTATCAGAGGCTGCTGGAAGACCCACCTAAAGGTTCTCGTTTGCCCTCTGAGAACTTCTCACATGCATGGAGGTGCCTGAGGGCATCCATAGGCTCAGATTCAGCTTATTCTTATGGATCTCAGCTTAGGAAGGACCAGCCCTTAAAAGGGTTTCCAGTGATCTTGAAACGCCTGACTGCTGCTGCCAGAGCTGGGAAGCTTTCACAATGAGATCTGGTGGGTCGCTTCTGAGGTACAGTTAGTAGGAGGGTGGCTTCAGTACTTTCTTTTAGAATGAACCCAGATCACATCAGACCAACGGGTTCTAGTGGTTCTAGGTCAGAAATACACATTGGAATTTGCAAACCCTCTAGGAGAAGAGTGTTCATTCTTAGAGATGGGCTTTACTTTTGTAGAGTCTCCCTGCGGCTCCCCGCTCAAGTGAATGGCTGTTACAGAAATCTTACAGCTCTTCCTGCAGTTGCAGGTTATTTTACCCATTGCTTCTGCAAAGCAAGTTCAGGACTGATTTTATCTACTTTGGGTATTTTCTTTCAGCCTATTCTGGACTTGAAAGCAGTCAATGCCAAGCGCAGCGTCCCCCATTTTCACATTAGGATTGTTTGGGGGGGAGGGGGAATCCCTTACCTCCCTAGATCCGAGGCTTATTTTTATATTTCCATCAGGGAGCAGTATCAGCTGTTCTAAACCTCTGCATCCTGGGCTGTCGTTTCCAGTTTTGGGCTCTACTTTTTGGCTTAGCCATGGCTTCTCATACTTTTTCAAACGTGATGGTAGTAGTGGTGGCATTCCTGCACAAGCAGAAGATCCACGTTCACTCTGACCTGATGAATGTTTTATCTTGTCAGACTCCCTATGAAAATTGAGAGAGGAGACAGCTTTTGGGAGATTCAGTGGCTGGAACGGCTGGGCGTGGTAATCAATTACCCCAAGAGCAGCCTTTTTTATTTATTTATTTATTTTATTTATTACATTTCTATACTGCCCTATCCAGAGATCAGGGGCAGTTTACAAGGAACAAAGAACATGATACATAGAACAGAAATAAACTTTTTACATAGAACTTGGTTTGAGGGTAGGAACAGTAGTTTGGGAGTTTAGGAAAGAACTAGGTAGGGTTTAACTATATACAGGAAGTCTTTATGTATATGCGGACAGGTTTTTCCTTGTACAACCCTTGGCCAAATTGTGTTAGCTGATGGGCTGTCTTGGTGGTGCGTGTGTGTTTGGGTGTGGGGTGTTTGTTCCATAGTGCATGGTGAAAAGGTGGGTTTTGAGTTGCTTTCTAAATTCTTTGAGGTCTTTGATTGTGCGGATATGTAGTGGGAGAGAGTTCCAAATGCTGGGAGCAGAGTATGTGAACGCTCTGGAGCTGGTGGCTTGTTTTGTTTTGCGGATGAAGGGCGGGATTGTCAAGGAGTGGAGAGCATTTTTCCTACAGGATCTGGTGCTTTCAGGGGCGAGGAGGAGGGTTGAGAGAAAGGATGGGGCAATCTTGTTGATGAGCTTGAAGGTTGTTACGAGAAGTTTATACTTTATCCGACTTTCTATTGGGAGCCAGTGTAGGCCATATAGTAGGGGTGTGATATGGTCGGTTAGTTTGGCTTTGCAGGGGACTCTAACGGTGATGTTTTGTATTCATTGGAGTATGTGAAGGCTCTTTGATGGGAGACCCTGCAATAGGTTGTTGCAATAGTCGAAGTGGGGGGTAATGATGGATTGGATGACCGCTCTGAAGTCGTTATCTTCTAGGATGGGTCTTAAATGCTGTATTGACTTCAGTTTGTATAGGATTGTTCTGGCTGTTTGTTTCAGATGGGGTATCCTGCTGAGAGATGTATCCAGGATTATACCAAGGTATTTGACTTCTTGTTTGATGGGGATTGTGGTGGTGTTGAGGATGATGGTTTGGGGTAGGGTTGAGTCTTGGTTCCTTGTGATGAGCAACGCTTCGGTTTTTTTGTAATTCAGGTTGAGGTTGATGGATGTTAGCCAGGAGTCAGTTTCATTAATGCAGTCAGTTAAATATAAACAATCCCACCTACAGAAACCTATTGGGAGTGACAACATGATGTTGTCCACATATATGTAGTATTGGATGTTGTGTTTTCTGAATATGTGTGTGATGGGTTGAAGGTAGAGGTTAAATAGGAGGTCAGAGAGGATGGAACCTTGTGGTATGCCTTGTTCTTGTGGGAATGTGTTTGAGGGTTCTTCTCCTAATTGGATGCGGAGTTTGCGGCCTGTGATGTAGGATTTAAACCATAGTAGAACTAAGCTGCTGAGTCCGAGGTATTCCAGTCTCGCGATGAGGTTTTTATGGTTTGTTGTCAAACGCTGATGCGACATCCAGGAAGATTAGGATGAATGTGCGGTTTGGGTTGTCTATGCCACGGATCAGATTGTCTGTCAGGGCTAGGAGCAGTGTTTCAACTCCATGGTGTTGGTGAAATCCATATTAGTGGGTGTCTAGGGGGGCATTGGAGTCTAGGAAGTCTTGGAGTTGATTAAGGACTGTTTTTGCGATTATTTTTGCAACAAATGGTATACTTGCTATCGGCCTATATGAGTTTGGTTCATTTCTGTTTACGTTCTTGTTTGTTAGTACAGGGTGAATGGAGGACGTTTTTAGGTCAGTAGGCATTACTCCTTGGAGTAGGGATTGGTTAATTATTTAAAGGAGATATGGGGCAAGCTCAGTTTTGGTGGCTTTGTTCCAAGCTACAGGGCATGGGTCGAGGGGGGAGATGGTTGTGTTTATGTTGGATATTATCCTTAAGAGGTGTTCTTGGTCCAGCGTGGAGAATGTGGTCCAGGTGTTGGGATTCGTTGAGGGGTAGGGCATGAGGGGAGTGAGGTGGTGGTTTTTGTTTTTTAGTTTGTCAGCAAAATAGTTGGCAAGGGTCTGGTTATGTCTGAGTCGTTTTGATTATTTTTGGTCAGGGACCGAACAATGGCAAGCAGTTCTCTTGGTCGGTTTAAGGTGTGATTTATGATTTTGGTATGGTGTTCTTTTTTAGTCCTGTTGATCGTGTCTTTGTAGGTTGTGAGTAAGTTGAGGTAATGGTGTTTGTTCTGTTCTGTTGTGTTTGTGATGTGTGCATTTCTTTTCAAGTTTCCTCAGTTGCCTCTTGAGTTTTAGGAGTTCTGGGGTGTACCACTTTTCTGAGCGCTTAGGTGCATGATTTGTATGGTTAGTGGGGGGATGCTGCCTTTTGTATGGTGCTATCCCAGGTGTTTAGGGATGCGGTTAGGTCTGTGGTGTTCTGTGATAGCTGGGGAATGACATTGTGGAGAAAATTGTCTGTTAAATGGGTTGAAGCGTTTTGTGGATGGTTGGCCGTTTGGTGTGTAGGTAGCAGTGTTCATTAGTGGGATGAGTGGGATGCTGAAGGTTATAAGGTGATGGTCTGACTAGGGGACCGCAGAGATGGATGGGGGGGGGGGGGGTGTTGTGGGCATGTTGTGCATTGATGGCAGGGAATAAGACCAGGGTGTTTCCCTTGTTGTGGGTGGGTGGAGTTGGAGTATTCAGGGATATATTTCAACACCCCTCAAGGTCATGTTTTTCTTACAACGGAAAGGATAAGTAAACTTCAGAAACAACTCAAGAGTTGTATGCAGCCTGCTTCCACCCCCCCCCCCTCCTTTCCAGGAACCAGCAGGAAGTCCTCACATATGGGTGGCATCTGTGCTAATGGAGCCCACATGGAAGCATCTCTCCAGTTTTCAAGGAAAACCTTTGGGAGATGCACCATGCATGTGTGGTCCATATCCTGCCCAAGGGTGCCATCTTGCCTCATTTTTTCCACGGAGCCTATAGGACATTGTCCAGTTTTCCCCAGAAAAAGTCTGATTTTTATTGTTGTGTTGTGTACCAGGTCCTTCCCATCCCCGAGCCAGCTCGCCTCGGCGTCTCTCCTCTGGTTCATCTATTAGTTTTTTCATAGAGGTGCTTGTTGACAGGCGTTCATGCCCTTTTCAAGCCGAAGGTGTTGGATCCCTGCCGAGAGGCAGGTATCCCCTTTTTCCAATGGCCTCCAGTGGCTTCAAAAAGTGTGACCGGTGTGGCAAAATGATGTCACTCACTAACCCACACAACTGCTGCCTCTGATGTCTTGGCCCAGAGCACGACTCCAACTGTGAGCTCTGCAGAACCATGACCTCAGGCCTTGAAGAGCCACCATCAGCAGCAGATAAGTTTCTTTCAGAAGTCTGACTCTGTACCGGAGTCTCTGGTGACATCACGCTCCAATACCTCAGTGCCCTGCAAATCCAGAGCCTCTTCGGAGTCCTGTGGCCGCAGTTCCTCTGAGTGGAAATCCCAAGAAGTGGAGCACAAGAAGAAGAAATTCTCGAAGCCTGCCTCGGAGGACAGTTTCGGTGAGAAGGGGGAAATCCCACCCCTGGACCCACAGTCCCAGCATGAGTCTGAGGAGTTCGGGGCAAGGGCAACTCACTAAGCTGTCCCGTAAGGCGTTGTCAGCACCCACCGACTGTCCTCAGGCCTCCGAGGCCATCCTCATCGAGGACTCCCCCTTGACAGTACTGACGCCGGGCCCAAAACCCTCAGTGGCCATGTTGAAGATTGTGGAGCCAACATGTATGGAGACCAGATTGGCAGCCCTAGAGAGCAGTATATCTGCCCTAGTGGCCATGTAGCAGGCGTTCATGTCCAGTTCATCCTCTCTGATGACAGGACCCTCGACATGGAGGACTTTCCCAGATGTCGAGCCGGTCCTCGAGCACCATCGGCCTCTAGAGAGCCCACGGCCCCAGACAAGGTCCTGCTGCCATTCTTTGGGGCACCAGTCCACCCCAGCGAGTGCCCGTGGCTTGGACCGACAATCCCCTGCAGGTCATGTACCACTGAGAGCAGCCCTTGGCCGAGGTGATTGTGCAGCATCAGACTCAGACTTCGAGTCCAAATGGGAGACAGAGGACAAAGTCCCTGGATATGAGGCAGCAGTGTGATGTGCCCTCAGACCCATCTTCCCCGATGACCCAATGCCACTCCTTGCCCGAGGATGTTCCATTCCTCGATTTTGTGCAGGACATAGAGACTGAGGCAGAGGAGGACCCTTGCACCAAGGAATTGGAGATACTCCAATATAAGGCATCCCTGAAGGAGACCCTTATGATCCCAGTGTCCTCGATTGCCGCCACCTCCAAATGTGGGAAACACCAGCATCCTTACCAATTGTTAGTAGGTGCCTTGATGCCATGTACCAGATCTGCCAAAGTCCTGTGTTCCAAAAGACCCAGCTTCTCCACAACTCCATGGTCGTGGAGTCTGCAATGCCCTGGCTTAAGAGCCAAAATACCCATTCATCGGTGACACCCGGCAGGTAGGCCCAAATCCACGATTTCCTTGGCCAGAAGGCCTTTCAGGGCTCGATGCTAACATGCCGGATCCAGCCTTACCAGCTCTATATTGACATGTACCTGAAGGAACTGTCAAAAGAGCTTGGTAGATTCTCTGTAGGCCTTGAGAGGGAACTCCTACAGAGGTTCAAGACCCTAACCTTAGCAGTAAAGGAATGCTCAAGGTTTTTGTCTCGGGCACCCTACGATGGCTCAGAGTCATTGGCAAGGGTGGCCGCTGCCGGCATCGGGGCTTGATGCCAGGTATGGCTGAAAAGTAACCAAAGTCCCAATTCGTTCAATTAAAACACTTATGTAACAAGCAGCGGCACTCTCAACTTTGCTCAGTACGCGAAATAAGGTCTCAGACTTATAGGGCACTTAATCTAGACTTGCGTTGTAGTAGCTGATAAGAATGCAATAGTAATAAAAAGAGCGGACAAAGGAGGAGCTGTGGTTGTTATGGACCGGGGAAAATATTTGGAAGAAGCGTTGCTCCAGTTGCAAGATAAAACAACATATAAGAAATTATTGGAAGATCCGACACAAGCTTTACAGTTGGAAATTAGAAAAATCACACAATTGGCATTACAAAATAAAATAATTTCCAAAAAGGAATTTCATTATCTGAATGTTATTACTCCCACAACGACAAAATTTTATACAGTTTCCAAAATTCACAAAAACCTGAGAAACCAGCCGGGGAGGCCTATAGTGTCGACCAGAGGCAGTATACTAGAGCCTTTATCTACCTATTTAGACTCTTTCCTACGCCCGTTGTTGTCTACAATACCTTCGTATTTAAAAGATACGACACATTCCCTGAATATTGTGGAAGGGATGGCAGAATGGTCAGAGCAGTTAGACACCTTGCTCCTCACCATGGATGTTACATCCCTGTACACTAACATACCACAACAAGCCGCTTTAACAATAGTTCAGCACACACTTCCAGGGGGGATCTTTCTGTTCCACATATGGATTTTTTGTTAGATTTAGCACGTCTGGCAATTTACAGGAATTATTTCAGGTTTGAGGGAATTTTGTACCAACAAATAGCTGGGGTCGCGATGGGCGCTACATGCGCCCCGTCAATAGCAAATTTCTATATGAGTGTCTTTGAAGCGCGTTGGCTGTCGAATTCCCCGTTTTCAAAAAATTTGATAGTTTGGAAGAGATACATAGATGACGTGTTCTTACTTTGGAAAGGGACTCGAGCTGTTGGAATTTTTTCAATGGATTAATCAGCGAGATGACAACATAAAATTTACGTATGAATATCATAGGGACCGTATTACTTATTTAAATGTGCAGGTCAGTAGGGGCAGCCATAGGTGGCATACGTCAGTGTTTAAGAAATCCACAGATAGGAACACCTTTCTCCATTACACTAGTAAACATCCTAAACAGCTTAAAGAAGCTCTTCCTTTTTTGCAGTTCCTGCGATTCAGGCGGAACTGCTCTGACGTTCAGGATTTTAAATGATTGGCAAACGATCTTAAAAAAGATTTTTTAGATAGGGGATACCATAAGATAGTCGTAAAACGAGCTTACCGGAGGGCCCTTTACAATCACAGACCAGTGCTGTTACAAATGAGATCGGCATCGGCGGGTGTACAAATGGATTCTGATGTGATTAACCTGGTAACGGCGTTTTCCCCAATGAGTTATCATATACAACGGCTATTGCACAAACATAGAAATGTTCTTACAGTGGTCCCTGGGTTAACGGATAAGAGGATACGTTGTGTATGGCAGCGAGGGCGGAATTTGAAAGAATATTTAAGCCCTACAGTCCTTCCCGCTCTGGAGCCGAAGATTTTTGATGGTAGTCATAAGAAGTGTGGAGGCTATGATACTTGTGCTGTTATGTTAGAGTTGTCTCAGTTTATGTATCAGGGGGTCAGTTATAATCTTCGATCCCACACTACATGTGACTCGGAGGCAGTTGTATACAGTATTTCATATCCATGTGGATTGATGTACGTTGGTAAGACATTGCGCCCCTTGAAGGTAAGATTAAGGGAGCACAGGAGTCGATTAAAGTGTCGTAGATTAGGAGCGCCGATAGTGGCACACTGCTTGGCACAGGGACATACGTTTGAGCAACTACGCAGTTTTGTTATAGAATAAGTAATAGATGCTGTGGGGGGTAAGACTTTAGATGACACCCTTTTGTTGAGAGAGCAGAGATGGATATATAGATTGGGCACGGTTTCCCCGAAGGGACTAAATACGACTATAGATTGGTTGGTCTGCACTTAAAGGACTTGATCAGTATGGGGGCTGAGATCGCCAATAAATGACCCTAGGAGATAATGCACTGTCTGTTTTAGTAGATGTTCCTAGTAGGGCCGGTTTTTAGCTGATTGTACAGGTACAATAAATTTCAGTATGATAAGTTAAATGATTAGGTAAGTTTGGGTAAATTTATGGAGGAGTGTAATACTTGGGTAAAGGGATAGGTGTGTGAGATTATGTAATCATTGGTATGGGTTTTTAAATGTAGGGGGGTAACTCTATTTCGCATGCGCGACGTTTTCGGTATATACGGAAGTGGATAGCCATGTTGATGAGTGAATGAAGACGCGAGCAGCATCGTTTTAATGTAAGTGCGGGTGTTTTACTGTTTTTTTAAAACATGTTTTATGGAGTAATAAGAGGCACGTAGGTTATTCTGGTTTTTTTGTTTGTATTTTAGAACACAGGAACGGATCTCCTGATGAAATTGAGCTTTTGAAACGCCTTTGCGGCGCCTGAATAGTGCGTCGGGATCCGCTTTGTGGGTTGGTGAAGATTTGGTGGAGTGACAAAGCTAAGTCCTTGTCTATCCAGTATAAGTTTAAGCAGTTTGCACAGTATCGAAAGCTTATTAATTTAGAAGGTCATTGATGCAAATACAGCACTATATGAATAGACGCAAGTCTAGATTAAGTGCCCTATAAGTCTGAGACCTTATTTCGCGTACTGAGCAAAGTTGAGAGTGCCACTGCTTGTTACATAAGTGTTTTAATTGAAGGTATTGGGACTTTGGTTACTTTGAAACGCGTTCAGTACAAGACCAAAAAAGCCTTGTGGTTTCACAAAACAGGTATGGCTGAAGTCATCTGACCTGGATCGGTGGGTGCAGGACAAACTGATAGATGTCCCCTGCATAGGTTAAAAACCTATTCAGGAAGCCCATGGTGGATAAGAATGCAGAGATAGAGACAGCGTATGTGACGAGAACCAGGCTCTCAAAAAAGACCTTGGTCCACTCCCAGAAGAAAGCCCTGGGGGAAAAAGCCCTTCTTCCTAATGTAGAAATGAGGCTTCAGTGGACTCTGCACTTCCAGGCCTTCTCGGCCCCTCAATAGGGCCAGCAACAAAAAGGACAGGGACCTGGTCCCAGAAAACAAAAAGCCCTGAAGTCCCAGGTACCAGCCCCAGCCCAGCCTAGGGGAGCTTTTGATTGCTTGGGTGTGACCTCCCTACCCCCAGGGGGTCCTCTGCTGCCCACAGGGAGGCACCTAGCCATGTTTGCCCACAGGTGGACAGCCATCACCACAGACACCTGGGATGCTACAGGTGGTCAAGGAGGGCTATCTCCTCCACCTACATCGGGTACAACCCACATAATTCCCAGGGGAACCCACCTTCACCAGACCCTGCTCCTTACTGAGTTAGGCCTAATCAATGACAAAGTAGTCGAGGCAGTGCCAAAACATCTCTGGGGCACAGACTTCTATTCCAGATACTTCATCATCCCCAAGAGGACGGGGGGGCCTCTGGCCTATCTTGGACCTGTGAGAGCTCAACAGGTTTCTCGTCAGGGATAAGTTCAAGATGCTTTTCCCTTGGGACACTACTTCCATTCCTCCAGCAAGGAGATATTGGCTATGCTCCTTATACCTACAGGTTGCACTCACATCCTAATTCATCCCAGCCACAGAAAGTACTTCTGGTTCGTGGTGGGAGGAAAGCACTACCAATATAGGGTGCTGCCCTTTGTTCTGGCCTTGTCGCCAAGGGTCTTCACAAAGTGCCTCATGGTGGTCACAGCCCACCTCCGGCTCCAAGGTGCCTTCGTCTACCCCTATCTGGACAACTGGCTCATATAGGGGAACACAGCTATAGAGGCAATATGCACCAACAGGAACGCCATCAACACCCTGCAGCACCTGGAGTTAGTCATAAACTACTCCAACTCCCACCTCACTCTAGCCCAGCACCTAGAGTTCATAGGGGCGCAACTAGATACCCTCCAGGCAAAAGCCTTCCCGCCAGGAGAAGTCAGATGCCTCAGCGAGTTAGCCGCAGAGGTACACAGACATGGAACACTACCTGCGTGCCTCCTACTCCATCTGTTGGGACTCATGGCCTCTATGATCCATGTGAACACACATGCCTGCCTGCACATGAGGGCAGCCCAATGATGCCTCCGCTCTCCGTGGACTCAAGCCACAGTCAGGCTCAGGGACAGAGTGAAAGTGACCCATCAGCTGGTGGACTCCCTTGGATGGTGGCAGAATCAATGCCACCTTTAAGCCGGGATGCCTTCCAGGCACCCAACCCCCTAGAAGGTTCTCACCATGGATGCCTCGTTTATGGGCTGTGGAGCACATTGCAGGAGCCTCCAGATGAAAGGCTGCTGGTCCCAGGAGGAATCCCGGTTGCAAATCAACCTGCTAGAACTCTGGGTAATATACCTAGCCCTCTGAGCCTTCTGCCACCAACTCCAACACCACTTTGTGCTGATCCAGACTGATCAGGTCTCAATGTTCTACATGAAAAAATGGTGGGGGAGGGGGCACAAGATTGTACCCCCTCTGCCAGGAGGCAGTAGCCCTCTGCGCCTATGCTCCTATGCTGCAGGCAGAGGGATGCTCCTAAGGGCAGTGTACCTCCCAGGCCAGGACGATGCCCTGGCAGACAAATTGAGCAGGGTCCTCCAGCCGTACAAATGGCACCTGGATCCAATGGTGGCCTCTCTGGGGTGTCCCCTTAATGAACCTGTTTGCCAGCCTGGATAACACGCAGTTGCCGCAATTCTGCTCACGCCAACTGTACCCATCCTAGGTGTGTGTTCCTCATCCCTTGGACGGAAGGCCTCATGTACGTCTTCCCACAGACACTGCTGGTAGCCAAGACACTATTCAAGCTCCAGCGCGACAGAGCATTGCTAGTGCTGATAGCCCCTCGGTGGCCCAGGCAATCCTGGTTCCCACTGCTCCTCTCCCTATTGGTAGCATCACTGATTCCCCTGGGCAGAGCTCCAGGGCTATTGTCACAGGAGCAGGGCTCTCTTCTGCACCCCAATCTGGGGTCCCTCTCACTCATGGCTTGGCTGCTGAAAGGGTAGTGTTGGCTCCCTTCAATCTCCCATGGGACATAAAAAAGATTCTTCTGGCTTCTCTTAAGGACTCCACTAGAAGAGCATATGCCTTTAAGTGGTGCCTATTCTGTGTGGTGTTCAGAAAGACGGGCAAACCAGTTTTCCTGCTGAGTACAAATGGTTCTCCAGTACTTGCTTCACTTATCGCAGGTGGGACTGAAGTCTAATTCGGTCAGAGTACACCTGAGCACCATCGCAGCACATCACCATTCTATTGAGTGAAAACTCCTCTCAGCTCAGCCCCTTGTGTGCCATTTCCTGTGGGTCCTCATATTATTCAAACCACTCATGCGTGCCCCCCCCCCATGGCAAAGTGGGACCTCAATGTGGTGCTATCGCAGCTCACTAAGCCTCCATTGAGCCTCTGGCTACCTGTCACCTCAGGTACCTGTCCTGGAAGATCGCCTTCCTGGTAGCACTCGCATCAGCCCACAGAGTCAGTGAGCTCCAGGCTCTGATGGCAGAGCCCCCCCTACACGAGGTTCTACAAGAACAGGGCGATGCTATGCATGCACCCCAAGTTTCTGCTGAAGGTGGTATCCCCATTCCACCTCAACCAAGAGGTGGTACTCTCCACCACCTTTCCGAGGCATCATGCCAGTAGGGCGGAGACCATTCTCCGCAATCTGGATTGTAAGAGAGCCATCTCCTTTTACCTGCAGTGAACCCAGGGCCACCGCAAAGCACCACAGCTTTTGGTATCCTACGGCCCCAGTCACCTGGGGCTCCCAGTGCCTAAGCAAACTGTGATCACTTGGATTGCGAAATGCATTACCTTTGCCTATGAACAAGCAGGAATCTCGCTGGATCAGAAAGTCATGGTGCACCGCATCAGGGCCATGACTACTTCAGTGGCAAATCTGCATTCTGTCCCCGTAACAGAAATCTGCTGGGTTGTCACTGGTCTTCAGTCCACACCTTTGCAGCTCACTACTGCCTAGAGAGGGAGTCCGATGGGGCAGTGCCTTCAGCCATGCTGTACTCTGTAATCTCTTCAGGGTGTAGGCAACTCCTGCCCTCCGACCCTTCTGTGTTCAGGCTACCAGAGTGCTGGTTCCCCGCCAGACACTCTGATCTTGTGAGTCTCTCGGTAGGGACTCAACTGCTGCTGATCATGGCTCACCTTCACAGGCCTTCATGGCATTTTTGTTTTACAGGTTCTTGATAGCCTGTAACTGGGGAATCCCATATGTGAGGACTGACTTCCTGCTTGTTCCTGGAGAAACTGTAGTTACTCACCTGTAACAGGTATTCTGCAGGGAAGCAGGAATCAGTCCTCACAACCGTCTCTCCTCTCCTTGGAGTTTAGCTTATAAAGGCAAAAATTTATTTATTTAATCACAATATATGTGCCCCCTTAGCCCAAGTGCCCTCTTATAAAATTACCCTCAAGTCTTTTTTTTTTTTTTTTTATTGCTACAATAATTTAACGGATGGCAAAATCTATCTTGACAAGCCAAACAAATTTTTCTCAGTAAAGAAAATGTTTCCCACCCAATGTGGCATACTAAGTAGAGAGAGGGGAGTTGCTTTCAATTGGGTATAGATTTTTTAACATTTGTGTTTGTTCAGAGTACTGAAGTGCTAGACTAAGATTAAACTTAAAATATTTGATGGGGACATCTTGGATACACTATCTGGACTGTACCCCCCCCCCCCCCCCCCGGAAACGTAGTAACATCTGCTTCATGCTAATAATTTCAGTTCGAAGGGTGATGGACTGGGACATTTAATTTTAGATCATCATTTTTGCACCTGGTAAAGCAAAAAGCATTAGTTTAGTATTTTATTTTTAAATATTATAGCTGCCAAGATCCATGATGGAATGACAATTTGGGACTTTATATCAAATGATTAGACTATTGCAAATCAGCTGTAATATTTAGTGTGATAATCCATTGAAGCTAATGAGACTTAGGGCATGCCATACATGATTACCAGCTGAGCCAAACTTGTATTTAGATGTACAGTATTGTTATGCCAAGGGCAAATGTAATTTGTATTGGAACATGAAATGTTTCTGCCAGCCGGTTGGTGACATAATCCAAAAGACATAATCAGATACTGGTAGCTTGCAAAATCTCTCACCAATGCCATAGTTTTTAAATTCAGTTTCAAAGTGACAATGGTCAGAGTATTGGTCTCTGCTGCCCCTATACTGACGTTAAATGCCCCTCTTCCAAACTGGGACATTTAATACAGCACAAACAGTTGCTTAGAGAGAAGACTTGATGCCCAGGTTACTATAACATTAAATAATCTCTTTGAATGGAAGAACTGAAGCGTATTCCTTGGGGTAAAGTGTTTTGACCTGTCGGAGCTGGCACTAATTGCCTGGTGTGTCACATTCCAGATGTGCCCTTGAAGCAGACATCTTCAGTGGCAGTAGCGGGGGCAGTGATTGGTGTGGTCCTCGCCCTCTTTATCATTACTATGTTTGTGACAGTGCTGCTGACTCCACGGAAAAAGAGACCAGCCTATTTGGACAAAATGTAAGTAGCAAAAGAAGTAAAAATAAGACAAAACATTAACACTACTGTTTGTACTGGAGGGAAGGTTAAAATCCATCATCCTAGTCTAAAAAAAATATATGTATTAGCCCAGCTTCAGAAACAACTTCATGCCACATTGTTTTCAGTGTGAAGTGTGGTGTTCTGATCATGATATGTAGCTTCTCCAGGACCAAGCAGGAAGTCAGTCCTCACATATGGGTGACGTCGGCGCCGACGGAGCCCTCGTGCGGAGCATTTCCCCAGCTTTCAAAGAAAGCCTTTGAGAATTGCAGCGCGCATGCGCAGTCCTCTTCCCGCCCAAGGGTGCCATCTTGCTCAGTCTTCTTTTTTCCGCGGAGCCCGACGGACGTAGTTCGTTTTTTCCCCGAGGAAAAAGTTGATTTTCCCTATTTTTCTCTTTTTTCTCCGGTTCGACGCCGGATCCTTTTCCCGCTCGGACCGATATGCCGGTATCGAGTCCTTTTCTCTATTTTTCGGTTTTTGTCCTTTGTGACTGGCGTTTGCGCCTTTTTTCTTTTTTCCCTGGCAGCCCGGTCTTTTGACCTAGCAGGGGCCCTTTTTCCCCCCATGGCTACCAGCGGGTTTAAGAAATGTGATCGGTGTAAGAAACCTGTGTCTCTTACCGACACACACGACTGCTGCCTCCGTTGCCTCGGACCCGATCATGACCCGATGATCTGTGGTCCGTCTGGCAAAATGTCCTCGAAGGCCTTGAGGAGTCGGCAGCACCAGAAGGATTGAATTTTTTCTGACTCCGCGTCCGGCCGGGCCCAGACCTCGTCAGAGGCCTCGACGTCTCGGGACTCCGGCCCCGAGCAGCGTCGAGGTTCCTCTGAGTGGGGGTCTCCTTCGCGGGAACATCGCAGGAAGAAGAAACCCGCGAGGGCGGCGTCGGTGGATGCTCCTGGTTCCTCGAGGGCCAGGTCGCATAGCCCCGATAGCCGTCCCGGGTCTTCGGAGTCAGAGAGGCCTGCCAAGCATCCTCGTGTCGAGATGGAGTCTCCTGGACACATAAGTGCTGTTGTCCTCGTGGACTCTCCTCCGAGGGAGCCGACGTCGGGCCCCGAGTCGGGGGCTGCTGGGTCTCCTGAGCTCGGACTCAAGTTGACGGCCTTGGAGAGCAGCTTCGCTGCCTTCATGGAACAGCAGCGGGCACTGATCGCCGGTCTCGCCGGTGCATCTGCCCCGACCACTGGGACCTCGACGTCCAAGTCGACCCCGGAGGCCGAGCCGATCCTCGAGTCCATGCAGGCTCGAGTCGATCCTCGACCACGGTCTCCCTCGACCTCCCGTTCAGGGCCGAGGTCGTTGACGCCGATACCCTCGGCGTCGGGGCGGAGGGCATCGGTGCCCGCCCAACCGGAGCCGCTCGATTCCTCCTCCGAGGAGTCGGTTTGGGAGACAGAGGACGAAGAGTCACCCGACACTCATCGGACTCGGTGTGTCCCATCGGACTCTCCCGAGTCCGAACCTCGGAGACGATCCCCACCGGAGGATACCCGGTTCTCGGACTTCGTGCGGAATATGGCCAAGGCCTTGGCCTTCCCCGCGGATCCCGAGGAGGAGCCTCGAGCCGAGGAGCTCGAGGCCCTCCAGTATGACTCTCCTCCAAAGGAGGCCTTTACTGTTCTGGTTCCTCCGATGCTGGAGCGCCTGCTCTTCCGTATGTGGGAGACCCCGGCCTCGACGCCGGTGTTAAGCAAGCGGGTCGATTCCATCTATCGAGTCCGCAAGAGCCCCGGGTTCCAAAAGGCACAGTTACCGCACCACTCCATGGTTGTGGAATCGGCCATGCATCGACTGAAAAGTCATAAGATGCACTCCTCGGTGCCTCCCGGCTGGGAGGCCCGGAACCTGGATGCCCTCAGTAAGAAGTGCTTCCAGGGCTCTATGCTTGCTTGCCGTGTCCAGACTTACCAGCTCTACATGGGCATGTACCTCCGAGACCTGGCAAAGGAGATTGCCGGGTTCTCTGCTGGTCTCTCTGAGGAACCTTTGCAGAGGTTCCAGGCCTTGTCCACCGGTATTCGGGAGTGCTCGAAGTTTATCTCTCGAGCAGCCTACGATGGCTTCGAGGCTTCGGCCCAAGTAGCCGGGGCCGGCATCGGTGCCCGCCGACAGGCTTGGCTACAGTCATCCGACCTCGAGCCATGGGTCCAGGACAAGTTGGTCGATGTCCCCTGCCGAGGTGAAAACCTCTTTGGCAAACCCATGGCTGAAAAGGCTGCAGAACTCGAGACGAGACTCTGACCAGGACTAGGCTTTCCAGGAAAACCTCTGCCCCTTCTCAGAAAAAGAAGGGCTCAGGAAAAAAGGCCTTTTACCCGAGGAAGTCATCTGCCTACAAACAATACCCTCATTACCAGGCCTCTGCAGCTCCCCAACAGGGTCAGCAGGCCAAGGGGCAGGGTCAAGGGCCCCGTAGGCAGAAGACCCCCAAGCCACCAACACCGGCCCCTGCTCAGCAGGGTGGGGTTTTTTGACTCAAACAGCATAGCCTCTTCTCCTCAGCTGGCTTCTCTCAGCACAGGAGGCCGGCTGGCCCACTTTGCCCACAGGTGGTCAGCCGTCACATCAGATACCTGGGTTCTTCATATAGTCCAAGAGGGCTATCTTCTCCATTTTCACCAGGTACCTCCCTCCTATTTTCCAGGGGAGCCTCCAAGACCCCCTCTGCACAGGGACCTACTCCTTCAGGAGTTAGCAAGTCTGCTAAAGGATCAGGCTGTGGAACCGGTGCCCCACCACCTGAGAGGTCACAGCTTTTATTCAAGGTACTTTCTGGTACCAAAAAGAACAGGAGGCCTCAGACCCATCCTAGACTTGCGAAACCTCAACAAGTTCCTGGAGAGGGAAAAGTTCAAGATGCTTACCCTTGGAATCCTGCTGCCCTACCTCCAGCAGGGAGACTGGCTATGCTCCTTAGATCTAAAGGATGCGTATACTCACATCCTTATCCATCCAGACCACAGACAATATCTCAGGTTTGTTGTGGGAGGAAACCACTATCAGTACAGAGTACTACCCTTTGGCCTGTCCTCCGCTCCCAGGGTGTTCACCAAGTGCCTGGCAGTGGTGGCAGCCTACCTGAGGCTTCAGGGTCTCTTTGTGTTTCCGTACCTGGACGACTGGCTCATAAGGGGCCAATCTTCCCAAGAGGCCAACCAGGCCACTCTTCGCACTGTGGCTCTGCTTCAGCACTTGGGGTTTGTCATAAACTTCGCAAAGTCCACTTTGCTCCCGTCCCAGAACTTAGAGTTCATAGGGGCCAGACTAGACACTCTTCAAGCAAAGGCTTTTCTGCCTCTGGACAGGGCCCACAGGCTAATGGATCTGGCCAGCCAGTTTCGCAGCAATTCCCTGGTCTCTGCCAGGCAATTCCTGAGGTTCCATGGTTCATGTCACCCCCAATGCCCACCTGCACATGCGGCCTGCTCAATGGAGCCTTCGCACTCAGTGGCATCAAGCCACAGGGGGCCTAGCGGACTCAGTGAAGATATCTGACCTCCTGGTCTCCTCTCTGCAATGGTGGCTTCATCTTCCGAATCTGGTGTTCGGAGTGGTTTTTCAATCCCCTCCGCATACTCAGGTGCTGACAACAGATGCCTCTCTTCTCGGTTGGGGAGCACATTGCCAAGGGACATGTACTCAGGGTCTCTGGACCCCTTGGGAGGCTACTCAACAGATAAACTTCCTGGAGCTATGGGCGATACGCCTAGCTCTGAGAGCCTTCTCCCACCTCGCCTCTCACCAGTCTGTACTGGTCCAGACAGACAGTCAAGTTGCCATGTTCTATGTGAACAAACAAGGAGGCACAGGCTCCTTCCTTCTTTGTCAGGAGGCACAACGACTGTGCTCTGGGGCTGTCAGTCACGGAATCCTTCTCAAGGCTGTCTACCTTCCAGGTCAGGAAAATTGCCTGTCAGACAGACTAAGCAGCATCCTGCAACCACACGAATGGAGATTGAACCCATTGGTGGTTCAGCAGGTCTTTCTCAAGTGGGGACTCCCCACCATGGATCTTTTCGCCAGTCCTCTGAATCGACAACTCCCGAGATTTTACTCCAGACAACCGCATCCTCTCAGAGTGGCAGCGGATGCGTTTCTGATCTCGTGGTCCACAGGCCTGCTGTATGCGTTTCCTCCCACACCACTAGTGTCCAGAACGCTGTTCAAAGTCCTCAGGGACAGGGCTTCCTTGATTCTCATAGCCCCCAGGTGGCCGAGGCAACCGTGGTTCCCGCTTCTGCTACAGTTGGCGGTGGACACACCTATTCCTCTGGGGTTTCAACACGATCTCCTGTCTCAGGATCAGGGGACTCTCTTGCACCCCAACCTCCACTCCCTTCATCTGATGGCCTGGCTGCTGAAAGGTTAGTTCTAGCTCCCCTACATCTACCTCGAAAGATGGAAGATGTAGTCTTGGCCTCTCGGCGTCAATCCACCAGGAAATCCTACGCTCTTAAGTGGCGTAGATTCTCCGCATGGTGTGTTCAGCACAGCGAGAATCCCTTCTCGTGCTTGGTAGCGGTTGTATTGCAATATTTGCTCTACCTCTCCAATCTGGGCCTTAAGTCTAACTCTGTCTGAGTTCACCTTAGTGCTCTCTCAGCACACCACTCGCCGGTGGACGGCAGGCCTCTTTCCAACCACCCTTTGGTGGCTCGTTTCCTCATAGGCCTTCTTCTGCTTAAGCATCCTTTACGTCCACCGGCCCCTGAGTGGGATCTAAATGTGGTCTTACAGCGGCTTACTTGTCTGCCTTTTGAACCTATGGCTACCTGCCCTCTCCGTTTTCTCTCCTGGAAAACTTTATTTCTGGTAGCTCTCACCTCTGCTAGGCGAGTGAGTGAACTGCAGACACTAGTGTCTGATCCTCCTTACACTAGGTTCTACAGGAATAGGGTAGTCCTACGGACTCACCCTAAGTTTCTTCCTAAAATTGTCTCACCTTTTCACCTCAATCAGGAGGTGGTTCTTCCGACCTTCTTTCCCAGGCCACATGCCACCCGGGCTGAGATGGTCTTGCATACCCTGGACTGTAGGAGGGCGTTATCCTTCTACCTTGACCGTACGCGGGAGCATCGGAAGGCTGTTCAGCATTTTGTTTCTTTTGACCCCAATAAGTTGGGGCTACCTGTCTCCAGGTGTACTTTGTCCATCTGGGTCGCTGACTGTATCGCCTGGGCTTATGGGGCAGCCGGCCTCTCGTTGGAGGGTCGAGTCATGGCTCATTGTGTCAGGGCGAAGGCTGCGTCAGTGGCTCATCTCCGCTCTGTTCCGTTGGCAGACGTCTGCCGGGCCGCTACTTGGTCTTCCAGCCAGACTTTTGCGGCCCATTACTGCCTTGAGAGGGAGTCCCGCAGGGACAGTGCTTTCGGACAGGCAATACTCCATAATGTCTTTGGGGTTTAGGCAACTCCTACCCTCCGGCCCTGGTGTTGGGCTACCGGTCGGGGGCGTTCTCAGAGAAGATTCCTTCCTTCTGTGCTGACGAGCTAGAGGGAGCTCATTTTTCCGCTTGGGGTCTCCGGTAGCCTTGAGCTGGGGAGTCCCATATCTGAGGACTGACTTCCTGCTTGGTCCTGGAGAAAGAGTAGTTACTCACCTGTAACAGGTGTTCTCCAGGAGCAGCAGGAATAAGTCCTCACAACCCTCCCTCCTCCCCTTGGAGTTGCAGTCATATGATTTGTTTTTGCTAATTTTTTGCTGTCTTTTAGCTATGTCATTAGACTGAGCAAGATGGCACCCTTGGGCGGGAAGAGGACCGCGCATGCGCGCTGCAATTCCCAAAGGCTTTCTTTGAAAGCTGGGGAAATGCTCCGCACGAGGGCTCCGTCGGCGCCGACGTCACCCATATGTGAGGACTGATTCCTGCTGCTCCTGGAGAACACCTGTTACAGGTGAGTAACTACTCTATATCTCCATTTATGTAAACATTTCCAAATTAAAAAAAAAAAATAGGGAACTAAGGTTCCTTTGACAGAGCGCAGTTCATAACGAGAACTATTTCTGTTATCATGAATTTTATGTTTTTCTCATGAGTTCCAAGAGTAAGGCTTTGTCATTAAGATCTTTTATTTTCTAGATGAATAATGTAAATGAGCAGACATAATGACCTTCCTGACATTCTATGTAAATAGCGCACAACTATAAGATGAATATCAGATCAACATTGAAGTTGAAGACCAAAGTTCTATTAAAAAACAAAACAAAACACCCCTTCTACATTTAAAGCTAAATGATACCATTTAAGCTGTTCTCTTGTAACTGGAGTTCTTTTCCATTTCTTTTACGATTGGTTTTATTTCTAAACCGCTCTGATGTTCGAAGGGCGGTATAACAAGAAACCATAACTTCTACTGGAGTCCAAGCACATTCGGTGTTTCAGTAGGCTCAGGAGTCTAAATTGGAGAGAATGAATGCAAATTTCTTTCGCTGAGAATGTCTTTATGATTTTACAGGATTGATCTTCCACCCACACACAGGCCGCCACCACCACCACCTACCATGACTATGTCTCAAAAAGAAAGTACTCTGCAAGTAAGTTAAGTATTTTGATTGTTATAAAACATCAGGAAAAACCATCTCTTACATGGCTTAAAACATACGGTCTTAAATAAATAAGAGTTCAAAGGTGCTGTGATTTCTATGAAATAAAATGTATCCTCTCGTGCTCTTGGAAGACTCATCAATAAGCACTTGGGATTAGGGTTGCCAACTGGCCGGTTTTCAGCCGGCCTGGCCAGTTTTTCCATGGCCAGGCCGGCTGCCGGCACAGAGGTAAAACCGGCCATTGAAAAGCCGGTTTTTTGCTCTGGCCACAAGATCGGGAGCGGCCAGAGCAAAATAACGGCTTTTCTCCCAACCCGTCAAAAAAAAAAAACCAACCTTCCCCGGGGCGGCCCACACACCGGAGGGCTTCAGAGGGAGCCGGGGAAGCCCGCGCGAGGCTCCGGCTCCGGCTCCGGCTCCGGCTCCGGCTCCGGCTCCGGCTCCGGCTCCGGCTCCGGCTCCGGCTCCGGCTCCGGCTCCGGCTCCGGCTCCGGCTCCCTCTGTACAGCCGCCAGCGTGAAGAGCCTTTTCCTTCACGCTGGCGGATGTTTCTGTAAAGCCGCAATTGGTGGGAAAGGTTAAAGGCAATGCCCTTTAACCTTTCCCAGCATTCGTGGCTTCGCAGAAACAGCCGCCAGCGTGAAGGAAAAGGCTCTTCACGCTGGCGGCTGTACAGAGGGAGCCGGGGCCTCGTGCGGGCTTCCCCGACTCCCTCTGAAGCCTCAGACAGCCGCGGTTTTGGTGGGGGGTGGGGGGGGAGGCCAAGGACTGCATGGGCTGTGATGGGGGGAGGGGACCTGGACTGGAAAAGGGCTGGGGGGGGGGACATGGACTGGAAATGGTCTGTGATGGGGGGGGGACCTGGACTGTAAAAGGGCTATGGGGGGGGAGGGGACATGGACTGGAAATGGGTTGTGATGGGGAGGGGGACCTGGACTGGAAAAGGGATATGGGGGGGGGGGGACCTGGACTGGACACGGGTTGTGATGGGGAGGGGGACCTGGACTGGAAAAGGGATATGGGGGGGGGACCTGGACTGGAAAGGGCTGGGGGGGGGGACTTGGACTGGAAATGGTCTGTGATGGGGGGGGGACCTGGACAGCAAAAGGGCCATGGGGGGGGGCGGACATGGACTGGAAATGGGTTGTGATGGGGAGGGGGATCTGGACTGGAAAAGGGCTATGGGGGGGACTTGGACTGGAAATGGGCTATGGTTGAGGGAGGGGGAACTTGGACTGGAAATAGGCTGTGATTAGGGGGACTTGGACTGGAAATGGGTTGTGAAGGGGGGGGGGACCTGGACTGGAAAAGGGATATGGGGGGGGCATTGGACTGGAAAGAAATGGGCTGTGATGGGGAGGGGGACCTGGACTGTAAAAGGGCTATGTGGGGGGGGGGACATGGACTGGAAATGGGTTTTGATGGGGAGGGGGACCTGGACTGGAAAAGGGCTATTGGGGGGGGGACATGGACTGGAAATGGGTTGTGATGGGGAGGGGGACCTGGACTGGAAAAGGGCTAGGGGGGGGAACTTGGACTGGAAATAGGCTGTGATTAGGGGGGCTAGGACTGCAAATGGACTGTGATGGTGGGGGGGGGGCTAGGACTGCAAATGGGCTGTGATGGTGCGGGGGGACTCAGACTGCAAATGGGATGTGA
Source organism: Ichthyophis bannanicus (assembly GCA_033557465.1). NCBI lineage: Eukaryota > Metazoa > Chordata > Amphibia > Gymnophiona > Ichthyophiidae > Ichthyophis > Ichthyophis bannanicus. The sequence continues at coordinate 280,990,511 of CM066034.1, read as the reverse complement.
GGGTGGGGGGCCCAGGACTGGAAATAGGCTGTGATGGGGGACTTGGACTGGAAATGGGCTGTGATGGGGGGGGGCTAGGACTGGAAATGGGCTGTGATGTGAGGGCTAGCACTGGAAATGGGCTGATGAAGAGCTAGAATAGGACTGAAAATGGGCTGATGTGGGGCATGGGAGAATGGGACTAGAAGGGAGTGGATGCTGGGTGGGTCTAGAACTATAAGGGAACTGGTTTTGGGGGAGGACTAGAATAGATGGGGAATGAGAATGGAGAGGGGAAAAAATATTTTGTGTGGAAGAAAAGTCTAAGATGGACTGGGTATTGGGAGAGTAAGAGGGGCTTGAGAATGGAAGGGTGAAATTTAAATGGATGATAAAGGAATAAGGAAAGAATTGGGGGGAAAGAGCAAAAGGGAAACAATCAGTATGTTAAATCAGAAATAGAGAGAGAATGGAAAAGAGAAGGAAGGACAAATGGATAGCTCGCAGAAGACACAAAGAAACCAGAAGAAAGTGACTGGAGCAATTGCAACTGAAAAATAAAATGCCCAAACAGAAGGTAGAAAATACTTTCTATTTTGAATTTATTAACTGGAATATGTCTGGTCTGGGAAGTGTGTATTGCTAACATCTTTGCGTTTTTCTTTAGTGCAAGAGGAAATGACTTTATAGTTTTATTTCTCCAGTGTTGTACATTTCATGTTTGGATTTTGGGGTTCCCAGTTTAATTATTATCTGACCAAGGAAGTTAGCCTACACGTATCCTCGGTAATTTTTGTGGGTGGGGCTGGGGGCGGGGCAGGGGTGGGACTAGGGGCAGAGAACGGGTGGAGCATGGCGAGCCACAGGTGTCGGGTTTTTCTTGGTGAAAAAGTTGGTAACCCTACTTACCAACCATATTTTTATTTTATTATCAGTATTTTAGCTCATGCCTTTCCAGTAATAGCTCAAGGTGAATTAGTCAGGTACCATTGTGGCAGGCTATGGCCTAGAATAGCCTGTAAATGTATGAGAGGCCTGTAAGTTAGGCCTGAGTCTCAGCCCCCACCTGAGAATAAGAATGCTGAGAAAAACCAAAGTCAGTAAGAATTAGAGAAACTGCTTTAAACTGCTTTTTGATAAGGTTGTATAAATCCTTTGTTGAATTCTTCCATGCTGATTACAGACATGTTCCTGTACTCTGTACTCACACATTTTCTAAGCTAGCAGTGACCTTGTAAGAGAAAAGTATCAAAGTTTTAGAACTGTGCCTTTGTTAGAGAATTCTGAGCAGGGGGAACAGAGTACTGGGCCCACAGAAAGATCCCAATTGGATGGGTGCAAGGGTCAGTAGGACCAATAGAAAGTTTGCCTGTATTAAACTGAAGAAGAAAGGTATAAAAGGTGTTGTTTATTGGACTCCATGGCTTCATTTTGAATGTGATATTTGCCTGAGACTTGTGCACAATAAACTGGTTTGGATCTTCGAACTGACTCCTGGTTTTATTCATCGCGTGCACTTCGCTGCAACACCATAGGTATTTCTCTGTCCCTTGAGGGCTGACATTCTAAGTTTGTACCTGAGGCAATGGAAGGTGAAGTGACTTGCTGAAGGCCACAAGGAGTGCCGGTGGGTTTTGAACACCGATCTTGCTGGTTCCAGGCTGCTGCCCTAACAACTAGGCCTTTGATCGTCTGACTGTTTGATGGAGCTCAGTTCCCTTTAAACTTCAGCATGCTGACTTCAATTTTTCTTTCAAGGATGGTAAGCTCCATGTCCCAGGAGAATGATATCAAGATAAGCTTTTCATTGCTATAAACATAGTGCATGCAATGGCATACTACTGAAAGGGTGAACTAAGGGGGCTTGACCCTTTGTGCACCTATTCGTGCATTGCATTATGTTTTTCTATTATTTTAGTCTTTTGTGTTTAGTTTATGACCACCTTGGATCTAAAAATATTGCTGTGTGTAATATATTCAAATTTCAGCAGTAAGTTGGATTGCGAATTGCAAGTAAGGTATGTACCATTTGTTAAAGGCCTTGGTAGGTATGGCCCGTTTAGACCATTGTACATGGCAAAATGCAGTGTATACCACATGCTTTCTAAGGTGGAAGTTATTCTGGTTAGCACACTAGACACCATACCTCTACCATCAGAAATAAAGATGTAGCAGCTGATAAGCATGCAATAAATAAAACCAGGAGTCAGTTCAAAAGATCCAAGCCAATTTATTGTGCACATGGCTCAGTTAGTCAAAGCTTCAAAAGGAACTGAGCAAAGTTTTTACAGAGACATACTCATTTATACCTCTTTTTCAGTTTGATACATGAGAACTTTCTATTGGTTCCAGCTTGATACATGCAAACTTCCTATTGGTTCCAACGCCCCCTGCACCTGTCCAATCAGGGATCCCTCCTGGGCCTAGCACCCAGCTCCCTCCCTTAGGACTGTCCTAACAATGGCTCAGTTTCTAGGTTTGATACTTCTCTACTGCAAGGTCGTCTCTAGCTCCAGGAATGCATGTATTGAAACATTTCTTTCTTTTGCACAAAAGAGAATAATGAAAGACTTATGAATTCATGTAAAACTTCTTATTAAGCAGTTTAAAACAATTTTCTCATTTTTCACAGATTTTTGGTTCTTTTCTAGCTATAATGGGGGTTGGAATCCAGGCCTAACTTACAGGCCTTTCATATTAACAGACCATTCTAGGCCATAGCCTGCCACAAAGAAATCATCATTATATGGTGTGTTCATCAGTGCAAGGTTTAAGAATAAGGTCTCCATGCTCTCAGACCTCTTTAGGGCCTAAATTTAGATTTATATTGTTTAACTGAATCATGTCTTTCTTAGACAGATATGGTTTTACTTTTGTATCTACATCCTCTTAACTGAGTTTTGTCATCGTACTGAGAAAACATTATTAGTAAAGTGAGAGAGTAATCCCCCATATGGAATGGAGCTGATATTTCTGTCATATGGGCCATTGCTTATCTGTAGTAGGTATATAGCCCCAAATGTTTCACTAGCCTCCATTTTTACAGAATGGTTGAGTTCATTAGACTTTGACTTGTCTACTTATGGGTTATATTAATTTCCATGTTCAGGATTGTCTATTTTATTATTTAAGGCCGATATGCCTTTTTACTCAAAGTGTAATAGATCACCTGGCTTAGAAAAGGACACCTGAGGCCTTTGTGAAAGCAAACAGCAGTTTATTAGCTGGCGTGAACTCAGTGGAATAATTTCCAAAGACTGAGCCCCCGAATAAAGGTTTCAGTTCCATTTTTTAAACTTCTTAGCCCTATGCAAACTAACATTTTGTTATCTCTATTTAGGTACAAAATGATTGGTACATAATAAGTTTCCCCTTAACCGGTCCCCTATAAGGCCGGCTGGGGGTGTTTTGTAAGGTGAGAAGCTGCTAAAGATATGCATTTGTTACTGCGTAGCAGGCTGCAGAAATAATAAAAGACAAAGACATTTTGGATAGGCCACAGGCCTATCATTCCAAGGTATACTTATGACACTACTACAAAAGGATGTGTTGGATGGAATGTATCCAAATGGTTAATGCTTCCTGTGGTCATAGCCAGTGTGAGGCAGTGACACAAGGCTCCACAACCACTGGAGGTTTAAAGAAAATAGATTTTATTTTGGGGATAAACAACCAAGCAAACTGCCCTGGCCCTCCTTGGTTCTGCAGTACACGAAGAACTACAAACCCACACTCTTGCTCCAGGCTTTTCCCTAGCTGTGTAATAGTTCCTTAATTAGTCTTGGCAGGACTGATCTGCTGGGTGAAAAAACGCTGTTCCAGCACAGACAGAACTTCTGAAGTAAGAAGAGAAAACTGGTTCTTCCAAAGTTTCTTCGCTGAGCATTGCAACTCAGTAGTATTTATTTATTATTTTTTATTTATTTCTTTTTTTATACCATGCTCTTTAGAATCAGTGTGGTTTACATGTATACTAACAGGTACTTTTTATTCCCTTGTCCCCCAAGGGCTCACAATCTAAGTGTACCTGAGGCAATGGAGGGTTAAGTGGCTTGCCCAAGGCCACAAGGAGTAGCCATGGGACTAGAGACCCCAGACCCTCCAGCCTGAGGTTGCTTGTCCCCATCTGGGAATTGAACCCCCGGCCCTCCTGCCTGAGGTAACCTGTCTCAACCACTGAGCCACTCCTCCCTCTAGTACTCTTTCACTCCTTGGCAGTAGGGTAACATAACCATAAATAAAGAAAACAGCAGCTCTCTGTGGCACAAGAGTCCTCCAGTTTAACAGCCAGGCTAAGTGCACAGTAACAAACTTAAAACACAGTCCTGCCTTTTCAGCAGCCTCCCTTTCAAAGGTAAGTGGCCTCCGCGTATGCCCTAGAACTAGGGTTGCCAACTGGCCGGTTTTCAGCCGGCCTGGCCGGTTTTTCCACGGCCAGGCCGGCTGCCGGCGCAGAGGCAAAACCGGCCCTTTAAAAGCCGGTTTTTTTGCTCTGGCCGCAAGATCGGGAGCGGCCAGAGCAAAAAAAACGGCTTTTCTCTCCGCTTCAGAGGGAGCCGGGGAAGCCCGTGCGAGGCCCCGGCTCCCTCTGAACAGCCACCAGCGTGAAGAGCCTTTACCTTCACGCTGGCGGCTGTTCCTGTGAAGCCGCGAATGCTGGGAAAGGTTACAGGTTGCCCTTTAACCTTTCCCAGCATTCGCGGCTTCACAGGAACAGCCGCCAGCGTGAAGGAAAAGGCTCTTCACGCTGGTGGCTGTTCAGAAGGAGCCGGGGCCTCGCGCGGGCTTCCCCGGCTCTCTCGGAAGCCTCAGACAGCCGCGATGCTGGTCGGGGGGGGGGGCGCAAGGACTGCATTGGCTGTGATGGGGGGGACCTGGACTGGAAAAGGGCTAATGGGGGGGGACTTGGACTGGAAAAGGGCTAAGGGGGGGGACTTGGACTGGAAAAGGGCTAAGGGGGGGGGACTTGGACTGGAAAAGGGCTAAGGGGGGGGACTTGGACTGGAAATAGGCTGTGATGGGGGGGGGGACCTGGACTGTAAAAGGGTTATGGGGGGGGGGGACATGGACTGGAAATGGGTTGTGATGGGGTGGAGGGGACCTGGACCAGAAAAGGGCTATGGGGGGGGGAAACTTGGACTGGAAATAGGCTGTGATGGGGGGGGGGGGACCTGGACTGTAAAAGGGTTATGGGGGGACGGGACATGGACTGGAAATGGGTTGTGATGGGGGTGGAGGGGACCTGGACTGGAAAAGGGCTATGGGGGGGGGGGAACTTGGACTGGAAATGGGCTATGGTGGAGGAAGGGGGATCTTGGACTGGAAATAGGCTGTGATTAGGGGGGCTAGGACTGCAAATGGGCTGTGTTGGTGCGGGGGGACTCGGACTGCAAATGGGCTGTGATGGTGCGGGGGGACTCGGACTGCAAATGGGCTGTGATGGTGGGGGGGGGCCTAGGACTGGAAATAGGCTGTGATGGGGGACTTGGACTGGAAATGGGCTGTGATTGGGGGGGGGAGCTAGGACTGGAAATGGCCTGTGATGTGATGGCTAGCACTGGAAATGGGCTGATGAAGAGCTGGAATAGGACTGGAAATGGGCTGATGTGGGGCATGGGAGAATGGGACTAGAAGGGAGTGGATGCTGGGTGGGCCTAGAACTATAAGGGAATTGATTTGGGGGGAGGACTAGAATGGATGGGGAATGAGAATGGAGAGGGGAAAAAATATTTTGTGTGGAAGAAAAGTCTATGATGGGCTGGGTATTGGGAGAGTGAGGGGCTTGAGAATGGAAGGGTGAAATTTAAACGGATGATAAAGGAATAAGGAAAGAATTGGGGGAAAGAGCAAAAGGGAAACAATCAGTATGTTAAAGCAGAAATAGAGAGAGAATGGAAAACATCTAAAAGAGAAGAAAGGACAAATGGATAGCTCGCAGAAGACACGAAGAAACCAGAAGAAAGTGACTGGAGCAATTGCAACTGAAAAATAAAATGCCCAAACAGAAGGTAGAAAAATACTTTTTATTTTGAATTTATTAACTGGAATATGTCTGGTCTGGGAAGTGTGTATTGCTAACATCTTTGCGTTTTTGTTTAGTGCAAGAGGAAATTACTTTATAGTTTTATTTCTCCAGTGTTGTACATTTCATGTTTGGATTTTGGGGTTCCCAGTTTAATTATTATCTGACCAAGGAAGTTAGCCTACACGTATCCTTGGTAATTTTTGTGGGTGGGGCTGGGGGCGGGGCAGGGATGGGACTAGGGGCGGAGAATGGGTGGAGCATGGCGAGCCACAGGTGTCGGGTTTTTCTCGGTGAAAAAGTTGGCAACCCTACCTAGAACACTGGGCTCTTCTTTCTCTCAGGTCTCCCACTTTCTGGTTTAAACCCTGCGACCTGGCCACATCCTCCCCAGGCCTTCTCTAGCCTATTTTCTTAAAGAGGCAAGGATTTAGGCTCTTACAAGAGAAATGCCTCACTGGTTTTGAGCTTGGCTGGGGAGAGTCCCTGCAGGACATGGGGAGCTTCCTATACACTCCCCTACACAAAATGAGATGGATTTAATTTTTTTTTTATCCAAAGGACAGAATCTAGCTAAGGCTGTTGATCATTCTTATCAGTGCCATGGTCAGATCATTTAATTATTTTTTCAAAGTCCCAGTTATTCTGGGAAGGTTGGCTCTTATCTATTGTGATAGTCAAGTTAGGATAAATCAATTAAATATAATGGGATCCTGTAATTGCAAAATGGGAGCGAGTATTAGATGGCAGGCCTTTTATCTGAACAGCAAGGTTACAGATGTAATGAATATTTGGGAGCAGACATTTGGGAAAAGGTGTTATCAGTCTGCCAATGGTGAAGTAGCTTTTGATGAAAATTCGCAGTTTAGGAGGGACCTCTATAAACATGATCTAGTTGTTATGCCATTTGTACATTGGGCTATGTTCTTTCTGGTGTTTGACAAAGTTTACAACACAGTAATAATGGGTGATTTCAATTGCTCCAGTATAGACTGAGTCTGTATCACATCAGGATGTGCTAGGGAGATAGTTTCTAGATTAAATAGATGACTGCTTTATGGAGCAGCTAGTTCAGGAACAGACATAAGGAGAAGCTATTTTAAACCTAGTCATTACTGAAATGCAGGATCTGATGTGAGAAGTAATGGTATTGGTGCCACTCAGCAATAGTGATCATAACATGATCACATAGGATTTAATAAATGGAGGGAGGAGAGCAAGGAAATCTACTGCACAAGCATTTCATTTCGAAAAGGGAGATTATGATCAAAATAAAGAAAAAACTAAAAGGAATGGCCACAAAGGTTAAGAGTTTACATCAGGCCTGGGTGTTTAAAAATACTTTCTTAGAAACCCAGACCAGATGTATTCCACACTTTAAAAAAAGTGAAAGGAAGGCATAGTTTAAAGGTGAGGCTACACTGTTATAGTCTAGAAAGCATTTTTTGGAAAATGGAGCCAAATGACAAACAGGAAATGAGCACTGGCCAAGTTAGATGAAAGGCATTGATAAGGTAAGCTAAAAGAACTTGAAAAGAAGCTTGCCGTGAAGCAAAAACATTAACTTTTTCAAGTATGTTCGTAGCAAAAAACCTGAGAATCAGCTTTGATTAGATGATAGAATAAAAGGGACACTACGGGAGGACAAGGCTATAGCAGAGAGACTGAATGAATTCTTTGCTTCAGTCATTACTGAAGATGATATAGGGAAGTTACTTGTGCCAGACATAGTATTTAAAGGTAATATATCAAAGGAATTAAAACACATCTTGATAAACTGGGAAGATGTAATATAGCAATTTGATAAACTAAAGAGTAGCAAATCACCTAGAAAAGGTGGTATACATCCCAGAGTGCTGAAAAAAAAAACCTAAAAAAATGAAATTGCAGATCTGCTATTAGTTTAAAATTTCTATCATTAAACCTGTTTATGGTACCTGAAAACTGGAGAGTGGCCAGTATAACACTGATTTTTAAAAAGGGGTTTAGAGGTGATTCAGGAAACTACAGACTGGTGAGCCTGACATCCGTGCTGGGCTCAATGGTAGCAACCATTATGTCCATAAATGGGCACAATGGGAGCAACCATTATGTCCATTAATTTTGTTATTTATAATGGTTGCTACCATTTTGCCCAGCACTGATGATTAATGGGACAAAGCCAACAAGGATTTAGCCAAAGAATACAGTCTCACTAATCTGTGTTATTTTTTTGAAGGTGTGAATAAATAGGTAGATGAAGGTGAGCCGACTGACATAGTAGTCTGGATTTTCTGAAAACATTTGGGAAGGTTGCTGATGAAAGACTCTTGAAATTAAGTCATGGGATAGGAGCCAGTGTACTATCGTGGACCATGGAAGGGGTTAAATATAGAAAACAGAGTAGCTCTAAATGAACAATTCCCTCAATGGAGAAGAGTGGAGTGGAGTACCCGAGGTATCCATGCTGGGTTGCTGTTTATAAATTACCTGGAATGTAACATTTTACTTACCAGATAATGTCTTTTCCTTGAGTCCTGCTAGACCATTCCAGACAAGTGGGTTGTGTTCCCCTATCAGCAGATTGGTGGAAACAGAAGCCAATGAAATGCCCAGGTTTCAATGACATCACTCCCATGCCTCTATCAGCCTGAGTCCAAAAGCATAGAAAAATAGAATCATGATGGCAGAAAAAGACCAAATGGCCCATCTAGTCTACCCTTCCATATCAACTACTACAATAGTCCACTTTTTTCCTTTAGAGATCCTCTGTGTTTGTCCCATGTTTTTTTGAATTCAGATACTGTCCTCATCTCTACCACCTCTACTGGGAGACTATTCTAATCATCTACCACTCTTTCCGTAAAGAAATATTTCCACATATTACTGCTGAGTCTATCCCCTTTCACCCTCATCCTATGTCCCCTCATAGCAGAGCTTGCTTTTAATTGAAAGAAGCTCTCCTCCTGTGCATTTATGCCATGGAGATATTTAAGTACCTCTATCATATCCCCTTTATCCTACCTTTCCTCTAAAGCAGGGGTCACCAACCTGCGGCCCGCGAGGTCCCTCCGTGCGGCCCGCGAGACTCTACCCCGGTGCGGCCCACCAAGGCAAACTCACCAACTTCTTCTGCAGCCGCGGCTCCCTGCCTCTTAGGGAACCGCGGCTGTGCTTGTAAAATCATCGCGGAGCCCTTCCTGTCTTGACGGGCTCCGTGCAGCATTGTCCTGCCTCCAAAGGAAGTGGTAAACAGCTTCCTTTAGAGGCGGGACAATGCTGCACGGAGCCCGTCAAGACAGGAAGGGCTCCGCGATGATTTTACAAGCACAGCCGCGGTTCCCTAAGAGGCAGGGAGCTGCGGCTGCAGAAGAAGGGAGGGAGCTGACATGGAAAAATAAAAGTACAGGTATGAGCAGGGTTTTTTTTCGCGCGGGGGGGAGGGGGGTGCGGCCCGCGAGTCTGCCGGTAGTCGGCTGTGCGGCCCGCGGCCCTCTGGAGGTTGGTGACCCCTGCTCTAAAGTATGCATATTAAGATCCTTAAGTCTGTCCTGATATGTTTTATGACAAAGACCACTAACCATTTTAGTAGCCACTCTCTGCACAGACTCTAACCTGTTTCTATCCTTTTGAAGGTGTGGTCTCCAGAATTGCACACGATACTCCAAAGGAGGTCACACCAAAGACCTATACAGAGGCACTATCACCTCCTTTTCTGCTGGCCATTTCTCTCCCTATGCACCCAAGCATCCTTCTAGATTTCGCCGTCTCCTTTTCTACCTATTTAGCTATTTCAAGATCATCAGACACAATCACGCCTAGGTCCCACTCTTCTTTTGTGGACAGAAGTACCTCACCTCCTACACTGTACCTGCTCCTTTGGATTTTTGCAGCCCAAAAGCATCACACTGCATTTTTAGCATTAAATCTTAGCTGCCAAATTTTAGACCATTTTTTAAGCTTAGCTAGATCCCTCCTCATGTTATCTACTCCTTCCTGGGTTTCTTCTCTATTACAGATTTTGGTATCATCTGCAAAGAGGCAAACCTTACCTGACAGCTCTTCCACAATATCACTAACAAAGATGCTTAAAAAAATCTGACAAAGAACATATCCCTACAGCACAACACTGGTAACCACCTCCTCCTCAGAGTGAGCTCCATTTACCTGTACCCTTTGTCATCTCCCACTCAACCAATTTATAACCCAATTAGTAACTTTTAAGGTCCATCCCTAGGGCACTCGGTTTGTTTATAAGTTGCCTGTGCGGAACAGTATCAAAGGTATTACTAAAATCTAAGAACTTACACATCTAGGGCTCTCCCTCGGTCCAATTGGTCACCCAGTCAAAGAAATCGATCAGATTTGTCTGGCAAGACCTGCTTCTGGTGAATCCATACTGCCTCAAATCCTGTAAACCATTGGACTCCAGGAACCTCACTATCATTTTTCTCACCACAAAAGAGAATAACTGGCCTGTAGTTTTCAACCATATCCTTACTTCTGCTTTTGTTTAAAGGGACCACATGTGCCTCTCTCCAGTCCTCTGGCACCACTCCTGACTCCAATGAGGCATTGAAAAGGTCAGTCAGTGATGCTGCTAGAACGTCCCCAAGTTCCTTCAGTATTCTAGGATGTATCTCATCCGGTCCCATTGCTTTGTCTATTTTTATTTTAGCTAGTTTCTCATGAACAGTCTTCTGAAAATCATTCGAGATCCCTGTCACTTCTGTTCCTTTTTGAGGGTGTTTTTCAAGGTCCTACCCTTGGTCCTTCATCTGTGAACACAGAGCAGAAATATTTGTTAAGCAATTCCGCTTTATCTTCATCAGCTTAAACATATTCCTCCCCTCCTCTCACTAACATATCTGAAAAATGTCTTATCCCCCCCCCCCCTTTTATTGCATTACCTATTTCTTCTTTTTGTATCTTTGCTTTCCTGACTACTTTGCTGACTTTCCAAATATAGATGCCTGTGCTCCTCTCTCTGTGATCTCTTGTATTTTATGAAGGCCTCTTTCTTTTTCTTCACCTTTTCAGCTACTCCTTTTGACAACCATAGCAGCCTCCCTTTACTTTTACCTTTTTTTACCTTTCTAACAAAAAGGTTGGTTGCCCTTAAAATATCCCTTTCAGTTTTGCCCACTGTTTTTCTACATCCCCCAACTGTTCCCATCCCACTAACGACTCCTTGAGGTATTGTCCGATCTTTGCAAAGTTAGTTTTCCTAATGTCTAAGACCCTTGCATTTGAATGGATTTTATCAGCCCGTCCTAATATTGAACCACACCATCTGGTGATAACTGGATGTCAGATGATCTTGAACTATAACATTAGAAATACTTGGTAAGCACCAAGTCCAGCATGGACCCTTCATGTGTGGGTTCTGTTATCAGTTGCCTGAATAGTTCTCCCTGTAGAGAATCCAGGATCTACTTCTAGATGACACCACAGCAGGGATGTGCCAATCAATATCTGTCATTGAAATCACCTATCAGTAGCGTTTCCCCTTTCATGGCAATGCTGCATATGTCTTCTCCATCCACCACTACTTCCTGTGAGGGGGGTCTGTATATTACGTCAATGCAAATGGATTTCTCTTTCCCTCTTTCTAGTTTAACCCACAGTGCCTCCTCTCTCCCTTTAAGCCCTATAATTCTATAGCTTTAATATTTTTTTACATATAGTGCCACTCCTCCTCCCCTTCTTCCTACCCTATCCTTTCTGAATAAAGTATAACACCCCAGTCATGTTTGTCCATGAAATATCTCTCCATAACCACCACTAAATCCAAGTCAACCTCTTCCATTAAAGCCTCAACATCTACGATTTTATTTCCAGTGCTGCGGGCATTTATACACACCGTTTTCCAGATGTTGCCCCTTTTACCCATTTCTATAGAGGTATTTAATGTTTCACTTACCTGGGGGCTTTCTTCAACCATCACCCAACAAATCTAATGTAAAGCCCTCTTCAGTAGGTTAGCCAGTCTGCTACTGAAGAAACGTTGACCCCTCTTGGACAGATGGCTATCATCTCTGCTCTGCAGCCCTTGGAACATGATCCCAAGGTCCAGGAAACCAAAACACTCCTGATGACACTATCCATGCAGCCATGCATTTATCTCCAGGATGCAAGCTTCTCTGCCTCGGCCTTTACTCTCAACAAGGAGGATTGAAGAAAACATCACCTGTGCACTATCTGCTTCACTCTCTGTCCCAGATCCATGAAGTTACTTTTGATATGCTCAGGGGGATACCCGGCAGTATCATTTGTGCCAACATGGATGAGCAACATCGGGCAATAGTCAGTAAGCTTGATTGAGTCTCAGGAAATTCTCTGTAAGATCTCTGATTTTGGCACTTGGCAGACAGCATATCTCTCTGGACATCAAGTCTAGTCGGCATATGGATGCCTCAGTACCCCTCAGAAGACAGTCACCAACCACCACTACCCTTTGCTTCCTAGTGGTCACTGATTCTGCAACGTTAGGGTGTTTGAGCTCTGGTTCTTCCCTTTCCTGGGATGCTTTCACCTTCTCCACGTCCAGGGCTGCATAATGGTTCTTCAATTCAAGGGCTGGAGGAGTTGGATTAGTGATTCTGCATACCCTGGTGACTCATGTCCAACATTTGTCACTCTGTAGGCTCCCATCTTCACTTCTGTTGGAGAGCTTGGATGTTTCAAGAAGCATCTCATGAATGTACTTCTCACTGTCTTGAATGCTCCTCAGCCTCCCCACCTCTTCTCTGAGCTCTTCCACCTATTTTCTGAGAGCTTCAGCATGCAGGCATACTAAACCTGGAACTGGACCTTCAACTGGCATTGGGATCTCTGTCTAGACAGAGGCAAAAGCTGTAACGAGGGCAGCAGCTTTGGTAATATGATTTTTTCCCAACCATTATTCAGCTGGTAGAGTTTTGGTACCTGTTGAAGTAAGAGAGAGACGTACCAAAGTCCCTGCCTGTTCCTCATCTGTCCTTTTAAGATAAAAAGCAGTTAATCTCTTTAAGTGTGCTCTAAGAGTCATGTTCTAAGTCCCTGTGTATAGCTAATTGGGGAGTTGCCCTATAAAGCAAGAATTCTCACATGGGGTGGGTGGGAGCTGGGGTGGGTAGGAAGAGATCTAACACCTGATGAGGTCATTGACTTCAAACAACTAGCTGTAAATGGGTAGCTGGAATAAAAAACAATGAACTCTAATTGACAGAGCTTTGCCCATCACCACAAGAGAGTCCCCTTTTGCAGTATAGAACAAAGAATTAGAAAGCATATGGGAAAGCATGGCAAACCTTATACAACTTCAACAAGGGCAGTCTTGAAGGACTAGAAAGGGGGACTGTTACTTCTGGAGAAAAATCTGCAACTGTGAGTATATACTTCTGGTAATTTTCTAAAAAGAATTCTTTGTATTAAAGCTACTTAATCTGTGAACCCACTGTTTTTTGTTGGATCAGTTAGGGCCTAGTAGCAGCAATTAAAGTTTGAATTTAAAACACAGAGGAGAGCTTTCAGGTTACATTTCATACCCAGCAGAGAGCTTGTAGTTTAAATTTAATAGTCACTCAGGGCCAAGTAACAGCAAAGTACTTTTAGTTTAAATTTAACACACAGAAGAGAGCATTCTGGTTAAATTTAGTACCCAGCAGAGAGCTTGTAGTTTAAATTTCATAAGAAGTTAGAGCCTAGCAGCAGCTAAGAGCTATAATTTAAATCAAATTAGAATTTAGCTTAGCACAAAAGGCAAAACAGGGTCTGTACTCTTTGAGCAACAAAGTCTTCTAGAGACCTTTACAAAGAGGCCTTCTACCTAGGGGGCAAGAGACCTGTGAAACCTTTTCAATAGGTGTTAACACCAGGTGGCAGATCAAAAGGCCATTTTGAAAGACTCCTCCTATCCAAGCAAGGACTGTTAATTACCCAGGAAGTTGGTCACAGCATTACCTCAGCAGCAGAGGCATAAATAGCTCAACCAGAGCTCTGTGAACCTCTGTCTTGAAGGACTAGAAAGGGGGACTGTTACTTCTGGAGAAAAATCTGCAACTGTGAGTATATACTTCTGGTAATTTTCTAAAAAGAATTCTTTGTATTAAAGCGACTTAATCTGTGAACCCACTGTTTTCTGTTGGATCAGTTAGGGCCTAGTAGCAGCAATTAAAGTTTGAATTTAAAACACAGAGGAGAGCTTTCTGGTTACATTTCATACCCAGCAGAGAGCTTGTAGTTTAAATTTAATAGTCACTCAGGGACAAGTAACAGCAAAGTACTTTTAGTTTAAATTTAACACACAGCAGAGAGCTTGTAGTTTAAATTTCATAAGAAGTTAGAGCCTAGCAGCAGCTAAGAGCTATCATTTAAATCAAATCAGAATTTAGCTTACCTCAGCAGCACAAGACAGGGTACTGTGTAGCAGCCCTCTTTTAATAATAGCCCAAATGCCCTCAAGTATGGAGCAGACAGAGCTTAAAGATCCCAATTTACCCATGTCTAACAATAGCCAAATTAACATGAATAAAATACATTCTCTAAAATGCTTGTATGCAAATGCTAGAAGTCTAAAGAATAAGATGGGAGAGTTAGAATATATAGCACTAAATGAAAGGTTAGATATGATTGGAATATCAGAGACATGGTGGAAGGAGGACAACCAGTGGGACACTGTGATACCTGGGTACAAACTATGTCGTAATGATAGAGCTGATCAAATTGGTGGAGGGGTTGTGCTCTATGTTAGAGAGGGCATTGAGTCAGAAAGGATTAAAGTTTTGCAGGAAACAAAATCTGCTGTAGAATCTATATGGATTGAAATTCCATATAAAAGGGGGAAGGCGATGGCAGTGGGGGTGTACTATCGAGCACCTGGCCAGAATGACCAAATGGATGATGAAATGCTCAAAGAAATCAAGGAAGCTAACAAACGTTACAGCGCAGTAATAATAATGGGTGATTTCTATTACCCCGGTATCGACTGGGTCAGTGTCACGTCAGGACATGCTAGGGAGATAAAGTTCCTAGATGAAATAAATGACTGCTTCTTGGAGCAGCTGGTTTATGAACCGACCAGAGGGGAAGCCATATTAGACCTAGTCCTTAGTGGAACACCAGATCTAGTGCAAGAGATAAGGGTGTTGGGGCCACTTGGCAATAGTGATCATAACATGATCGCCTTTGATTTAATTAGTGGAGGAGGGATAGTAAGGAAATCCACAGTACTACCTTTTAACTTTCGAAAAGGAGACTATGATAAAATGAGGAAAACAGTTAAGAAAAAACTAAAAGGAGCAGTTGCAAAGGTTAAAGACGTACATCAAGCTTGGGTGTTGTTGAAAAATAGTATCTTGGAAGCCCAGACCAGCTGTATTCCACGCTTTAAGAAAAGTGGAAGGAAGTCCAAAAAACTGCCAGCATGGTTTAAAGGTGAGGTCAGAGAGGCTGTTGTTGCCAAAAAAGCATCTTTCAGGAAATGGAAAAAAGAGCCAAACGACGAAACCTGGAAACAGCACAAGCACTGGCAAGTCAAATGCAAGGCATTGATAAGGCAGGCAAAGAGAGAATTTGAGAAGAAGCTTGCTGCGGAAGCAAAAACACGAAATAAAGACCTTTTCAAGTACATTCGTAGCAAAAAACCTGTGAGAGAGTCAGTTGGTCCATTAGATGATAAAGGGGTTAAAGGAGCACTAAGAGGCGACAAGGCGATAGCGGAGAGACTGAATGAATTCTTTGCTTCGGTCTTTACTGAGGAAGATGTAGGGATGTTACCCATGACTGAAGTGGTATTTAAAGGTGCGGAAGAATTGAAGGAAATATCGATACATCGGGAAGATGTCTTACAACTATTAGATAAACTGAAGAGTAGCAAATCACCTGGGCCGGATGGTATACATCCAAGGGTGTTGAAAGAACTGAAATATGAGATTGCAGAACTGCTTTCAGTAATCTGTGAACTATCATTAAAATCATCTCTAATACCTGAAGATTGGAGGATCGCCAATGTAACACCAATTTTTAAAAAGGGTTCCAGGGGTGATCCGGGAAACTACAGACCGGTGAGCCTGACGTCAGTACCGGGAAAAATGGTAGAAACCATCATAAAGAATAAAATTACTCAGCATGTAGATAGTCACAACCTAATGGGAGACAGCCAACATGGCTTTAGACAAGGAAGATCTTGTCTTACTAATCTGTTATGTTTTTTGAAGGAGTGAATAAACAGGTGGACAAAGGTGAGTCGGTTGATATTGTGTATCTGGACTTTCAGAAAGCCTTTGACAAGGTCCCTCATCAGAGACTTTTGGCAAAACTAAAGAGTCATGGGATAGGAGGCAGTGTACTATTGTGGATCAGGAACTGGTTAAAAGATAGAAAGCAGAGGGTAGGGCTAAATGGCCAATTTTCCCAATGGAGAAAGGTGAATAGAGGTGTACCCCAGGGATCTGTGCTGGGTCCGCTGCTTTTTGACATATTCATAAATGACCTGGAAAGTGGAATAACGAGTGAGGTTATCAAATTTGCAGATGACACAAAACTATTTAAAGTTGTTAAAACACAAAAGGATTGTGAAAAATTGCAAGAGGATCTTGATAAATTGGAAGACTGGGCATCAAAATGGCAGATGAAATTTAATGTGGACAAGTGCAAGGTTATGCACCTAGGGAAGAACAACCCAAACTATGGTTACACGATGCAAGGTTCCACATTAGGAACCACTACCCAGGAAAACGATTTAGGCGTCATTGTGGATACCATGTTAAAACCCTCGGCCCAGTGTGCAGCGGCGGCCAAGAGAGCAAATAGAATGCTAGGTATGATAAGGAAAGGAATGGAAAATAAAACAAAAGATATTATAATGCCTCTATATCGTTCCATGGTGAGACCGCACCTTGAATATTGTGTGCAATTCTGGTCGCCGTATCTTAAAAAGGATATAGCGATTTTAGAAAAGGTACAGAGAAGAGCCACCAAAATGGTAAAGGGGATGGAAGGATACTCCTATGAAGAAAGGCTAAAAAGGTTAGGGCTCTTTAACCTGGAAAAGATACGGCTGAGGGGAGATATGATAGAAGTCTATAAATTAATGAACGGAGTGGAACGGGTAAACGTAGATCGATTGTTTACCTTATCAGAATATAGAAAGACTAGGGGACATGCAATGAAGCTACAAGGTAAACTATTTAAGACTAATAAAAGAAATATTTTTTCACTCAACGTGTAATCAAACTCTGGAATTTGTTACCGGAGGATGTAGTAAAGGCTGTTAGTGTAGCTGGGTTTAAAAAAGGTTTGGACAAGTTCCTGGAGGAAAGGTCCATAAAACCATTATTAAGAAGTGACCGAAGATATCAATGCTTGACCCAGTACAAGCATTGTGGAACTTGTGTCTCTTGGGGAAACTGCTAGGTACATATGACCTAGATTGGCCACTGTTGGAAACAGAATACTGGGCTTGATGGACCTTGGTCTGACCCAGTATGGCATATCTTATGTTCTTATGTTCTTAATGATGAATCAAATGGTCAAGAAACCATGTAGAAAATTATGTATATGAGAAATTGACCAGAAAGCTGTCAATAGGAAATGATCCTGCATAGCCAAGCAGAAATTCCTAGTGGACCAAGGTACTGCCATAGAATAATAGACCAAACATAATTTCAGGGGTGGATCCTGGACTGGTCTAGCAGGACTCAAGGAAAGGACGTTTTCCATGGACAAGCAGGAATGAGATCTTACATATGGGTGATATCCCTGACGTAGTGCTTGCAAAGGAATTCTCTCCAGTTTCTGTTGGAAGCTGTTGGGAGGCTCCACTGCTCCTGTGCGCCTCCTTCCCGCCTGCTGCAGTGGTGCCATCTTGAATCAGTCTATCCCATGGATGTGTTCCTAATGTTCTCCACTTGGTAAATTTTCCTTTGCCCCTGTGGGGGTCTTCTGTGCTTCTAATTTTTGCCTTTTGCCTGCTATCGCAGTTCTCTTTTCCCTTTTAGAGTTTTTCTTCTGTGATTGTTTAATTTTATTTCTTTTTCCGTGGCACCTCTGCCCCCTTAGGCGCCGATGCGCCGGTCGGGTCTTGCTTCCAAAATTGAGCAGTTTCATTTAGCCGTGGCTACTTTTGTAGATAACATGTCTCAGAAACTTGCCAGTGGGTTCAAAAATGTGTACCCACTGTGCTAGGACCGTATCCTCCTATAGATACTCATAGTTGATGCCTTCAGTGCCTGGGACCCGATTATCAGTCCTCTTGTAATTTGTGTTTGCAGATGACAAAAAGAGTCCTCAAAGGTCAA
Source organism: Ichthyophis bannanicus (assembly GCA_033557465.1). Lineage (NCBI taxonomy): Eukaryota > Metazoa > Chordata > Amphibia > Gymnophiona > Ichthyophiidae > Ichthyophis > Ichthyophis bannanicus. The sequence continues at coordinate 280,972,250 of CM066034.1, read as the reverse complement.
GAGAAGCAGTGCAAATCATTTTTTAGCACTCACACAAGTATGATGCATCAGCATCGACAGCACCTGTTTCAATGGCTGCATCAGACACTGGTGGTGATAGACATCAGAGTTCTCAACCCACTCAGAGCTGAGCACCCTTAGTTCCCCAAAGCATCGGCCATCAATAAATCTCCACCCGAAGATGAGGAAGAATTTGGCGACATCTTTGATCGAACCAAGCACCAGATGAAGACTCTGGTGCATCAGCGTCAGAACCCATCTAGACAAGGCATCAAGAGCGATGAGGGTCCATGGGAGTGCCCCTCAAAGCTGCCCTGAATGGAGGAGAGCTCATCCTCCAAAGCATCGGAGGGGCATTGACAGCCTACCGAGAACAGAGACTAATCTGCCGCTACCCCTTTACAGATGTCCGGGTACATTGGGGGAAGTTACTGCAGGCCCACAGCCTTCAGAATCAGCAGCCATGGAGAAGCAGCTTCTGCGTGCTCTTGAGAAGCACATTGCAGCACTTTTGGTGATGCAGCACTTTTGGTGATGCAGCACACTGGGGCCTTGATGTCAGCGGCATCAACATCGGTCATTATGCAGCCAATCTTCAAGACATATGCCTTACCTATGGGAGATGCATCGACATCGGGGCATAGAAGAGCCCTGACATCGGTGCCTGCCCTGCCAATATCCCTCTCTAGTGTGTTTAGGTCTGATGCACCCTCTCTACTAGAAGATCATTGGTGTATCATCGTTCCTGAAGGAGCTTCCGGTCCCTTCAGATCAGGAGAGAGATCGAGGCAGTGACTCAAAAGTACTCGGACTTCCTCTGAGTCTGAGCCAGAAGGCTAGATGACAGACATGGGAGCAGAATATCTGTAGAAGGACAGGTCTCCTGAATTCCCATCAGACCCTGCTCCACCTCATGAGCAGTGCAAGTCCCCTCCTGAGAAAATGACCTTCCAGGATTTTGCGAGGGATATGGCAAAGGCCATACCATTTTCTTTGGAGATTGAGGATGAAACCAGGGCAGAAGAGTTGAAGATCCTAAAGTACTCCTCTGCCCCAAAGGAGGCAGTGACAGTGCTCGTGCACTGCATCCTAAAGAGTGCAGATGAAAATGTAGGATACCCCTCACTGTGCCTGCAGTCAGTAGAAGGGTTGACACCATGTACCGAGTTCAGAAGGCTTCTGGATTCGAGAAGCCTCAGCTTCCTCACTATTCTTTGGTGGTTGAATCCACCCTAAAGAAGTCTAAGATGGACTCTTTGGGGAGAAGGTATTTCCAAACTTACATGCTCCTAGCCTGCGTGGCCTCTTATGAGCTCTACATGGGCATGTTCTTAAAGAACATAATGTGTGACCTCACTGAGCTGTCTCATTTTCTTCCTCCAGAAAAAGTGGACCAGTATCGTTCCTAGTGACTCATGGCAAGGACTGCTGGAGGTTCATGGTCCAGGCAACATATGACATCTTTAAAATAGCATCAAAAGCTGGGGGGGGGGGGGGGGGGCGGGGCCAGGCTCGAGCAGAGATGGCCGCATAATTGCAGCTCTCCGGAATCCTACTGAATCCTTGGCCCTAGCAGAATTGAACTTTGCTTCCCCCCTCTCCCCGAGACCTCTAGAAGTGGTGGGAGATGGCTGCTGGTAAACCCACGCGTCTGGAGTATGGAGGGGCGATGAATGCGGGTGTAAAGAGGCAGAAGGCAGATCCTCCTTTGCCGCAGAAGGCCTCGCACACGCAGGAACAAGCTGCGGGTTTGCCGGAGGTGCTGGCTGAGATAAAAACGGTGAGAGTGATGGTGGCAGCGAATGGCGAAACGCTGGCGGAGGTACAGGCTGAGATCCTTGAGCTGAAGGAGATGAAAGAGCAGATAACCATGCTGGAAGGCCGGATCCTGGTGGAAGGCAACATGGCGACGCAGGATGCTCGGTTACAGCAGGTGGAAAAGCTCAGTAAACGAGTAGATACATTGGAACGGCATTTGGAAGATCAGGGCAACAGGGCCAGGAGGAATAACATAAGGATCATGGGGCTCCCGGAGGGAGTGGAAAGAGGTAATGCCGTGGAATTCCTGGAGAGGGTGCTCCCTATGTTGCTGCAATTGCAATTCTCGCAGGCCTTTGAAATTGACCGGGCACATAGGGCCCCCACATATACTGGTCCGCAGGTGCGGATGCCACGCCCGATGATACTGAGGGTGCTGAGGTACGCTCAGGTGGCAGCGATAATGACGGCGGCGAAGGCAAGAGCTCCTATAAAGTATGAGGGACACACTCTGGCACTCTACCCCGATTTCAGTAAGGCTACGGTATCTAAGAGGAAACAGCTCCTGGCGTTTCGTCCGAGGCTGCAGAAGCTACAGGCCCGATATGGACTATTTTACCCTGCAAGGATGCGGATTACTCTTCACAACCAAACCAGGTCATTTGAAGACCCTGCGGCCCTGCAAGCGTTCCTGGAGGAGAAAGAGGCGACTTTCATGCAATGAGACTAAGTGTTGTGTGTGATAGCTGGTATAAGAGCTGTTGCCCTGCAAGTAAGCTGCTGTAATGAGGGCTGCAGGATGTTTTCTGGATAGGCTCCCGCCAGTGGAGTGGTCCGGGGGCTTCCACCACCTTCCTGGCTCTATGGGGTTTCTTCGCAGTATTTGGAAAAGGACCTGTTTGATATTGAAGGGTTTGGTTGTTATATGTTAATGTGCCTCTGTGATATAATCGTGTTGCAGATTGTGTGCTGGGATTGTTAGTGGGGTGTGGGGGGAGGGGGGGTACGGGTAGTGGGCAGGATGATGTGATAGTGCTGTTCAACGTGTTGCCATCCTGCTGATAGATTGTGCAATTGGTTGATCACGCTAGGGTTTGAATTTGGGGAAGGAGCGGGATTGTGGGGTATCTTGCTGTGGGGGTTCACCCGGAGTTTATTTTTGGGGGGAGGGGGTATGGGGGGAAGGGAGTATGGGGGGGGGGTCGCCCTGGGAACAAATGGCAGGCCAATTGAAGAAGAGTTTTCTGATTGTACTCTGGGAAGTGTCTTCTGGTATGGGAGGTTGATCTTGCTCCATGAGGCCTATTAGACCGGTATCTCTGAACGTTAAAGGTGTCCTAAATCCTATCAAATGGAAAAAGATCCTACTTTTTTGTGAAAAGCAGGCAGCGGACATTGTCCTGTTGCAGGAGACCCATCTGTCAGCCCCAGAAACTAAGAAACTCGGGCTAGGGAAATATCTCTTAATTGGCTCTTCTGCAGCATGGGGGAAGAAAAATGGGGTTGCTATTTTAGTACACAAGAAGCTCGACTTGCTCGTGCTTCAAGACAGGGAAGATGGGTTAAGGTACTGGTGAAAATTGGGGGGGCCAAACTAGTAATAATGAATGTGTATGGGCCAAATGTGGATGACGTGGCATTCTTCCAGAAACTTTCTGAAGAGGTACAGGAGTGGAATGAGCACCCCTGGATTATTGGAGGGGATTTCAATTTAGTGCTTGACCCCTTGCTGGACCGGCTTCCGTACCGCTCTCGTAAGCACAGTAGGGCGGATGCGGTTCTCCTGTCTCTTATGCGAGATGTTGGGCTGGTGGATGTATGGAGATTATTTCACCCGGCAGATAGGGAGTATACTTTCTACTCTATTCTTCATGACTCACATTCACGCATAGACTATTTCTTAGTGTCGCAGGCTCTTATAAACTCCGTCGTTCAAACCCATATCGGGGAAATGCATATTTCTGACCATGCTTATATTCTGTTGGAGGTCCGGTTGGAGGGTAGGGGTGATAGTAAGTCGACTTGTTTTTTTTCCCAGAGAGCTGTTAAAGGACCCTGAATACTGTGCCGTGATTAGAGCAGCCTCCACGAGGTATTTTGAAACGAATTTGCTCGAGGCAACACCAGTATGGGCGTGGTGGGAAGCCTTTAAAGCGGTAATTAGAGCGGAAATCACTAGTTACAAAATTAAGGTGGCTAGGGAAAAGAAGAGGAAGCTTCAGGAATTGTCTGCCCAAATTCAAGCGGGGGAAAGATTGTTGGTCTCCAGGACGGATCTGTGTATTCTGTTGAGGCTGCAAAGGCTTCGCTACCAGTATAATGTTTGTTTGAGGTGCGGTCGGTGGAGCATCATGCGCAAAGTAGTTGGTATGGTGAAGGTAACAAAACAGGGTGCCTATTGGCACGCACGCTCAATCCTAGAGTTTCAAGGCCTAAGGTGGCAGCTATTCTTCATGAATCGCGAGGATTGTTGACGGCAGAGGGCGATATGGCCGAAGCGTTCCGGGAGTTTTACAGCCGTCTGTATGCTTCTGAAGCGGAGATAGATCCGAGGGCTTTTCAAGAATTGTATAGTCAGGTTTCCCATCCGGTACTCTCAGCCGCTCAGATGACTGCTCTTGATGACCCCCTGTCTCTTGAAGAGCTCGGGGTGAGATTGAGAGGTATGAAATGTGGTAAGGCAGCGGGGCCGGATGCAATTCCCGTTGAGTTTTACCAAGTCTTTGCGGAAGACTTACTGCCCTATTTGCTGCAGTATTTCCAGGCCCTACTTGAGCAGTCACCAGGGTTGGGGGCTTTTAGTGAAGCGTTTGTGATCCTTGAAAAATCAGGGAGAGACCCCCAAAAAGTGGAGAACTACCGTCCGATATCCTTATTAAATGCGGATTATAAACTATTTTCTGCAGTTCTCGCACATAGAATGGCTCAGGTGGTGCCTATGTTGATACACCCGGATCAATGTGGGTTCATCCCAGGACGCTCCACTACTGATAATGGGCGGCTTTTGGTAAATCTGTTCTCTGCAGCTGAGCGTCTGCAGGAGCCCATGGTAGGGCTTTCCATAGACGTGGAGAAGGCCTTTGACCGGTTGGAATGGGGGTTTCTGAATCAGGCATTGACGTGGTTTGGTTTTGGGGAAAGATTCAGACAAATGATCCAGCTACTTTACACGTCCCCCTATGCTAGAATTCTGGTGAATGGGATGTTGTCCTCCCCTTTTTGTCTCAAGAGAGGGACTAGGCAAGGGTGCCCTCTATCCCCTCTACTTTTTAACATCGCATTGGAGCCTCTGTTAATCTTGTTGAGACAGGCTGAGGAGATCAAGGGGTTGGAAGTGGCAGGAAGTCAGGTGAAGTTATCTGCATATGCTGATGACCTGTTGTTGTTTCTTCAACCTCCCGCGATAGGGAGGGTTCTGGAACTTATAGCTGCTTATGCCAAATTATCCGGCTATAAAATTAATTGGATGAAATACACGGCTTTCCCAATGAATAGGTTGACCTTCTCCTCCCAGGTTGCTCAGTTTAACTTCAAATGGGAAGCCTCTAAGGTTAAATACCTCGGGGTTCAGTACTGCTCGTCGTTAGAGGAGACCGTGCAGTGCAATGTACGAATTATTAAAGAAATGGTTCAGATGTTTACCCTGCGATGGTCTCCCTTGCATCTCTCCTGGTGGGGTAGATTGAATTCCATTAAAATGGTCTTGGTTCCTAAGCTTAACTATATACTGGGGATGATTCCCATAAGTTTCCCGAGGTCATTTTACAAGGGGGTGGAGCGTTTGTTAACAACCTTCCTTTGGCAAGGCAAACCTCCCCGGATTGCGGTTAGTAAGTTAAAAGCCAGTAAGGAGAGGGGTGGTGTGCAATTCCCTGATTTTGAGTGGTATCATTATGCACTCATAGTGAAGCAAGGACTACAGTGGATGGATATTGGCCCTTCCGAGGGAACACCGGTGTGGGTTCAGCTGGAACGTAAGCTTGTGCCCCACACTCCGATGGAATTGTTGATGGGTATGCAGGTAGGCGACCAGGATAAGGGTCTGGAGGTTATTCATTCCACTCAGTTGGCCTTTCGGTTTCTGGAGAATGCCACGGGGTGCGAGCAAAAGATTTCTGCTCAACATCCTATTTGGTTTAACCCGAAGCTGAAAATAGGGCGTCGGTCCTTTGCCTGGAAAAAGTGGCAGGAGTCGGGTATTTGGACTGTAGGCCAAGTGGTGCAGGGAAATGGGTGGAAGAGTTTTGAGGCCCTTCAAAAGGAGTTTGGTCTTTCAAGGGGGTGTTATTTTCAGTGGCTGCAGTTAACACACTGCCTAAGAGGTGTGGTACGGGAAGGGACTGTACTAGCTGACCACTGGGGTCTCAAGAGGGTGATAGACGAGATTGTGGACACGGATCGTCGCATGACACATATCTATGCCATTATGAGAGAGATGCTCGGGGGGGATGGGATTAGAGTTGGGCGAAGTTGGGAGCTAGAGGTTGGGTATGAGATTCCTCCCAGGCTGTGGAACACAGTCTGGAGTACAGTTAGTAGGGTATCGAAAGCTGTTTCCCTTTCCCAGTCCCTATTTTTTCTGCTTCATAGGGCATATCTTACTCCTGTTAAGGTTTCAAAATGGGATCTGACTGTCTCTACCAAGTGCTGGTCTTGTCTGTTGGCATTAGGCACCTTTCGACATATGTTATATGATTGTCAATATGTTCAGAGTTTTTGGCAGGAAGTATGGAGCAAGATTAACCGCATATTGGGGTTCCAAACCCCTCTGAGATGGGATATTGTCATTTTGCGTTCCTGCGCAAGCAGCTTGAATCTTTCCAAAGACAAGGTTTTTTTGTTCAATTTTTTGATGGCTGTAGCGTTGAAGTTGATTATAACCAATTGGAAGGATTCCTCTAAGCTGGATGTGCATCTGTGGTGGAATCTAGTATGCACTTATTCCGGCTTTGAAAAGGCACAGGATTTGAAAGCCACTCAGGGGGGTCAGCGTAGCTTGCGTAAGAAAGGTAGATGGGGTGCGATCGCCGCTGCTCCATTGGAAGGAAGCAAGTGGCAGTGGTTGGATGATTATGTAGCGCAAGCTAAATGTTATGTAGTATAACTGTGATAAAGTGAAGACCTATTGTACTGTATATGCAATGCTGGTACATGGTGGTTCCTAGGGGGGCGGGGGTGGTGGGGAGGGAGGGTTGGGGAGGGAGGGAGGGTGGATTGGAGATATTTTTCTAGATAAATAGGTGTAACTTGGATGGGGTTGGAATCTGTTTTGTTTGTTGTTATGTTGTAGTGTTTTACAAATGGTTATAAATAAAAATTAAAAAAAAAGAAAAAAAAAATAGCATCGAAAGCTGCTGCCATAGGTATTGGTGTCTGGAGACTCGCCTGGCTTCAGTCTTCAGACCTGGACAATCTGTGCAGAACAAGCTTGCTAACGTGCTGTGCCATGGAGAAAATCTCTTCGGAGACCAGGTTGAAGAGAAGACTGGCTTTATAGAGAAGCAGCACATAACACTTCGCAATCTCTCAAGATGCATGTCCGAGCCGACCTCCTATCACAGGAGGTACCAAGGAGGGGAAGGGCGGACAGAAAGACCTATTGCTTTCATAGGTATATGTACTTTCCTGGGCTCAAACTTCCCAGTCCAAGCAGGCTCATCAGCAACAGCAGCTTTGGGAGAAGCCTCAAAAGACCCAGCTGGTTCCTCTGCCAAAACCTGGGGTGGACTTTTGACCTCCATAGGAGCATAGCCACTCTGCCAATAACTGCAATAGGAAACACTCCAGTCAGGTGAAGGCTCACTCTTTGTACTTAATGATTTTTTTAGGTACCCTGGTTCTTTCCTTCAAAAAGGAGATTGGCTATGCTCCCTGGATCCGAAGGATGCATACACCCACATAAAGATACATTCTGTGAGCAGGATGTTTCTCAGATTTGTCCTGGGGGACAAAACTTCCAGTACATAGTGTTGCCTTTTGTCCTAGCCTCAGCACCTCATGTCTTCACAAAAATGTCTTGCGGTAGTAGTGGCATACCTCCAGACACTGGGAGTGTTTCTTTCCCTATCTGGAAGATTGGCTGATCAGGAAAACCACTCTGGAAGGAGTTCAAGAATCAACATGGCTGACCATTCGGGTTTTGGGGTAATTTATAATGAGCCCTAGTAATTCCAAGTCCCACCTTCAGCCCACCCAGCAATTGGAATTTATAGAAGCTCTGCTCGACATGCCTTGGGCAAGAGCCTTCCTTCTGTAGGATCCAACTTCACAGATTGACAGCACTGGTGCAAGAAACTCAATTGAGTCAGCAGGTATCAGCTCACAGGATGTGATCTATACTAGGCCACATAGCCTCTACAATGCATGTCACACCCTTTGCATGCCTCCAAATAAGGCAAGCTGAGTGGACTCTTAGGACTCAATGGACCCAGGCCACGGGTCATCTCAGGGTTCGTTTGTGTCTCGTCGCCCCTCTTGTTCAGTCATTGCATTGGTGGACAGATCACCACAATTTGCTTAAAGGTCTTCCTTTCCAACTTACTCCACTACAAAAGGTTCTGATGACAAACGCATCCAAACTGGGATGTGGAGCTCATCTTGATCAATTTCTTGGAGTTAAGAGCCACAGCAAACGGTCTAAAGGCTTTCCAAGATTGACTGGCCAACTACATTTTTCTGATTCAGACCCACAATCAGGTCACCATATTCTACATCAACAAGCAGGGAGGAACGGGCTCATACCTCTCCTGTGCTGGGCAGTGGCTTCAGTCCTCTGACCTGGAGCAGTGGATCCAGGATAAGCGGGCTGATGTGCCGGGGTGAGAACCTCTTTGGGAAAGGAGGTAGAGGCTAAAGCTGGCAGGATTGAGACACAGCAGGTCCCCTCATCAGGCCTTCAAGAAAGATGGCTGAGCCATCTAGTAAGAAGTACAATGTCAAGAAGACTTACTTCCAGCTTAAGCGCTGATATCTTCCGCGCCCACAGGGCTCCCAGCTAGAGCACAGGCCCCCTTGTTGGCAGTGTCTTGAAAGGCTTCAGAAAGCCCAGCTTGGCCCCACAACCTAAACTGGGGGTGGGGTTTTGACTGGTTTCTCCGGAGCATAGCCAATCTGCCAGTCTCCGCAGGGGACAGCCCTCTGGTGGAGTGGCGGCTTGTCAGGTTTGCCCACAGGTGACCTCTCATCACCTCAGACGTGGATGCTCTAGATAGTTGGAAGCAGTTACATGTTGCTCTTCGCCGAGCTATTGCCCCCTTCTCCCCTGAGGGAGTTCCCCCTGGACCCCATGCATTTCATCCTGCTTACAGGGAGATGTGTCCATCCTCCTCACAGATCTCCCCATTGAGCCGGTGCCTCCAGCTCAGGTCAGGTGGGGTTCTACTCCAGGTATTTTCTGATCCCCAAGAAAACGGAGAGGTTTCAGCCCATCCTGGACCTCAGAGACCTCAATTCCTATCTGGTGCGAGAAAAGTTCAAGATAGTCTCGTTGGGGACCCTGCTGCTGTACCTTCTAAAGGATGATTGGCTATGCTCCCTGGATCTCAAAGATGTGTATGCATACACACCGATTCACTCTGCTCACAGGAAACACTTTAGGTTCATCCTAGGGGACCAGCACTTCCAGTACTGCGTTCTGCCCTTCCAGCTGGCATCAGTGCCTCAAGACTTCATGAAATGTCTGGCAGTGGTGGCTGCTTACCTGCAGACTCTTGGGGTATTCGTCTTCCCATACTTGGACAACTGGCTCATAAAGAGCTCCAGTTTGGATGGTGTCAGTCAGCTCATCTCACCATCCAAGTGCTTGAGAAGTTGGGGTTCATGGTCAGCTACCCCAAGTCTCACCTCCAGCCCTCCCAACAGCTGGTGTTCATTGGGACCCTCCTCAAACCACTTGGCTTGGGCCTTTCTTCTGGTGGATCGCCTGCAAAGGCTGACTGCTTTGGTCCCCGATACTTAACAGAGGCATCAGGTGACAGTCTGGGGAATGCTGAAAGCACTTGGCCTTGACTGTACATGTCAGTCCCTTGGCTCGTTTGGCAATGAGACAAGCTCAGTGGACTCTGAGTATGCAGTAGAAATGGGCCACGGGCTGCCTCCATGATCCAGTGGTGGTTGCCAGACCTCTTGTGCAGTCCCTGCGCTGGTAGCTGGAGCCTCAGAATTTGCTCAGAGGTCTCCCATTTTGGACATCGCCCCCCCCCCCATTGGATACTGATGACAGATGTGTCCAAGTGGGGCTGGGGGCTCCTGGATGGCCTTGTGATCTGAGCAGGAGAGCCTGCACCAAATCTATTTCTTGGAACTCCGACCCATAGCAAACGCCCTCCATGCATTCCAGGTTCATTTGACCAACCAGTCTGTGCTGATCTAGACAATCAGGTGTTGATGTATTACATCAACAAGCAGGGCAGCACGGGGTCGTACCTTTCACTTGTGGATGTTTGCCATTGCTTCCAGAATGGAGCTGAGTGTGACTTATCTGCCCAGGGACCTCAACTCTCTGGTGGACCAGTTGAGCTGCATCCTTCAGCCGCACGAGTGGACCCTGAACAGGGGAGTTGTGGAGTGGATCTTTCAGGAGGGGGGCATCCCCATGATAGATCTCTTCACCACCCCACATAATGCCCAGGTGGATTGGTTCTTCTTCACGGTCGCATCCTGCAATCAGCTGGCATTGGATGCAACCGTAGCATTGGAATGGGCTTTCTATATAACTATCCTCCCATCCTGCTCATGGCAAAGACCTTGCCAAAGCTGCAAGCTGACAGGGGCGGGATGATTCTCATCGTCCTGTAATAGCCCTGGCAGCTGTAGTTCCCCCTGCTGCTCTAGCTCTCTCGGAGGGAGCATCTGCGGCTGGGCTCTGCCCCAGATCTCTTATCTCAGGAGGACAGGACCTTGCTGCATCCCAACATCTGGTCCTTGGCCCTTGCAGCAGGGATTTTGAGCAGATAGTCCTCTGAGCTCAACCTTGCCATTAATGTTCAGGAGGTTCTCCTGGCATCCCGCAGGACTTCTATGCGCAGCTCCTATGTGTTCAAGTGATGGAATTTCTCCTCCTGATGCATAGACTGGATCCTGGATTCCTTCTCCTGCACTGTGGACAGGTTGCTGCAGCTCTCTGACTCTGGCCTTTGGTCCAATTTACTCAGAGTTTAACTGAGTGTGAATGAGGCCTATCATCGTGGCTTGGAGAGGAAGCCCACCTCAGCTCAGCCCCTGGTGGTTCGCTTCATGCAGGGCTTGCTCCTTTCTAAACCTCCAGTCAAGCCCCCGCCAGCAGCATGGGACCTTAATGTGATTCCGGCACAGCTCTTTTTGGCACCCTTTGAGCCGCTTGCCTCCTGCCCTCTGAAATTCGTGACCTGGAAGGTCTTGTTCTTGGTGGCAGTCAATTTGGCACACTGTGTGAGTGAGCTAAAGGCATTGGTGGCTCACGCACCGTACACCAGGTTCCACCATAATAGGGTAGTCTTGTGTATGCATCCACATTTCCTGCCAAAGGTGGTGTCTGCGTTCCACCTCATCCAGTCGGTCGTTCTGCCGACTTTCTACCCCAGGCTGTACACCAATAGGGAGGACACGGTGCTGCACACATTGTACTGCAAATATGCCCTGGTCTTCTACTCCCCAATGAATAAGCATAGCCATCATAGATATCCTGAAAATCTGTCTGGGTGTAAAAGATTAGTTAGATTCCTTGTGCTTTGCCATCATTGACCTCAAAAATTATTATAAAATGACAGGTCATTTTAAATGTGGAGGGTGCACGGCTTCTAATGAAACCATGCAATAAAATCTTATGTTCATCCTAAACCCTTCAAGAATTTGCCATAAGAATACTCAAATTACAATGCTATGAATGTCATCTACATAACTGTCCATGTAAATGGATAGGCTGGGGAAACAAAAAGAAAACCAAATATTTTAATCTTTACATACACAGATGTCTCTGGTTGACTAGTGAATTGGCTTTAGGAAAGAGGATTGAAGTTAAATTGTGTGAAAATGGGTCTATTTCAGGTTAGGTCAAGTGTAGACAGTAGACTTTGTGACAGTGAATATTGGAGGCATGGTTTGTAGTCCGGGGGATAAGGTGAAGTTTCTGGGTGTAGAATTGATAACTGATCTTGGTTTAGAAACACATATACAGGTGGTGATGCGGAAAGCATATGGTAAACTCTTTGGGGTGTGGCTGTGGTAAAGCATATGGTAAACTCTTTGGGGCTGTGGCCTTACATATCAATGGAAGCACTCCAGGTGGTGACCCAGGCTTTGGTGCTTTCACATCTTGATTATTGTAATGCAATTCTGTTGGGGGCTCTGGGGAGATTGGTTAAGCGTCTGCAGGTGCTGCTAGAATGGTATTCGAGAAATCTCAGGAGCTGGCGACACCACTTTTGAGAGGCCTTCATTGGTTTCCCATGGAGGCAAGAACTAAGTTTAAAATCTTGATCCTAGCCTTCAGGGTATTGAGAGAGGGGCAACTGGCTTATCTGGTCAGTGGGCTTAGGCGGTATCAACCCAGTCAAGTCCTGAGGATTGGAGATAATTTTATTAATGGTCTCTTCTGTATAAGATATTTGTGGGGAGTGTTGGCATTCCCAAATGTCCTCTGTGTTGGCCCCCAATTGGTGGAATGTTTTGCCTAGGAAAGCTACACTGAAGCCTAACTGGAGACATTTCTGAAGGCTGGTTGACTTGGCTTTTTTTTTTGAGAGAGATCTGGTTATTTTTATGCATGGCCTGTGTATTTTTAGATTTTAAAATTATGTATGTTTGATTCTGGACACCACATTGAATGAGTTTGTTCTCATATACTGTAGTATATATGTTTTTCAAAATAAACAAACGAGCTGCATCCAGAGAGAGATTAAATTGAAGCCCCTGTTGGAAAATTGCTTTGGGAGTAATCATATTTTTGAAGAATTTAGGTTCTATGCAATATGGGTCATGTTTAGTAAAGAGCCCACTGGTAGCGTGTGTTTGGACCACGAATCTAGTGTGGAAATCCATGCCATCTTCAGGTAGGACGCATTCATCTGTCTTCCTGCTGTTAGCACATCTCAAATGCATGACACCACGCTAATCAGCACTATGTGCACTTAATGCTACCCACTGAGGTGGCTTTAAGTATAACCACACAAAACAATAACATTCATGATTAACGCACACCCAAAATGCTATGCACCGTCAGTACCCACATGCGGTCCCATCTCACCCAGTCCCCCTGCCCAATCGCATGCTATCCAGTTAGTGTAGATTTTTTTGGCATGGAACCCCATGCTTTTAGTGCCGCACTTACTGTGCACACTAAACACCACGCTGTCTTAGCATGGTTCATTAAACATGAAGCAGCCCAATAATCCTGAAGATAGTAGCCAGGACTTTCACATTTACTCCATGGGCAAGAATGGATAAGTGCTTACTTATGGGTGACATCTGGCAGAACGTGCATAAGAACTCTTTCAGCTCCCTTTCTGGAAGCTTTTAGAAAGCTCAACCACACAAGCGTGCCTGTTACACCTGCCACCAGTGCCTGAGGCACAAAGTCTTTTTTTCCACACAGCCAGTTAGATGTGCCTGTGCCATGGGATCAAGTTTGTTTGGGTGTTTTTTTTCTTTTTACATATTTTATTTGCTGTTTTACCCATTTTTCTTTGATTAGTGTCTAAATTATACTACTACTACTACCTGCCACCGCCATTTTTCTCTTCCTCTTAGTCTTTGTGTTATTGGTCATTTTTTAAAGTTTCCTTTTATTTTCCTCCAGCATCGTTTAGTCCCCCTAAGGCCTCAAACACATTCTGTCAAAGTTATTTCTTTAATTTTGTTTTACTTCATAAGAGAATAGTTTTGATTTTGCTGCAACTATTTTTCCTATCAAAATGTCCCAGAAATTAGCCAGTAGGTTCAAAAAGTGCTCCCAGTGCTTTAGGTTGATGTCCATATGACACCTACAAGCTGTGCCTAAAGGTCTGGTGCTTAGCCATAACACCTATTTTTGTTCATGATGTTTACAGATGAGAAAAAGGTCATAAGGGTCAAGAGGAAAAGTTGCACAACATTGTGGTGCTACTCAGGTTAGCCCCGTCAGGGATCAGTCATCCATAGGTTTCACCCCAAAGAAGAGAAAGGAGTCATCCTCTACTTTGATGGCATCAAGAGCTACTGATGACAAGAATCGAGTGGAAGCTGAAGTGTATCAGCATTGGAGCATGATGCCAGGAGCGCAGGGATTCAAGTGAGCCTCTGCCCCTGAAGAAGCCCCAAAGGGACAGTAGTTCAACATCCATGATCAGAGGGGGCTGTACCAGATTCCAAGGGCCCATGACCAACCTGTCAATACACCCTCTAAATATCAAAACCATAGACAGTCTGCTGAACCTACCATGGCTTCCTTAGTGGCAGCCCTCAAGGAGCACTTGGCTGAAAGGATGGAGGACAAGCTGATGAAGACACTCTGGATGCAAGAGCTATTTGCTTTCATACTCCTGAGGCAGGAGCATTGAACCAACCAATTAATTCTAGAAGTCCTCAAACCGCTTGCTGGAAGTGGGTCATCATTGGGACCAAACAGGCCACGAAACAGACTGATGCCCAGCTGATGCCTATGTGCAGTGCATTGGTGGGACCACTGCTGCTGAAGCATCAGAGCTTGGAGGAGATTTGAGACTTCTAAATCTCAGAGGCTGGTCTTTGCAGAGAGTCGGATGTCCACTCCATACCTCTGAGTCATCAGAATGCTCTTACAAAACTGACTATGATTCTTTCTCAGAGTAGAGGTCCCCAGAGCTGCTATCAGACTCCTCACCACCTCACAAGCATCTCAAATTGCTTTCTGAGGATATGTCTTTCCACGATTTTGTAAGGGATATGGCCAAAGCCATACCATTTTCTTTGGATATGGATAGAGGAGACCAGGGCAGAAGAACTGGACATCACCTTATATCCCGATTTCCCTCCCCCCCCCCCCGCCCCACCCCAAGGAATCAGTGCACCCAACCATAAGGAACTGCATATGAGAATGTGGGAGACTCTCCTCTGTAGCTCTTGAGTAAAAAGGTTGACTCCTAGTACAAAGTCCAGAAGGTTCCCAGATTGTAGAAGCTATAGTTTCCTCTTCATTCCTTAGTGGTCAAATCTGCTCTTAAAAGGGCTAAGAGTTCCAAGTGTCACTTCTCTGGTGATGATGAAGTCATCTTGGACTCTGGATTCATTTGGATGCCATGCTCTCTTATGTGGTATCCTATCAGCTCTACAGTATATGAATATGCATTTATAGAGTGCCATGCATAGCACAGAGGAATACGCCACCTTCCTCCAGAGAAAGTTGCTGGATTTTTTTCCCTAGTGGGTCAAGGGAAGGACTGCGGGACGTACATGGTCCTAAGCAACCTATGATATTTTCGATATGGTGTCCAGCATCCTCCATAAGTATTGGCACTCAGACTCTCATCGCTCCACGCCTCAGACTTGGAATTGAGCATGCAGGAACATCTTACTGATGTGATGTGCCTTGAAGAGAATCTCTTTGGATATAGGGTTCAGGAGGCTGCTGCCATGAATAAGCAGCAGTGACATCATGAAAATAGTCTCCAAGCCCTATTCCAACCCAGCCTCCTCATCTACAAGGTTTCAGAATGGTGGGTATAGGAGGGTCTATTACTCTCATAGGCATAAATCTCCTCCTCCACTCCGCTCCTCCCAACTTAAGCAGGCACCTGTCCTAGGCTGTAGAGACCTGGAAAGATGCAGCCTGCTCCCCAGCCAAAACCAGGGACTGGATTTTTGACTACTCCAAGGAAATATAATCAGTCTTCTAGTGCCCCAGCAAAGCAGAAGGGAGGCTCACCCACTTTGCCAACCAGTGGCCCCTTATCACCTCCAACAATTAGATTCTCAGGATTGTCCATCAAGGGTACAGATTGCAATTTATGATACCACCAAATTGCTCTCCAACACCAGTTTCACAGGTGTCTCCGCAACAGGAGTTACTTTAAAAGAAAACCCTTCAAGTACAAGGCTATCAAACCCCTTGCCACTGGGATAAGAGGGGCTGGGATTCTACTGGAGGTACGAGTACTTACAGTGCTAAAAGACAGGAGGATACTGTCCCATCTTAGATCTCCAAGACCTGAATAAGTTTGTCTTAAAAGTTCAGGATGCGTTCTCAGAGCCACCTCTTCTACCTGCCAAAAAGACTGGTTATTTCCATGGATCTACAGGATGCCTACACACATATCCTGATTATATCCTTTGAGTGGGGTACATATCAGATTTGTTAGGGAAACACAATTTTCCAGTATATTGTACTGCCTTTTGGCCTTGTTTGCTCCTCGAGTGTTCACAAAGGGGGTTATTCTGTGCCACAAATAGTGGGGATGGACGGCCCTACGGGACGTTTATCCCCGCTATTCGTGCCGCCTTCCGGCCATCGTGGGTGGAGTTTGAGCGGTCGCTGTCCCTGGATGTACAGAGCTGATTCTAATGTCAGCCCTGTACGTCCAGGGCAGGTGACTTATACGAGGAAGTTATTCCACCTCTGAGGTGGAATAACGTCCCCGTATGTCATTTTGCAGTGGGCCTGGGGCTTGCGGGGGGAGCGGGGGCCCTGATGGCAGTCCCTGCAGCCCAACACTGGCCTTTGGAGGCTGGATCGGGGGTTGGGCTGCAGGGAATGAGGTCCAGCAGCTGGCATCATAGCTCTTCAATGGAGCCACGGTGCCATGGCAACATGATGCCATGACACCACAGCTCCATTGAAAAGCCTTGACTGAGTTAGCTGGAGACAGTCCTGCACATGCAGGCCAGACTGAATCGCTTCGACCCTTCGGGCTAGACGTGCCCCGCGGGATCAGACTCGCGATCCCCTCTGTATGTCCGGTTCAGATTGGACATACATAAGGGATTGAGTCCGGGACGGGATCGGGCCCAAAGTGTAGTTGTAGGGTCTCTATGCAGACTTGGGATGCACATGTTTCCCTATATAGATGATTAGCCTCTCAAGAGCACCACTCAGGAAGAAGTACAGGAATCTGTATGCATCGCCATCTCAGTGCTAGAGCTACTAGGGTCCATTGTAAACTACCCAAAGTCGTAACTGGCTCCATCCATAAGAACATAAGATATGCCATACTGGGTCAGACCAAAGTCCATCAAGCCCAGTAATCTGTTTCCAACAGTGGCCAATCTAGGTCATACGTACCTAGCAGTTTCCCCAAAAGACACACGTTCCACAATGCTTGTACTGGATCAAGCATCGATATCCTGGGTCCCTTCTTACTAGTGGTTTATGGACCTTTCCTCCAGGAACTTGTCCAAACCTTTTTTAAACACAGCTACACTAACAGTCTTTACTACAACCTCCGGTAACAAATTCCAGAGTTTGATTACACGTTGAGTGAAAAAATATTTTCTTTTATTAGTCTTAAAAGGGAGCCGCTGCCGGCGGGAAAAATAAAGCAGCCACCATCTTCCCCTAATCGGGGCTGTGATCTGCACCCGGCCAGCCTGCCCCCCCGAGCAGCAACTCCGGCCCATTCGGGGCTGTGGGAGGAGGGGAGGAGCAGCAGGCCGGCTTAAAAGGGAGCCGCTGCCGGCGGGAAAAATAAAGCAGCCACCATCTTCCCCTAATCGGGGCTGTGATCTGCACCCGGCCAGCCTGCCCCCCCGAGCAGCAACTCCGGCCCATTCGGGGCTGTGGGAGGAGGGGAGGAGCAGCAGGCCGGCTTAAAAGGGAGCCGCTGCCGGCGGGAAAAATAAAGCAGCCACCATCTTCCCCTAATCGGGGCTGTGATCTGCACCCGGCCAGCCTGCCCCCCCGAGCAGCAACTCCGGCCCATTCGGGGCTGTGGGAGGAGGGGAGGAGCAGCAGGCCGGCTTAAAAGGGAGCCGCTGCCGGCGGGAAAAATAAAGCAGCCACCATCTTCCCCTAATCGGGGCTGTGATCTGCACCCGGCCAGCCTGCCCCCCGAGCAGCAACTCCGGCCCATTCGGGGCTGTGGGAGGAGGGGAGGAGCAGCAGGCCGGCTTAAAAGGGAGCCGCTGCCGGCGGGAAAAATAAAGCAGCCACCATCTTCCCCTAATCGGGGCTGTGATCTGCACCCGGCCAGCCTGCTCCCCCGAGCAGCAACTCCGGCCCATTCGGGGCTGTGGGAGGAGGGGAGGAGCAGCAGGCCGGCTTAAAAGGGAGCCGCTGCCGGCGGGAAAAATAAAGCAGCCACCATCTTCCCCTAATCGGGGCTGTGATCTGCACCCGGCCAGCCTGCCCCCCCGAGCAGCAACTCCGGCCCATTCGGGGCTGTGGGAGGAGGGGAGGAGCAGCAGGCCGGCTTAAAAGGGAGCCGCTGCCGGCGGGAAAAATAAAGCAGCCACCATCTTCCCCTAATCGGGGCTGTGATCTGCACCCGGCCAGCCTGCCCCCCCGAGCAGCAACTCCGGCCCATTCGGGGCTGTGGGAGGAGGGGAGGAGCAGCAGGCCGGCTTAAAAGGGAGCCGCTGCCGGCGGGAAAAATAAAGCAGCCACCATCTTCCCCTAATCGGGGCTGTGATCTGCACCCGGCCAGCCTGCCCCCCGAGCAGCAACTCCGGCCCATTCGGGGCTGTGGGAGGAGGGGAGGAGCAGCAGGCCGGCTTAAAAGGGAGCCGCTGCCAGGCGGGCCCGCGCCTGGTCGGGCCCGCGCTTGAGGGCCTCGCCAGAGGGCCCTTTGGCGTGGCCCTTAGGCGGGGCACGTATCAGTGCTGAGCAAAGTGCAAGAAGCCATTGTGTTTGAGGTCACAGAGGCCTATAGAAAAGAAACGATGCCGCACCGAGACAGCCCTTTGTCCACAACTACAGTCATCGTTACCGTCTCCATTGTTTATGCTGATCACAGTCCATGAAGAAATCTGCAACATAACGAAAACCAGCAGCCACTCTCAAGTCCAGCTATTCTCTAAATAGACTGTCATTTATGATTTAATTTAATTTAATTTTAATTAACAGATTATTTATATACCGCTCCTTCCATTGATCAGGTGCGGTTTCCATATAACAACAATAAACAGAGTGGTCTGTTTTTACATATAACATTTGTAGCTAGATAAATACAGTTAACAATTAACAGTTAACAATTAACAATTAGTAAACTATGTACAGTTGAACATAATTAAACTATATACAATGTTTTGTTTTTCATTTACTTATTCGCTTTGTTTTTGGGTGTATCACTTCGTTCTTTTGATGAGTTGTGTATTACTCGGGGTGGGATTATCCTTTATCCAGTTGGGGGGTGTGTGGTGTGCTGGTCAAAGATCCATAATGCTTTGTGAATAAGTGTGTTTTGAGTTTTTTTCTGAACTCCATTATGTCGGGTAATTGTCTTAGTTCTATTGGGATTGTGTTCCACAAGATAGGTGCTGCATGGGAGAAGGCTTTTTTGTTAGTGGATTTATTGGCCCTAATGAATTCTTTTGGAGTGGTTAGTTTATTGAGCTGGTCTCTCCTTTGTAGATTGTGTGTAGGTTCTATTTTGATAAGGTTATTTATGGGCAGGGGTGCTGTTTTTGTTATGGCTTTGTAGGTGGTTAATATAGTTTTATATTCTATGCGGCTTTGAATCGGGAGCCAGTGTAGATATTCTAAGATTGGGGTTATATGTTGGAAAGGTGGGGCTTTCGTTATGGTCCTTGCTGCTGCGTTTTGTGCTAATTGGAGTTTTTTTATGGCTTCCTTGTTTATGCCAAGTAAGGTTAGGTTTGCGAAGTCGAAATGTGGGGTTATGATTGCTTGTATGACGCGTTGGAAGTCTTGTAAGTGCATTAGTGGGCGGAGTTGCTTTAATATTTTTAGTTTAAAGTAAACTTTTTTTGCTATATTTCTTACATGTGTGTCCATGCTGAGATGTTTATCCAGTATCACACCTAAGTAGCGTATTTCAGTTTTCAGTATGATATTATATTTTGCAATGTTATATGCGAGGGGGGAATAAATGTTGTGCATTTGGTTACTATTAGGGCTTCTGTTTTTGAGTGATTGATGTGCAGATTGTTTTCATTTAGCCAGGTGTTGATTTCAGTGAGGCAGTCGTTAATGAGTTGTGTAGGGATATTTGGGATTTTGAATGGGACATACATCATTATGTCGTCCGCATATAGGTGATAGAGGACATTGAATTTTTTAAATATTGTACAGATGTGTTTTAGGTATATGTTAAAAAGCAACGCTGATAGAGCTGAGCCTTGTGGGAGGCCTAGTTCTTGTTTGTATGTTTTTGATGAGAGATTACCGATTTGTACCGTTTGTGATCGTTCTGTTAGATAAGAAGTAAACCATTTTAGGACAGTGGATTTAATACCTATTTGTTTAAGTTTATTGATCATTATTGAGTGGTGAACACTGTCGAAGGCTGCAGACACGTCTATGAATATGAGTAAGAATGCTTGTTTAGGTTTGTCTATTCCTCTCACAAGTGTATTGATTAGCACTGTTAGTAGTGATTCAACTCCGTGTCTGGGGCGAAATCCATATTGCTGGTCGTCAAGTGGGGCTGAGCTATCAATGAATTCTTGTGTTTGAATTTGTACAGTTTTTTCGATTAATTTGGCCATGAATGGAATACTCGATATGGGTCTGTAAGAATTAGGTGATGATTTGTCAAGGGTAGTATTTTTTAGAATTGGGCGGATCTGTGCGTGTTTTAGAGTAGCGGGTAGGTATCCACTTTTTAGGGAGAGGTTTATTATTGGTAGGATGAACTGAGAGAGTACAGGTAGGGAGTTCTTTATCCAGGTTACTGGACAGGGGTCAAGTAGAGATGTAGTAGTATTAATGTTTGTGATGATGGATTTGAGTTCAACTTTGGTTAAGGGTTGAAATACAGACCATTCATCTGTGTTAAGTATTTGTGAAGTGTCTACTGGCTTAGGTGGTCTGGTATGGTACTTTGTCTTGTTCATGTAATAATTTGCCAGTGTTTGTGGGGTAATGTCTGTGATTTCATTACTGGAGTTGTGATTATTATTAGTCAGCTTTTGGACAATTGAGAAAAGTTCTCTAGGTCTATTTATTGCGTTGTTTAAGATAGAGGCGTGGTAGTTTTACTTGGCATTGTTTATTGCGTCTTTATACTTGTTGAGTTGCGTGAGGTATGAGTCTTTTGTAATTGTGTTTTTATTTTTCCGCCATTTATATTCGGCTTTTCTTAAGTTCTTTTTCATTAGCTTTAAATCTTTATTGTACCAGGGGTTTGATCTTTTTAGGGTGTGTGTTTTTCTTAGTTATTTGTTTATTAGCTGCAGCATTTTGATGGTTTTGTGCCAGTTCGTTACTGCTGCATCTAGGTTTATTGGTGATGTAGATAAATTAGGGATTATTATGTCGAGGAATTCTTCTTCATTGTATTTTTTAAATCTTGATGTATGTGCATTAGTTGTTGTTCGTTTAACTGATGTGTTTATTGTGATATTAAAGTTGATAAGGTAGTGATCTGACCATGGGGTCCGTGTGCAATTGAGGGATGTTGGGTTATAGAGTTGGTAGAGTTCGTTTGGTAGGAATACCATGTCAAGGATACCACCTTTTTCATGTGTGCTAGTGTTTATTATTTGGTGAAAATCCATGTCTATTGTTGATTCCATAAAGAGGGAGGCATATGATGCTGGTAGTGATGGAGTGTTGAAGTCTCCAAGCATAATAACTGGATTTTGCTCAGTGGAGGAACTTAAAAAGTCAATTAGTGGGTCTAGATTTTCTGATTGTTTGTCTGGTGGCCTGTAAATTAGGCAGATTGTTATGTTGCCAATTTTCACAATAAGGGTATCTATGTTGGTGTGTAGGTTCGATGTTAGTTTTTTGGCTTTTAGTTCTTTTTTTGACATTATTAGTACTCCACCACCTTTTTTGTGAGTTCTATGTGTGTAGAATGTGTCGTAGTTATTGTTGCTTAGTTGATTTAGGTAAACGTTGTCTGTGTCTGATAGCCATGTCTCGGTTATACATAGTATATCTGGTTTTTGGTTGTCTAGAATGTCTGTGAATATAGGTAGCTTATTTTTCATTGACCTGGCATTGATTAATATTGTTGATAATGATTCTAAGTTTTTACATATCATAGTGTTTGTTGACTGAGGGGATGAGGAGTATTTTATGTGGATTAATCTATGGTTTTTTGTTTTGGGATGATATTCTATGTGTGGGTGCCATGATTGGGGGTTGTTTTGTGCAAAACTGTTTATGATAGGGATATTTTTCACATTATTGTTGTGTAGGCTCTGAGCAATAGTTATTAGTATCGCTAGTGTGATACTAATTAGTATTATTTTACATTTGTCAGAGTTGATTAGTTGCATTTTGGGTGATATGTTATACCGGTGCTAGTTAAAATTAATATTAATGTGGGTGCAATTGCTGTTATAGGTACTGGTAACAGTAAGAGGTTGGTATCAATGTGAGGCAATATTGAATGTAGTTATTCAAAGTGAGTTACTGTCAACAGTAAGTCCAGATAAGTTACTGACGACAGTAAATCCAATGTAAATACTGACAACAGTAAAACCAATGTACTTCACTATCTACACTAGATCAACAGTAAGTTACTTACAACAGTAAAATCAAAGTAAGTTACTAACAACATTAGATCAGGGCAGGATATTGGAAGCAGTAAAGAGTCTGTGAATTACTGACAACAGTACTATGAAGTGAATTACTGGCAACAGTACATTCAAGGTAAAATTACTGACAACAGTAAGTCAAAGTGAGTTATTGGTAATGGTTATGAATCTACAGTGCCTAAATGGCAATATGACATCTGAAATTAAGTTAGCCAACAATTAATCTGGGTTGAAATACTGACAACAGTAATGATTCAGAGGTAGATCAGGGACAATAGCAAAAGATCTGGTGTGAATTAACAAAAATACTGGATTGCTAATAATGCTAAACAATAATAAGTTCAGGTTGGGTATTATCACAGCTTAAGTGTGATAATGTTAGCAGTAGATGCACCTTTATCAGTAAAGCTTACTACTATAGTCTAGTAAAACAGTATAATATGACTTAAAGCTTCTATACAGATAGGGATTGATTGTTGGCCATAGCCTGTTAATCTGGTACCAGAATGAAGAATTAAAACATAATAATTAGTGTAGTCCATCAATTTTAGCTGTTCAAGATAGGATTGTTGAGAAATTAGAGTTATTTTGGTAGCGTATACTTGCTGCGATTCTTTGGTGTGTCAGCTCTGTGGTTCCACGCGAGCTCGACCTTGAGGGAGCTCAGCGGTGCGTTGAGTCGGCTGTTGGTCTCTGCGATGGAGAGCTGTTGCGTTTTCGTGATGATCCTTGATGCACCTTTGCCTAAGGGCCGTGCCAAAGGGCCCTCTTGCGCGGCCCTCAGGCGCGGGCCCGCAAGGCGCGGGCGCGCTTGGCGCGCTCTCTATTTAAAGCAGAGAGTGGAGCCCCGATTGGGTGGTGGAGCTGTGTGACGTCGTGTGGAGGGTGGAGCCAGCGATCAGCACTCCGGGTCTCCTTCGAAGCTCTTTTGTGATGCAGCAAGGCTTGCTCTTTTAGCCGCTGGTCACAGGCAGGCTGCAGGCTCGTTCTCCGCTGCAGGCTTCAGTCCAGGTAGACGGCTTCAGCTCCTCCTGGAGCACAGTGGGAAAGGATCTCTCTCCTGGCGCGC
Source organism: Ichthyophis bannanicus (assembly GCA_033557465.1). NCBI lineage: Eukaryota > Metazoa > Chordata > Amphibia > Gymnophiona > Ichthyophiidae > Ichthyophis > Ichthyophis bannanicus. The sequence continues at coordinate 280,948,831 of CM066034.1, read as the reverse complement.
TCTCTATTTAAAGCAGAGAGTGGAGCCCCGATTGGGTGGTGGAGCTGTGTGACGTCGTGTGGAGGGTGGAGCCAGCGATCAGCACTCCGGGTCTCCTTCGAAGCTCTTTTGTGATGCAGCAAGGCTTGCTCTTTTAGCCGCTGGTCACAGGCAGGCTGCAGGCTCGTTCTCCGCTGCAGGCTTCAGTCCAGGTAGACGGCTTCAGCTCCTCCTGGAGCACAGTGGGAAAGGGTACTATAACCTGTATAAGCACAGCAGTATCCCGACTGCCCGGCGGGCTTGAAACTAACATCATCAACATCATCTGAAAAGATCTCCGTCTTCTTCAAACCTCCAGCTGGAGCACACCCATGGCAGACCTCGCTCTCACACTGAACCAAGCCACCTACCGATCACAGCAAGTATACCACTTCTAAAACACTGGCTAAAATGAGTCTTCCAGCACACCCATCTAAGCCAATATCAATATTCTCCTATGGTCACACATATCCTATGATCTGTAGCCTCATATACTGTTGTCAGTAGCCTATATAACTTTGTTGATAGTACCTATACCATTGTCAATAGCCTATATAACACTGTCAATAGCTTCTTATACTGTATAACATTGTTGATAGTACTCATACTGTTGTCAGTAGACTATATAACACGGTCAATAGCTTCTTATACTGTTGTCAGTAGCATCATATACCGTTGTCCATTGCCATACTGTTTTGTGTCTCACTACCGTACTCTCTGTCCTGCTATTGCACTATACTGCAGTATATCTACAGTACTTCGCACACAACAGAAACTCGCAAAATGGCCCTCCAGCTCTTCGCCCTTATCAGCTTTTTCCTACTGACTCACTGGCTTGGAACCTCCCAAGCCCTTTACATATCTCATGGAAATATCCCCATCTTAAATAGCCATGGAAAAAGGTGGTCTGGACCTCCATACTCCCACCCAGGAAATGACACCTACACACGCCGCTCCCATTTGATACACATAGCACTCCAGCTGCCCAATACACCCACCCAGGAAGAACCTCCGAACTACCGACCCCTAAGATGTGCCATCATAAATGCGCGTTCTATTCGCAAAAAGTGGCCTGTGGTTCTTGAAACAATTTCCCGCTATGACCTAGAGATACTCATGATCACAGAAACCTGGCTATCAGCTGAAGATAATGTTCTCATCAACCAACTTCTACCACCCAATTTCGCCATACACACAAGACATAGAGAAAACAAAAAAGGAGGAGGGGTGCTCATAGTCTCCAAATCGGACCTTAACTTCCACATAACAGATTCCTCTAGCTCAAGCAATCTAGACATACTCTCCATTACAAACCAGCAAATCTCCCTCAACCTCTTATACAGGACACCGTCCACGTCTCCAGATGACCTCCCAACCATTATTGACCTTACTGCCAGCACCCTCAATCCCAATAAACCAAATTGGATAATGGGTGACTTCAATCTCCCATCGTTATCCCAAAACCACGCAATTGCCTTCCTTGGTGCTATGGAAGACCTGGGACTCAAGCAAATTATCAATAAACCCACTCATATAAAGGGAAACATTCTGGATTTGGTATTTGCTCCTCAGACAGTCATTCAACAAAACCACAACCTACCAATATCAATCGTTGATGTACCCTGGTCAGACCACAAACTGATCATTTTCCAGATCCCCATCATCAATGAGAAGCTGCACAGAAGCCAAAACATGCACAGCACATCACGGACGCCCACAAGAAGATTTAGACCATTTAACAGAGAACACATCTTGGCTGAGACCCAATCACTCCTCAACAAAACCACACCAGACCTCGACGAACTAATCAACTCCTGGAACTCCAATCTGCATGCCATATCACAACCTCCAATTTCCAATAACACAAAGAGGAGAAAAAGAAGCACCGCCCCATGGTTCTCTCCTGAATTGCGAGCCTCTCTGACTCAACTCCGCAGACTGGAACGCCGCTGGCGCAGATCACTTTCCACTGAAGATCAGACCGCCTACCGTACTCACCTCTCCACACACCGTGAAGCAATCACAACCACAATGAAACAATATCACACAGACACCCTAAAGAGATCACTGAATAAACCACGTGACCTCTTCAACCTGGTCAAATCCCTCTCAAAGGAACCTTCTCCCGAACAACACAGTGAGATTCATCCACAGAAATTCGCTGACTACATGCAATCCAAGATAGTGCAAACTAACAAGGTGTCAACAGTCCCGTTCCAAGAACCAACGAATGCAACCCCACTAAATATCTTCTCTACACCATCCACTAAATGCATCGAGGACACCATAGCATCTCTCAATACCTCCACTGCACAAACGGACCCATGCCCAGCTTTTTGGATTAAGGAGCTACGTTGTGCGTTCAGCCCCTTCGTTGCAAATCTAATGAACCTCTCATTCACAACAGGGTACTTCCCTGCAGCACTCAAGCAGACTTCCATCAGGCCACTTTTGAAAAACCCCAAGCTAGACCCGCAAAAGGTCGAATCTTATAGGCCTATAGCTAGCATTCCCCTCTTAGCCAAGATAATTGAGAAGGAGGCACAACGGCAAATCCAAGATCATATAGACACCACAGCGCCCCTAGATCACTGCCAACATGGGTTCAGAGAATATCATGGGGTCGAGACCCTTCTCACGAACCTATTCAACGACATTATCACAGGCATTAACAACATCCGACAAGGATTTGTACTCGTCTTCTTAGACATCGCTGCGGCGTTCGACTCAGTAAGCCACGAAATTCTCCTCGGACGACTGAAAGAGAAAGGTATCTGCAACAGTGCATTAGAATGGTGCAACTCTTACCTGGATGGTAGATGGCAATATGTGAAGTCCGGTACAGAAGAGTCAAAACGCTTCCATCAAAAGCAAGGTGTGCCTCAAGGTTCCTCATTGTCTTCCCTACTATTTAACATATACATGCAGCCCATCTGCGACATCATAAGATCTTTCAAAGTCAACTGCTTGATATACGCAGATGACATTCTCTTATATATGCCTTTCTCCACAACTCAATTAGACCTGGCACCGTTGGTAGACTGCCTCAATTCGGTCTCAGAGTGGCTCCAATCACAAAACCTTCGCATTCAACATAAAAAAACAGAGGTGCTCTTCATCTCCAAAGACCCCAACTTCACCCCTCCAGCCCACGTCAGTGTCAAGGAAGCTGACCTACAAGCTAAAGAAACAATAAGATACCTTGGAGTTACATTGGACCAACGTCTGGATATGAAACATCACATAAATAACATAGTCAAAGCTGTATACTTCAAAATACGCTCGCTTAGGCATATGCGCTCCATGTTGGACCCTGATGACTTCCGAACCATATACCAAGCACTAATCCTGCCACACTTCGACTTTGCAAATGCCATATTACAAGGTCTCCCTCAATCCACTCTTAGCCCATTACAGATGGCCATGAATGCCGCAGCAAGAGTCCTCTACGGAGCCTCCAGAAGCGACCACGTAACTCCCATTCTTAAACAGCTTCACTGGCTCCCCATCCATGGGAGGATCATCTTTAAAACCCTAGTCCTATCATTCAAGGCAATCAAGGGTATCTCATCCTCCTCACTCACAGATCTGATTCACACAGTACCCCCCAACAGATCCAGAAGAACATCAGCCGTAAACCTACTGACAACCTCGAAGGCGTTGACAAAGTGCAACATGACAACCTCAAACAGAGCCTTCAGTTTCTATGTACCCAAATGCTGGAACGCTCTACCCTCCGACATAAGGGCCATTACTGACCTACTCCAGTTCAGGAAGGCACTCAAATACCACCTCTTCCTTCAATACTACCCTACCAGCAATTGAACCAGAGGAAGTGACCCACTCATGAACACACCATGCCGTTCTTGATATTATTAAGACTCTATTCTGTTCTATGTAATTATCTCTTGTATATAGTTTACCCCGGTTCTCCAAGTTTGTACTCCTGTTCGATGTAAACCAAACAGCTTGTTGTTATGGTCTTTATGTTATAATGTAAACCGCGCTGATGCCGAATAGTGCGGTATATAAGAACTTGTAATAAATAAATAAATAAATAAATAGTTTACCCTGTAGCTTCATTGCATGTCCCCTAGTCTTTCTATATTCTGTAGACTTCTATCATATTTCCCCTCAGCCGTCTCTTTTCCAGGTTAAAGAGCCCTAACCTTTTTAGCCTTTCTTCATAGGTGTATCCTTCCATCCCCTTTACCATTTTGGTGGCTCTTCTCTGAACCTTTTCTAATAACGCTATATCCTTTTTAAGATACGTAGACCAGAATTGCACACAATATTCAAGGTGCGGTCTCACCATGGAACGATATAGAGGCATTATAATATCTTTTGTTTTATTGTCCATTCCTTTCCTTATGATACCTAGCATTCTATTTGCTCTCTTGGCCACCACTGCACACTGGGCCGAGGGTTTTAACATGTTATCCACAATGATGCCTAAATCTTTTTCCTGGGTGGTGGTTCCTAATGTGGAACCTTGCATCTTATAACCATAGTTTCGGTTGTTCTTCCCTAGGTGCATAACTTTGCACTTGTCCACATTAAATTTCATCTGCCATTTTGATGCCCAGTCTTCCAATTTATCAAGATCCTCTTGCAATTTTCCACAATCCTCTTGGGTTTTAACAACTTTAAATAGTTTTTTGTCATCTGCAAATTTGATAACCTCACTCATTATTCCCTTTCCAGGTCATTTATGAATATGTAAAAAAGCAGCGGACCCAGCACAGATCCCTGTGGTACACCACTATTCACCTTTCTCCATTGGGAAAATTGGCCATTTAGCCCTACCCTCTGCTTCCTATCTTTTAACCAGTTCCTGATCCACAATAATACACGTCCTTCTATCCCATGACTCTTTAGTTTTGCCAAAAGTCTCTGATGAGGGACCTTGTCAAAGGCTTTCTGAAAGTCCAGATACACTATATCAACCGACTCACCTTTGTCCAGCTGTTTATTCACACCTTCAAAAAAACATAACAGATTAGTAAGACAAGATCTTCCTTGTCTAAAGCCATGTTGGCTGTCTCCCATTAGGCCATGACTGAATAATCTTGTTCTTTATGATGGTTTCTACCATTTTTCCCGGTACTGACGTCAGGTTCACCGGTTTGTAGTTTCCCGCATCACCCCTGGAACCTTTTTTAAAAATTGGCGTTACATTGGCGATCCTCCAATCTAAAGGTATTACAGATGATTTTAATGAAAATTCACAGACTACTAATAGCAGGTATGCAATCTCATATTTCAGTTCTTTCAACACCCTTGGATGTATACCATTCGGCCCAGGTGATTTGCTACTCTTCAGTTTATCTAATAGTTTGTAGGGTATATTAGTAGCACAAAAATAAGTTAGACTCTCTGTTTGTCCAGGGGAAATAGCTACTAATTCCCAGCCCAAGGTTCAGTGAGTTATTCTGGCAATGAGCCACGAAAGAAGTCTGTTCTGCAGATATATATTAGACTTTATTATAGGCAACCAGGTAGAAAAATATACACACACACATATAGCTAATTAGAAACATGAGGTAGAAATTGTTTATAGTACAGATGTACACTTGGACAACGTAATAAATCACTGATTAGTAACCAGACGTCACTGATTCGCTCTGCACTGAGGAAAAGTAAGAAATATATTGCTAACCCCTTGCCCATCCGGAGGAGGAGAGATAAGTCAGTACCTTAGTTCCGTCGGGCTCTCAGGAACAATGCAGCCCAAGGAGGCAGCTCCTAGCTAATGCGGGCTCTAGCCTCGTCAGGCGAGCCGCAGTAAGTCCGAACTGGAGGTATCTGTGAAAGTCTTATCTCAGGCCTGTGGAGGACGGCCTAGCCCACACTTAGTGGCCGTCTTGCGGAAGGGTCAGGTCGCAGGAATCAGGTACGCAGTGCACAGCAGAGAGGAACCGGTGCAAAGTCTGTATGTACAGGTGGGAAAAGCCCCCAACTCTCTCTTACTACTACTAAAGTTTCCAGTGCAGATTGCATTATTCTGTGTAAGAATCCTCCGTCATAGGTCCGATGATTGGTTGGCACCAGGCAGTCTGAGGTGTTCTCAGCGAATCAGGAGGTAGATGATGAGCAGCTTCTTGCAAACAAAGAAGCCATAGTAAGAAGTCAGGCAGAGGCAACAGTATGTAACTTCTGGGCATGTACCAGTGTCCAAGGCCAGCCACGGACAATAGCTTCTGTATGTATGCTTAGAAACGCTGATCCAGCAGTTGCTTAGGTCATTTGTAGCTGAACACAGCAAAAGTGAAGTGAAGAATCCATCTTGTCTGTGCAGGTTGGTTCAGGCCTGAGTTGCTGAGCAGGCCGGAGATTTGCATGTAGAATTGCAGGGGTACCAGCCCTACATCTCCCCCCCCCCCCTTGTAAGATGGAGGATGCTACAAGGGGTATACTCCATTGTACAAAGCCTAACTAGCAGTACTACCGTGCAGGTCAGAACCAAATGACAAATGATTGACTAATGCATGAGAAGTGGATAATACTTCAAGCACAATATGCATGAAAGCAATACTGCATGAGGAATAATACAGTGAATACACTCAAGCAATAAAAGAAGTCAAAATAAAATGACATTGATACAGTCAAGTCAATGCAATCAAAATAATGCAGGTTAACTTCAAACACAAGAGTAGATATATAGTATCCAAACCAAAAATGCATATCAGGAATGCAATATAATGAGTTAGTGTAACACCAAGGTGAACACTCAAAAGTAATGAGAAGCAATGTGTAACTGTGTTAGTAAAATAAACACATGCTAGCTATGAAAATAAAAACACAACTCAATCAAGAGCAATGGAGAACTTTCAAAGAAAATGGTGACACTTATTCAAAAGTGTGACATTCCAGCAAATCCTGCAGACGCATGGCAGGCAGCAGAGGTGCAGGATGCATAGAGCGACGAAGAGCACGAATCTGTCTCTGTTGATACAAAGAGATAAGAAACTGGAGCACCAACAGAAAGAAAAGACCAGGCACAATGACATGTGACATAAAATCAGTTTGTAAAATGTCCACATCTCGTGAATCAAAGTTATAATCAGCAATGGCAAGGGCGGCCTGGTCAATGGACAGTTCAACTGTGTGAGAGTCCTTATAGTCCAAAAGATAGGTCAAGGCTGCAGTGAAGTCAATCTCGTGACCTCGAAACACATCCAATATCTGGAGCTCTGTCGAAACAGGGTCAGCATCAAGATAAAACAAGGAAACTCCACCAACATTAACAATGGAGTTCTTGGGAACATCAATCAAGCAAACATTGCAGGGTAGAGGAACTCTATTATGAATGTCATATTTATTCATGGTGACCAGGAGTTCACTCAAAGGGGTACTAACCAGCCAAACATTGTTGACAACAGCAACTTTCGTCTCTGAAAAGTCATCATACTTGGTCATGGTAACTTTACACTGTTCTTTCACATTTTCAGCAGACAACCCACAAAGAGCCGTAGAAGTGTCCTTCAGGAAAGGTTTACCAGGACATAACCAATGAATGTCTTTGGAGCGTTGGCACATGCCAAGATTAGGCACCAGGTATATTAGTGATGTGTGCAACAGACGATTCAAAATGTTTCTGTAAAACATGTCGGGGATCTAGGGACACAAAAACTTTCTGTGTGACAGTCTGGGACTGTGTAATCAGGAAACCAGGCGCATCCTGTAGCACGACACCAGAAAGAGGGCCAGGCTCAATCAATCTGGCAACCTCGGATCCCGCTAACAGCAAAATCAGGAAAAGGACCTTCAAAGTCCGAGACTCCGTCTGTAAAAGAAAACAAACAGGCTATGCTGCCTCAAAGTTAGTATCACTTACAACATCAAGAGGTTCTTCAGGAAGGAACTTACTGGGATGACACGGTCTAAGCTGATTAATGTGGACCCATTTAAGGGAGCCTTCCCTCTCAATACCTGACTTCATTCGAATTTGATAAGCAACAGGGGAGGCTTTATCCACAATAGGAAATGGATCGTTCCAGCTAGGTAGAAATTTACAGTCTTTGACCTTATTCTTACCAAAATTGTAGTAGAATACCTTATCGCCAATCTGGTATTCTTTAGAGGTAGTCCACAAATCATAGTAGGCCTTCCTACCCCTAGCAGCAGTGTCCAAATTCTTTTGGGCAAAGGCACTTTGCAAGTGTTGTCTTAAATGGGCAACATATTCATGAGCAGTTGTAGCAGCAGCGAGATTCACATCATTAGTCCTTTAAAGAAGATGAAGGGGTAAAACCATGTCCCTACCTGTCATCATCTCAAAAGGGGACACACCAGTAGCATGATGACGCGTGGCTCTGATAGCCATCAGGACCAGGGGCAGTTTGATGTCCCAGTCCTTCCCAGAGGAAGAAACATACTTTTTCAAGATACTGATGATAGTTTTGTTTGCTCTCTCCACTTGTCCAGAGGATTGTGGATGATAAGCAATGTGGACTTTGGCCTTCACACCTAGTACCTTCCACAGATGCTTAATGACTTGTCCCGTGAAGTGGGAACCCTGGTCGGATTCCACTCGCATGGGGAGGCCCCACCTGCTGAAAACATGGTTTAACAACAAGGTGGCCGTGGTCTCGGCGGTACAGTTGGGTGCTGGGATGCACTCGACCCACTTAGTAAATAAGCAGGTAACTGTCAACATATATTTGTTGCCTCGAGAGGATCGGGGCACGGGGCCGATCCAATCAATCTGGAGATCAGACCAAGGCATGGTCAGACCTCTGTTTCTCAGAGGAGCTCTATGAGAAGGAGCCACAGGTTGAAATCTGCAACAGGTCAGACAACCTTTAGTATACAATTGGACATCTTGGTACATGTGGGGCCAGTAGGCCACTTGTTTCAACGTTTCATAGGTTATTCGGTCACCTCTATGACCGGCACAAGGTTCATCATGAGCGTGCTGTAACATAACTCCACGGAAGGCCCGAGGTACCACCCATTGCACAATACCATGCTTACTCTTCCGTATCAACAGATCTTTCTGGAGTTGGAACATGTCCTTGGAGATGTAGAGGATTCTCATTTCCTCATCATCCTGACAATCCTCCAGAGTTAATGGGTGTTCCTGGGGGTTCTGCAGAAAAAGGTAGAAACGTCCAAGAGTAGGATCTTGCTTCTGGGCTTGCACGAGGTCGAGATCTGTGCTCTCGCCACACCATTGAACCACAGGGGGCATGGTGGATAATTGAGCTTGTCGCCGGGTAACCGCCGTCACAATTCGAAGCCCATTGGTCTCGGGAGCCTCCAACTGCCAGAGGTCTCCAGAGACAGCACCCTCCTTGGCAAGCTGATCAGCTAGATCATTTCCAATCTTGTCAGGGTTATCAACACGGGAGTGACCTTTCACTTTCTTCCAGTAGATGGTCATGTCATTTTCATGAGCTACCTTGTCCAAGGCCAGAATCAATCCGGCATGTTTGACAGGTTTCCCTTTGGAATTCAGCATATTGTTAGATTTCCAAATGGGTAAGTGGGAAACAAAATTCTGTCGGACGTAGTCTGAATCAGTACAGATGGTTAGGGTGTGAACCCCTCCCTGAGCAGCAGACTGGAGAGCCGCCAGGGCTGCAGCTAGCTCTGCATACTGATTAGTCTTGGTACCCAGACGGTACCTGAAGGGTTCACAAGGGTGGTTCTGGTTCCAAACCACACCTATACCTGCTACCAGTTCATGGTCAGGCTCTCGACGGTAAGCACAACCGTCCACATACACCTTGGGGTAGCCTTTACAGAGGTTCTCATCGTAAGGACGATGACGAGAAGGCTCAGGCGTACATGACTCCATATCGGTGTCTAAATTACCCACTAAAGGTTCTCTGGTAGTGCAATCGTGCAATTCAGCCAGGCCCTGTGCGGCGGCATCCTTGCGGTTTTGAGCATACCTGACCTCCAGGGGCCAGCCCTGAAGTGCTAAGGTCCAGGAGACAATGCGACTGTTTGACACTTGTCCCGTTTTAATCCGATCACTGCCTAGGAACTTGATGGGTTGGTGATGAGTCTCAACAACCAACCTCTCACCTTGGATATAACTGCGGAAATATTGGAGGGCCCAGACTGTGGACAACAAGGATTTCTCACAGTCAGAGTATTTCCTCTCCACTTCCGTTAAAGTTTTGCTGGCATAGGCAATAACTTTCCTATCTGTGTCATGCATCTGGTACAGAACAGCACTCATAGAGTGATCGGTGAAACCTAGTTCCACGAAGAATTCTCTGCCACTCTCTGGATAGGCAAGACAGGGAGCTCGACTCAAAGCTGCCTTCAGCTCTTCTAGAGCTGCCTCTTGGTCCGGATTCCATACCCAAGGTTCATCTCTTTTGAGGAGTTTGACCAGGGGTCGGGAAATCTCCGCATACTGATCCACAAATTGGCGGGAATAATTGCAAATGCCCAAGAATGAGCGCAGCTCACTCACGTTGGTCGGACATTTGAGATGTTGCAAGGCCGCAATTCTCTTCCTTTGAGGCCGCAGTCCCTCAGCAGAAACTTCGTAACCCAAATAATTGAGGGATTTCCGGCACCATTGGCCCTTTGACAAGGACAGCTTTGCTCCCGCAGCTTTCAGCTGCTGGAAAACATGCTCTATTTCTTGCAAATGGTCAGTGAAACTGGCGCTCTTCACCAGAATGTCGTCTACATAAACGAGGGTGCCTCTAGTCTCAGCATCAGGCAAAGCCTTATGCAGGAAAATATTGAAGTCTGCTGGGGCATTCAAATAACCAAACGGTGTCCGATTCCAAGTATATTGTCGCCTACCAAAGGTAAAAGCCAGCTTATGCTGATCTTCTGGATGGACAGGTATAGTCCAAAATCCTGAGGCCAAATCCAGGCTTGTAAAGTACCTTGCACCCTTGATGGTGGCTAAGTTCTGTTCCAGATGTGCCATAGGCCATCTGGATAGAGGTACCTTTTTATTAAGCTGGCGATAGTCCAAAGCTAAGCGCCAGCTAGAATCCTTCTTGATGACAGGCCACAGTGGGGCATTGTAAGTACTGTTGCATTGACGTATAATTCCCTTTTGTTCCAGGAAATTAATGATTTCCTGAACGGATTCATAGGAGGCCAATGGGATTTTATACTGCCTCACAAAGACAGGTTTACTGTTTGGATCCGTAGGAATACGGGTGACATGTAGGTCGGTGAGACCACAGTCATAGGTGTCAGTGGCAAACAGGTCCTTGTGACGGTACAGCAGTTCTTTTAATTGGGCCTTTTCTGACTCATCAGTGCAGGCGTCTGCTTCAGCAAGTTTACCCGCAACCATGTCGTCAAATCCCAGAACAGGTTTGTTTGAGGGTATTTCAACCGTCTCCTCAATCTCATCTTGGAGAGAGGAGACCTGGATGGCTTGGACAGCATGGGGTTTCCCCCCCTGGTGGGTGAGGGAACTAACAGCCTCATCGAGTTTACTTATTTATTTATTTATTTTTTTATTTTATTTATTTCAAATTCTTATATACCGCACTCTTTGGCATCAGCGCGGTTTACAGATAACACAAGAAAACCTGAACAACAAGCTGTTCGGTATTACATATAACAGGAGGATCAACTTGGAGAACATGGGAGAACTATTTACATGGAGTATATAGTCTTTTAACTAGATGACATGCTCAAACTATTTACATAAATTAGCAAGAATGTTTGGAACAAGGAGAAAGACTGTGGTTGGACTGGGGTGGGACTATTTTGTTTCGCTTCATGTGGGGTAGTATGTGATGAAAAGGTTAAATTTAAGGGCCTTTCTGAATTGGGTTAAATCGGTTATGGCACGGAGTTCAGATGGGAGAGAGTTCCAGCATTTTGGTGCGCTAAACATGAAAGCTCTGTTTGCCATTGATAGGCTGCATGTTGTTATGGACTTTGGGGTTGTTAGCGAGTTTAATGCTGCCTGTCTCCTGTTTCTGTTTGGTGGAACGGTTTGGATGAGTTTAGAAAGTGAGGTGGATGATAGACCATTGATGGCCTTAAATGTGAGGATAAGGGTTTTGACAAAATCAGATGGTCAGACTCGAGGACCACCTGAGAGGTCACAGCACTATGTGGCCAGACAAACTGTAAGGTGAGGAGGCCTCGAGGTGAGGATCGTACACACGCAGTGGTCCCCCCCCCCTTCACAGATGTTCCAGGAAACAGGGGCTTCCCCAATAATCTGGAGACTCAATTCCACACTTGGGAACGATTCTCCCACTAGGAATCCCAGAGGTTCGCCCTTCACAAGGTGAATTGGATCTGGGTTTGGATTGGTGAGCAATAAGTGTAAGGAGGGAGCTGTGGCCTCCATGCAGGGTATGGGACCCATGGCTAGGCCCAGCTCCTCAAAACGGGAATTTGGACTGAAGAAGACCAAGTTGTCTGAGACCACATGTCCTCGGGTCACCTGTATCGGCAGGGGACACTCCTGTATCCTCCCAGGTATGTGGGTGTCTTCTGCACTGACCACTTCACAGACGTGAGGAATAGACTGACCAGCCCGTAGGGATGGGCGGGCACCAGAGAAATCCACCGGATCTCCTTCCATCCTACTCCAGAGGATGATGTTCACGAAATCCACATAAGTTCCCAGTCGAACAAGGCAATCTGAGCCTAAGGAGAGGGGCACCTCAAGTCCTCTGATGATGGAGAAGGTGTGCCGAAAACCTTTGACCCCAATTTGCAAGGGGAGATTGCAGAAGCCCATTAATGTCTTGAGCCCTTCCCCAGGCACTTGGAACGAAGTCTGCGCTCCCATTACCCAATCAAGGGTAAGCTGTTGTTTGAGCCGATAGAAAAGAGTCTCACTGATGAGGGAGTGGTCACAGTGGGGTAATAGGTAGGCTCTTTCCTTTTGGGACATGCCCACCTGCACATATATAAAGGGACCTTTCTCAGCCGAGAATATGTCCGTCAGTCTCCTAGGGTGATCTAGGCAGGGATGGGATGGAGGAGGGGTTTGCACCTCACAACCTTCCACAGGTTCCTTCAGGAATATCTGCAGGCAGTCAGTATCAAGGACAATGTTAGCTACTGAACCCACTGCAATGGAAACCACGTCGCTGATGCCCTGATCCTCATCTCCAGCCCTTTCATACTGGAGCTGAAGGATTTGGGGATCAGCTGACCTCTGGAAATTAATCCTGATGGACTTGTTTGTGCGTTCCACCGAACAAGGACCACTGACTCTGCTGTCATGTTTTACCCTAGCATAAGGTATGGGATGCGTGACCTGTGTCCAGATCACTTCCTGGACGTAGTCCAGAATGGGGCGTAACCGTTTCAGGAGCTCATTGCTAATCAAGAATTCTTCCCCAGGGCACTTAGTAATGATGACAGGATGTTTCACCTGTAATTTTCCAATTTGGAGGTTAAGCCAGACCTGCCCCATGGACTCTATGGGCTGATTCCCATAAGCTGCGAGTGACAAATCACTGGGTGTGACGTGTAGGGTCCTCTGACTCCCCAAGGAAGCAGTGAGTCTATCAAAGAGACTCGAGGTAATCAGGGTAGCCTCAGAGGCTGAATCTATCAGGCCCTCACAGAGAAAAGCCTGCTGAATTGTAACGGGAACAGTGTACCTCTGTCCTTTTGGCTGGAGTTTACCCAGAAAGTACTTGTGCTTCCGGATGGTGTCAAAGGCTGGACCCTCGCTGTCCATTGCGGGACTGTCACTCTGTGTCCATGGGGTGGCATCTATCTGAACTGGCTGCACCTGTGCAATAGTGACCTGTGGGACAGAAACAAAGTCGGTTAGTCATTCAGTCGCATTAGAAGGGGAAGAGGAGTCAACCAGTTCCTCCTCTGGCTTCTGAGGCTTTGCTCGTGGCTTAGGAGGCGCACTACTAGCAGGAGCCTCCTGTGAGGAGCTGAATGCAATGGTAGCCTTCATCATATCTGTCAACTCGCTTATTCTCTTCTCCAGTTCCAGGTATTTGTCAAAACCGGGCTTTCTCTTCCAGTTCCGGTTCTGTGGAGCAAAACGCTGATTCCCAGAGCGCTGCTTAGACCCAGATGACTGGTTATTCTGGGGTGGCCTGGGAGGATTCTGTGGAACAGAAGGAGAAGAGTTATTTTCTAACGAAAGAGTGGATTTGACAGCACTAACACACTGTTTTGGCTCTCTGACTTTGCTTGGAGCCCGGACTGTGCTGCCAGTATTGGTTGCTCTCATGTTGGGAACAGCTTCCCAAATCCACTCAGCATGTTCTATCACACGTGACAGGGGTTTGTGACGCTTGTCAGACATATAAGGCTTAATAGATGGAAGGAGCAACTGACAGAAAAGATTACGAAACTCCTAATGGTGTTCTATTGTTTCCCAAGAAGGGTCACTCTGGAAGAAGGTCTTCCTAAGTCTGTAAGCAAACTCTCGGGGTGTTTCATTTTCCCTATGAGTCATACTAAATGCCGCCTGCTTTGCAGCGATATCATCAGGGTATGGCCCATAATGTTTCTTTAGTGCCTGTTCAAAGATGACAATGTCCTTCTTTTCATCGTCTGCCATGGCCCGAATAAATTGCTGACAAGGTACATTAAAGGATCATGGAAGATACAGAACCATGTCCTCCCCCCTGGTAATGTTCAGTGCCAGAAAGGCATCTTTGACTGTAGCTAAATGTTCATTTATGGTGGCATGACCAGTTTTCTCAAAAGGTGTGACCATGCTCCGCAAGGTCTTGATAATTTGTAATTGTGCGACAGAAGCACCTTCATTTATTTTCCCTTGCAGGACACGGGAGCATAGAGGATTTTGCTTCCCTTCAGCTACCTCTGGTGGTCGCTGCTGGTACAGTTTTCCATCACTAGGGGGACTTCCCACCCCCCCTCCACCGCTCCCTGTATGGGGAGGGGTCGAGAGTAGGGTGTTTCACTCCACCCTGTTTCTCTCCTGTGCTCATGCGCTGATGGGAGAGAACTGACTCTGTTCTGGAAAAGCTGCCTTTCTACACTGGGCAGGGTTTCCAGTGGCAAACTGCCGTCATCTACCCTCTGGTACTTCGAGAAGCCTAGAGGGACCAAATTATCCCTGTACTCTGTCTCATTACCCTGAGAGGTGGACACACACGCCAATTCAAAACAATCAGCTCTTAATTGCTGGATTTCGAGGTTAACTCTCTGTATTTCCTGCCCACATTCCTGACGTGCAACAACTAGCTCTCTCTCGAGACTAGCCGTTCGCTGTTTTGCTGCAATCAGAGCAGTCTCTACAGACTCGAGCTCAGCTATCAAAGCACTCTCTCGCTGCTCATAAAGAGCAGCGTCCGCTTTTAACCTCTTGGTCTGGGCGGTTAGTTCAATTCTACAAACTGTCAGAAACTGCAATTCCTTTTGATCCTGTTCACCCCGCTTCTTAAGAGCGGAAACCTGAGCCACTAACTCTTGGCATCGCAGACACCACAGGCTAGTAGTACCTGGTGAAAAGAGGCTACTGCTAGCCCATCTGGTCGCCTCAGCCTGAAGTTCGTCAACTTGATGACGTAATCCAGCACTCTCCTTTTCACACTGTTTAGCTGTCTCCTTGGCACACTGTAGCTGACTGTGAGCTGTCCTTAAATCAGACTCTAGCGATTCAGATTTAGTTTGCAGGTGACATAATGCCTTCTGCAGTTTGTCAGTAAAAATATGCAGCACACAGGCATGCTCGGCTACCATATCCACCGGTAATTTAGCCTTATGAGCAAGAAGCCGGTCTAGGAACTCACTGAAAAAGCTATCAGCCCTAACAAGCTCTTGCATATCTGTTGTAAGGCACTTAGAAATTCTTTCAATGTGGTCGGCAGTGGTATCTTTCGACCAACATAGGGAAGCTAATTTCTGGAATGCCAAATCAACCTTATCTGCGTGAGCCATCGTAAATCACTAGCTGAGACTGTCTGTAAAAACAAACACAGGAATAACTGCTGAAGAATCACTCTAATGCAGAGATCCTGTAATGTGGGTTCCAAAGCCGTCTCAACAGACAATGCTCGCTAGCCACAAACCTCAGCATAAACAGCTGCTTTGACCACAATAGGACAATTCAGAAATATTACACAAATTCTGAGAGGCGTAACACATTCAGAAATACTCATCCCTTGGACGAGACCACCATTATTATGTAGGGTATATTAGTAGCACAAAAATAAGTTAGACTCTCTGTTTGTCCAGGGGAAATAGCTACTAATTCCCAGCCCAAAGTTCGGTGAGTTATTCTGGCAATGAGCCACGAAAGAAGTCTGGTCTGCAGATATATATTAGACTTTATTATAGGCAACCAGGTAGAAAAATATACACACACACATATAGCTAATTAGAAACATGAGGTAGAAATTTGTTATAGTACAGATGTACACTTGGACAACGTAATAAATCACTGATTAGTAACCAGACATCACGGATTCGCTCTGCACTGAGGAAAAGTAAGAAATATATTGCTAACCCCTTGCCCATCCGGACGAGGAGAGATAAGTCAGTACCTTAGTTCCGTCGGGCTCTCAGGAACAATGCAGTCCAAGGAGGCAGCTCCTAGCTAATGCGGGCTCTAGCCTCGTCAGGCGAGCCGCAGTAAGTCCGAACCGGAGGTATCTGTGAAAGTCTTATCTCAGGCCTGTGGAGGACGGCCTAGCCCACACTTAGTGGCCGTCCTGCGGAAGGGTCAGGTCGCAGGAATCAGGTACGCAGTGCACAGCAGAGAGGAACCGGTGCAAAGTCTGTATGTACAGGTGGGAAAAGCCCCCAACTCTCTCTTACTACTACTAAAGTTTCCAGTGCAGATTGCATTATTCTGTGTAAGAATCCTCCATCATAGGTCCGATGATTGGTTGGCACCAGGCAGTCTGAGGTGTTCTCAGCGAATCAGGAGGTAGATGATGAGCAGCTTCTTGCAAACAAAGAAGCCATAGTAAGAAGTCAGGCAGAGGCAACAGTATGTAACTTCTGGGCATGTACCAGTGTCCAAGGCCAGCCACGGACAATAGCTTCTGTATGTATGCTTAGAAACGCTGATCTAGCAGTTGCTTAGGTCATTTGTAGCTGAACACAGCAAAAGTGAAGTGAAGAATCCATCTTGTCTGTGCAGGTTGGTTCAGGCCTGAGTTGCTGAGCAGGCCGGAGATTTGCATGTAGAATTGCAGGGGTACCAGCCCTACAAGTTGCAATACATCTTCCCGATGTATCAATATTTCCTTCAATTCTTCCGCACTTTTAAATACCACTTCAGTCATGGGTAACATCCCTACATCTTCCTCAGTAAAGACCGAAGCAAAGAATTCATTCAGTCTCTCCGCTATCGCCTTGTCGCCTCTTAGTTCCCCTTTAACCCCCCTCTATCATCTAATGGACCAACTGACTCTCTCACAGGTTTTTTTTGCTATGAATGTACTTGAAAAAGTCTTTATTTTGTGTTTTTGCTTCCGCAGCAAGCTTCTTCTCAAATTCTCCCTTTGCCTGCCTTATCAATGCCTTGCATTTAACTTGCCAGTGCTTGTGCTGTTTCCAGGTTTCGTTGTTTGGCTCTTTTTCCCATTTCCTGAAAGATGCTTTTTTGGCAACAACGGTCTCTCTGACCTCACCTTTAAACCATTCTTTCAATTCCTTTTAATTGGAACTAATCAGAGCCTTGCTAGACATGACTCAAGCAAGAGCTTGTCTTCCTCTCGACAGGCAAGAATGCCTGATCCATCAGGTCATAGAATACTCATGCAAGTCAATAGGTTTCAGTGAGAGCCATGCTGAGAATGTTAAGCCACGTGGCCTCTACAGTTCATTCCATCTCCATGGCCTGACTGCATTTCAGACAAGCCCTGTGGACTTTGAACACTCAATGGACTCGGTCTGTTCACAGCATCAGAGATGCCATCGCCATCACTAGGGCCTCTATGGGAGATTCTCCTGGTGGATGCTCCCCAAAATCTGATCACAGGTTTCCCCTTTAATGAGCCACCCTACCAAAAGCTGCTAATGATGGATGTGCCCAAGTTGAGCTGAGGAGCCCATCTCAATGGGTTTCACACTCAAGGCTTATGGTCCACTGAGGAGAGTCTCCATGACATAAGCTTCCTAGAGAGCAATAGTGAACACACTAAGGGCTTTCAGAGATCAGTTGGCCAACAAAATTGTCGTGATTCAAACAACCAAGCAACCATATTCTACATCATCAAGTAGGGAGGAACGAATTTGAATCTCGTGTGATGGGAAACTGTCAGACTGTATAACTGCCATCTCACACAGGATGTCACTTCATGCCACATATCTGGTGGGGAGAACAATGTTCTGGCAGACAAGCTGAGTCAAGTCCTTTGCACTCAGAAATGGACTCTGGACAGGGAAATTGCTTTGGACATCTTTCAAGAGTAGAGCACCCCACTGATACACCACTTCATTACAATAAAGTCTCTTAGTTCTGTTGCATGGCAGAGCCAGATGACTAACTAGCCTCAGATGTTTTCCTCCTCTATTAGAGAGAGGAACTTAACATTTTTCTGAAACTTCAAGACAGATGCAGGATGATTCTCATCTCCCCTTGTTGGCCTAGACACCATGGTTTCCTCTTCTGTATATGGGACCCCATCCATTGGAGACTCCTCCAACTTTAATTTTATGGGATCATCTTCTGCATCCTAATGTCAACTTCTTAGCCCTAACAGCTTGGATTTTGAGAAGCTAGAGGTCAGTTCCTTCAATCTGCCAGTTGGGGTAGCCAGTGCCATCTACCAGAAGATCTTACACTTTCAGATGGCAGAGGTTTGTCATCTGGTGTGAGGGTCCAGCCTTAGATCCTTTCTCCTGTTCCACACAGACTGTTTGAATACCTTCTACACTGTTCAGTGTCAGTTCTAAAGACCAACTCTGTAAGTGTCTACATCAGTGCAAATGGAGCTTATGAACGTGCAGAGGCTAAACCCATCTTTTTGCAGCCTTTAGTTGTCTGTTTCATGCATGATATGCTTCTGTTGAGGCCTTCTCTTAAAGCACCAGTAGTGTCATGGGACCTCAACATGGTTTTATCTCAGCTGATGAAAGCTTGCTTTGAGCCACGGACTACCTATTGGCTGACGTTTCTAACCTGGAAGGTATTTTTGGTGGCAGTTATCTCAGCATGCCGAGTAATTGATCTCCAAGCTCTAGTAGTGGATCCACCCTACACTAAGTTGTTTCGCAATAGGATGGTGGTATGTACTCATTCAAAATCCTTTCCTAAGGCACTGTCATATTTCCATCTTAACCAGTTAATCATCCTATCAACATTTTTCCCCAAACCTCCAGTCTATGAAGGGGAAAAAGTGCTACACACATTAGACTGCAAGAGAACCTTGGCTTTTAACTGGAATGGACTCAAGCCCGTAGGAAGTCCACCCAGCCTTTTGTTTCTTTTTACCCCAGCAGCAGATTGCATATGCCCAGGCAGGCCTGACACTTGAGGGTCATATCATGGTTCATAATGTCCGAGCCATGATTGTGTCAGTGGCTCACTTGAAGTCTTCCTCCATAAGGGAAATTTTCAAAGCTGTCACTTAGACATCTGGTCATGCATTCACATCTCATTATTGTTTGGAAAGGGATTCCCAACATGATAGCAGATTTGGTCAGTCAGTTCTACGGAATCTCTTTGAGGGTTAGAATCCAACTCCACTCCCTCCTAGGCCCATTTCTTTTCTATTTTCAGGTTGCCTCAAAAAGGGGGAAAAAATAATTCAAAAGTACTGTTAGCAACAAAAACACTTTGCTCATGTCTGCTTACTTACATTACTTATTTGAGGTAATCTGTTAGGGAGTCCCATAAGTGAGCACATATCCTGCTTGTCCATGGAGAAAACAGGGTTCCTCACCTGTAGCAGGTGTTCTCTGTGAAACAGCAGGATAAGTCCTCACTACCCACTCACCTCCCCTTGGAGTTGGCTTTGCAACTTTAATTAGACTGAGCACCTCAGGTGCTCATGCGCGGTAGAGTTTTTTTAAAAGCTTCCAGAAAGAGAGTTGAAAGAATTCCTATGCAGGCCCCGTCAGATGACATCACCCATAAGTGAGAACTGATCTTGCTGTTCAGAGAACACCTGCTGCAGGTTAATACTTCATTTTCCTGAAATATAAATATCTATTCTCCAACCGAATCTCCAAAGGGAGTAAATCCTATAAAAAAGAACCCATGTAGAGAGACGTTGTCTTCCTTATACATTCCAACTTCATTACTTCTAAAAGGTGAGAGAACTAGAAGCTCCTGCCCATTAGATTGCAAAGGGCTTGACTGTTCGTATTGTCATAACTGTGCCAGAATAATGTCCTGACTTATGGGTGACGTCACTGATGGAACCCTACACAGGAATGTTCTCAGCTCCTTTGAAATGCTTTTAAAATGAGCTATTTGCAAATGTGCACACCTTCCTGCCTGCTACTGTAGGCTTATCTCCTTAGACTTTATTTTTCTGTAGAGCTCCATAAACATAGCACCCCGCGCACTTCGCTTTATTCATCTTGCGCTTTTATTGCCTGCTTGTCAGGTGATTTCTTTACGTTTTGGCCTGCTGCCATTGTTCATATTTTCCTTTTCTTTTTTTTCACTACCTTGAGGTTTTTCAAGTGTTTAAAGTTTCCTTTAATTTTCCACAACACGTTTTAAGCCTCAAATTTCAAAGTTATTTACTTTCTTTTAACAAAGTCATTTAATTTCACAGCAGCTATTGTTTTGGATGTAGTTTCCCAGAAATTAGCCTGCAGTTAAAGTGTACCCAGTGCATCAGGCTCATGTCTGTAACACTCTCATAAATGGTGCCTGAAGTGCTTGGAGCTGGACCTTGAGCCGCCTTTGTGTTTCCTGTTCACAGATGACAGAGGGCTTTGGGATTATAAGAAGCAGCACAAATGCATTTTTGGGTCTGAGAAGATTGATCCATTGGTCTCCATGGTTTCTAGAACTGCATTGGATGCTGGGAGTGCATGGTCATTGAGGGACCCTCAAACTCTCTTGGAGTTTATCACCAATAGGTCTCTCCAGAAACTGTCACTTACTGATCTGACCTTGAGAAAGAGGAAGGATTCATCCTCATCCTCTGACATCAAGGACCAGAGTTGCGCATCAGCTGAAAGCATCAGCATAGAGATCCATTGGGGCACGATGTCCAAAGTACCAAGGTATTGGTTGATGTCCACCCTCAAAGCAGCCCTGCCCTGAAGACCACCTCCCCTCTATCAGAAGGGCCATGCCAGCCTCTACTAATGTGATACCATTCAGCTGATCTTCCCCATCATATTCTGGAGACATTGGCCAAATCTGCTTCAGGCCTTGTGCCTTTGTGAATGGCAGCCCTCAATGAGCAGCTTATGAAAGGCTTTGAATAAAAGATGACTGTTCCTTGCCCTTCATGGCTATATCTCCAACAGCATCAACAAAGTCGTGAAAGCACATTGAACCCATCCTCAAAACCTTGACACTGCCTGCAGGGAAGGAATTGTCAAGACCTAGAGGAGCCTAGACATTGGCTCTTGCCCAGCCAATCATTGGGAAGTGTTTTCTCCCAAGGCATTGAAAGTTATTGGTGTATTCACACTCTGAGGAGATTTGCTTCCCTTGGACACAAAGGTTGACCCAGGCAAAGACTTTGATGTCATTTGAATATTTATCTAAGTCTGAATCTGAGTTCTTCTGGGAATTTGAGTTTGAGTCTAAATACATCTTGGGGAAGAGATCTCCAGAACTACCCTCTGATCCCACTGTTCCTCATGAGCATGTAAAATCCCTGGCAGAAGAGCTGACATTCCATGATTTCGTTAGGGAAATGGCCAAATCTATTCCATTTCCATTAGAGACCGAGGAGAAGCCCAGGGATAAAGAATTGAAGATGGTGACAGTGTCCATGCACTGCATCTTTCAGAGATTGCAAATAAGAATGTGGGAGACCTCCGCTCTGTATTTCCATTCAGAAAGAAGGTTGATTCTATGTACAGAGATCAAAAGACTTCAGATTCAAGCAGCTTCAGCTACCACACCACTCCATGATCATGGGAGGAGTGGTCTAATGGTTAGGACAAGGTACTTCAGGCCGGAGGGCCGGGGGTTCAAGTCCCACCTGGGGACAGCAATCTCAATCCAGAGGGACTGGGATTTCTAGTCCTATAGGCACTCCTTGTGGTCTTGGGCAAGCCACTTAAACCTCCATTGCCCATGTTCCCTGTAAGTATTAGTGTATGTGTGTCATATCCCCTCGTGTTAAATGTATCCCCCAATTGACTGCTTTGACCTGGTGAAAAGTGGGATATAAATACAGCTAAATAAATAAAATAAATAAATAATCAGCCCTTAAAAGTGCTAAAAACGTCAAGTCTCATCCTTTGGCATGCCCAGGAAGAGAGACTAGGACCTTTGACTATTTTGGGAGGAAGTTCTTTCAGAATGCTATCCTGACTTTCCAAGTAGTGTCCTACCAGTTCTTCATGGGCGTGCACTTATGGAACATAATATACAACTTGGAAGAGCTAGCTGACTGACAGACTTCCTTCAGAAGAGATCTACCAGTACCAGTCCTTCATGCTTCAGGGGAATAAATGTGGGAAGTATGTTGTCTGAGCAGTATACTATTTATTTATTTATTTAGCATCTCATATATACCGTGCTCTTTAGAATCAGTGCAGTTTACATATAACAAAACTTTGTGCAGTGCAGGCAGAACCTACACTGGACTTACAATGAACAGAGGTCTATATACAATGAACAGAGGTCTATACCTTTCATAGAGCAGCTCACCAATGCGCCATGGAGACCATCTCTTTAGAGACCAGGTGCAAGAGACTGCCGCCATGATCAAGCAGCATACTGACCCCTTGAGAATTCCCTCCAGATCCACTACCAACCTGGTCACCTCACCTTGAAGGTTCAATAGAGGGCAACAGGGGTCCTATTACTCTCAAAGGCATACTTATCTTCAACCTTCCCGCTCCTCCTAATCTAAACTGCCTCCTTGCTCCCATTCCTGACAACTGAAGACTGCAAAAGCCCCGTTGGCTCCCCAGCCAAAACTAGCAGTGGGGTTTAAACTGATTCCTATAAGACATAATCAATGTCCCTGTTCTCCTCCTGGATAACCTTCCAGCCAGAGGGAGGCTCATATTCTTTGCAGTGTTGACCCTTTGTAACCTCTGGTGGGTTCTCCAAATAGTCTAAGGGGTACAAATTTATGACTATTCAAGCTCCCCCCAAATCACCTACTGGGGGTGCATTTTTTCAACCCTCTGCAGCAAGACATGTTTCTTCAGGAACTCTCTGCCTTTCAGACCATAAATGTGGTTGAGCCTGTTCAACCAGGGTAGGAAGAGCAGGGATTTTACTCAAGTATTTCCTGGTGCCAAAGAAAAACTAGTGTGCGGGTAGGGTAATTCATTCTATCCAAGACCTATGGTTTATTTAAAACTTGATATATTGACCTTTGTAGCACCAGAGTGGTGTATAATCATAAAAACAAAAAGAAGAAAAGCATGGCAATATGAAATAGGACAGATCTTCACACTAAATGGTAGAGCAGAGGTCAAGAGTGGAGGGAGGGTAAGGAGAAAGAAACAGAAAAGGGGGCGGGGAAGTACAGGTTATGTAGTGAGAGAGTTTAACAGATGGAGTGTTCAAAATCTGTAAGAAACAGCTGGGTTTTCAAAGACGTTTTAAATTTGTTAAACGAGGATTCCAACTGTAGTTCAGGGGGTAGACTGTTCCCAAGGTGAGGGACCAGAAAATAGAAGCAGAGTGCCAAATGGACTCATACCTGGCCTGTGAGACTGAAGGCAGACAAATACTGTTGGCAAGGATGGAGCATAGTATATGGGAGGGTGCATAATGAATGATTAAAGAGGACAGGTATGCAGGAGTGCCGGAATAAAGAACTTTGAGTTAGCATAAGAATCTTAAATTGAATCTGGAATGAGACCAGAAGCCAATGAAAACTATAAAGAGGAGTGATATGGTCAGATTTAGAAGAGATCAGAACAAGTTTCTCAAGTTCAAAAAGTTTGGAAGGATTTCTCTGAGCACTTTCCTGGAAAAAGGAGATTGGCTAAGTTTGTTGGACTTGGACACTTACACTTGCATACAGATACATCTCAATCAAATTGGCATGGAGAAACACCACGCCCTAGCTCGAGCTTGCCATCAGGATCCCAGTTTGTCTTGGTAATTCACCAATTCTAATTTCTCAGGATCAGGGGACACTGCTACAGTCCAGCATCAAGTCCCTTGCCCTCACAGCTTGGATGCTGAAAGGATTGTTCTGTCTCATTTAAACCTACCCATTGGTATAGCCCCTGTCCTTTTGGCTTCCAGAAGAGATTCAGTTCGGAGATTATATGGTTTCAAATGGAAGAGGTTTGCTATCTGATATGAGGGAAAGGTCCTAGACCTTGTGTCCCACACAAAAACTGCTTGAGTATCTTCTATATTTTATCAGAGACTGGTTTGAAAACCAACTCAGTATTTATGTAAGTAACTTGATATTTTGTGACTTGCGCTTCTTTAATTAACTTTCTTCAGTGTCATGTCCTGCTGCTACTCGTCTCTTATCACTGTGCTCTCCTTAATTGTTGCTCCCTACGTGCAAAAAGTATGTAATCGCAAATCTTTGTCTTAAAGAAACCTGGCTCCGAGATGGTAAAGAAGGCATTCTTTACCATTGTCTCCCACTCAATTACACTGTTATCTCTGTCCCCCATCTGTCCAGGATAGAGGGAGGGGTTGCCTTAATCCATAAATCTTCTATTTCCATCTCTGAGACTTCATCTACCTTACATTAGCTGGAATCACTTTTGGTCTGCATGCCATTATTTCTTATTCCTCTGCAGCTCTCCTGTTATGACCTCTTCTCTCTGGAACCAAGTTCTCCTAACTAGATCAGTAACTTTCCTTCAGTTCCCCCATCTTATTCTCTGAGATTTCAACATACATTATTGCTCCCCCAGTAAACTATGAAAGAGTGTGGGTTTTTTTTTTTTGGTCTTATACCTAGAAGATGTATTGCTCACTCAGCATGTCAGTTTCCCTATTCATGTTGCTGTACATACCCTTGATTTAGTCATCACTTCAACCTGATTTCTTATCTTCCTTGTCTTTCTTTACTCTCATCTTCCCCTGGACTGATCACTATTGTATATTTTTCAATTTCTAATTTCCTTACAACCGCTCTTCCTTACATCCATCTCAGCTCCTCCTTCTATAATTGAGAATTACCCCTGAAACACTCCACTTTTTTTTCCTTCCTCAGACACTTTTCCCTGCCGACGTTCCTACTTGTACTGTTGCTGAGCAAGCCAATATCTGGAATCAGACTTTAGCCTCCACTTTTAACTCTATTGCCCCTCTTCAACACCGTGCTCTGAAACAACCTTCACCTCGCTCAGGCATTCAACTTCATGCACAGTTACGTAGGGCAGAATGACATTGGCGTAAACTACAAACTCCTTACTCCCTGGAATCCTTTAATGGTCCTTCTAACCATTATTGTAGCTCCATCAATTTGACTAAAAGACTTTTTTTACAAAAGCATTCACATTTTCTTAAAATTTCTTAAAACAGTTGTATGCTTGGTGTCTCGCCTCTTATGCCCACCTTCCATCCTATGCTGTCTTGCCTCTTATGCCCACCTTTCATTGTGTGCTCTATATTCCATCCATTAGTCAGTTAGCCCAATATTTTAGTAAATAAATTACTGACATTCAATTCAACCTCTCATATACAGAATCTTTCATTTTCTAACACTTGTTTCAGACACTACTGTTTCACCTTGCCCACAGACTTCCTCCTCAAATGACATTCCATCTCCCCCTACTACACTGATTGCATTCCTTTCAGAACAACCTCTCTGCCTACTCTTATCAAACTCATTACCTCCTCTTGGAAAACAACTTGTCCTTCAGATCCTCTTCCCTCCTCTTGGCTTACTGTTCCTTCTCTAGCCCTTTTACTTATTTATCCACTCTATACTTAACAATAGCACCCTTTCAGGTATATTCCTTTCTGTATAGACGTCTGTCCTAGTTGTCCACTCCTTAAAAAGCCCTCACTCAACAAACCTATTCCAGAAACTACAGACCAACTTCCAATCTTCCCTTTCTCTCTAAAATATTAGAGAAATTGGTCTTTATACAGCTTAGTGATCATTTTAGATCACACTAATGCCCTTCATCCCCCCCCCACCAGTCTGACTTCCGTCCTGACCATAACACTGAAACTATTCTAACTTCTCTCCTTAGCGAAATTCACAGCTCTCTTGATTGAGATAAGATCTCTTTGGTGGTCATCCTTGATCTCCTTTCTGCATTTGATCTAGTTGATCGTTCTCTTTGTTCCCATCTTTTTGATGTGTCTGCATGACACTGTTCTTCAGTGGTTTCAATCATTCCTCACTGGTTGCTATTTCTCGGATTTATTGGACTGATTCCTTGTCTTCACATCCTCTCACCTATGGTGTTCCCCAAGGTTCTATTGTCATACCCTTGCTCTTCAACATCTTTATCTCGCCACTGTTCAGGATTGCGGTATTTCGGCATACTATTATGCGGATGATATTCTTCTCATCTTTCATACTCATGCTATGATATGAGATCTAACTCCTCCGTCTTTGATTACATTCTAGTTAAAAAAATAAATTAATTTAAAAAAAAACCTTCTAACTTAATGTTCAGAAGACTTCTGCCATCTGGCTCACCAGAACCTTTGAACCACTTGCTATCACCCCGTTAGATCATGCTCCTCTCGCGCTCATCTCAAATCGCAGGTATCTTGGTGTCATACTGGATTCTCACCTTTCTTTTCACAACCATATCAATACCATGGCTGAGCCCATTTCTTGCTCTGCAGCAAATTCTTTCTAGCTGTGTTGTTCATTCTTTGTCTAGCCCTCACTACTAACTTAGTTATCATGAATAGACTACTGTAACATTGTTCTTGCTGGTCTTCCTAATTTTGATCTCAAAAGATTGCAAACAATCCAGAATACTGAAATTAGACTATTAGCTTATGCTTCTAAATTTGAACATGGCACCGCCCTCCTGTTTCATTTTCATTAGCTAACTGTTCACTTCCGCATTCAGTATAAGATTCTCATCCTCACAAGGCTATACATACTGGTACACCTTCCTATCTCTCCTCTTTGACTATATCTCGCACTTCCCACCGTGTATTGTGCTCAATACATTTCAACCGCCTTTTCCTTCCCTCTGCATTTCAAGCTAGATTCAAATAATAGGTGAGTACTCTGCTTTCTATTTTTTGGGCTCCCTATTTGTGGAATGATCTACCCCCAGATCTTTGTCTGGAATCCTCCTTTCAAAAATTCAAAACTGCATTAAAGACCCATCTGTTCTCTATAGCCTTTAGTTCATTTCATGTGGGATTTGCTTCTTTGAAGGGTTCCCCTCAAGTCTCCCGCAGTGTCCTGGGACATCAACGTGGTTTTGATTCAGCTGATGAAAGTTCCTTTTGACCCCCTTCTGTCCACACATTCACATCTGATGAATGTCTAGAGTGGGACTCCCAATACAACAGTGCATAAGAACATAAGATATGCCATTGTGGGTCAGACCAAGGTCCATCAAGCCCAGTATCCTGTTTCCAACAGTGGCCAATCTAGGTCATACGTACTGTCACAACACAACGCCCGAAGCCACTTGCCTCTTGTGGTCAAGGGGCGTGGTGGTTGAGGATTCCTTCTGTCAGCTTCTGGCAGCCTATTTCTTCGTGTTGGCTTCTGGGAAGTGTAGTACTGCTAAAATATGTTGGTGCCTTAAGTAGAAGGTTTGTAGTTGAGGTAACCGAGGGTAAGGCTTGTAACAGAAAGTTTATTTCCATAACACAAAACACAGCAGGTTCAAGGTATCATTTACAGGATTATAACTGTAGGATTTGCTTAAGGTACAGCAAATAATGGCAAACAAACCAAAAGAACTCAGAAATGGCTTTTTAAAGTCCTCTTACTTGCAGACGCAATTGCCTTTAGAAACTAGGCTGCCACTTTCCTTTTTAGTCCTTGTTAATCAGAGCATAAAGAAAAATTCAGGCTTAATTCTTCTACAGCAGTTTGGTTTCTGCCAGCCTCAAAAACCTCTCTAGGCTGCATTTCTACATGAAACCAAACTTAGAACAAAACAAACATTCCAAGCTGTTATCAAAACTCTTAGTAGGCTTTTCATATAGGAGAGGAGCAAGCAAAAACTCTTATAGCAGCTAACTTGGCTTTTCTTGCCGTTGCACAGTTCAAACACAGGTGACAAACAAGCATGAATCAGAGCTTCCTGATCAGGCTTACGTTGCAGTAAATTTCCCTTTTAAAACAGACAGGAATTTACCTCCACACTGCTTCTGCCATATGGTTAACTTCCAAGGAGAATTACTTCTTTCAGGGCTAGCTTTTCCTCAAGACCTCCTGTCTAGAGCTTGGCATAGAGAGCAATCCATAAAGCAATCTTCTTCCCCCAACTCTGACACTGGTTCTCCCAACTGCATGGGTTCTGACTCACCGACCTGGTCAGACTGCTCAGTTGACAACCTCTCTGGTGGTCTGAAAGCTTCTCCACTTCCTGGTCCCCACCTCTTTTGCCAACCTGTTGCAGGGAATTCAGCTCTCTCAGCTCTGGGTAGCTCAGCTCTTCTCCAAGAGTCCACTCCTCTCTGCTTCTGTCTCAGCTGCTCTCCTTCTCGTCTCCTTCTTTCTCGTCTCTCCCTCTCTGTATAATCTAACCCAGGCTTATACCTCCAGGGTCTTAACCCCACCTCTTTCTTTCCCAGGTGTTGGTAATCCCCCTGCCTTCTGATATTAGAATAATCAGTGCACTTGTTAAAGTAAGGGCTTTGGTCCTCGTGCTTGCAATCCCTCTTTCTTACTTTATCAGTCATTGGCTGAAACCTGTTCCAGCTGGGGGTTTTCTGTCTTTGAAACCTGGCTGTGGCTTTCTCTCCCTGCACTCCTAGAAGGGGACCCTTAACTAGGGTGAATTCGTTATGCTTCTCACCTCCCCCACTCTCAGGATAGCTGACTTTGCCACAGTACCTAGCAGTTTCCCCAAAAGACACAGGTTCCACAGTGCTTGTATTGGGTTAAGCATTGATATCCTGGGTCCCTTTTTAATAATGGTTTATGGACCTTTCCTCCAGGAGCTTGTCTAGACCTTTTTTTAAACCCAGCTACACTAACAGCCTTTACTAAATTCTAGAATTTGATTACACATTGAATGAAAAAATATTTTCTCTTATTAGTCTTAAATAGTTTTGGCCAATCCATCCTTCAAAATCTGTTTGAGGAATAGAATCCTACTGCATCCCCACTAAGTCCATTTTTTTTCTATTCAGTCTCCATCTGGGTAAAAAAAGTAAAAGAAATGGACCAAATTCTTAAAAGGCATGTTGCCAACAAAAACATTTGTATGCTCAGTCTACAGTTCAGATGCTGTATTTTCCCTTTTCTCATTAGAAGTATCCTATAGCTAGTGATTCCCATATATGAGGACATTATCCTGCTTGTCCATGGAGAAAACAGGGTTACTCACGTAACAGGTGTTATCCTGCTGTCCATGAATAAGTCCTCATCACTCTCCCACCTCTCCTTGGTGTTAGCTTCTTACCAGACTGAGGAGATGAGAGCACCACGATGGCAGGTAGGAAGGCATGCGCATGAGTGAACAGTCCATTCTAAAAGCGTTTAGAAGGTGCTGAAAATGTCACCACTGAAGCCCCATGTGGGAACATCACCCATATGTGAGGCCTTATCCTGCTGTGCATGGAGAACACCTGCTACAGGTGAGTAATCCTGTTTCTAAGACATCCTAACTGATAATTTAAAAACTAAAACCAGAAGCTTAAATCTGATGTACAACTCAATAAGCAACCAATGATGACTGTACAATAAGGTGGATGCAGAATCATATTGGTGTCCCACACATTAAATAGGCTACAGTATACTGCATTAGTTATATTTGTATTAAGTTGTTCTGAGTAATATCTTGGTAAACTGTATTACATTATTTTTTTAAAAAGTGCAAAATCTCTTTTTATAGCTGTGAGGATCATATCCATATTTATAGATAAGAAAAATTCCGTTTTTTACTCTTAATAAATGGTGGTGACTGTTAGTTATGATAGTGGCTTTAATTGATCAGCAGAGTGCTAGTGGGTTGACTGTGATTCATCATAATTAAGTTTCCATAGCAAATAAAAATTAAAATTCTTCCTTTGTTTGGATATGTCATGTAGGTATAGTAGGTATTTGTAAGTTTGCAACTATCCAACAGTTGTGTGGGAAAACAAGGCTTCAAAAATGGCTACTGTGATTGACACTTTTTTTCTTTCATTCTCGGGGCTTAATTTCTGGGATAACAGTCTTGAATGCAGTTCCTCCATTTAGACGCCAGAGCAGCTATGTGTTCTGCTCCAGCCCCTTCCTTCCAGGCAGCCTGCAGAGAAGGGAGGGAGGGGGTATGCCTGGAGCCAGGCAGGACAGTCCTCTACTCTCTAATCCATCCCCTCACCCTATGCCAGCCCCCTCCCTCCCCTGGCTCCACAATGGCACTTCCATTTTGTCTACGGGGGGGGGGGGGGGAGGGGTGGAGTTGGACTGAGAAGGGAGGGATCTAACAGCTCAGCAGGGCAGTAGCTTCAAAGAATATTTAAATTTGCAGCAAAACAGAAAACCTGGTCTAAAAGAGAAAAATCCCCTATTGCAACCAGCTGTAAAAAATAAGTCAATAACTGGGTAAAAAAGTTATCTAACGAAAATAGCCCCCCTTTTAAAGAACTTTCTAGCAAAAGTCACAGAATTACTTTGCTTTAAATTAAGCCTCTCCAAAGCAAGCGGGGTGCTGAGAGTCCGGAAATCTTCAAAAAGTGACTTTTACATGCTTTCTGGTAATCTTTATTTAATGTGGTGTGTACACTTAACCCCTGATACTGACATAAGCCAAAACACTATTGTGTTGGTTTAGGCTTTAATATATTTTAAATTTTTTTGAGGATGTAACTTTCTCATTCAGTAGTATTACATTTTATTTCATTATGTTCTTTTACGCTATGTAAAGATTTTTGTGATATTCTACAGTAGAAGGGAGATTGGATAAGGTTTGCCTCTTCTGCAGATTATACCAGATTTATTCTAAATATTTTTTTGAAGATATGAATAAACAGAGGTGAGTCAGTTGATATAGTGTATCTGGATTTTCAGAAAGCCTTTAACAAGGTTGTTCATGAGAGACTTGGCAAAATTAAAAAGTCACGAGATAAGCGGCCAGGGGCGGCTCTATCATGAGGCGAAGTGAGGCGGCTGCCTCAGGCGGCGAAGTTTTAAAGGCGGCATTTTGCCCCCAAAACAGCCGCCTCACTTCGCCTTCAAACGTTAAAAAAAAAAAAAAATCCTAACGCTCAAATTTCTGCCGCTGCCAAGTTCGCTTCTCGGCAGCGGCAGACTCACCGCTCCTTCCTATAGCAGCCGCAGCTCCTGCTTCTTGGAACGCAGCTGTACTAGCGCGAGATCAGCCAGCCACTGCGGAGCCTTCCTGTGCAGCAGCCTTCCACCCCCAAAGGAAGTTCATTTGGGGGCGGGACGCTGCTGCACGGGAAGGCTCCACAGTGGCTGGCTGATCCTCGCACTAGTACAGCCGCAGCTCCAAGAAGCAGGAGCCGCGGCTGCTATGGAGGAGAGGTGAGTCTGCCACTGCCGAGAAGCGGACTCGGCAGCAGCAGAAATTTGAAGCGTTATTATTTTCCTGGGGGCCAGGACTGGAAAGGGGGAGGGTCTAGGACTGAAAATGGGCTGATGGGGGGGAGAGGTGAGGACTGGATGGGGGTTGTTTTGGACTGGTAATGGGCTATGGGGGTCTAGGGCTGGAAATGGGCTGATGGGGGGGAGGTTAGGACTGGATGGGGGTTGTTTAGGACTGGTAATGGGCTATGGGGGGGCTAGGACTGGAAATGGGCTGATGGGGGGGTTAGGACTGGTAATAGTCTATGGGGGGGTCTAGGACTGCAAATGGGATGATGGGGGGGTTAGGACTGGAAGTGGGTTGATGGGGGTGTTTAGGACTGGTAATGGGCTATGGGGGGGTTAGGACTAGTTATGGGCAGATGGGAGGCTAGCAGTGGAAATGAGCTAGGACTGGTAATGGGCTGATTGGGGGGCTAGGACTAGAGTGGGCTGAAGGAGGGATATGACTGGAAATGGGCTAATGGGGGAGGGGAGGTGAGTGCTGCTGGCCCTAGAAGAAAACTAGGGCTAGGGTACAAATGGGCTGATGCGGGAGGATGGTAGAATAGGACTGGAAGGGAGCGGATAATGAGAGGGTGTGCCAGGGGAAGGAGGGGGCACGAAGGGAGCTGACACGGGGGAAGGAGGGGGCTGGAAAGGAGCTGACACCTGGGGATGTACTGAAGGGGGACTGGAAGGGAGCTGACATTTGGGGATGGGAGTGGTAGGTGGTTAGGTAATGGGGAGGAGGCTGGAAGGGAGCTGACATGCAAATGGCACTGGAAGGGGAATGGAGAAGAGGGTAGGGCGACTGGAAGGGAGCTGATTGGGGGAGTGGCACTGAGAGTGCATGTGAGCTGATATCTGGGATGGTATTTGGACTAGAAGGGGCTGGACAGTGAGGAAAGAGGGGGACTGAAAGGGAATGGACACCAGTTGCAGTCATGGGCATGCAAGGCGGTTGACATTGGAAGGTACTGGGAGGGAAGGACTGGAAAGGGGGCTGATACTGGGGAGGGTTACTGGAACTGGAAATGGGCTGATGGAAGGAAGTGAAGAAAACAAAAGAAGAGATAAGAAAAGGCAGATGGACCATAGACCACAGAAAGAGAACTAAGAGAAGACAGGAAAGCTGAAGCCTCAGATCGGGACCAGCATGATCAGAGAATAAAATGGTCAGACAACAAAGGTAGAAAAAATAATTTTATTTAATTTTAGTTATTGGACTTTGTGCTATTTTTATATTTTACACAGTATTCGGGAACTGCATCTCTTATTTATCTGATATTGCACTGCAAGTGGACTCTGGCTTCTTGTGGTTTCAATTTAAATTTAGTCTACATATTTTTATTTTTACTTTAGATTGTGGTTACTTATTCTGTACTTGGCGAGGGTCGATGTTGTGAGTGTTTGACTGAGGTCAGGTGTTCTGTTAACATGGAGTTTGTACATAAAGATCTATACTGTACTGTAGTAATTTGACTTGTTCAGCTTTTCAAATGGGTGTATGGATGTTCCAGGGCCCACTGTAGTATTTACAGTGATGCTTTTTTTGGATGGGCTCCTTATGTGAGTTTTGGAAGTTTGTGCTGATATGGTGTGGTATGGTAGGTTTGCTCTTTGTTGTAGGGTTTTGTATTAGTTCACAATATGCCTGGTACTGGAAAATAGTGGTGGTGGTTGTTCTTGTTGTTGTTAGTGAGATGATCAGAATCAGATTTTTTTTTTAAATATTGAGTTCTGTGGGTGAATGTCCTGGTTCTGCTCTGCACCTACTGTGGCTGCAGAATATATGTTAAAAAAGAAAAAGCAAGAATCATAATGCAGTTTATAACAAAATAAAAATGAGTTATAATTTAGTTTTATAAACTATGCTGTTGGTTCTTGCTGTCTTTTAGTTCCTTGGTGTGCAAACGGGACCGTAACTAGCCCTGAGCAAGCGGTGCAGCCGCACAGGGCAGAAAGGTTTGGGGGGTGCATTTCGGCTGTCTGCTGTTGCCCTGCCGCTGCTGGCAAGACAATAGCAGGCAGACGAAATGTGCTCCCTAAGCCTTTTTGCAGCACTTTAAGCAAGTCTGGTCCCTCCCTTCTCCGATGCCATGTCAGAGTAGGGAGGGACAGATCTTCTTAAAGTGCTGGCGCCTTTCAGATTGGGCACATTTATTTATTTATTTATTTACATTCTCTTATATACCGCGCTATTCTGCATCAGTGCGGTTTACATTGAACAAACTGAAATTACATTGAACAGGGTATTATAACTTGGAGATAACTATTTTACAGGGAACATGGGCTATGGAGGGTTAAGTGGCTTGCCCAAGACCACAAGAAGTACCAAAAGGAGCTAAGGATCCGCACTGTACAAAGGAACAAAGGAGCGGAGCCTGGACTGACAAAACTTGAAACCTTCTTGCAGAAATAAAATCCTGTTTGCTTCAATGTCATAAGAACATAAGATATGCCATACTGGGTCAGACCAAGGTCCATCAAGCCCAGTATCCTGTTTCCAACAGTGGCCAATCTAGGTCATAAGTACCTAGCAGTCTCCCCAAAAGACACAGATTCCTCAGTGCTTGTATTGGGTCAAGCAGTGATATCCTGGGTACCTTTTAATAATGGTTTATGGACCTTTCCTCCAGGAACTTGTCCAAACCTTTTTTAAACTCAGCTACACTAACAGCTTTTACTACATCCTCCGGTAACAAATTCCAGAGTTTGATTACATGTTGAGTGCAAAAATATTTTCTTTTATTAGTCTTAATATAGTTTACCCTGTAGCTTCATTGCATGTCCCCTAGTCTTTTTATATTACGATGACATAAACAATCGATCTTCGTTTACCCGTTCCACTCCATTCATTAATTTATAGACCTCTATCATATCTCCCCTCAGCCTTCTCTTTTCCAGGTTGAAGAGCCCTAACCTTTTTAGCCTCTCTTCATAGGAGTATCCTTCCATCCCCTTTACCATTTTGGTGGCTCTTCTCTGTACCTTTTCTAATAACGTTATATCCTTTTTAAGATACGGCGACCAGAATTGCACACAATATTCAAGGTGCGGTCGCACAATGGAACGATACAAAGACATTATAATATCCTTTGTTTTATTTTTCATTCATTTCCTTATGATACCTAGCATTTTATTTGCTCTCTTTGCCGCCGCTGCACACTGGGGAGAGGGTTTTAACATGTTATCCATGATGACGCCTAAATCTTTTTCCTGGGTAGTGGTTCCCAATGTGGACCCTTGCATTGTGTAACCATAGTTTAGGTGGTTCTTTCCTAGGTGCATAACTTTGCAGTTGTCCAGATTAAATTTCATCTGCCAATTGGAAGCCCAGTCTTCCAATTTATCAAGATCCTTTTGCAATTTTCCACAATCCTCTTGGGTTTTAACAACCTTAAATAGTTTTGTGTCATCTGCAAATTTGATAACCTCACTTGTTATTCCCCTTTCCAGGTCATTTATGAATATGTCAAAAAGCAGCGGACCCAGCACAGATCCCTGGGGTACTCCACTATTTACCTTTTTCCATTGGGAAAATTGGCCATTTAGCCCCACCCTCTGCTTTCTATCTTTTAACCAGTTCCTGATCCACAATAGTACACTGCCTCCTATCCCATGACTCTTTAGTTTTGCCAAAAGTCTCTGATGAGGGACCTTGTCAAAGGCTTTCTGAAAGTCCAGATACACTATAATCAACTGACTCACCTTTGTCTACCCGTTTCTTCACACCTTCAATAAAACATAACAGATTAGTAAGACAAGATCTTCCTTATCTAAAACCATGTTGGCTGTCTCCCAGTAAGCCATGACTATCTACATGATGAGTAATTTTGTTCTTTATAATGGTTTCTACCATTTTTCCCAGTACTGACGTCAGGTTCACCGGTCTGTAGTTTTCTGGATCACCCCTGGAACCGTTTTTAAAAATTGATGTTACCTGAAGATTGGAGGATCGCCAATGTATTACAGATGATTTTAATGATAGTTCACAGATTACTAATAGTAGGTCTGCAATCTCATATTTCACTTCTTTCAACACCCTTGGATGTATACCATCCGGTCCAGGTGATTTGCTACTCTTCAGTTTATCAAATAGTTGTAATACATCTTCCTGCTGTATCAATATTTCTTTCAATTCTTCCACAGTATCACCTTTAAATACCTCTTCGGTCATGGGTAACATCCCTACATCTTCCTCAGTAAAGACTGAAGCAAAGAATTCATTCAGTCTCTCCATTAGCCTTGTCCCCTCTTACTGCCCCTTTTACCCCTCTATCATCTAATGGTCCAACTGACTCCCTACAGGTTTTTTGCTACAAATGTACTTGAAAAAGTCTTTATTACGCGTTTTTGCTTTCACAGCAAGTTTCTTCTCAAATTCTCTCTTTGCCTGCCTTATCAATGCCTTGCATTTAACTTGCCAGTGTTTGTGCTGTTTCCAGTTTTCGTCATTTGCCTCTTTTTTCCATTTCCTGAAAGATGCTTTTTTGGCAACAGCCTCTCTGACCTAACCTTTAAACCATGCTGGCAGGTTTTTGGACTTCCTTCCACTTTTCTTAAAGCGTGGAATACAGCTGGTCTGGGTTTCCAAGATAATATTTTTAGTATTGTCCCCCTTTAACATATACTGCCACTCCTCCACCTATTTGATGAACCTTATTGCAATATAATTTGTATTTTGGTATTGCAGTGTACCATTGATTTTCCTCCTTCCACCAGATCTCTGAGATGCCAACTATGTATACCTCTACAATCAGTGCTATATATTCCAAACTTTCATCTTACTATTTTAGAATTCCACATTTGTATGCAGGCATTTTTTTATGTTTTTTTTTCATATGTTTTTTAATTTTATTTTTTCATATGTTTTTTATTCATACTAGCAATCTGCTTACCAGTAAATTGGATGGAATCTTTCAACTCTACTTTTTATTTAAAGGCACGCAAGCTACTTTTACATTTATTTCAAACTGTCTATCAGTATGCTCCATCCTCCTTGATTTGGAAGTAGCCTTAAAAGATACATTACTCCATATCATGCACTCCTAGGTGACTCAGCTTCCCCCCAATATCTAGTTTAAAAGCTGCTCTTTCCTTTTTAAAGGTTAGTGTCAGCAACCAGAGTTTTTTAGCGTTAGTTAAAATTTAGATGTCGTTTTGTGACTTGAAAGATAAAATTATGAGTTATGTATATATAGAGAGGTTTTAACATTGTTTAATTGACCACTAGTAGTGCTGTAACTTGGGGACCCACATCAGGCCAAGTCAGTGTGGATGAAGAACAAGATCAGGGACTTTTGAGTTCAATTATATTTTTGTTACCACAGCATTCGACAAAGCCCAGGCACCAGATCGTCATGGTGACCAGAAATTTATACCTGGTGCTTGGGATTTTCCCCACTCCCTCCCCCCCCCCCCTATTTTTTTTCAAATAGGATCATGGCAAAGATCCCTCCTGTTCTGTTTGTGGGAAATGATATCCCCACAGGCAGAATAGGAGAGATTTTTTCCACAATCGGGGCTTAGATACAGTAGAGAGCCTATAGGGGATCGGATCCCCACATCTGTCATAGCCAAAATCCCTCCTGTTCTGCCGGCGGGAGATCAGATCCCTGTGGGCAGAACAGGAGGGGAAACCCAAAGCAGCAGAGAGCCGGCGAGGATCAGGGCCTTGAGAAAAATAAAGATGGCGAGTGAGGCAGCAAAAATTTAAAGGGGGCAGTACATAAGAACATAAGATATTCCATACTGGGTCAGACCAAGGGTCCATCAAGTCCAGTATCCTGTTTCCAATAGTGGCCATTCCAGGTCTCAAGTACCTGTCAGGTTTCGAAAGGTATACACATTCCATGCTGCCTGTCCCAGGGATATGCAGTTGATTTCCCTAGTCCTCTTTAATAATGGTTTCCATATTGTCCTGCTAGACCAGTCCAGACAAGTGGGTTGTGTTCCCCTACCAGCAGATTGGTGGAGACAAAGAACCAATGAAAAGCCCAGGTTTCAATAACATCACTCCCATGACTCTCTTCTCCTCAGCCACCAGAGGTCCCTTCAGTATTTCTTTGTCTCCAGCAGATGGTAGATGGATTTTCTCCTCTCTGTAGAAAATCTGAGGGCTGAAAGGAAAAGAGATTGATTAAAAACTTGTGAATGACCACCTTGAGTGCAGAAAGATGACTCTCCCACTTAAGTGTGACGTGGAAGGTTCCACTAGACTTCAGTCTTTTCAATAGCCATAGGAAAAGGGAAAATTGGTTCAGCTTCATGCTGGAAGGATCTGTAATGGTGCAGCAGCCTCACACAACCTCAGTGCCCCTTCCTTCCTCTGTCCTCCCTGCTCTCTCCTGAAGATTACAGAATACTCCAAGATCTGCCTGCCAGTCACCTCACACACAGTGCTGCACAGACAGCCAGTGAAACAGCTTTCAGGGGAGTAGAGCTGAACCTGGCACAAATCCTCTGCCTAGGGCTCTGAGGGGGTGAGTACAAGGCTTGACATCATCCCTGTCCTTGTTGGGGGCTCCTGGTTCCATCTCTGAGGGATGCAGTTTGGGGTGGACTAGCGACAGTTGATGCTGTGTGGGGATTTCCCGCCATTTTCTGCACTCATTAGTAATGTTTTTGCCTATTGTACGCTTGGTGGTCACGCAGTCCAAACATGCATTCTGCTCAAGTGGCACTAATGCACAATCCTTCCCTAGCACTTTTAACATTCTTAACATATAAAAGTGCAGTTAATGCATGCTTGTGGGCCAATGCAGCCTTAGTGTGTGCTCTTTTGATACTTATCCTAACTCTGTCTTCTTCCAGGAAACATTGTTTGACCTGTGGCAAGTAAGGAGCCTCATCCTTGGATTTTGGACTCTGCTCCTTCTGCTTGGTAGCTTCTGAGTCGCCCCTGGAGGCCTGCTTTCCCCCTCTCAGTTAGGGATGCAGTTAGTCCATCTTTACCTGTCTCAGGGGAGGAGGTGACTGTGCTATGTGTAAGGACATTCAGCCAGCCAGAGGCTCCAGCAAATGTGCTGTGAGCCACTCTTCATCCTCTAGGGGTCTAGGAGGTCTGTGGTGGCTATGCTCTCCCTGGTGTTGGGGAGCCTTATCCAAGTGCAGAGCTTCCGGACTCCGGATTATCCTTTCCAGAATTCTGGCCTGGCCGGTATGTAGTCCAGTTCTTATGTCCAGCCTTCCAATCCAGATCCCTGGACACTGGATCTCTCTTCACATACCTTCTGGCACGGGTCTTAGGGTCCCTTCCACGTGCAGCCGTCTCCCTCACAGGTACTGTCTGGAGATTCCTAGCTCTGCAGCACCATTCCTCTGGCTTTCCCCAGTCCAATGGTGTATGCTGGCCTTTTGAATGTCTCCCAGTATACGTACTGCTCTGGACTCCTCTAGACCTCCCAAATGCTTTTTTCTTCTTTCTTCCAAAGGGTTTCTTGCCCTCTCTGTCCGTCCGGTCTGGCTTCTGCTTCTGATGATCCTCCAGATAATGAAGCTGTCCAAGATGAATCTGAGGATCTCCCAAATGAAACTGAGGGTGAGGATCTCCCAGATGAAACTGAGGATGAGGATTCTGAGGATGAGGATATCCAAGCTGATTCTGAGCATAATTCTCTGTAGAATAAACTCTACCTTTCTTCTGCTTAGATGAGTGCTCCACCCTAGCACAGCGCAGCTGTGCTGAATCAGGCCCTGCCTTTTGAGATGAGTGCTTGGGGATTACCTCATAGCCCTCCTGATTGAACACACGTTTCCCCACTTCAGCTCCTCTAATGACTGTTGGAAACCTGGTGCATTCTGGGACTGGTAGTCTTTTATGGCAAAATTCTGTTTTCTTATTTCTACCAGAACTGACAGGTTGCTTGTTCAGAGTCACTTCACCTTTTCTATAGCTCCTTCCTGAGCTATGATAAGCTTCCTTATCAGATACCCCCCTGCTTAAGTTATTACGGACTGGTTTAACTGGTGAAACTTCTTCTCTACAGTCCGTAATACGGGAAAGGGCATCCGCATTCTTGTGTAACTTCCCAGCACGATGTTCCACTTGAAAATCAAATGCCTGTAAGGCCATGTACCAGCGTGTCAACCTGGCATTGTGGTTCTTCATTTGCTGCAACCACTTAAGTGGGGCATGGTCTGTGACCAACTGGAACTTTCTCTCTGTAATGTAAAACCTTAACGCCTCCACTGACCACTTTATAGCTAAACATTCTTTTTCTATTGTGGAATACTTTTGTTCAGCCGGTGACAACTTCCTGCTCAGGTACATCACAGGATGCTCCTCCCCTTCATGACACTGGGACAGAACCGCTCCTAGCCCTACATCCGATGCATCTGTTTGAACCAGAAAGGGTTTCTTGAAGTCCACCCCTTTCAGTACCGGTCCTGTACACAATTTTCCTTTTAAGACTGAAAATGCTTTTTCAGCTTCAGGTGTCCACTTTAGCTGGTTTGGACAATTCTTCCGCAGCATATCCGTGAAAATTGCACTTTTCTCTGCAAATTGCGGTATAAATCTGCGGTAGTATCCAATAAGTCCCAAGAAACTTCTTAGTTGTTTCTTTGTTGTTGGAGGAGGAAAATTCCTGATGCTATCTACCTTACTCATTAGAGGTTTAATTTTTCCTCTTCCCACTAGGTGGCCCAGGTATTTTACCTCCCTATTTGCAAAGGCACACTTCTTCGGGTTTAAAGTGATTCCCGCTTGCTTCATGGAGCACAAGACTGCCCTGATCCTCTTTAGATGCTCCGCCCAGGTGTTACTATGGATTATGACATCATCCATATATGCAAAAGCATAATTTTGGTGGGGTCGAAGTACCTGATCCACTAACCTTTGGCAGGTAGCTGCCGCTCCATGCAGTCCGAAAGGCATCCTCTTGAACTGGAAAAGGCCAACGGGGGTGCTGAACGCAGTCTTCGGCTTCGACTCCCTGGTTAGAGGGATTTGCCAATATCCTTTTGTCATATCAAGGGTGGTTAAGTATTGAGCTTGTCCAAGCTGGTCCAACAGCTCTTCAATTCTTGGCATTGGATATGCATCAAAAACTGATATTGCGTTTACCTGCCGGAAGTCAATACAAAATCTTAAAGATCCATCAGGCTTCGGCACCAGGACTATGGGGCTATTCCAGGGACACTTTGACTCCTCTATTACTCCCATGTCCAACATCTCCTGGACTTGTGCCACAACTTCCTGTCTCTTGGCTTCAGGCAAGCGGTATGGCCTTTGACGAACTAATTTCCCAGGTGGAGTTATTATTTCATGGGCAACCAAATGTGTCTCCCCAGGTATGGGTGTCAACACATCTGGGAATTCTTTAAGCAATTTCCTAATTTCTTCCTGTTGTACCACTGTCAGGTCCTCCCCTATTTGGGGCTCTGATTTTTCTTTACAATCAGATACCTGGGGTCCCAAATCTTCCTCTTCATTCACCTCCCTCTCTCGGGCACAGGTGGCAGCTAGGCTTTTAACCCCTTTGACGTCAGTAGAACCAAAGCCTTTGGTTCCACGCTCAGAATTTTCCAGGGATGTGACCTCCTCCACTGGTGGAAAACCCAGTCTCTCACAGATCAATTGGGCAATTCTGTCTCCTGTCTTCACGTGATAATCATTCTGTCCAAAATTAAATAACAGAACTTTAATATTGCCCCTGTAATCGGGATCAATTACTCCCGCACCCACATCGATGAAATATTTAAGGGCTAATCCGGACCTTGGGGCTACTCTCCCATAGCATCCAATAGGTATTTCCACTTGGAGACCAGTGTCAACCAGGGCTCTCCCTTGGCTAGGTACAGTCACATTTTCTATGCTGCACAGGTCAAACCCAGCAGCTTGAGGGGTTGCCCGCTTAGGAGCTTGGGCCTTTTCTGTGACCCTATGGTACTTTAAGACGAATGTCTGCTTTGGGGTAGCTTGGTCTTCTGGACGCTTATCCATCTTTTTAGCTGGGGTCTGAGGACTTCCAAATAAAGGCCCGGGAGCTATTACCATTAATCCTTCTCCCTCCTTCTTTCCTAGTCCTTCCACTAGACCCTGCTTAAATCTTGGCCAGTCTCTTCCTAGAACCAAATCAAAGGGTAGCCTAGGCACCACTGCTAACAGGACTTCCTCTTGTTTCCCCAGGCACTTAACCTTTAGCCTATAGGTGGGATATGATGTTGCAGCACCATGAATGCATCTGATGTGAACTTGGCTTTCAGGGGTTCTAGGCACA
Organism: Ichthyophis bannanicus; assembly: GCA_033557465.1. NCBI lineage: Eukaryota > Metazoa > Chordata > Amphibia > Gymnophiona > Ichthyophiidae > Ichthyophis > Ichthyophis bannanicus. Next base: position 280,906,920 of record CM066034.1, on the reverse strand, counting down.
AATCCTTCTTGGGCCTCTATTCTCTTCCAAAGCCTTTTTGACATCATACTCTGGTCTGCCCCAGAGTCTAACAAAGCATTTGTGGTAATTCCTTGCACATCAACCATCAAAAGAAATCCTTCTTTGGGCTGTTTTAAATCCAGACCCATTAAACTAGTGTGTGTCTGGCATCCCTTTTCTAAATGTCCCCATTTTCCACACTTGAAACATTTCTTTCTATTCCACTGTGTCATCTGGTTTGGCACAGTACATTTATTTTCAGAAGCATTTTTAACTATTTTCTTTTCTGATACAGCACAGCTTGCCTCAGCACCCATCTTCAGAGGGCCACCCATTCTATGGCAAGCCTGCGTGGCTTCCAAGAATCTCTCTGCTAGCATGGTTGCCTCTCCAAGATTTTGGCAATTTTGCTGTATAAGGAAAGTGTGCAAATCTTTAGGCACCGCAGAAATAAATTGTTCAAGCATAATAATGTCTAATAACATTTCTACCGTCTTTTGCTCAGGCTCCAACCATTTTACAGCTAGTCCTCTGATTCTCTGACTCAGAGCCCTGGGTGTTTCACCCACTCTCAATGTAGTAGCTCTAAACATTCGCCTATACTCTGAAATAGACAACCCTAGGCGATCTCTAATAGCAGTCTTTACATCCTTATAATTCAAAGCCTGGGCTGCTGGCATTGCTCTGTAAGCTGCAAGCGCCTCTCCAGTTAATGAGGCTGCCAGCCTTACTGCCCACTGGGTCTCTGGCCATGCTAATGCTTGTGCCACTCTTTCAAAAGACTCTAGAAAATCATCAACATTATCATCTGGAGTTAGCTTCCCAAAACTAAATGCCCCAATTCCTTGATTGAGTCCCACACTGTCCACATGTGGTGTACCAGTATTTACTGCTGGTCTTGCATCTGGTCCACTTTGGTTCTGCAGTTTAACTAGGGCTTGCACCAGATCAAGCACTGGCCTCTGCTGGTCCATTAAGGCTTTCATAGCAGTGTCCTGAGCCTGCTGTGCTAGCTCCTGCTGCCTGCTAAACTGGGCTGCCATCCATTGAGCTAGTTCCTTTGGATCCATCTTGATCCCTGCAAGAAAACACAAAAAAAACCCCACAGTGCACCACCTTCCAAACAGGTGTTTTTTTTCTGCTTCTTTTTTTTTTTTCAATTACCCCTGTGCCTTACTCCCATCCACCACTAGACATGCCCAGGTACTTGTTACCTTATGCCAGTGATGAATCCAGCTCTGCACAGGGTCTTTTCTTCCTGGAACAGCCACCTCTCCTCCAAAGTGCAGTTGAGGGAAAATCTTTTCTTTCAGCTTTTAAGCTTGAACTGTCTTTTCCTTCAGACTTGAGTTGTAATCCTTAGCAAGTAAATCCCTTTGTGCAAAAGCAATCCGAAAAACTACGCCATTTGTCAGACGGCTGCCTGGGTGAGAATGTTCACAGTCTTGGCAAGTGCATATATCAATATGATTTGCAAGGGATTGTGGGAAATGCAGTCCATTCACACCAGACACAGCTGCTCACAATAATTAGTTGTGCTTAAGTGTAAAGCCAATAAGATATTTATTTATGGGGTTATTTCTCCCAACACAGATATGCTTGGTAGCACATAAAACAGGATACTTGCTTTCAGTGTTAAACTTAGAAAAACAAAATCAGGAAAACAACATCTGGACTTGTCAGGCAATCAAATGAAAAGAATAAAGACCTGGTTGGTAACAAACTGGTCTTTTCTGTAGGCTTTAGCTAATATGTTCTTAGCAGTGTATCAAACAACAAGCAAAACCCACAAAGAAGGGAAAAACTGTTCTTTTCAGGTTAACTTCTTATATCTTCACACATAGACTCAGAAGTGATTCCATCAGAGCTCACAAGCAATTAGGTAAGGCTCAATTGCTAGCAGTTATCCAGCTGAAACCCCTTAGCTGGCTTAATTTCTACTGCATGGCTCAAAATCCTACGCAGGAGCTTTTCTGAGTAGATTAAAGAACACGTTTGTATTTCTTTGTGATGGTCGTTGTACTTTGTAACAGTAAATTACCAAAGGAGTTTAGACAGAGAGCAATCCATATATTCACAGCCTGTATCTAAGACCGCTCCCCCTTCTTCAACAATCATGGGTTCAATATCATGGATTGGCACAGAGGAATTTCTCAATGAAGCACTCTCAGGAGAATACTTGTTTCCCTGCTGTCTTTCAAGGGTATAGCTAGGGCATAGATCATTGTTCATACCTGAGCTTCCATTGCTGTTAGAGTTCCTCTCTAAATAGCCTGGCCGGTATGTAGTCCAGTTCTTATGTCCAGCCTTCCAATCCAGATCCCTGGACACTGGATCTCTCTTCACATACCTTCTGGCACGGGTCTTAGGGTCCCTTCCACGTGCAGCCGTCTCCCTCACAGGTACTGTCTGGAGATTCCTAGCTCTGCAGCACCATTCCTCTGGCTTTCCCCAGTCCAATGGTGTATGCTGGCCTTTTGAATGTCTCCCAGTATACGTACTGCTCTGGACTCCTCTAGACCTCCCAAATGCTTTTCTCTTCTTTCTTCCAAAGGGTTTCTTGCCCTCTCTGTCCGTCCGGTCTGGCTTCTGCTTCTGATGATCCTCCAGATGATGAAGCTGTCCAAGATAAATCTGAGGATCTCCCAGATGAAACTGAGGGTGAGGATCTCCCAGATGAAACTGAGGATGAGGATATCCAAGCTGATTCTGAGCATAATTCTCTGTAGAATAAACTCTACCTTTCTTCTGCTTAGATGAGTGCTCCACCCTAGCACAGCACAGCTGTGCTGAATCAGGCCCTGCCCTTTGAGATGAGTGCTTGGGGATTACCTCATAGCCCTCCTGACTGAACACACGTTTCCCCACTTCAGCTCCTCTAATGGCTGTTGGAAACCTGGTGCATTCTGGGACTGGTAGTCTTTTATGGCAAAATTCTGTTTTCTTATTTCTACCAGAACTGACAGGTTGCTTGTTCAGAGCCACTTCACCTTTTCTATAGCTCCTTCCTAAGCTATGATAAGCTTCCTTATCACAGTCTTTAACCTTTGCAACCGCTCCTTTTAGTTTTTTCTTAACTATTTTCCTCATTTTATCATAGTCTCCCTTTCGAAAGTTAAAAGGTAGTACTGTGGATTTCTTTACTGTCCCTCCTCCACTAATTAAATCAAACATGATCATGCTATGATCACTATTGCCAAGTGGTCCCAACACCCTTATTTCTTGCACCAGATCTGGTGTTCCACTAAGGACTAGGTCCGGTATGGCTTCCCCTCTGGTCGGTTCATGAACCAGCTGTTCCAAGAAGCAGTCATTCATTTCATTTAGAAACTTTATCTCCCTAGCATGTCCTGCCATGACACTGACCCAGTCGATACCGGGGTAATTGAAATCACCCATTATTACTACTCTGCTGTGACTTTTGTTAGCTTCCTTGATTTCTTTGAGCATTTCATCATCCATTTGTTCATTCTGGCCCAGTGCCATCAGCTTCCCCTTCATACATGGAATTTCAATCCATAGAGATTCTACAGCAAATTGTGTGTCCTGCAAAACTTTAATCCTTTCTGACTCAATGCCTCTCTAACATAGAGCGCAACCCCTCCACCAATTTGATCAGTTCTATCATTATGATATAGTTTGTATCCAGGTATTACAGTGTCCCACTGGTTATCCTCCTTCCACCATGTCTCTGAGATTGCAATCATATCTAACCTCTCATTTAGTGCTATATATTCTAACTCTCCCATCTTATTGTTTAGACTTCTAGCATTTGCATACAAGCATTTCAGAGACTATATTATTAATATTAATCTGGCTATTGGTAGGCATGTGTAATTTGGAATCTTTACGCTCTGTCTGCACCATACTCAAGGGCATTTGGGCTACTTTACTCTTTTTTTGGAACCTCACTGCTTTCGGTAGTATCCTTCAAGGATACCTTCTTCCGAACCATGCGCTCTTGGGCGACTGTCGGCTTTCCCCTATTATCTAGTTTAGGGGAAAGCCGACAGTCGCCCAAGAGCGCATGGTTCGGAAGAAGGTATCCTTGAAGGATACTACCGAAAGCAGTGAACCAATACAATTATACCTAAATATAAAGGACTTTTAGTCAGGGGCGGCCCAAGGGGGGTGCGGGGCCATGTGCAGAGACTCGGTGCGGGGCCTCATTTGCATAAGGGGCCTCATTTGCATAAATACTTGCATAATGTTACCATATACTAACTTTTAGTAAACATGCCTCTTAATGAGTGTATGAATAAAGAAAGACTAAAAGATTTCTACATTACTATATTCCAGTGCCAACCGCCAGACACATTAGGAACTACTACAAACACTGCCCATTTAGAACTCATAGCAAACCCGCCGTATCCTAACAGCGCTACCAGGACTCACAAAGCACCATACCCTACCTATCAAAAGGAAACATGCAAATATTAAACCAATACATTTCAGAGAATACCAATACATGACCTACTGGGGAAAGAGAACAAGTGGCAATGTCAAATAGGAATTATATAAACAGAATACCTCAGCTCAGTTACACATGAACAGAACATAAACCATCACCAAACAAGGAATCACAATTTAGAAACAGAACGACAATAATTAAACTGGGAATCCGAAAAGCCAAACTTGGAATGTACAACACTGTAGAAATAAAACTATACATTAATTTGTTCTTGTACTAAACAAAGCGCAGACGTTAATGATGCACATTTACCAGAGCTGACATATTCCAATTAATAAATTCAAAATAAAGAGAGATTTTTCTACCTTTTGTGCATTTTTTTTCAGCTGCAATTGCTCCAGCCACTTTCTTCTGGTTTCTTCGTGTCTTCTGCTAACTCTCCATCGTCTGCTGTCCATTTGTCCTTTCTTCTCTCCTAGTTTTTTTTCTATTCTCTCTCTACATCTGCTTTAACATACTAATCTTTCTCCTTTTGCTCTTTCCTCATTCCTATTTCATCCACTCAAATTTTACCCCTCCATCCTCAATCCCCACTTACTCTCCCAATACCCGGCCAATTGTAGATTTTTCATCCCTCCCACACAAAATATTTTTCCCCTCTCCATTTTACTCTCCCAGCCCCATCCCATCCCATTCTAATCCTCCCCCAACATCAGCTCCCTTCTAGTTCCAGCCTCACCCAGCATCCATTCCCTTCTAGTCCCTGCATCAGCCCATTTCCAGTCCTAGCCCCCCATCAGCCCATTTCCAGTCCTAGCAACCCCCCAACCCAATACCAGTCCTAGCCCCCTCATCAACCCACTTCCAGTCCTAACCCCCCATCACCCCATTTTCAGTTTAAGCCCCCCCTATAACCCATTACCAGTCCTAACCCCCCATCAGCCCATTTCCAGTCAGCCCCCCATAGCCCATTGCCAGTCCTACCCCCCCCCATCAGCCCACAGCCCATTACCAGTCCTAACCCCATCAGCCCACCTCAAGTCCTAACCCCTCTCCATCAACCCATTTCCTGTCCTAGCCCCCTATAGCCCATTATCAGTCCTAACCCCCCATCAACCCACAGCCCACCTCAAGTCAAGTCCTAACCCCCTCCATAGCCCATTACCAGTCCTAACCCCCCCTCCCTCATCGGTTCAAGGAACATTTAAAAAAAAAAAAAAAAGCTGGCTGCTACCGCTGCCGCTGCGGGGCCCCCTCTGCCCCTGCAGGCTTAACAGAGACGCGAGGGAGACACTCTCCCTTCCCGTATCTGAAAGCCGGCACAGAGAGGCTCAGCCATCGCAGAGGGAGAGCTCAGCCGGGCAGAGGGGGCCCCGCGGGACACTCCATTCTGCTGCGGCGGCAGCAGCAGCGGTAGCAACCAGCTTTTTTTTTTTAACTTAATTTTGAAAAAAAGCAGAATGTTCTTTGCGCGGGGCCCCCTGAAACGGGGGGCCCTGTGCAAAAAACATTCTTGCTGAATGGACGGGCCGGCCCTGCTTTTAGTGGTCCCTTCAAGGTGAACTGCAAGGGCTTATTAATTAATGTACTCCTAATATCCTGCTGCTGAAGATAATCAATCAGTTAAACCTGTGAGTGAGTAGATCACCCCATGCCCTTAACTGGTTTAAGAGGTTATACTGTAAATCAAGGATTATGCCTGGAGTGGGTGGGAGCTGATGAGAAGGACTAACTGGAAGGCCTCTTTGAAAAAAGGTCTCTAGAAAACAATTTCTCTCTATATACACAAAGACTATATACACAAAGACTATTTACCCTCTTCTACTCTAACTGGCTTTAATTTAACTGAAAGCTGGGTTGTTATGCTAATCTCCAGCTGGCTGTAAATTTCACTGAAAGATTGCTTGTTTTGCTATGCTCTAACTGGCTTTAATTTAATTGAAAACTGGCTTGTAGTACTATACCCTAACTGACTTAATAAAACACTGAATTTTAAAATACACAGATTTTATCAGTTTTAATCCAAATAATTCCCTTTTTTCCAAATTTAGAGAATATCTCAGGAGGTAAAAACTTACAAATGCAGATTTCTTCCCAGAAGTAGCAGCCCTCTTAGTAGTCCATCAAGGACTCTCTCCTTCATGTTAAGATACAGACCCATTTTAAAACTATACTCCTTGATCTTGATAAGCAAATGTTTCAGATTGTCTTCACTTTCAGCCAATAAGTTGGCATCATCAGCATAGCAAAGGTTGTTGATGAGTCTACCACCAATCTTCACACATGTGGTCTTCATACAGTCAGTCATGCTTCTCCAGTTTGTTCTGCATATAAATTAAATAGGTATAAGGAAGTATGCAGCTATATCATACACCTTTGCCAATTTTAAAATTAAATTATTCTGTTTCTCTCCTTGTTCTCTTCAAACTGTTTCTTGTTCAATGTAAAGTTTGTGCTCAAGAATTATAAGATGTTCTGGTATACCCAAGCTTCTTAATGTGGCCCAGAGTTTTTCATGATTGTGCAATCAAAAGACTTGCTGTTGTCAATAAAAACAGACATCCTTTTGTTCTTCTATTGTCTTCAAGGATCCAACTCACATCTGCAGTGATGTTTTGTTCCTCTCCCTTTCCTGAACCCTGCTTGCACTTCAGGCAGCTCTCGTTCCAGTTATGGTTGTAGTCTCCACTGAGTGATTTTGAGTAGAATCTTCCTGGAGTGTGAGATCAGAGTGATTGTATGATCATTTTCAGTCAGTCAGATCATCTTTCTTCAGTATTGGTTTGAACACAATTTTTTCCAGTCAGTTGACCATGATGTTGTCTTACAAGGCTTTGCCAGGAAATTTTGGAAGTATTGTAGCAGCTGAATCTGATTGCAGTAATACTTCAATGGGAATGCCATCAATCGCCAATGCTTTGTTCTTTGATATATATCTTTCAAAGCTGCTTCAACATGTGGTCCAACAGTTCTTGATTGTAACATACAGGTTGAAATATCTGTTGATCCACTTGATCTTTATGGTATAATGACTGTGTATTCTTTCTACCTTTTCTTGATTGTTTCAGCATCATTCAACATGAATCCTTTTAGCATTCTAATTTGAGCCTGGAATTCTCTAACATTTGTAGCTTTAGAAAAGTCGATCTTGTCCTTTCTCTAATAGTTTCTGATTCCATTTCCTTGTATGTGTCATTGTAGCACTTCTCTTTGTCTGTCTGTATGTTAGAAATCCCTGTTAAATTCCATGATTACCTTTCTTTTTCCCGTGTCCTTAGCTTCTTTATGTTTGAGCAATTTTCACAGTTTCTTTGGTTATCCATTCTGGCAGTTTTAGCTTTTTCACCTTTTGCAGAGACTTTCACTTTCTTTGACCACAGCTTTCTTGATATCACCCCATAACTCTTCTGGTGCTTTGCCATTTGTATCCAAAGTGGCTAATCAATTTCACAAGCATCAAAAAGGTCAATTCCAGTGTGGGAATCACTCAACCGATATAGGTTTTCCACACTTTTCACATCCGGTGAAAATCAATCAAACAAAATGGAAGAAAAAAAAAGAAGAATCCAAGGAGGTTGAGGCTACGGCATACAATATCTAAGCCCGAGCCCAGTCCTTTTTCCATCAACAGCTCTGAAAAATTCCTCCCATTCAATTTATAAAAAGCAATTGAATTTGAATTGTTTTTTAAAACTTGAATGAGAGGGTTTTTTCAGAGCTGTTGATGTGAAGAGGACTGGGCTCGGGCTTAGATATTGTATGCCGGATCCCCAACCTCCTTGGATTCTAAGGCTCTTTTCTCCTTCCATTTTGTTTGATTGATTGATTTTCACCAGATGTGAACAGTGTGGAAAACAGTAGAGTGGTGTGTTCTATATCGGTTTAATCAATTTCACAGACAATTTTTAAGTCTACTGAAGAGGGCTTTAAACTAGATTCGTTGGGGATGGGTGAAGAAAGCCCCCAGGTAAGTGAAAGCCCCCAGGTAAGTGATACATTAAATACCTTTATGGAAATGGGTAACAGGGGTAACATATGGAAAGCAGTGTGTATTAATGCCCATAGCATGGGAAATAAGATCTCTGAAGTTGAAGCTTTGGTGGGAGTGGCTGACTTGGATTTAGTGGCAGTTACAGAAACATGGTTCACAGAAAACCATGACTGGGATGTAACTATACCTGGCTATACTTTATTCAGAAAGGACAGGGTAGGAAGAAGGGGAGGAGGAGTGGCACTATATGTAAAAACTACTATTAAAGCTTTGGAATTACAGAGCTTAAAAGGGAGAGAGGAGGCATTGTGGGTTAAACTAGAAAGAGGGAAAGAGACATCTATTTACATTGGTGTGCTATACAGACCTCCCTCACAAGAGGAAGAGGTGGACAGAGAGTTAATTGAAGACATACGCAGCATTGCTAGGAAAGGGGAAGTGCTACTGCTAGGAGATTTCAATATGCCAGATGTTGATTGGCACATTCCTGCTGCAGTATCATCTAGGAGTAAGGAGATCCTGGATTCTCTACAGGGAGAACTATTCAGGCAATTGGTAACAGACCCCACACGTGAAGGGGCCATACTGGACTTGGTGCTTACCAATGGTGAAAGTGTTTCTGATGTTGTAGTGGGAGATCATTTTGCATCCAGTGATCACCAGATGGTGTGGTTCAGTATTAGGACTAGGGCTGTTAAAATCCATTCCAAGGTGAAGATCTTAGACTTTAGGAAGACTAACTTTGCAAAGATGGGCCAGTACCTCAGGGAGTCGTTAGTGGGATGGGAACAACTGGGGGATGTAGAAAAACAGTGGGCAAAACTGAAAGGGGGTATTTTAAAGGCAACCAACCTTTTTGTTAAAAAGGTAAATAAAGGCAAAAGGAACAGGAGACCGCTATGGTTTTCAAAGGAAGTAGCTGAAAAAGTGAAGAAAAAGAGGGAGGCCTTCATGAAATACAAGAGATCACAGAGAGAGGAAGACAGGCATCTGTATTTGGAAAAACTTAGAGAAGCTAGCAAAGTAGTCAAGAAGGCAAAGATTCAAAAGGAGGAGGAAATAGCCAATGCAATAAAATGGGGGGATAAGACATTTTTCAGATATATTAGTGAGAAGAGGAAGGGCAAAAGTGGTATTGTCAGACTCAAGGGTGCAGGGGGGGAATATGTAGAAGCTGATAAGGATAAAGCGGAATTGCTTAACAAATATTTTTGTTCTGTGTTCACAGATGAAGAACCAGGAGCAGGACCTCAGAAAACACCCACAAATAAGAACAGAAGCGAGGGACATCTTGAACAATTTTCAGAAGACTGTGTTCGTGAGAAACTAGCTCAACTTAAAGTAGACAAAGCGATGGGACCGGATGGGATACACCCTAGAATACTGAGGGAACTTGGGGACGTTCTAGCAACTCCACTGACTGACCTTTTCAATGCCTCGTTGGAGTCGGGAGTGGTGCCAAAGGACTGGAGAGAGGCTCATGTGGTGCCTTTACACAAAAGCGGTAGTAAGGATGTGGTTGAAAACTACAGGCCGGTTAGTTTAACTTCAGTGGTAAGTAAATTAATGGAAACGCTGTTGAAAGAGAAAATAGTGAGGTTTCTGGAGTCCAGCGGATTACAGGATCCGAGGCAGCATGGATTCACCAGAGGCAGGTCTTGTCAGACAAATCTGATTGATTTCTTTGACTGGGTGACTAGGGAGTTGGACCATGGGAGAGCTCTAGATGTATTTAGATTTCAGTAAAGCCTTTGACACTGTTCCTCACAGGCGACTTATAAACAAACTGAGCACCCTAGGGATGGACCCTAAAGTTACTGCTTGGGTTAGAAATTGGTTGGGTGGGAGGCGACAAAGAGTACAAGTAAATGGAGCTCACTCTGAGGAGAAGGATGTTACCAGTGGTGTGCCCCAGGGATCTGTCCTTGGTCCGATTCTTTTTAACATTTTTGTTAGTGCTATAGCGGAAGGGCTGTCGGGTAAGGTTTGCCTCTTTGCGGATGATACCAAAATCTGCAATAGAGTAGACACCCAGGAAGGTGTAGATAACATGAGGAGGGATCTAGCTAAGCTTGAAGAATGGTCTAGAATTTGGCAACTGGGATTTAATGTTAAAAAATGTAAGGTCATGCATTTGGGCTGCAGCAATCCAAGGGAGCAATACAGTATAGGAGGTGAAGTACTTTTGTCCACTAAAGAAGAGCGGGACCTAGGCGTAGTTGTGTCCGATGATCTTAAAGTAGCTAAACAGGTAGAAAAGGCGACAGCAAAAGCTAGAAGGATGCTCGGGTGCATACGGAGAGGAATGGCTAGCAGAAAAAAGGAGGTGATAATGCCTCTGTATAAGTCTTTGGTGCGACCTCATTTGGAGTATGGTGTGCAATTCTGGAGACCGCACCTTCAAAAGGATGTGAACAGGATGGAGTTGGTGCAGAGGGTTGCTACTAAGATGATTAGTGGTCTTCATTATAAAGCATATGAGGACAGAGTTAAGGATCTTAATATGTACACCTTAGAGGAAAGGCGGGATAGAGGTGATATGATTGAGATGTTTAAATACCTCCATGGCATAAATGTTCAGGGAGAGAGCCTCTTTCAATTGAAAGCAAGTTCTGCGACGAGGGGACATGGGATGAGGGTGAAGGGAGATAGATTCAGGAGTGATATGCGGAAATATTTCTTTACGGAAAGAGTAGTGGATCCGTGGAATAGTCTCCCAGTGGAGGTGGTAGAGATGAGGACAGTAACTGAATTCAAAAAAGCATGGGACCAACACAGAGGATCTCTAAAGGTAAAAAGTGGACTGTTGTAGTTGTTGTTATGGAAGGACAGACTAGATGGGCCTTGTGGTCTTTTTCTGTCATCATGTTTCTATGTTTCTAAGTTCTGGTAATATATCTTCAAGATCATGTTTTGCTACATTCATGAATGGCTTGTTCTTTTTCAGCTATAGATTGAAATTTTCATACTAATAGCTGGTGATCTGTACCATAGCTAGAGGTTTTGCCTTTGATGTTATTGAGCTTTTCCACCGTTGACTTACACAGATAATTTGATTTTTGTATAATCTCTTAGGAAGAGCAGTTGCTGTTTATGTTACTGGAAGAAGGTGTTTGAGATGAAAAGATTGTTGGTCTTTCAGAATTCTATCATTTTTTCTCCAGCTTCGTTTCTGTTGCCAAGCCGATATTTTCCAACCACTTTCCCTTCTTTCTTCCCAATTTTTGTGTTCCAGTTGCCCGTGACTATCAATATTTCTTGTTTGCATATTCTGTTAATTTCAGGTTGTACTTGTTCATACAACCGATCAACTTCTTCCTCTTCTGCAGCTGTCCATGCATATATACCTGAATAATATTTGTGTTAATAACCATTTCTTGTAGGCAAATAGAAATTAAGCATTCACTTATTGCATTGTATTTCATTTTAGTTCTTGCAAGTTTCTTCTTAATTATAAATGCAATATCATTTCTTCTTTGTCTGGCATATATATCATGTGATCATCAGATTCAAAGTACCCGATGCCCGTCTATTTCATTCCTGACCACCTCCATCTTCCCTTGGTTCATGCTTCGTACGTTTCATGTCCCAGTATGTAAGAGATCTTTGCAGCTTCTGACTCATTTCATGCACAGCTCCATCAGCAGTCAGACATCCCAAGGGCTTTGATCCACCCACAACATAAATGCTGGTTTTACTCGGAAGAGTCTTCAGCCCTTCCCTAGTAGCCCATTGAGTGCCTTTCAACCAGGGATTCTCATCTTGCAGCGCTATGCAAAAAAATGCAATGTGTGCCTTCGAGTCAGTCCTGACTCCTGGTGACCCAGAAGCTCCTGGGTTTTCTTGGTAGTGTCACTGGAAGTAGATTGCCAGGCCTTTCTTCCGAGGCAATGGAGGGTTAAGTGACTTGCCCAAGGACACAAGGAGTGCTAGTGGGAATCGAACCCTAGTTGCTTGGTTACCAAGCCAGTGTTCTAACCACTAGGCTACTCCTCCACTCCTGCAGCACTATATTGCAATTTATTTTGTTGTGACTATCCATTGGGTTTTCATGGCAAGACATGAAAATAGATTGTCAGGCCTTTCTTCCATACAGATAACACCATGGCTTTTGCCATTGGCACAGAAATGTGATTCTCTATTGTCAACACTGTCCCAAATTACTACTGCGCAGATAGGTGGTTTGTCTTAGTCTGGCACTTCAGCTGAGACCAGTCCATTCTGGGAAACCCTGTCAATAGTTAAGCTACAGATAGCATAGTTCTTAGCATACTGATGCATACAAGCCTTACAGCATGACAACCTGCAAACCAAGCGCAAAGCAACACTAAACTTGCAAATAAGTCTACTACAGTTGATCTCATTCAAGTCAAATTCCCAAACTAACTGCTCATGAAATGTTGTGAAAAGACTTTAAAGTAAGCTGTTCGTGCATGGAAGCCCTCAGAGTTGAAACACTTTTTAATTGAAAAATGGACCAAAACTTCAAGGACGATGTTAGAGTGATCAACAGTTACAGGAAATGTTTAGTTGAAATTATGGCTGCTCAAGGAGGTGCCACCTGTTAGAACATACTTTTTCACCAAAGAATACTTGAATCTTGTGACGAAGAAATCAGAATCTCTCTTCTTTGTCCAAGTTGTTTATTCAGTGGGGATTTTTCTCTTATCAGGATTTAGATTAGGATCTAATCATGTTTAGAGTGTAAACTTTGAAAATTCACACCATCTTAGAGAGTTCACAAACACTTTATCTGCACTGTAATTTCATTTAAATATTACAGTCAGCCACTTAATCGTTCTTAGTGCTGTTGCAGTGTTTTCTAGTGATAAAGCAGATAACGTAACCAGTAATATAAATATTTATATTCCTCCAGGTCATTTTGTAGTTGATATCAATAATTAGTATGGGGAATAGGGATATGGCTTAGGCTATACTTGACAAAAGACAAGAGATGTAGGTCTACCATATGAATACAGATTTGAACTTACCCTGTACAAAAATCACTTGTTAATACCCAGATGAAAGAGCTTAGCCTTAGGGAAGATAACACAGCTATTTGCTTTGGAAAGGAAGGTGAAAGTTTGTTCACTGCACTGAAATGCACGCTTGGGAGCTACAAAGGCAGCAGTCTATCTCAATACCTACTTTGAGACACAAAGCTGTTCAATGCCAATTTTTTTTAACCTTCAGATAGCTGATATATGTGCTTGCTGCCATTGACTGTGTTGAAAGAAAATCTTAACCTGGGCAAGAACGTAATGGATTCCAGGACTATGGTTGTGAATATTGCCCAGATTTGATATTATGCTTATAAGACAGACTTCAAAAGAAATCAGCATAAGATTTCTACAAGCTTAACTAGAAAAAGCTGAAACAGGCATTATCTAATTGTGCACATATGACATTATTTTTAACCTATTTAACTAGTGCCGAGTACCAGGAAATCCTCACCATAGCTAGAAGTTACCCTAAAAAGGGCATTCAGTGGGTTTTAGCAGATATTTAATTCTGTTCTTTCCTGCCCACTCTCTCCTCAACCCTGGATAAGCTGCGCATCCATTTTGACAAGCTGGCAATACATGCCATTAACCTGTTTTAACGTTTCAGCTCTCTCCATCTTCATTGTTGGTGATCTCTTTGCTCCAACTAGCTTTGCCATCAATTTAATTAGCTTCAGCTTACTAAAGGCCAGGGCCGGATTTACCTTGAGTGAGGCCCTACGCCAACAAAAATTGTGGGCCCCCAGCAGGGGCGGCCCAAGGGGGGTGCGTGGCCCCATTTGCATAAGGGGCCTCATTTGCATAAATATTTGCATAATGTTACCATATACTAACTTTTAGTAAACGTGCCTCTTAATGAGTGTATGGATAAAGAAAGACTAAAAGATTTCTACATTACTATAATCCAGTGCCAACTGCCAGACACATTAGGAACTACTACAAACACTGCCCATTTAGAACCCATAGTAAACCCGCCGTATCCTAACAGCACTACCAGGACTCACAAAGCACCATACCCTACCAATCAAAAGGCAACACTGCAAATATTAAACCAATACATTTCAGAGAACAACAATACATGACCTACTGGGGAAAGAGAACAAGTGGCAATGTCAAATAGGAATTATATAAACAGAACACCTCAGCTCAGTTACACATGCAGAACATAGACCATCAAACAAGTAATCACAATTTAGAAACAGGAAGACAATTAAACTGGGAATCCCAAAAGCCAAACTTGGAAAGTACAACACTGTAGAAATAAAACTATACATTAATTTGCTCTTGTACTAAACAAAGCGCAGACGTTAATGATGCACATTTACCAGAGCTGACATATTCCAATTAATAAATTCAAAATAAAGAGAGATTTTTCTACCTTTTGTGCATTTTTTTCAGCTGCAATTGCTCCAGCCACTTTCTTCTGGTTTCTTCGTGTCTTCTGCTAACTCTCCATCGTCTGCTGTCCATTTGTCCTTTCTTCTCTCTTGTAGATTTTTTTCCATTCTCTCTCTACATCTGCTTTAACATACTAATCTTTCTCCTTTTGCTCTTTCCTCATTCCTATTTCATCCACTCAAATTTTACCCCTCCATCCTCAATCCCCACTTACTCTCCCAATACCCGGCCAATTGTAGATTTTTTATCCCTCCCACACAAAATATTTTTCCCTTCTCCATTTTACTCTTCCAGCCCCATCCCATTCTAATCCTCCCCCAACATCAGCTCCCTTCTAGTTCCAGCCTCACCCAGCATCCATTCCCTTCTAGTCCCTGCATCAGCCCATTTCCAGTCCTAGCCACCCATCAGCCCATTTCCAGTCCTAGCAACCCCCCAACCCAATACCAGTCCTAGCCCCCCATCAACCCATTTTCAGTTTAAGCCCCCCCTATAACCCATTACCAGTCCTAACCCCCCATCAGCCCACTTCCAGTCCTAACCCCATCAACCCATTTCCAGTCAGCCCCCCATAGCCCATTGCCAGTCCTAACCCCCCATCAGCCCACAGCTCATTACCAGTCCTAACACCATCAGCCCACCTCCAGTTTTAACCCCCCCAGCCCATTTCCAGTCCTAGCCCCCCCATAGCCCATTACCAGACATCCCCAATCAGCACACAGCCCATTTCAAGTCTTAACCCCCCCCAAAGCCCATTACCAATCTGAACCCCCCCCCAAAGCCCATTACCAGTTCTAAACCCCTCCAACAGCCCATTACCAGTCCTAACCCCATCAGCCCACCTCCAGTCTTAATCCCCCCAGCCCCTTTCCAGTCCTAGGCCCCCCATAGCCCATTACCAGACAGCCCCCATCAGCCCACAGCCCATTACCAGTCTTAACCCCCCCAAAGCCCATTGCCAGTTCTAAGCCCCCCCAACAGCCCACAGTCCATTACCAGTCCTAACCCCATCAACCCACCTCTAGCCTTAACCCCCCCAGCCCATTTCCAGTCCCAGCCCCAGCCCCCCCCCAATAGCCCATTACCAGTTCTACCCCCCCCCCCACCCCCGTCGGCCTAAAGTAAAATTTAATTTAAAAAAAAATCCTGCTGGCTGCCGCCGCGGGGCCCCCTCTGCTGCCGCGGCAGCACCGACTGACCCGCGGGGGCCCCCTCTACAAGCTGAATCCGTCAGTTCGTTCCTTCCTCCCTCCCTCCCTCCCTCCATGCACGCTGTGAGAGACGCAAAGGGAGAGTGTCTCCCTCGCGTCTGTTAAGCCCGCAGGGGCTGATGGGAAATTTCCCATCAGCCCCTGCGGGCTTAACAGAGACGCGAGGAGACACTCTCCTTTCACGTCTCTCACAGCCTGCACGGAGGGAGGGAGGGAGGGAGGAAGGAACGAACCGACGGATTCAGCTTGTAGAGGGGGCCCCCACGGGTCAGTCGGTGCTGCCGCGGCAGCAGAGGGGGCCCCGCGGCGGCAGCCAGCAGGTTTTTTTTTAAATTTTATTAAAAAAAAAAATTAACTTGTTCTTTTTTTGTGGGCCCCTGCCAGCTGTGGGCCCTACGCCATGGCGTACATGGCGTATAGGTAAATCCGGCCCTGCTAAAGGCTCTTCAGTTTCTTGATATTATGCATACAATTCTATATGCTACTGTCCAGGCTTTAGCTTCTAGTTCAACTTCTGGGTAAGGTTTCCAGATTCCTGGTCCACGCACACTGCTGATGAATTGATTTCCTTAAAAACTGGGGTGGTCATCTATATTGCAGGCAGTCTTATCTAACCCCATTTTTTATTTTCACTGACAAGCTTTTCAAATTTTCTATAGTCTAAACTTTCTCTTCTATTAAGAAAGCAAAGGTTGTTGCTCTGCATTAGATCCAATGTTATTCCAGTTAAAACCTTTGGATTAGACTATAAACCTCAGAAGTCAAAACTGAACAGAACTTACGAGCTGAAAGTGTAGTTACTCACCTGTAACAGATGATCTCCGGGAACAGCAGGAATTTAGTCTTCACACATGGGAATCGTCGGTTCCGACAGAGCCTGCGCGGGAATGCTCCCAAGCGTCCAATAGGAACGCTTTTGGGAGCATCCCTCAGCACATGCGTGCTGCCTTCCCGCCTTTCCAACTGTCCCTCTTCAGTTAAGTTTGTAGCTGAGTGAAAGGATAGAGGGAGAGAGGAAAGAGACAGAGAGATAGAGAGACAGCTCCTAGGGGAGGTGGGTGGGTTGTGAAGACTAAATTCCTGCTGTTCCCGGAGATCACCTGTTACAGGTAACCGCTATCTCCAGAAATAAGTAGGAATGTCGTCTTCAGATATGGGGACTCCCTAGCTGAAGATGCTGGGGAGATGGCCCCAGGAAGCTGCCATCTATAGTGAGGTGTGTCATGCTTCCTCCCATGGATCTCTGGCATCTTACCAGGGTTGGTGGGCAGGAGTTGAATTAAGTCTGAAAGAGATGTTGAAGAACAGCCTGGCCAAAGAAGGCATCCCGACGGGAGGCTTTATCTAGGCAGTAGTGGGCTGTGAAGGTGTGTACCGAAGTCCAGGTGGCTGCTCGACAGATGTCATCGATAGACACAGAGTGTAGGTTAGCCATAGAGGCTGCCATGGCTCTCACATGTTCCACAATGCTTGTACTGGGGCAAGCATTGATACCCTGGGTCCCTTCTTAATAATGGTTTATGGGCCTTTCCTCCAGGAACTTGTCCAAACCTTTTTTAAACCCAGCTAAACTAACAGCCTTTACTACATCCTCCAGTAACAAATTCCAGAGTTTGATTACACGTTGAGTGAAAAAATATTTTCGTTTATTAGTCCCTACAGTGAAACCCCCATTACAGGTAAGCAACTATGCTTTCTCAATAGTCCTGCGGACTTCCTTAGACTGTAACCTTTTGCACAGGGACAAATTATGAATTACCTGAATTCTGCTGTAAGCTACCTTGAGCATTATTTGAATGGGTGGCCCTAAAAATCAAAATTCTTTCTTTATTCAGTTTTTGATAAACCACTTTGGCTGAAGCATAAAAGCCGTGAACAATACAACAGGCTGCAGAAAATTGAGAAAGAAAAGAATGCCATTGTCATATAGGACAGAAAAGAGAGTAAGGGGAAGAGCTAGGGACAATAGAAGGAGGATAGATAAGGTAGAGAGAGGGATGGGAATGGAGGGGGGAGGGGGAGGGAAGAGAAAAAGACTTGGTTAATTAAGAAGGAGGATTGGTGGTATTAAAGGCTAAGCAGAAAAAGTGAGTTTTTAGTGCAGTCTTAAACTTAGTGAAAGAAGATTCAGCTCGAAAGATGTGAGGGAGGGAGTTCCAGAGGGAGGGACCTAGGAAAAAGAAAGTTGAGTGTCATGTACGTTCGAGATGAGCCTTGGAGACAAGGACTAGATGTAAAGTATGGAGTGTGGAAATGAAGGAGGTCAGCAAGATATTGCGGGGTGGAGGTGTGAGTAGTTCTGTGAACAGATGTGAGTATTTTGTAATGAAATCAAAAGCAAACTGGTAACCAATGAAGACAGAGGAGAGGGGAGACATGGTCAAAGCGGAAGGAAAAGGTTAGAATGCGTGAAGCTGTGTTTTGAAGTAGTAGAAGTCTGTGAAGGTGATATTGTGAAAGACCGACTAAGTTGGTCTCTGGAGGCTATATTGAAGTCCTGCTTATTTATCTGGGTAATGTGCTGTTCCGTGTCTTTCTCCTCTTATCTGTTTGACTGTGTCTGTACTCTACTCTGTCCTATTTTATAATTGGCGTTCCTTTCTCTTTCCCTAAATGATGAAGTATTGTAAACCGCTCTAATACCTTTTTGGTCTGAGCGGTATATCAAATTTAAATAAACATAAACATAAACTTAAGTTGATATTGCAGTAATCAATTCTTGTGATGACAAGGAAGAGGAGGAGTGTATTCAAAGCAGCAGGGATGGAATGGATGGACTGCGCAAATCTGACGGAGATTGTAGAATGACTGAGAGAAATGGATGAAATGTGCTTTGTGAATGAAAGAAAAGAGTCAAGGATCATTCCGAGATATCTGAAAGAAGAAACCAGGGGTATAGGAGTCGAGGAAACTGTAGGGGTCAGAGGAGGAGGTGGCACCGAAGGTGATCCAAGTGGCAGAGGATTTAGAAGGATTAAACTGAAGAAAGTGTGAGGACATCCAGGCGTATACAATACTGGTATACAGGGAGTTTGTTTCATCTTAGTTTTTATTCTTTCCATTTCATTTTATTCTATCTTTTCCTTTGTCAATCCATGCCATTTTGTTTATTTTTATTTATTTAACATTTCTTATATACCGCCTTTCATGATATCAAGGCGGTTTACATTGAACAAACTGAAATTACATTGAACAGGGCATTATAACTTGGAGATAACTATTTTACAGGGAACATGGGCAATGGAGGGTTAAGTGGCTTGCCCAAGACCACAAGGAGCACCTGTGGGACTAGAAACCCCAGTCCTTCCGGCCCAAGGTTGCTGTCCTCTAGTGGGATTTGAACCCCCAACCTTCTGGCCCGAGGTACCTTGCCCCAACCACTAGGCCACTCCTCCACTACCACTCTGTGTTCTCTATGGATAAGAATATCAGTCCTTACACATGGGTGACATCACTGACTAAGCTCAAACGTGGAAGCAGATCCCCATAAATCACATTTAGATCTTAGGCATTGGCCAGGTGACTTTTGTAAAAAATAAAAATAAAAAAATCAAGCAGCTTAATTTTTGCCTCAGCCTGCAGGTAGAGGCAGTCTGGAACAACTTTCAGTGATGTCATCACAAGTATATCCACTGGTGCAGCACTGAAAGAAACAATTATTTGTCTGCCTCCAGCAGGTGGCAAGTTGTCTGGACTGGTGCAACAGTGCAAATAGACCTGTCTCTCATGGTCCAGACCACGGTTCTGTGGCCTGCATGATTGAGACCTGCAGGCTAAATGTGTGCTTGGAGCTTGGGTGTGCCCTTGTCTCCTTGAGCCAATGCCAGCCCTGTATCCAGCACTGTTACCCACCGGGCTCCAGTGCTTGTGAGCTATAGAGTGGACAGGAGGAGCTCATAGGCTCCGAGGATGGAGGTAAGGCTGGGTCCAGTCCCCTCCTTTTCTCATGCTGTCCTATCGGCTCATTTGCTAGTACTTTTTTTTTCTCTTTCCTATTTATTTTTCAATTGGCTCTCTTTGTTTACAATAAAGCGAAAAACAAAAAACCTTTGAGGCAGCCAGGCCTTGCCAAGCTTGTGTGGGCAGCTGGGGAAGCCTTCTCAGGTTTCCCCCACTGGCCTGTCAGCTGCAGGAACTCCTTTCTATGGATTCCTTTTTCACCTTAATTTTTCCCTTCTCATCAGGTTTTGTTTTGGTTTGGGGGGGGGGGGAGTTCATTTTTTTTCCTGTGCCACTACAGTGCTCAGCCATGCAGCCCCCAGTGGTTTAAACCCATAACCCGTAGCTACAGGTTTTTGCCCCAAGAACAGAGAGAATGTCCCTGGGCACATTTTCTCAGTATGTTCAGGATCTGATGCCATGTTTGCAACTCTGCTGTTTATTCCCCAAGTTTTCCCACTGGTGGGCACCGTGGCCATTTTGGATGGCTACATGATCCCTGAGGAGGGGCAATATGAAGGAGTGGCTGCAGTATCAAACTCGTAGACCTCTGAGGGTCCTCCAGGTCTCTTTTCAGCCGACTTGAGCAGCAGCTCCTGAAAGGCTGTTTTCAGTCCTTACTGAGAAACTGGATCCTGTTGGATAATATCTTGGCCACCACTTTTATAGTCTTTAGCAGCTACATAACAGTCCATTCATGGGTTTCTGTGGCCCTAACCTCCCTACTGGGAGGGCCTCTCCATGGGGTGGTATCTCCCATTGGAAGCAAGGGGCTTTAGTGCCCCTCCCCCCTTCTACCTTTTTACTCCTTCATCCCTCTGGGAGCCTTGCTGTGTCCCTGATGGAGACTGCTGCACCAGAAGATGCACCAAGTGATGACCTTAATGAAAGTTGCTCTAGTCTGCCTCCACTTGCTGGAAGGGAGCATAACCCACTTGTCTAGACTAGCAGGATTCAAGGATAGAAAATTATATGGGTATGTAAACTTTTCCTTACAGATGCTAATGAGGTTTTCAGGATTATGAAGAATAGTGCAGAATGATTTTTGGTGCAGATAAGCCTGGTCCATTGACATCTGCATTGGTAGCATTGGCCCCCATGGCCTATGGAGATACACCAGATGCTGGGAGTACCTCAACATCAAGAGGACATCTGTCATCTTAGACATTGTGCCACTGATACAGCCCCCTGGAAAAAGAATATCTGATTCCCACCCAAAGAGGAGGAACGATTCATCCTTATCTTCTTAGATATTTAGGGCCCACACCACCAAGCACCCAGCAGAGGTTGTAGTGCACTGGAGCTGATGCTCATGACATGTTCCTATGAGCTTCAAGGCATTATCTAATGTGCACTAAAATGCACAGATGCCATTAGGAAATGAAACAAAATGATACACAAATGCACTTCCCTAAATTTACAGGGCTGAACTATACCTCTGACCAGGGAATAGGAAGGATGAAACCAGCTGAAATTAAAACTGCCTAGGGAAGTAGTATGTGCTGTAGTAAGGATGCACTCATTAAAATGAGGAGTTTAATTTGGAATGTAAGATTGGCTAATGGAATGTTAATAGGCAACTGAGTGACACAATCAATAGCTGTGATGGATGAGATATACAAACTGCTTCAAAATGCCAGCAAGGAATGCAAAGTATATCCTGCATTCCGCAGTATAAGCAAAGGGTATAGCTCTGAAGGGATACAGAAACAGAGTGCAATAGTCCTTGGAATAATACATCCTAATTTTGAGTGTGGTCCTGCAATCTAGGGCATATTTAATAGGAAATTTAGTCAGTTCAGCAGTGCAGTTAGAAGTGACATTGGGCAGTGATGCTCGAACATCTCATTTGGGTCCCCTCCCTCTGTAGTTGGTCTGCTTTTCTGGACATCCCTAATAAATATGCATGATATGTATTTGCAGGGCTTATTTTGAGGTGGTACGCAGTGATACCGAGTACCCGCACTTTTTTGCCTGCTAAAATTGACCATGGTCCTCATGTATTAATCAGAGTATTGGCACCTTTTTTTCTATGCGAAATTCACTGTCTATTTGCATACACTGTCTCCAGCTTTCATTTATATTGTGCATAGTCTGAAAACAGACTTGGCTGTGAGGAAAGAGGAGGTGGTAGGAGATGCCAAGGACAAGTTTGAGAAACACTAATTTGGGGTATGGCTGTTGAAGAAAGAATATCTTATAATCTCCAGGAACAAGCAGGAATGTAGTCTTCACATATGGGTATCGTCGGTACAGACGGAACCTGCGCGGGAACGCTCCCCAGCGTCCAATAGGAACGCTTTTGGGAGCATCCCTCAGCACATGCGCGCTGCCTTCCCGCCTTTCCAACTGTCCCTCTTCAGTTCTTCGTTTTCTGCGGAGCCGACAGGTCACATACCCTGTCACTGCAGAAAATTTCTTCTTTAAACTGTTTTTCTTGTGGTCGCACCTGCCTCCGCTCGACGCCTACCGGTTCCGCCAGTTCTCTTTTCTTCTTTTTAAAAAAAAAAATTACTTCTGAAGTGTTTCTCTTCAGAAACTTTTTCTTTTTGGTGCTAGGCGCCATTTTGGGCATTAGGCCCCATTTTCCTGAAAAATAGAAAAACCAGTTAGTGGTTTTAAAAATGTATTAAATGTGGCAGTACCATTTCCGTCACCGACACCCATGACTGGTGTCTCAAATCTTTAGGCCCTGACCATTCTCCATCGGTGTGTTCCTCTTGTATGGGGATGTCTAAAAGAGGAAGACAGAACCAGGCTACAAAGCTCGGTACCCTCTTTTCTTCAGATGTGATGTCCATTGCATTGACGTCTTCCAGAGCCTCGTCTTCCTCCCATGGATCTCAGGTAACTAAACATAAGAGCCGGTCCTCAAAGGGTAGATCTCCTTCTAAGCATTGAGAAGCCACTGGCATTGCCCTTGAGGAAACTACACCGGCAAAACAGCCCCAACGGGAGGCTTCGGCCTCCAAAGCACTAACGGGGCTCCAGGATGTTCTCGAGGCCTCGACCTCGGCAGAACTACCGGTGTCATGCTCAGGGGTTCTGGCCGCTTCTACCGGTACCGACACCCAGGCATCGGCAGCATCGATAGACCAGAGAATTCCTCGCTATCGAACGCAGTCTTGCAGCTCTCCTTACAGCTGCGGTACCATTGACACCGCTACCGATGGTTAAACGGGTGCCGGTACCGATACCGATGCCGATGCCGGTACCAGCACCGATGGTACTGGCCCTGGTAGGAGTTCTGCCCATGCCAACTTTTTTGAGCATCGACAGATCGGTACCGACTTCGATCGATACTGATACTATGCTTTGCATGAACATCGGGATCAGAGATATTTCGAATCTTCCGATTCTGATGACTCGGATAACTCTGCCGGTACCAGAGTACTTCTTCCGGAAGACTCTTCTTCTCCTCAACGCAGAATGTCTCCTCTGGAGGACATGTCTTCTCAGGATTTTATTCGTGATGTGGCCCGAGGCCTATCGATCATGGTAGCTCCTGAAAAAGAACCTAGAGCAAAGGAATTGGACATACTCCAGTACCCTAAGGCTCCCAAAGAGGCAGCTACTCTGCCCATTCATGAAATTCTTCATGATTTGATGCTCAGAATGTGGGAAAAACCTTTACCACATCTCCTCATTCTAGGAAACTCGACACCATGTATCGAGTTCCACCATGTCCTGGTTTTCAAAAGACTCAGCTGCCACACCATTCAATGGTAGTGGAATCAGCCATGCGTAGGATGAAAAGTGTAAAAAGACATGCATCCAATCCTCCAGGTCGTGAATGCAGGACTCTTGATGCCTTTGGGTGTCGAACATTTCAGGCTTCCATGCTTTCAGCTAGGATCAGCTCATATATTTTATATATGGGAATGTTCCTCAAAAAAGTCACAGGAGATTTATAAGAACATAAGAACATAAGAACATAAGATATGCCATACTGGGTCAGACCAAGGTCCATCAAGCCCAGTATTCTGTTTCCAACAGTGGCCAATCTAGGTCATACGTACCTAGCAGTTTCCCCAAGGGACATAGGTTCCACAATGCTTGTATTGGTTCAAGCATTGATATCCTGGGTCCCTTCTTAATAATGGTTTATGGACCTTTCCTCCAGGAACTTGTCCAAACCTTTTTTAAACCCAGCTACACTAACAGCCTTTACTACATCCTCCGGTAACAAATTCCAGAGTTTGATTACACGTTGAGTGAAAAAATATTTTCTTTTATTAGTCTTAAATAGTTTACCCTGTAGCTTCATTGCATGTCCCCTAGTCTTTCTATATTCTGATAAGGTAAACAATCGATCTACGTTTACCCGTTCCACTCCGTTCATTAATTTATAGACTTCTATCATATCTCCCCTCAGCCGTCTCTTTTCCAGGTTAAAGAGCCCCAACCTTTTTAGCCTTTCTTCATAGCAGTAGCCTTCCATCCCCTTTACCATTTTGGTGGCTCTTCTCTGAACCTTTTCTAAAATTGCTATATCCTTTTTAAGATATGGCGACCAGAATTGCACACAATATTCAAGGTGCGGTCTTACTATGGAACGATATAGAGGCATTATAATATCTTTTGTTTTATTTTCCATTCCTTTCCTTATCATACCTAGCATTCTATTTGCTCTCTTGGCCGCCGCTGCACACTGGGCCGAGGGTTTTAACATGGTATCCACAAGGACGCCTAAATCTTTTTCTTGGGTGGTGGTTCCTAATGTGGAACCTTGCATCGTGTAACCATAGTTTGGGTTGTTCTTCCCTAGGTGCATAATCTTGCACTTCTCCACATTAAATTTCATCTGCCATTTTGATGCCCAGTCTTCCAATTTATCAAGATCCTCTTGCAATTTTCCACAATCCTCCTGGGTTTTAACAACTTTAAATAGTTTTGTGTCATCAGCAAATTTGATAACCTCACTCGTTATTCCACTTTCCAGGTCATTTATGAATATGTCAAAAAGCAGCGGACCCAGCACGGATCCCTGGGGTACACCACTATTCACCTTTCTCCATTGGGAAAATTGGCCATTTAGCCCTACCCTCTGCTTTCTATCTTTTAACCAGTTCCTGATCCACAGTAGTACACTGCCTCCTATCCCATGACTCTTTAGTTTTGCCAAAAGTCTCTCATGAGGGACCTTGTCAAAGGCTTTCTGAAAGTCCAGATACACAATATCAACCGACTCACCTTTGTCCACCTGTTTATTCACTCCTTCAAAAAAACATAACAGATTAGTAAGACAAGATCTTCCTTGTCTAAAGCCATGTTGGCTGTCTCCCATTAGGTCATGACTATCTATATGCTGAGTAATTTTATTCTTTATGATGGTTTCTACCATTTTTCCCGGTACTGATGTCAGGCTCACCGGTCTGTAGTTTCCCGGATCACCCCTCGAACCCTTTTTAAAAATTGGTGTTACATTGGCGATCCTCCAATCCTCAGGTATTAGAGATGATTTTAATGATAGTTCACAGATTACTGATAGCAGGTCTGCAATCTCAAATTTCAGTTCTTTCAACACCCTTGGATGTATACCATCCGGCCCAGGTGATTTGCTACTCTTCAGTTTATCTAATAGTTGTAAGACATCTTCCCGATGTATCGATATTTCCTTCAATTCTTCCACACCTTTAAATACCACTTCAGTCGTGGGTAACATCCCTACATCTTCCTCAGTAAAGACCGAAGCAAAGAATTCATTCAGTCTCTCCGCTATCGCCTTGTCGCCTCTTAGTGCTCCTTTAACCCCTTTATCATCTAATGGACCAACTGACTCTCTCACGGGTTTTTTGCTACGAATGTACTTGAAAAGGTCTTTATTTCGCGTTTTTGCTTCCGCAGCAAGCTTCTTCTCAAATTCTCTCTTTGCCTGCCTTATCAATGCCTTGCATTTGACTTGCCAGTGCTTGTGCTGTTTCCAGGTTTCATCATTTGGCTCTTTTTTCCATTTCTTGAAAGATGCTTTTTTGGCAACAACAGCCTCTCTGACCTCAGCTTTAAACCATGCTGGCAATTTTTTGGACTTCCTTCCACTTTTCTTAAAGCGTGGAATACAGCTGGTCTGGGCTTCCAAGATAGTATTTTTCAACAACACCCAAGCTTGATGTACGTCTTTAACCTTTGCAACTGCTCCTTTTAGTTTTTTCTTAACTGTTTTCCTCATTCTATCATAGTCTCCCTTTCGAAAGTTAAAGGGTAGTACTGTGGATTTCCTTACTATCCCTCCTCCACTAATTAAATCAAAGGCGATCATGCTATGATCACTATTGCCAAGTGGCCCCAACACCCTTATCTCTTGCACTACATCTGGTGTTCCACTAAGGACTAGGTCTAATATTGCTTCCCCTCTGGTCGGTTCATGAACCAGCTGCTCCAAGAAGCAGTCATTTATTTCATCTAGGAACTTTATCTCCCTAGCATGTCCTGTTGTGACACTGACCCAGTCGATGCCGGGGTAATTGAAATCACCCATTATTATTACTGCACTGTAACTTTTGCTAGCTTCCTTGATTTCTTTGAGCATTTCATCATCCATTTGTTCATTCTGGCCAGGCGGACGATAGTACACCCCCACTGCCATCGCCTTCCCCTTTTTACATGGAATTTCAATCCATAGAGATTCTACAGCAAATTTTGTTTCTTGCAAAACTTTAATCCTTTCTGACTCAATGCCCTCTCTAACATAGAGCGCAACCCCTCCACCAATTTGATCAGCTCTATCATTTCGATATAGTTTGTACCCAGGTATCACAGTGTCCCACTGGTTGTCCTCCTTCCACCATGTCTCTGATATTCCAATCATATCTAACCTCTCGTTTAGTGCTATATATTCTAACTCTCCCATCTTGTTTTGTAGACTTCTAGCATTTGCATACAAGCATTTTAGAGACTGTATTTTATTCATATTAATTTGGCTATTGGTAGACATGGGTAATTTGGGATCTTTAAGTTCTGTCTGCTCCATACTCGAGGGCATTTGGGCTACTTTACTCTTTTTTGGAACCTCTCTGCTTTTTGTAGTATCCTTCAAGGATACATTCTTCCGAACCATGCGCTCTTGGGCGACTGTCGGCTTTCCCCTATTATCTAGTTTAAAAGCTGCTCTATCTCCTTTTTAAAGGTTAATGCCAGCAGCCTGGTTCCATCCCGGTTAAGGTGAAGCCCATCCCTTCGGAAGAGCCCCTCCTTTCCCCAGAATGTTCCCCAGTTCCTAACAAATCCGAACCCCTCATCTCTGCACCATTGTCTCATCCACGCATTGAGACTCCGGAGCTCTGCCTGCCTATTGGGTCCTGCGCGTGGAACGGGAAGCATTTCGGAGAACGCTACCCTGGAAGTTCTGGATTTCAACTTCCTACCTAAAAGCCTAAATTTAGCTTCCAGAACCTCCCTACCACATTTTCCTATGTCATTGGTACCAACATGTACCAAGACAGCAGACTCCTCCCCAGCACTAAGACCTTATCTAGGTGGCGTGTGAGGTCCGCTACCTTCGCACCAGGCAGGCATGTTACCAGGCGATCCTCACGTCCACCAGCCACCCAGCTATCTACATGCCTAATGATCGAATCACCAACTATAACTGCTGTCCTAACCCTTCCCGCATGGGCACTTGGCCCTGGAGAAACCTCCTCGGTGCGAGAGGGGTTTACATCACCTGGAGGACAGGTCCTAGTTACAGGATCACTTCCTGCCACACCAGGGTGATGCTCTCCTGTCACGTGACCTCTCTCCTCCATGGCAACAGGGATGCTGCCAGACTGGAGGTGGGACTTCAGGACTATATCCCTGTAGGTCTCGTCTATGTACCTCTCTGTCTGTCTTATGTTTTCCAAGTCTGCTACTCTAGCCTCTAGAGAACGGACTCGTTCCCTGAGAGCAGAGAGCTCCTTGCACCTAGTGCACACGTAAGACCTCTCACCAGCTGGGAGAAAATCATACATGTGACACTCAATGCAAAAGACTGGAAAGCCCACATCCCGCTGCTGGACTGCTGTCTGCATCTTAGTTTTAAGTTTGTGTTTAGATCTTTAAGTTCTATATGTACTAAAGGGTGCAATGGATATTTATACCACTAAAACTGTACCTAAGAAGTTTAATATACCTTGTTCACCTGAAGCTTAATTAATCTCAGGTCCTTGGTGTATGACTGATTTGGGTAATGAGCTGCACCTGAGAGCACCTCCTGTCTTTTAAGTTGTGCAAGTACCTATAAAGCTGTGATTTTCCCAGGGGAGGGTGGGTGTGGGGAGGGAGGGAGGGATATAACACTTATTAAAAAAGGGCTGCTACACAGTACCTTGTCCTGTGCTGCTGAGGAAAACTATATTCTGATTTGATTTAAATTATAGCTCTTTGCTGCTACTAGGCTCTAACCTATTATGAAATTTAAACTACAAGCTCTCTGCTGGATTCTAAATTTAACCAGAAAGCTCTCTTCTGTGTTTTAATTTGAAACTAAAAGTACTTTGCTGATGCTAGGCCCTGAGTGACTATGAAATTTAAACTACAGCTGTCTACTGGGTATGAAAGGTAACCAGAAAGTTCTCTTCTGTGTTTTTAAATTGAATCTTAAACTGTTGCTACTAGGCCCTGACTGATTTAACAAAAAAAATAGTGGGTTCACAGATTAATTAGCTTTAAAAGAAAAAAAATTCCTTTCAGAAAAATTCCCAGAAGTATATACTCACAATTTCAGATTTCTCTCCAGAAGTAACAGCCCCCCTTTCCAGTCCTTCAAGCTTATGAGCCCCCTTCTCCCTGATGACAAATGACAAGACTTCCTTACTCTTGTCAAGCATGCTCAAGACGTTTCCAAGTTTGTAAATCGTGCAGCCTTTGACTGCTTTGAATGCATCAGCAGAACTTCTGCTATTGCCATTGGTGCACGTCGGATTGCCTGGCTTCAGGCATCAGACTTGGAGATTTGGGTACAGGACAAATTAGGGAACATCCCTTGCACAGGAGAAAACCTCTTTGGCAAGAATTGGCAGAAGGCTAATGAGATAGATGCTGACAATATCACTTTAGACAGATTGTCAAAATCCACAGCCACTTCAGCCAAGAAGAAACCCTATAAAAAAAACCTTTTCAGTAAAAAGAGGACGTTTTATCCATCCTGTACCCAGCAAGGGCAAGCTCAGGGTCAAGTTGCCCAAAAGGGACAACAATCCAGACAACAAAAGAAGCCAAAAGGCCTGAGAGCTCAACCAGCTCCACAGGTTCAGCCCCCTCTAGGGCTTTGACTCCTTCCTAGAGAGCTTAGTTTTCCTGCCTCTGAAGGGTCCAGAACCCCTAAACATTCCAGGCAGGTTGTGTCATTTTGTCAACAGATGGCACCAAATAACAGCAGAAAATCAGACTCTGTCCATTGTAGGGGAGGGGTACAAGCTTCATTTTCACAGCATGCCCCCTCCTACAATCGTAAGACAGTTCATTTCCCAAACCTCTCCAGACAATCTACTGGATCAAGAGGTCTCAACACTCCTTGCTCAAGAAGCAATAGAGGAAGTACCCTTTCCCCAACAGGGCACAGGGTTCTACTCCCCCTATTTTCTTATTCCAAAGAAAACAGGAGGACACAGACCCAATCTAGACCTCAGAGAATTGAACAAATATCTGTTCCAAGAAGTTCAAAATGATTTCTCTAGGAACTCTTCTGCCATACCTTCAAAGTCAGGATTGGCTTTGCTCTCTAGATCTAAAGGATGCATATACTCATTCTGATCCATCCAGATCACAGGAAATTCTTATGATTCCTTTTCAATGGAAAACACTTCCAATACAGGGTTCTTTCTTTTGGTCTGGCTTCGGCACCAAGAGTATTCACGAAATGAATGGCAGTAGTAGCTGCATTCCTGCGAACCCTAGGGATATTCGTCTTCCCTTACTTGGACAACTGGCTCATTCGAGCCCCCATGGTTCCAGAAGCCAGCTCTGCACTGTCTCGCACAATGCGAATCCTCCAATACTTGGGATTGGTCACAAACTTCCCAAAATCCCAACTTGTTCCTTCTCAGACCCTAGAGTTCATAGGAGCTTGTTTAGATACCAGACAGTCAAGGGCTTTCCTCCTACAGCCCCGCTGTCTTTGAATAGTGCAACTAGCTTCTCAAGCAGCGGGAAAGTCCTCTCTAACTGCTCGAGAGCTGCTGCAATTACTGGGACATATGGCATCCACAGTTCATGTAGTTCCCTATGCTCGCCTCCATATGCGAGCAGCCCAGTGGACCCTGTCCACATAGTGGACACAGGCCACAGGACGTCTGTCAGACAAGGTATCAAGCTCACAACGACTGATCTTGTCTCTACAATGGTGGCAATCGCTGGAGAATCTTTTAGTGGGGTCTCCTTTCCAACAACCCCTATTCCAGGCCACCCTAACAACAGATGCATTACAGGTGGGATGGGGAGCACACCTGCACCATCTCTCTACCTAGGGTACCTGGACTCCACAGGAGGCTTGTCTTCACATAACCCTCCTAGAACTCAGAGCAATCTATCTAGCGCTTCGAGTATTCCATGCCCAGGTCAGCTACAAGACAGTCCTAGTCCAGACAGACAATCAAGTAGCCATGTTCTACGTGAACAAGCAGGGCGGAATGGGCTCTCTGTTGTTATGCAGCGAAGCTTTACGACTATGGGCCCTCGCCAGAGAGCATCAAATTCACCTTCTCGTGGTATATCTTCCAGGCATTCAAAACCTTTGAGCAGACAAACTTAGCCAAGTACTGCTGCCTCACGAATGGTCTCTACACCTAGACCAGGTGACAAGGATATTTCAGATCTGGGGAACCCCAGACATAGACCTTTTTGCAAGTCCACTGAATGCCAAACTTCCCCGGTTCTGTTCCAGAATTCCGGCTCACAATTGCCAGGCAAGGGACGCCTTCCTCCTTCACTGGGGTCAGGACTTCCTCTATGCCTTCCCACCCATTCCTCTCATTCCCAAAACACTCTTCAAGCTTGAGAGAGACAGAGGTCGTATGATCCTCATAGCGCCACGGTGGCCACGACAAACGTGGTATCCCCTGCTTTTACATCTCTCTCAAGCTGCACCTCTAGAGTTAGGGTGTGCTCCAGACCTTCTCTCCCAAGAGACGGGGATGCTATGGCACCCAAATCCCCAATCCCTGCATCTCAGGGCCTGGTTGCTGAAAGCCTAGACCTGCAGGATCTTAACCTTTCCCAATAGGTAAGGATATCCTTCAGGCTTCGAGAAAACCTTCCAGAAGACGTTCTCATGCCTTTAAGTGGAAACGTTTTACTATATGGTGTTCTCAAAAGGGCTTAAACCCCCTTGTGATACCTTTGGAATCGGTACTAGAGTACCTTCTTTATTTATCAAATTCTGGTTTAAAGACCAATCCGGTAAGAGTCCATCTTAGAGCAATTGCAGCTTCCTATAAGCCTCTAAATGGACAGCCAATTTCTTCTCATCCACTCATAGCAAGATTTATGAGAGGTCTTCTTTTAACAAAGCCTCCCATTAGGCCACCACCAGTGGCATGGGATTTAAATCTAGTTCTTGGACAGCTCATGAAACCGCCCTTTGAACAACCACCCTAAAGTTTTTATCCTGGAAGGTCATATTCCTAATTGCAATCACCTCCGCATGTCGCATTAGTGAATTGCAAGCTTTAGTGGCTGATCCCCCTTATACAAGGTTTCACCATGATAAGGTTGTTCTCAGAACTCATCCACATTTTATGCCAAAGGTGGTTTCGCCTTTTCATCTAAATCAATCGATTTATCTTCCTGTATTCTTTCCGAGGCCTCATGCCTCTAATGCAGAAAGGAACCTTCATACTTTGGACTGTAAAAGAGCCTTGGCCTTTTACCTACAACGAACACAACAACATAGAAAGTCTTCTCAACTTTTAGTTGTTTTTGATCCTAGTCATTTGGGACTTCCAGTCTCCAAAAGAACTCTATCTAAATGGATTGCACAATGCATATCCTTTAAATATGAGAGTAAGGGTCTTCCTCTTCAAGGCCATGTCACAGCACATAATGTGAGGGAAACTGGGGAAACTGCTAGGTACTGTCACGCCCTTGCCCCTGCTGCCAGGTTCTTCAGCTTGGAAATCCTTGCAGCTGTATCCTGAAGTGACCTCCTGGTATATCCTTGAGTGTAAAAATCCTAAAACCTATGCCACTGTCACGCCCTTGCCCCTTACTTCCAGTATGGAGGGGGCGTGGTTATCATAGAAAGTTTCACCTTTTAGCCTTTAACTGACTGGTTCCTTTGCCATGCCCTTTGGGAAAGGTAGTTCAGTCACAATCCACTTGGCTTCAGGTAGAAAAAACACTTGTAGTTGGCTCGAATGATAAGGCAATGACAGAATTTATTGACTCAAACGCAAGGTTCACAAATACTAGCCTTGGATACTTTCTCCAGGATTCTTCACAATACACATCAGGACATAAATAAACTCAAAGCAAACTTTCAGCTTATAGTGTTCTTCAGCTCAAAAGTAAAGCCTTTTAACAGTTAATGCTACCAGCTTGGCTAGCATTGCTGTTTAAAGCAAACAAAAACAGCATTTCTCAATGGCAGTTTTCTGTTCTCATAGTCCCAAACACTTCCAGGCTGGTTTGTCTCCTTACAAACAAAGTAAAACTTTTAACAGGACAAAAACTTCTCATAAGCAAATAATGCTCTATTCCATGCTTTAGGAACATTCAAAAACAAAGCCAAAAGCTTTACTTCCTTTCACCATTAGCTTGGCTTCTTGCCGGTGCACTGCTCTGGATAGCAGGTGTTTATCAAGACCAATCAGAGAGCTTCAGCTTGCTCTTGCTTTCTCAGCAAATGTATTTCTTCTTTAACACCGGACATGCACAAAACCATCTACAAGCTTTCAAGGTTACCTGACTCTGAAGGTTTTCTCTTAAAGGTGGTTTTCTTTCAATCCCTCTGCAGTAAAGGATTGGCACAAGGAGCAATCCATATGAGTCTTCGTCATTCACAGCTATGTCTGGTTCACCTAGTTGCATAGGCTCTACCTCTCCTTCCAGTTCACAGGGTTCAGCTGACTGCCTTCCGTTAGAGCTGAGAGTATCCCTTGCAACTCTGCACTGCTCTGTATTAGACAAGCTTTCAAGGCTCATACCTGGGCCTGGGCTTGTAGCAGCTTCTCCTCCCTCATGCTCTGGCCACCATTCTCCTGTGCTTCCTCGTCCTGTCCTCCAGCTTGTGTTTCTGCTTGGGTCTCTCCCTGAGACTCTCTCTGGGACTCTCTTCCTCCTCTCTCCTGCTTCTTTCTCTATCCTAGACTTAAATCCCCAAGGCTCCAGCCCCCCACCTCTTCTCCTCTCAGGTGACAGAGATCAGCTTGCCTCCTGGCAGCTGGGTAATTAGGGAACTCAGTGACGTAAGGGTCCTTTACCCTGGGTCTGTATTCCCTCTCCTTTTCTCCACTAGGGGAACTCTGAACCCTATCCCATCTGGGAATTTTCTGCTTTCTAGGTGTGATTGGGGTTTTGTTTCTCTGACCTTGCAAAATAGGTCCTTTTATAAGGGTGAATTCCTTTCCTTTATCCCTTTCTCCTCTGTCATGATAAGCTTCCTTATCACAGTACGTATGACCTAGATTGGCCACTGTTGGAAACAGGATACTGGGCTTGATGGACCTTATGTTCTTATGTTCTTAGAATGCAGCTACACTTATTTATTTTAGTTATTTCAAAAGTTTTTAGATACCACTCTTTCCAAAGATCAGGAGCGGTTTACAGAGAACGGAACCTTTTACATTGAACATTTTGAGGGGAATAAAAATCAAGAGTGATTGGCAACTGTGGTTAATTATATACATTTGACAACTATGTACAAGGTTAACTATATACAGGAGAACATAGCTTTACATACATCACTTGATTGATGATCTCTGATTGACAGAGCCAGTGCTGGCTCTGCCCTAGCTCAGAGAAGTCTTTTAGACTTTGAGCATGCATGTACATTCCTGCCTCACGATCCCACTCCTCAGTCCATCTCAGAGCAGTGTAGCACAGCGGTGAAGTCTTACTGTCTGTAGACCGTATGGAGCATTGATGGACCAGTGTTCCACTCTGGCTATTGCAACAATTATATGGTAGGTTTTCCTTCCTTTTTTTTTTTTTGAGGGGGAAGTAAGGCGGGCGAGTGCGGTTGCATACCGCTGCTGTCTACTGAGAACCCCTGTTACAGATAAGCAACTATGCTCTTTCCAGAGACAAGCAGGGGAATACAGGCATGCTCGATTGGTGAGTCGAGAGCGCCACCCGGTGATCTTTTGATTGTTGTGGCCCGGGTTGGAGTCCAGGAGGTGGAAGATGATTAGGCAAAGAGGTTGCAGAGGACGGCCCGGCAGAAGGCGAGGTCCCGGGTGGATGTGCGATTCAAACTGTAGTGTTTCACAAAGATGTGAACTGATGACCAAGTAGCTGCTCTACAGATATCCTGTGGAGGAATGGAGGTCAAGTTGGTGACTGTTGCCGCTGTAACATGGTAGTGGTGGTGGGCTTCCCTCACTCCTCCGTGACGTTTGGGCTGCTTGCATGTAGCAGACTATGCAGTCTGCGATCCAGGAGGAAAGAGACTGTTTGGGAGCGGGCAACCTGGGTTGCTGGGGTTGAAGGCCACAAAGAGTTGCAAAGCTTTGCAAATCTGTTGGGCAGTTTGCAGGTAGTACAGTTCAGCAACAATAGAGGCAATGGAGGGCGTGTTCAGGTGAGTCAGTTTGTGCTGCTGGGAAAAAGTGGACAGCACAATAGACTGATTGAGATGAAAACTGGAGATGACTTTAGGGAGGAACTTGGGATGGTTACACAGTAGGACCTTGTCATGCAGGAACTGTATATATAGAGGACAGTGCATGAGTAATTGAAGTTCACTCACTCATCTTGCAGAAGTGACAGCTACTAGAAAGACTGTTTTCCAGGTAAGATGTTTTAGAGAAGCTGTGCCAAGCAGTTCAAATGGTGGCTTCATGAGTTCAGAAAGGATGAAGTTGGAGTAGGGGGCCGAAGTAGGGGTTTGGTGTTCATCAGGCCTTTCATAGGGCAATTCACCACTGGGTGATGAGAGGCTGCTCTGGCTGAGAGGTGGTAGTAAACCGAGGAGGTCCAGAGATTGGAATTGGAGAGGTGGATTAGGTAGGTCAACAGGTGACAGAGAGCATGAGACAGGGTCCAGACCTCGGAGTTTTGCCCGTTGAGTGAAGCGTCGCCACTTTCACTGGTAGAAGCACTGGGTGGAGGGTCTCCAGAATGCTTGGAGGACAACTTGGACTTCGACCAGTAGGTCATACTGAGTGCTTAATGGCCGTCCAGCTTCCATGCAGCTAGAGCAAGTGATGAAAGACTGGAGTGGAGAAGTCAACTCCCTTGCTTTTTGAGAAGAAAGGGGTGAGGGTCCAAAAGCCAGTGTCCCTTCTGTGCCATTGCAAGGATGTGCAGGTACCAGATCTGTCTGGGCCACTGAGGGCCGATGAGGATCAAAGTGGCCCGGTCTGTTCGTGTCTTGAGAAGGATGGGGGGAAAAGAGATGAAATGGGGGAACACAGAGGAGGCTGTGTTCTCAGGATTTGAGAAAAGCATCAGAGGCCCACTTGTAGGGGGATAGGTTGGATGGAACAGAAGAGGGGATACTTGGGGTTCTCGTCCGAAGTGAATAGGTCCACCTCCGGGGTTCCCCATGTCTGGAAGATGTGTGATAGGGTGCTCATATCGAAAGACCACTTGTGAGGGTCGAGATGGCGGCTGAGTGAGTCTGCCATTTGGTTCTGAACACCAGGGAGATATGTTGCCAATAGGAACATGCCGATGGTTTGGATGAAGAGCCAGAAGTGGGTCGCTTTGTGGCAGAGGCAAAGGGACCTGGAACCTCCCTGCTTGTTGATGTAGACCATGGTGACTTGGTTATCGGTCTGTATCAACAGGAATTTGTTGCAGGCCTAAAGTTGGAAGGCGTTGAGGGCAGAGAGTACCGCCTAGAGCTTGAGGTTGATATGCAAGAAGATTTTCATCAGGGGCCAGCTCTCTTTGGTGGTGAAGTGCAGGAGGTGGGCTCCCCAGCCCAAGTGAAAGGCACCTGTAGTTAGTGTGAGCTGTTGTGGTGGATCCAGGAAGGGATAGCCCTTACAAGGCTGAAGGGGGCAGTCTACCACCAGAGGGATTGTCTCAGTTTTGCTGATTGGGACCCCTCAAGGGGATTTGACACTGAAAGGATTGCACATGTTGGTTCCAATTGTGCTTGAGATGCCACTGGAGAGGGTGCATGTAGAGGTAAGGGAATGACGTGCAGTGAAGCTGCTATGTGCCTGAGTCGTCAAAGGACTGTGTGGGCTGAGGCACTCAAACTGCAGGAGACTGGAACTGAGCTGCCAGAGGATGGTCACTCTGTTGGCTGGCAAGAACACTTGGGCAGTCGTGGTGTTTAAGCGAGCCCCTATGAAGTCGAGTATCTGGTGGGGCTCGCACTCAGACTTTTGGAAATTGATGAAACTCAGTTGTTGTAGGTCTGCTGTTTTACAGACTGCTTCAAGGTTTAGACCTTGGAGGGCCCAGAGATGAGTCAGTTGTCCAGATAAGGATAAATGCAAAGCCCCTGCTGATGGAGATGTGTGGCCGCCACTGCTAGGTACATGGTGAAAACTCCTTGTTGTAGAAGTGTAAGAATGGGGTGAGAAGTCATTTTGAATTTTTCTCAGATCTCAGAGGATTGGGTGAAAGCCCCCTGATGTTTTCTTGGGAATGAGGAGGAATCGGGAGAAGAAAACCTAGCTGCATTCCTGTGCCAGTACATATTTGATGATGTTGAAGTTTAACATGGCTACAATCTCTTCCGCTAGGATTGTGAGGTGATGCGCAGGGAGGTTGCTGGCTGGAAGTGGCCTGGAGGGTGGGAGCCCTCTGAAATTGAGTTTGTAACCTGTTTAGATAAGAACCCACTGGTCTATTGTGATCAATTGCCAGGCCTTCTGGAAGTGCTGGACTGGTGGATAGTCAAAAGCTGGGTGCTGCCTTGGCCGGGAGTGCCAGGGTGGTTGTAAGTTGCTTCCTTTCATGCTATTGAGGTCATTGCCCATAACTGATGTTTGGGGTATGCTGGATGGGTGCTCTATGGTAAGGTTGAAAATGCCAATGAGGGTAGAACTTGTGGCGCCCACTACCCCAGGTGGACGCCTAGGGTAGGAACGTACCTTTATTTAGTCCAGAGCCGTGGCTGCTGGGGTTTGTAGTTGTGGGTTTCAAAAGAAATTGAGACCCGAGGGTTGTAAGGCAAACACAGGAATATTTATTTATTTTGGTTTTCTACTCCTCCAAAAAGAGCCTTTAGAAAGCTCAACGCATGGTAAATTAAACAAAATAGGATTCTTTCTCCCAAACCATATTTTCCATAACTTTCAGGATTCAAAATAAGACTTTCATTGCTTCCTTCAGCATTAAACACACATAGAGGTTTCTGTTTTACAACTTTCAACATTCAGGATAAAGCTTTACTTGCTTCATTCAGCGTGAAACATTTTTAAAGGCAAACAGGATCCTTAAAACAATGTCCAGCCTGTTTCCTCTTGCTTTGCCAGAGAAATGAAATTCGTCAAGCTATTCTCTTTCTACTGCTTAGACATTTATAAGGTCCTATGAGAGAGAGAACAATCCATCACAGAAGATTCTGAGTCATGATCAGAACCATAGCCTTCTGTTTGCATTTCCTCTGAAGCTATGCTTTCAGTATCGTGGTC
The DNA here is from genome assembly GCA_033557465.1 of Ichthyophis bannanicus. Lineage (NCBI taxonomy): Eukaryota > Metazoa > Chordata > Amphibia > Gymnophiona > Ichthyophiidae > Ichthyophis > Ichthyophis bannanicus. The sequence goes on along the minus strand of CM066034.1, from coordinate 280,869,235 downwards.
TAAACCTCCCTGTGTAAACTCAGGCTTTGCACTTTCCAGCAACTCCAATAATTTTCTCCAACAAGACTTTTCCTTATCTAGAGGGTTTTCAGCAGACACTGGCAACCTCTTCTTTCTCATTAAGTGGCTCAGTGCTTCTAGCTGACCTAATCTACTGTTAGTCACAGAGTTACTCACAGTCCTCTTTGTAGCAGGCAAGTTTCCAGCAAGTTCCTGGATTGCTGCTGAAGGGCCTGGCTCCTCATCAGGGCTTCTCTCAGCTAGCAGTCTCCTATCTCTTGGTGAAATTAAAAAGCCACAGAATTGGAGGCAGTGTAATAATGTGGATCAAGAACAGGTTAAAAGAGAGAAAGCGGAGAATAGGACTAATTGCCCAGTTTTCTCAATGGAGAAAAATGAATAGTGGAGTACCCCAGGGATCTGTGCTGGGCCTGCTGCTTTTTAACATATTCATAAATGATCTGGAAATGGGAATAATGAGTGAAGTGATCAAATTTGCAGATGGCACAAAATTATTCAAAGTTATCAAAACACAAGAGGATTGTGGAAAAATTGCAAGAGGACCTTGATAAATTGGAAGGCTGAATGTGCAAATGGCAGATGAAATTTAATGTGGACAAGTGCAAAATTATGCACCTAGGAAAGAACACTCAAACTTTGGCTACCCGATGCAAGGTACCACTTTAGAAACCACCACCCAGGAAAAAGATTTTGGCATCACCATGGATAATATATTGAAACCCTCTGCCCAGTGTGCAGCAGCAACCAAAAAAGCAAATAGAATGCTAGGAATCATAAGGAAAGGAATGGAGAATAAAACCAAGGATATTATAATGCTTCTGTACCATTCCATGCTGTGACTGCACCTTGAATATTGTGCAATTCTGCTCACTATATCTTAAAAAGGATATAGCAGAATTAGTAAAGGTGCAGAGAAGAGTCACCAAAATGGTAAAAGGGATGGAAGGATACTCCTATGATGAAAAGCTTAAAAGGTTAGGGCTCCTCTACTTGGAAAAGAGATGGCTGAGGGGAGATATAATAGAGGTCTATAAATTAATGAATGGAATGGAATGGGTAATGTAGATCAGTTGTTTACACCATCAAAAAGTAGCAAGACTATAGGACATTCATTGAAGCTACAATGTAGCACACTTAAGACTAATCGGAGGAAATATTTTTTTACTCTGTGTAATCAAATTTTGGAATTCGTTACCAGAGTATGTAGTAAAAGCTGTTACTGTAGCTGGGTTTAAAAATGATTTGCACAAGTTCCTGCAGGAAAGGTCCATAAACATTATTAAAGAGAATCCAGGAAATCCACTGTTTATCCGGGGATGAGCATTGTGGAACCTGCCTAGATTAGCGACTGTTGGAAACAGGAAACTGGGCTTGATGGACCTTTGTCTCACCAAGTATGGCATTTCTTATGTTCTTATATTCAGAATTAGAAAAGGTACAGAGAACAGTGACAAACATGGTAAAGGGGATGGAAGGATATCCCTATGAGGAAAGGCTTAAAAGAGGATATGATAGAGGTCTATAAAATAATGAATAGAGTAGAATGGGTAAATGTAGATCGGTTGTTTTCTCCCTCAAAAAGTAGAAAGATATGCAATGAAGCTACAATATAGCATATTTAAGACTAATCGGAGAAAATATTTTTCACTCAACGAGTAATCAAATTCTGGAATTTGTTAGCAGAGGATGTAGTAAAAGCTGTTAGTATAACTGGATTTAAAAGAGGTTTGGACAAGTTCCTGGAAGAGAAAGTCCATAAACCGTTATTAAAAAGGGAAAGCCACTGGTCAGGCAACATGGAATCTGTATACCTTTTGGGAATCTCAAAGAGCAAAGGGAAGTGCCTTTACTGCATTGTCGCCAGGCACCCAAAAAGCAGGACAAAAGACCTACCATGAAAAAGAACTTTATTCAAAGCCTAAGAGGTCGACCGGACACATGTTTCAGCCGGGAGGCATTCTTCAGGGTTAATGACCTCTACAATAAATAAGACAATTTAAACCATCAACATACATTATAAAATTTGATAAAAGTAATAATAAACCCATCAGATCCGATGATATAAAAATAATACCAAAAACAATATATGTGCACTCTACACTCTAGATCCGAGGGGTCTGTAATTCCGTATTCTTGGTCTCTGCATTATGTAAGGACAGAACTACTAATGGTCCCTGATCTTGAACATAATATAGGCCATACTGGGTCAGTCCAGTGGTCTATCAAGCCCAGTATCCTGTTTCTAACAGCAGTCAATCCAGGTCACAAGTACCTGTCAGGTCCCCCCCCCCCCCCCAAAAAAAAAATTTGAGAAGGTGTAGAGAAGATAGCACACCATTATCCCCAGTACTCAGCACAATGTCAACGATACCAGCAGTGGGATTTGAACCCTGGCTGCCCTGTTCCTAGCCCACGACTCTAATCATTAGGCTAGCCTAGATATCCAGAAAAGAAATGGAGTGGAGGAGTGGCCTAGTGGTTGGGGCAAGGTACTTCAGGCCAGGGTTCAAATCCCACTAGAGGACAGCAACCTTGGGCCGGAAGGACTGGGGTTTCTAGTCCCACAGGTTCTCCTTGTGGTCTTGGGCAAGCCACTTAACCCTCCATAGCCCATGTTCCCTGTAAAATAGTTATCTTCAAGTTATAATGCCCTGTTCAATGTAATTTGTTTGTTCAATGTAAACCGCCTTGATATCATGAAAGGCGGTATATAAGAAATGTTAAATAAATAAATACAATGTTTGTCATTGAGTCAGTGCTGACTCCTGGTGACCCAGCAGCTCCTGGGGTTCTTGGCAAGGTGTGACAAGACAGATTGCCAAGCCTTTCTTCCAAAGTAAAGGAAGGTAAAGTGACTTGCACAATGTCACAAGGGGTGCTAGTGGAAATCGAACCCTGATCTCTTGGTCACCAGGCGGCTGCTCTAGGCACTAGGCTACCCCTTCACAAAAATTTATTTTCCCTCAGATGTGCTCTGGCTGAACTTGAATTGGCAATCCAAACCAACAAAAAGCACAAAAGTACTCGCAGGTCCCAAGGAAACACAAAACAAAGCGAAGTACTAAGAAGAATTGTTTATTAGGGACACAGTGGTCCGGGAAGGAATACCAGAGGGATATAGTGCTTTTGGTATTACTTCCCGGACCATTGTGTCCCTAATCAACAAATCTTCTTAGTACTTTGCTTTGTTTTGTTTCCTTGAGTCGGCAATGCCCGGATTGGGAGGTATTACTCTTACAGGTAGAGCTATTGTGTCGCTTGTAAGCAAGAGTTCTTGGATCATGTAAAGGAAGAGACAGCAAAGTGTTTTAAACAAATGTACTACCATGTAGAACCTTGCTCATGTTGTAATAGGTAATCATTGTAAAACAGTGAGGTCTGGGGAAGCATGTTTGAGGTTTGGTACAAGTTAAGAGACGAGCAGTATGCTTTGTACAGGCTGTAGCACTTTTTTTTTTTTAAGACAATGGGAGGGCGTCCAAATTACAAAATGCTGCACTAATCAATTTGCGCAATAATTAATTGTTGCAAGATTGTGTGAAAAGCATTAAGTGAGAAAAATCTCTAAGGGACTTGTTTACAAGCCCCTAAGTTTATATAATAATAAAAGGCTCCCTTAATCACGTACCTTACTAATCCTTTGATTGATAATTCATAAGCCAACAATATTCCCAAGTATCATACTATTAATGATATAGAAACAATGCCAGTCACAGTCTTAGTCTGAAATAAAGACAACTTTCTATGAATGATAAGCATCCACAGTTTTGCAAAATTGAGACTCAAGCCATTGGAGTACAACCAAAGAGCATTTACAGAGGCAGTGAGAAAGATTAGCATTAAAATAGATGCAACACATAGCAAGAAAGCTCAAAATTAAGTATATATAAACCATCTTGCATAGCTGTTAACTCCATGAAGGTGAATGACACAGTAATAGATATTTCATCTGCTGTGCATAATATAGCTGTCCAATTTGATCAGTTCCTTCATTTTAAGTATCAGATACGGAAGGTAGTAGCGTTTTCTTTCTACAAATTATATCTGGTTAGGTGATTGCAAATCCTTGTGCCTTACGATGATGATTGGACAAATATCATCATAAGGCAAGCAGTAAATGGTAAAGAGGATTGAAGGATACCCCTATGAGGAGAGGCTTAAAAGATTGGGTTTCTTCAACTTGGGAAAGAGATGGCTGAGGGGGGATATGATAGAGGTCTATAAATTAATAAATGGAGTGGAATGGGTAAACGTAGATTGGTTGTTTACGCCATCAAAAAGTAGAAAGACTAGAGGGCACACAATGAAGCTACAATGCAACCCATTTAAGACTAATAAGAGAAAATATTTTTTTGCTTAATGTGAACTCAAACTCCGGAATTCATTACCACAGGATGTAGTAAAAGCTGTTAGTGCAGCTGGGTTTAAAAAAAGGTTTGGACAAGTTCCTGGAGGAAAGATCCATAAACGATTAAAAAGAGGATCCAGAAAATCCACTGCTTGCTCCGGGACAAGCATTATGGAACCTGTGTGGCTCCATGGGAATCTGCCAGGTACTTGTGACTTGGATTGCCCACTGTTGGCAACAGGATACTGGGAATGATGGACATTGGTCTGGCCCAGTAAGGCATTTCTTATGTTATAGTTTTGGACAACAGTGCATTGGTTGCTAGTTGTTTAACAAGTGAAATTTAGTGTGTGTCCATTTAGTTTTTGGTGCACTACAAGATAAATCTGCCAAATACTGGGGTCTATTATTGCCAGTATATTGTCCCAGTCTTGCATTCCATTCTACTGGGACAGATTGTTTTGCAATTCCTTCTTTGCAAGAGTAAGGTTCTCATTACAAAGAGTGTCCATTTTCTTCTCATTTGCTGCTTTCCATCTTTGGAATTCCCTTCCTGACAATTTGTGAATTGATAGATGTTCAACAGTCTGGGAAGCTTTTAAAGTCATTTATTTCATGAGGCTTTTGATTGAATTTAGAAACATAGAAACATGACAGCAGAAAAACATCATATGCCTATCTAGTCTGACCTTCCATATGAACTATAATAGTCCCCTTTTTACCTTTAGAGATCATCTGTGTGTGTCCCATGTTTTTTTGAATTTAGATACTGTCCTCGTGTCCACCACCTCCATTGGAAGACTATTCCACGCATCTACCACTCTTTCCATAAAGAAATATTTCCGCATATTACTCCTGAGTCTATCCTCTTTCACTCTCATCCTATGTCCCCTCGTAGCAAAGCTTGCCCTCGATTGAAAGAAACCCTCCTGTGCATTTATGCCACAGAGGTATTTAAATGTGTCTCTCACATTGCCTTTATCTCACCTTTCCTCTAAAGTAGACATATTAAGATCTTTGTCTGTCCTCATACGCTTCATAACAAAGACCACTAACTATTTTAGTAGCCACCCTTTGCACTGACTCCAACCTGCCTATATCCTTCTGAAGGTGCGGTCTCCAGAATTGCACACAGTACACCAAATGAGATCGTACCAGAGACCTATACAGGGGCATTATCACCACCTTTTTTTCTGCTGGCCATTCCTCTCCCTATACATCCAAGCATCCTTCTGTATTTCACAATTGCCTTTTCTAATTGTTTAGCTACTTTAAGATAGTCAGACACAATTACGCCCAGGTCCTGCTCTTTTTTTGTGGACAGAAGTACCTCATCCCCTACACTGTACAGCTCCTTTGGATTTTTGGAGCCTAAATACATGACCTTGCATATTTTAGCATTAAATTTCAGTTGCCATATTCTAGGCCAAGTTTAGCTAGATCCCTCCTTATGTTGTTGACGCCTTCCTTTGTGTCTGCTCTATTGCAGATTTTGGTATTGTCTGCAAACAAGCAAACCTTCCCCAACAGTTCTTCTATAATATCATTAACAAAGATGTTAAGCAGAATCGGAACAAGGATAGATCCCTGCAGCACACCACTGGTAACCTCCTCCTCAGAGTGAGCTACATTTACCTATACCTTTTGTCACCTCCAATTCAACCAACTTCTAATCCAATCAGTAACTTTAGGGTTCTTCCTTAGGTGCTCAGTTTGTTTATAAGTCACTTATGTGGAACGGTGTCAAAGGCTTTACTGAAATCTAAATATACCACATCTAGGGCTCTCCCTCGGTCCAACTCCCTGGTCACTCAGTCAAAGAAATCTATCAGATTTGTCTGACAAGACCTGCCTCTGGTGAATCCATGCTGCCTGGGATCCTGCAATCAATTGAACACCAAAAACTTTACTTTTCTCTCCTTTAGTAGCCTTTTCGATAATTTACTAACCACAGAGATTAGACTAACCGGCCTGTAGTTCTCAATGTCATCCTTACATCTGCTTTTGTGTAAAGGGACCATATGTGCCTCTCTCCAGTCCTCTGGCACCATTCCTGACTCCAAAGAGGCATTCAAAAGGTCAGACAGTGGAGCCGCTAGAACGTCCCTAAGTTCCCTCATTATTCTTGGATGTATCCCATCTGGACCCATGGCTTTGTCTACTTTTAGTTTAGCTGGTTCCTCTTGAACCCAGTCTTCTGAATATTATTCAAGATTCCCGTCGCTTTTGTTGCTATTTGTGAATGTTTTCTGAGGCCCTGCTCCAGGCTCTACATCTCTGAACACAGAACAGAAATATTTGTTAAGCAATTCTGCTTTATCCTCATTTGTCTAATCTATAGACCACCAACCTTTGACCCAGATAGATTAACAAACATCCTCGACGAAGTCTGTAACATAACAGCAAAGAAAAAAGTTGTACTCTTAGGAGATTTCAACCTTCCTTCCTTCCTTACAAAACTCATGCGCCTCATCATTCCTTAGCGCTATGGAACATTTACACTATAAACATATTATAAAATGCCCCACCAACAAAAAAGGGAATATTCTAGATCTTATCTTTATCTCTCAAGAAATCCACTCACAACATAGCAATCCCCCCCCCCCCCCAGCTAACTCCAGTCCCATGGTCAGACCACCATCTCATTGAATTCTCTCTTGAGATCAAAGAGTCACATAAATATGCTGAAAACCAGAATACAAAACAATACTCAAAATTTAAACATTTTGAAAACGACGCCTTTACTAGAGAACTACTAGAGTCCATGGACACAAGTATAAATGACCTTGAAGAGCTTATAAACAACTGGAATAGCACTATTACTAAGTTAGCAACAAGACCCCAAACTGCTCACCAAACCTCAAAGAATCCCTCAAAACAATGGTACTCTCAAAGCATAAGACTATTAAAAAGAGAACTGAGAAAACTGGAACGTACCTGGCATTCTAAGAAAACTACTGAAAACAGAGAAATATGCTAACAAAATACCGTCAGCACATTAACCATGTTAAAAAAGATTATCACATGAAACTCCGCATGAAATCAATAAATAAACTAAAAGATCTGTTCTCCATTGTAAAATCCCTCACAACCCATCCAAGAGATTCAACTGAATCTCCAGATATCTGTCCTCAAACACTAGCAGACTACTATATGGCCAAAATCAACTCTGTGACAAATCTCCCCTCCATGAGCACCACAAGCATTACTCCACAAGCACAAAATTGGGATGAGTTTCACCATATTTACTTAGATCATCTCAAAAGGAGCATAGCAAATATAAATACAACTACATCTAAAGCAGACCCATGTCCAGTAAACTGGATTAAAGAGGCATGTGATGAGCTAGTGCATATCATACTAGTGATAGTTAATCTGCCTCTTTCACAAGGATATATGCCTAAAGGACTTAAGAACTCAATCATACATCCCATCTTCAAAAAATAAATCGCTTGACAAATTGCGCCCTACTTCTTACAGACCTATCTCTAGTTTACCATTCTTGGCTAAAATAGAAAAAAATGTACACATGCAACTACAAAACCACATTAACTTAAATGCCCCACTAGATGAGGATCAATTTGGATTTGGACCTTTCCATAGTGTTGAAACATCAATGTTAGTTCTCTACAACAAAATCATAAAAGGAATTGACAATACTAACCAAGCCTTTATCCTAATTTTCCTTGATATTGCTGCAGCCTTTGACTCTGTCATTCATACATTACTAATGCAAAGGCTTCAACAAATAGGACTAAGTGGAACTACAGTTTAACTACTGGCAGGGTCTCCCAAGATGGACAGGTCTCAGCTGAGGTGCCAGACCAAGACAAACCACCCATCTGGGCAGCAGCAGAATGGGACAGTGTTGGCGGCAGATGATCACATTTCTGTGACAACGGCAACAACACTAAACTTAAACTGCATGGAGGAAAGGTCTGGCAATCTACTTCGGTATCTTGCCATGAAAACCCAATGGATAGTCACAACAAAACAAATTGCACTATAGTGCTGGAAGATGAGACCCCCAGGTTGGAAGGCACTCAACTAACTACTGGGGAGGAGCTAAAGACTTTTCAGAGTAAAGCCAGTATTTATGATGTGGTTGGATCAAAGCCCTTGGGACGTCTGACTGCTGATGTAGCTATGCATGAAATGAGAGTCAGAAGCTGCAAAGATGTCTTACATATTGGCACATGGAATGTACAAAGCATGAACCAAGGGAAGTTGAAGGTGGTCAAGAATGAAATGGAACGTGTACAACTTGATCTATTGGGTATCAGAGAACTGAAATGGACTGGCATCGGGCACTTTGCATCAGATGATTACATGGTCTATTATGCTGGAAATGAAAGACAAAGAAGAAATGGTATTGCATTTATAATAAAGAAACTTGCAAGAACTGTAATGAAATATAATACAGTCAGTGAAAATCTCTATTCGTCTATGAGGAATGCAGGTCAACATAATTATAATTAAAGTATATGCCCCAACAACAGCTGCAGAAGAGGATGAAATTGATGAGTTCTATGAACAAGTACAAGCTGAAATTGACAGAACATGCAAACAGGCTATCCTGATAGTCATGGGTGACTGGAACACAAAAGTTGGCAACAAAGAAGAAGGCAAAATGGTTGGAAAATATGGACTTGGCAACAGAAATGAAGCTGGAGAAAGACTGATAGAATTCTGCAAGACCAACGATCTATTCTCTCGAACACCTTCTTCCAGCAACACAAGCAGCGACTGTACACATGGACTTCACCCAATGGATTGTACAAAAATCAAATTGAGTACATCTGTGGAAGTCAATGATGGAAAAGCTCTATAACATCAACAAAGACAAAACCTGGAGCTGACTGTGGTACAGAGCACCAACTACTAGTATGCAAACTCAAACTAAAGTTGAAAAAGAGCAAGCCATTCATGAATGTAGCAAAATATGACCTTGAAAATATACCACTGGAATTTACAGACTTCCTGCAAAATCGATTTGCTGCTTTCGATACAAATGACAGAGCTCCAGAAGAGTTATGGAATGACATCAAGAAGGTTGTGTTGGGAGAAAGCAAGAAGTCTCTATAAAAGGTGAAAAAGCAAAAACGGTTAAAATGGATGATGGAAGAAACTCTGAAAATTGCCCAGAAACGCAGAGAAGCTAAAGCCAGAGGAGAAAGAGAGGCAGTCGCAGAACTCAGAGATTTCCAATGTGCAGCAAGACAGGACAAGGAAAAGTACTATAATGACGCATACAAGAAAATAGAAGCAGAAACTATTAGAAGAAGAACAAGATCGGCTTTCCTAAAACTGCGAGAGTTAAAGAAAAAATTCTAGCCTCAAATTGGAATGTTACAAGATGCTCAAAGATCTATGTTGAATGATGCTGAGAAGATCAAGAAAAAGTGGAAAGAATATACAGAGTTTTTATATGATAAAGATCAAGTGGACCAACAGCTATTTAAACCTGTACCTAATGATCCAGAACCATTGGTGATGAAAGAAGAAGTCAAAGCAGCATTGAAAGCCTTATCAAAGAACAAAGCACCAGGCATTGATGGCATTCCCATAGAAGTATTACACCAATCTGATTCAGCTGTTACCATACTTACAAGGCTCTGCCAGGAAATTTGGAAGACAACATCATGGCAAACTGACTGGAAAAGATCTGTGTTTATACCAATACTAAAGAAAGGTGATCCAACTGGCTGTGGAAATTATTGCACAATCGCTCTGATCCCACATGCCAGCAAGATTCTACTGGAACAAGAACTACCTGAAGTGCAAGCAGGGTTCAAGAAAGGGCGAGGAACGAGAGACATCACAGATGAAAAGATTAAAGAATACCAAAAGGATATCTATTTATGCTTTATTGACTACAGCAAGGCTTTTGACTGTGTAAACCATGAGAAACTCTGGGCCACATTAAGAAGCATGGGTATACCAGAATACCTGATTGTTCTCTTGCGCAATCTGTACATTGATCAAGAAGCAGCAGTTTGAACGGAACAAGGAGAAACAGAATGTTTTAAAATCAGCAAAGGTGTACGACAAGGCTGCATACTTTCCCCCTACCTGTTTAATTTATATGCAGAACAAATCATCAGAGAAGCAGGATTGTATGAAGACAACAGAGGTGTGAAGATTGGTGGAAGACTCATCAACAACCTTCGCTGTGCTGATGATACCACATTACTGGCAGAAAGTGAAGATGATCTAAAACTTTTGCTTCTCACCATCAAGGAACATAGTCTTAAAATGGGCCTGCACCTTAATGTAAAGAGGACAAAGATCATGACAACTGGCAAAATCAATAAGTTCATTGTTGATGGAGAAGAAATTGAAATCGTGGGCAACTTTAACCTACTTGGATCAACTATCAATAAAGAAGCAACAAGCAGTTAAGAAATCTGATGACGCATTGCTCTTGGCAGAATGTCTATGACCTAGACAAGATTCTGAAGAGCAGAGATGTGTCTCTCCATACAACAATTCGACTCATTCAAGCCATGGTATTTTCAATAACATCATATGGATGCAAAAGTTGGACAGTGAAAAAGATACAGAAAGAAAATTGATGCCTTTGAATTATGGTGCTGGTGGCGAATACTGCGTATACCATAGACTGCCCGAAGAACAAACCAGTCAGTACTAGAGGAGATCAAACCTAAGCTTTCTTCAGAAGCTCAGATGACAAGACTTCGACTTTCACACATTGGACACATGATGCAAAGAAAGAGATCATTAGAGAAAGACATCATGCTTGGCAAGATAGAAGGTCAACGCAAAAGAGGAAGGCCAGCAATGAGATGGATTGATATAGTAACAGCAGTTATGGGTGCCAGTCTATCAACAATGAGCCACCTGATTGAAGACTGAACACACTTTAGGACAACTATCCAGAGGGTTGCCATGAGTTGACCCCGACTCGATGGCACTTAATAATAACATGTCATCTAATAAAAAATTTCAATATTGACTACGCCATCTATGCATATGACATAATGCTGTATATGCTCTTCAATGTAAACGCACCTAACCTTGAACCCATAATCTCATGTTTCATGGATTTAGCTACTTGGCTCAAAAACTTTGGTCTAAACATCAACTACAAAAAGACTGAAACATTAATAATCAACAGAAACCAAAACTACACCCCACCCTACAACATAGTTATCAATGAATTCAATCTTGAAATCAAAGAAGAGCTAAAATACCTAGGCGTCTCACTTGACAAACATCTTTCATTCAAAACCCATATTAAAAACACAACAAAAGCAATTTTTAATAAAATCAGACTACTACAACACATGAAGCCTCTACTACATAACAATGATTTCAGAACATTGATGCAAGCAATGATAATACTACACATTGCTATACTACATGGGCTACCAAAACAATCGCGTCATCCACTTTTAATGGCGCAGCATATAATGGCAATCTATAACTCATGCTGCATGGATCATAAAACATCTACACTTAATGCCCTGCATTGGTTACCTGTACAGAGCAGAATAAAGTACAAGATAATAATGATCTTATTCAAAATCATCAGAAATACAACAACCACAATTCTATCTCATGTAATTAAGATCACACCTAATGACCACCAAAGAAGAGGCCAAATGAACAATACTCTTTCAATCCCATCTGACTACCGAAAGAAAAAGCAACACACCAGCAACAGAGCATTCGAGTACTTATCCCCAATGCTCTGGAACTCTCTGCCAGAAAGTCTTAGAAGCATTACAGACCTATCCACGTTCCACACTCAACTCAAAACTTTCCTATTCGTAGAAAATTTTGGAGAAAATGAGCCAACTCCAAAAGTCGACCCAACATAGCACATACTCCACAGCGTAGCATACTTGAAACATTCCTACCCCAAATTATCTTAGCCTCCCTTTACAAATCAACCACCCCACACTCTTTAGATACCTCTCTTCCCTCTCAACTACTCAGGAACAATTCCTAAAAACTATTCCTAAGATTTCTTTATTCTCTGAATTGTAAATAAGTTAAATCTGTAAGAATCATGTAAGTATATCTGATTGCTTGTACACCTGCACTTGTTAAAATGTTCAGTGTATCCCAGTTCTGTATGTAAACCGCTATGATTACCTGAAATAGTGGTATAAAAATCACACAAAAAATAAATAAACCAGTTTCTGTATATTCTTCCCCTGCACCCTTGAGCTTGACAATACCACTTTTGCCCTTCCTCCTCTCACTAGCATATCTGAAAAATATCTTATCCCCGCATTTTATTGCATTGGCTATTTCTTCTTCTTTTTGTATCTTTGCTTTCCCTGTGTACTTTGCTAGCTTCTCTAAGTTTCTACAAATATAGATGCCTGTCTTCCTCTTGTATTTCATGAAGGCCTCCCTCTTTTTCTTCACCACTTTAGGTACTACTTTTGAGAACCATAGCGGCCTCCTTTTCCTTTTGCATTTATTTACCTTTTTAACAAAAATGTTTGTTGCCTTTAAGATATTCCCTTTCAGTTTTGCCAACCGGTTTTCTACATCCCCCAGCTGTTCCCATCATGCTAATGACTCTTTGAGGTATTGTCCCATCTTTTCAAAGACCCTCGCTTTTGAATGTATTTTATCAACCCTAGTCCTACCATCTGGTGATCACTGGATGCGAGTTGATCTCCCACCGTAACATCAGAAACACTTCCCCATTAAGCACTAAGTCCAATATGGCCCGCTGGAGGTTGCAGTACCTGAAATGGCGAAGGCTGCATCCTTGATGGGAGGGAGTATGCTGGAAGCATCGTCGACAGAGGTTTTTGGCCCTGGGTCAGCTTGTGAGGCCATAGGGGTAGAAGACTGAGCAGGATCTCATGACTCTCAACGCCATCTTGCTTCCTTGGGAGTCACGAGATCCTGCTCAGTCTTCCACCCCTATGGCCACACAAGCTGACCCAGGGCCTAAAATCTCTGTTGTTGATGCTTCCAGGCAGCATACTCCCTCCCATCGAGGATGCAGCCTTCGCCATTTCGGGTACTGCAACCTCCAGCGGGCTCAAGCTCAAGAAGCCAGCGGGTAAAGCAGGTGGGAGCTATAGATTCAGGGTAAGTTCACATCCTGAGGATGATGCTGGACTACCCAGTCCCAGCATCAACACAACCAGGCCTCTCCCTCAGGTTTTTCCCAAGTGTTCTGAGTGAGACTGCAAAAAGGAATCCATCGGTCCAACCAATGAGGTAAGAGCCGAAGAGGACTGCAATGGTTGGGAGGGGGGTTCCCCCCACAGCTTCCCCTTCCCCCTTCCGCTTCGGCATAACAAAAGCAGCCCACTCAGCCGGCATAGAGAGCAGCCATCTTGGATTCAATACTATAGTTTTAATATTATTTTTAATATATAGTGCCACACCACCTCCCCTTCTTCCTACCCTTTCCTTCCTGAATAAAGTATAGCCTGGTATAATTACATCCCAGTCATGGTTTTCTGTGAACCATGTCTACGTAACTGCCACTAAATCCAAGTCAGCCTCTTCCATTAAAGCCTCAACATCTGGGATCTTATTTCCCATGCTACAGGCATTTTGTACACACTGCTTTCCAGATGTTGCCCCTATTGCTCATTTCTACAGAGGTATTTAATGTTTCACATACCTGGGGACTCTCAGCACTTACCTGGGGACTCTCTTCACCCACCCCCCTCAAATCTAGTTTAAAGCCCTCTTCAGTAGGCTAGCCAGTCTGTTGCTGAAAATGCCTCAACCCTTCTTGGACAGATGGACACCATTACTGCTCTACAGCCCTTGGAACATCATCCCATGGTCCAGGAAACCAAAATTTGCTCTCTGCTTGCTAGCCAACAGCTGTGTTTTACCCTGTAGACCTCCATATATTGCTGATATTGAGGTTGAAGATATTTCACCATGCTATAAGTAAATCTGCATTATAGTGAGTATATAATGTAAGATGTAACAGCAAAAAAAAAATGGAGCCCAACCCTTGACTGTGTTATAAGCAATCATGTGTTATATTGGGTCTATAGTGTATGTTATGTTTTTTGTAAATATATGCAATGTTTTGTAGTTTCATATTTCTTTATGTAATACTGTATACCATATTGAATGAATTTGCAAGTGGCATAAATGCTTTTTTATTTATAGCATTTTTGCTTAATTAAGCATCAGTATTTAATTTGAAACGGCGACTGCAAAGGCTGAATAACTGCTCCTATATTTTTAATAATCAGATGTGGGTTTTCAAAACTTTGGAAACTGTTCTTGTCAAAGCCGACACAGAAGTATGACTCAAGAGAAACTGCAGTCATCCTGATGAGATTGAATGGCTTCAAATAAAATCGAATTACTGAAACCAGCAAGAAGTCGGTGTTAAGCAAAGCTGTAGGAAATGCATGGGACAAAACTCAATTGTGATGTTTAAAAGACGGAGAGATCTTGGTAAATTCATTTTTCCCGGGCAACAGCAGTGTCAGATTATGGCAGGCAAACAGCTGGCTGATACAGCAAGGTTTTCACTAGCTACTTTTCTAAGCACATAAAGCTATAAACTTCATCTACAGCCCCCTTGTAACATTCTAGCAAGTTTCACCTGCTCTGTACTACCCCCAAATACTCCTAATCCTACTTCTTTCTCTTTATTCCATGGTATTTTAGGAGCAGGGTATTTAATAGCTCACACAGCTTGCTTTTGTTCTACAGTGATTGAGAATCCTGTCTTTTACCCAAGGACCAAAGGAATGCTGCTGTTCTGCCTGGTTTCAGATGGTGCATGAAAGGGTAAAGCATAACCCAGCACAGCATTCCTCTCTCTTAATACTGTAAGTTGTAACTAGGCATTTCTGCACCCAGGGCAGGCAAGCATATTTGTATCCTTCCTCAACCTTGATTTTTCATAGTCTCTCACTCTATCTCCTTCACCCAGATTCCCAGTCACCTTTGCCGCCCCCTTGGCAGTCTGTCTAGATTTTCATTCTCTACCGCTTTTAGCCCTTGTGCACCAGTGGTGGCTCTCTCTTGCTTGCCTCTAGTTAAAGACTGCAGGCAGGCAACCAGTTCAGAACAAACCCATCATGAGAAAACCTAGGACTTTAAATTCCAAAAGCAAAAGGGATGGGGTCTTTATCTTAGAGCAGTATTTGCTCTTTAACAACATTTCATACCAAGATAATGTGATGGCCATCTTTCCCTTTTTCTGGCATCCTTGTCCAACTGCAAATAGCTTTTCACTGATGTATGTCAGTACAGGTAAGTAAATTTTATCTTCAGCCCATTGGTCTTATTCGTATTGCAGCAGGTAGGGTGTGAGTCCTAGCACTCCTGGAGTGATGAATTCTGAAGGGTATCTGTCTATTGACATTACACCTGATAGTGGTCATCTTTTCTGCAACAATCTGACTCCGTCCTGAAATGTAGTACATGGGAACTGGGAAGCCCATGGAAGATTTTATGATCTGGTAAATTAGGCAACGTGGAACATTTTCTTAAAATACTGGCACAGAGTATAGGGGAAAACAGAAAATGATAGTACTGCTACTGAGACTTTCAGTCAAAAGTTCTGGTGCAATCAAACTCTGGAATTTGTTGCTGGAGGGTGCAGTTAAAAGTTGTTACTGGAGCTGGATTTAAGAGATTTGAACAAGTTCCTGGAGGAAAAGTCCATAAATCATTATTAAAGTGGACTGGGGAAATCCACTACTTACCCTTGGAATAAGCTACATGGAATCTGTCTATTTTTTTGGAACCTGACAGGTATTTCTGACCTAGATTGGCCATTGTTGGAAACAGGATACTGGACTTGATGGAACCTTGGTCTGACCCAGTATGGAATATCTTATGATGTTATGCATTTGTTTTTCTCCTCTGGAAATTTAAGATAATATTTTCAGTTTTGGAAATCTTGCATTTCTGGTAGTCTGTTATTTAAGCACTTGAATTTGAAACAAAAATCCTGCAGTTTGTTTCCAAGTGTTAGATTTTTGCTGCAATGATGGAATTAACTAGATGCTGATATTGTTTGTCAGGCTGCAAGTACATAAATGACTAAAGTCCTTGCGGAAACACAGGCATTGCCATACCTGGGTCTGCAAGCTGTGAATCCATTGTGTTTGGGCAGTGCAATAGATTAGTGTTAGTGATTTTTATATGGAGGAGTAGCCTAGTGATTAGAGCAACTGCCTAGTACCCAGAAGATCAAGGGTTCAATTCCCACTGGCACTCCTTGTGACCTTGGGCAAGTCACTTTACCTCAGAAAAATCCAAGTTATCAATGTCCCTGTTTAAAGTACATTACCAAGTTGAAGTTACAATGTAAAGCACTTTGATTGAAATGATAAAGCAGTATAAAATACCTGATAAAAATAAAGGCCAGGGGAACATCTAAGGCTGAACATTCAAGCAACAGGCATGCTAATATTGCTGGCTATTAAGGACATGCATTTGTTAGCATACACTCAGTTTATTAGTGCACCTTTAAAAAAAATAGTGTGTTTTAATTTGTTAGTTAATGTATACTAAACCAATTTAGTGTGCATTAAAAATTTGCTCTTAAAATTAATGGATGAAACTATCCAAAACATATGGAAATCAGACAAAACTTTATGGAAAAAAACAAATTGAATTATTCTCAGGGCCAGTGTTAGGTGGGTGTAAACATGACAGTTGCCTTGCCAAAGGGTTCCCCACACCTGCCTGAAACTGAAGGAGATGCAACCTGCTAGCAGACTGTCTGAGGACCAGGTCAGACATACTGACGAGGGCCCCTATCCAACACCAGCCCTGATTGTTCTAGCCTTTGCGGATCATTAGTGGCTGGATTATTACAAAGCTTTGTGGTTAGTTATGAGAAGGACTGAACAAAGAATCATGCATAGTCTTCTACCCCAGAGGGGGGGAAGACTAAAACTGTCTTGAATAAAGAAAGAACTTGCAAGTGCTGCACAATTTGAGCAACAGCTAGGATGTATCTTTGGCAGTGTGGACAGGAATAACTGGGCAGAATGGAGGAGGTGATGGTGTTCCGTCTTTCATCTACTGTATATATTTTTTATTGGGGGGGGGGAGTGGCAGAATATATGTACCAGCTCACACTCAGGACTGTTATCAAGAGATTAATATTAATCTAAGAGAACTGAGAGGAGAATTTCAGCTTCGTGATGGCTGATTGGGAAGCAGGTATGCAATATAACAGATTTAGCAAGTAGCCCTATAAATAAAATGTGATAACCTGCGCTGGCTGCTAATCTGTGGTAAAGATAGTATGGCCATAGCACCATTTTATTTAATAGGACTGATTCGCTAACCCATGCATGTTAATCCACAGGTAAGTTAATGCAACCCATGCTAACATTAGCAGAAAGCTCTGTAAGTGTGCTAATTCAATTTACAGTTACAACCACCAAATCTATTCTGCAAACAGAAGATGGTCTGCTGTAGTCCTAAATCTGTTTTAGATGGTATTTATATCAGCATTTGTATTGTAGTGTGCATCTATTTGGGCCATAGTTTAATATAAACAATCTGTTTAATTTCAATTTTTCAATTTAATAGAATCTGCTTTGCAATCGGGTGTAATATGGAAATGTTTGAGGGTTTTTTTTAAGTATTTTGTTAATCTGTAGCAGTCTGAATTATCAAAAGTGGAATTTTATCAAGGAATATGTCCTAACTACATCTTGCCATATGGGAGATGTGCTTTGCCCTCTGAGCTGACTGGGGATGCTGCAAGTACAGTTGTGGTCAACATTATTGGCACCCTTACAGTTCAATCCCTTGATGTCTAATATTGCCTAAAAAATAAAAGTGGCCAGTGAAATGGCTTTGGACTATATATGCACACATATTTGACACATAAAAGAATCAAATAAAACAAGACCAAATAAAAAAGGAAATACTAAGAAATAGTATACAAACTGGGACATTGCTAGAAGGACATGATTATATTGGCACCTTTTATAAACAATTCAAATCAGTTTGAACAGAAGAACCACATTCCTACTGCAGTAAAATTAGATGCACCTATGTTCAATTGTCAGTACTCACATAACTTGAATCAACCAATGAATGATGGCTCTAATGTTTAAAATGGCCACATTCACTCTCTGTTCCATTTTCAGAATGGTGAAGACAATAACTGCCTGAGACCATCAGAAAAGCCATTATCACTAAACATCAAAGGGATACAAGGCCATCTCCAAAGATCTTGTGATTCCGGTGTCTATAGTTTGCAATGTCGTTCTGCTCATGAAACTGTCAGGAACCTCCCAGGATGTGGTGCAAAGAGGAAACTTTATCCAAGACATTTTCGAAGGTTAGTGCAAACTGTTGAAAAAACACCAAGTACAACATCCAAAGAATTTAAGGGTGACCTGGAGCAATCTGGAGTGGTGGTTTCAACCCACAACATACGCTGTGCAGTAAACAAAGAAGGACATCATGTGTGAAGACCAAGGAGGACCCCACTGCTTAAAGACAGAGACATAAAAAAGCATGCCTGATTTTTGCCCGAAACCACAACCCTTCTGGGAAAATGTTCTGTGGACAGATGAAACCAAACTTGAGCTCTTTGGCAATGCAGACCAGCGATACATTTACAAGTGAAAAAATGAAACTTATAAGAAAACAAACACCCTTCCTAAGGTTAAATATGGTGGTGGTTCCATAATGCTGTGGGCTGTTTTTCTGCCTCAGGAACTGGAGGCCTGGAACGTATTAAAGGAATCATGAAGTCAGAGGACTACCAAGGTATTTTGGAGTGAAATATGTCAGAAAGCTAGGTCTGGGTCAAGATCATGGGTCAAGCAGCAGGACAATGACCCAAAACATACATCCAAAAGTACAAAAGAATGGTTAAAAAGGAACAAATGGACCATTTTAAACTGGCCAGTAATGAGTCCTGATCTCAATCCAATCAAGAACCTGTTGGAAAGAGCTGAAATATGCTATTGGTAAAAGGAATCCTGGAAACATTCTTGAGCTAGAATAAATCAAAGTTGAAGAGTGGGAGAAACTACCAGTAGACAGATCTATGAAACTTATAGATGGCTTTGAGGGAGGAGTAGCCTAGTGGTAGGGGCAAGTTGCCTCAGGCCAGAGGGTCAGGGGCTCAAATCCTACTGGAGGACAGCAACCTTGGGCTAGAAGGACTGAGGTTTCTAGTCCCACAGCCGCTCCTTGTGGCCTTGGGCAAGCCACTTCACCCTCCATTGTCTCGGGTACAAAACATAGACTATGGGCACAAGGGAAATATACAGTATACCTGAATGTATGCCACTTTGACCTGGTGAAAAGCAGTATATAAGCATTGCTAAATAAAATGAAATAACCAAGAAATGTTTGGAGGCTGTCATCCCTGCCAAGGGTTGTACAACCAAATATTAGTGAAGGGTGCCATTAATTCTGTCCGGATCAAATTTTTTTCTCAGAAATTACTACATCTTTTTTTTTTGTTGTATACCTTTGAACATACTATTAAAATATTCTGATGATATACAGTTGGAATATTTCTAATTATTTCTCAAGATATTATACACAATATACCTATATCAGTAACTGAATTCAAAAAAGCATGGGACCAACACAGAGGATCTCTAAAGGTAAAAAGTGGACTGTTGTAGTTGTTGTTATGGAAGGACAGACTAGATGGGCCTTGTGGTCTTTTTCTGTCATCATGTTTCTATGTTTCTATGTAAAATGCAAGGGTGCCAGTAATGTTGACCACAATTCTATATAGCATTCACAGCCCCTAGAGCAGGATGTCCCAATCATTAAAACAATGGCACATAGTGGCCAGAATAAGGATGTGTGCATAACAGGTTTTGTTGGCCAAGGAGAATCACTACACTGGCTGGGCAAGTTGAAAAGTGGGTAAATATAGGTGGTTGCTCTCATAGTACAGTAGAAGCCACTTCTGACTGAGGTGACAGTCTGAAAAAGCAGGTGAAATATACTGTGCCAAAAACCCCCAAAACTAAGTATGTAGATATGCAGGTTTTGCAATAGCCTGTTATAGCACCAAAAATATTCAGATACAATTTTCTACAGTTATCGCAAGTGCTATCTAGTCTTATTTGCCCTGTGCTCAGTTCTGCAAGTTTAGTGGCCAGTGTCCATTCAGAGTCTGCAAGATGGGAGAGACATTCCCATCCTGCAGCCAACCCATCTGTCCTTCACTATGAAAGGAAACTCAATCAGCATTCTTAGTACAATATTTGTGCTTTGACTTCAACACCAGCAATTATAGGAGCTCCGATCTTCGAAGAACGTGCATGTCGTCATGCTGTATGTTAAACTATTTACAGAGAGGCACATTACTCCTTGTGGTGTAAGTTTAGACAGATTGTGTCATTTCAGTTCCATCTGTCCACAGTGTGAAACCAAATTAAAGTATGTAAATATAGACTTCCTTGAGTCCAACTCCTAGGCTTATATGACACATCATCTTCCCACATACCCTATGTTGTTTTGTTTAGAAGTACGAAAACATAATGGCCTGTTGATATAAAAAGTGATATTGATGAGTAGTATGAGTAATTGGAAACCCCTGAAGAACGCATGCTTACTTTAAGGTTCAGTGCCCACCAAAGGCTATAAGTATAAGACACTTAGGCTCAACTGCCTGGAACTCAGCAGTGCCTCTACTAGACTTTCATTTGCAGTTGACCAAGGGTTTTTCCCATTTTATACCCTTTTCATCCAACTGAGGCACTGCAGCAACCAATTTCAGCAGAGAAGCAGGGACTGTGAATTCCTTTGGAACCTGGTGCATGTGCTCTCAAACATGCCAGGAAATGTCACCATTGCATGATGCCTGATATTCTTTCCCTCCCACAAATTCACTATGGAGAATTTTATCCAGAACAATGTTTTTGTTTTCACCTGGAAGTTCTTTAACTGGTTTAGCAGAGAAATTTTGCACAAGGACATGGCTTTGGGGAGCGGAGGGAAGGCTTACATGGGTTAAACAGAAATTTGCTTCAGAGCAAAGATTTAAAGATTTTAAAAACTGTTAACTCTGACAAATTCTCTTCTGTCTTTAGTTTTTATCTGCCTTAAAAGAAAAAAAAATTAGACTGGGATAAGCGAGAATGATATCACTATATCTGACAGTTCACAGAAACGCATAAGCAAAGGGAATGGCTCACATGTAAGCTTCCAGAATTGTACTAAGGAAATAACTCCTGTTACCTGTGTAATAAATGTTCTCCTTGGAGAAGCAGTATAAGTCAACCACACCTGGTGACATCATCTGACTGTGCTGAGGCTGGAATGCTCTCCAGAGCTCAGAAAGGTAAACCTTTCTGAGCATCTCCAGTAGCCCCACCTCTGAGTCCACCCCAGACCAGCCAGTTCTTTGTTTTCTGCTTTGCCGGCAAGGACGGATTCACCAGATCTCTTACATACACATAGATACAGGAAAAAATCCAAAGAAAGAAACTCTAAAGAAACAGCAGAAAGCTACAATCAACATACTTGCAAGACAAGAACTCACACCAACAATACTTAAGATCATCCAACTATCACTATATTAAGGATACATTCTACCAGAATTCAAAATAGCATCCATCCACCCAGTAAGAAAAGGAATTACTAACAACATCAACCAACCAGCCTCTTATTCATGGCCAAGATATTAGAAGAAATTGTACAGCAGCAACTCCAGGATCACATAGACGCACACTCCCCACTCGATCAGCAACAACACAGATTCAAACCTCACCATGGAGTAGAATCCCTAATGACTGCGCTACTGGATAATCCAATGAAATGCACCGACAAACCTAACACAGGATTCATACTTATCTTCGCAGATATAAAAGCAGCATTTGATTCCATACCACACAACCTAATCATTCAGTGACTGCAAGCAATTGGACTAATAGATACGCCACCCTACCTATCAAACCGACAACTCCAAGTAGAAACAGGCCCCACAAAATCAGATTCATTCACAAACCCAAGGAGTTCCTCAAAGCTCTGCCATCTCTTCACTAATCCTCAACTTCTTTCTTCAGCCAATCTACACAGTCATGCAATCACACAATATCCTATGCCACATATACGCCGACGATGTCATGATTTATGCACCCATCAGCATAGCTAACCCAGATATCATGCCCATAACTAAATACTTCACTTTGGTCATGCAATGGCTCAGAAATCACAACATGACTATAAACCTCAAGAAAACAGAGGCCCTATACATCACTAGACATACTAACTTCACACCGCCAGACAGTATAAACCTCGCTGGGACCCAGCTTCAAGTAAAGCAGGAAGTACATTATTTAGGAGTCACCCTGGATCAACGCCTATCCTTCTCAAGCCACATCAAGAACATCACAAACAAGCTCAAAACAGTGCAGCATCTCAAACCTCTCCTAACCCACCATGATTTTTGCACAGCTTTCCAAGCAATTGTCTTTCAACACATCAACTACTGCAATATTACCTTCAAAGGCTTATGAAAATCAGCAATCCACCTCTTCCAACATGCTCTCAACACTACAGCCTGTATCCTCTGCAACGCACACAGAACAGAACACATAACTCCCTTACTCAAACAGCTACATGGGCTACCCATAACTGAATGCACAAAATACAAATCCATCCTTACAATCTTCAAAATAGCCTATCTTTAACCCACTTCAATGCTATTACAAGAGACACCTGACAACAGAAAGAGACAAACTGGCTCCCAGAACACTCTATGCATACCAGTGCTATATATCAGAAAGTCTACTACATCTAAAAGGGCCTCCTTACTATTTGCACCGTCCCTATGGAACTCTGTCCCTGAAAAACTATGGACCATAAAGGACATAACATTCAGAAAGGCCCTCAAGACCCATCCATTCAAAGACTTCTTCTCGGAGAACTGAACCCAAGTTTGCACCAAAGATGGCATCAGCCTTCCACATCAGCTAGGCAATTGAACTGCCCACCTTTCATCCTCCTCACAGTTCCCTGGAGGATGAATGCCTTCAAACCCTTGACTGCATCCGTCACTACGACATACATCCACAGGACCTCATTCAACTGGCAAGGAGTACAGCTGTTCGTCTCCTTCGACTCTAACAGACCGGGCCATCCAGTTACGAAAAGGATGCTGTCCCAGTGGATCTCGGTCTGCATCGCTGCCTTCTGCACCCAGGCAGGGGCTGCCCTGCTGGAGCACATACACACTTACCAACTCTGGGCCACAGCCACTATGTTAACAAACTTCCATGAGATTCCCATTATGGATATCTGCAAGGCCACTACATGGTCAACCGTACACACATTCCAAAGACACAATGCCTCAATCAAGGGGCATTGTCAGATAATGCTGCGTAATGCTGGCATCAGCACATGTGCCCTAGGGCATCGGACAATGATACCAAATGATACCACAGTAGCATTGCTACCTTGTTGTGCCACTTTCATCATTACCTCTACTACCATTAACTGTTCACCTGTTAAGGTGTGCATAGTCACAATTAAGTCTTCTCATGCATTGTTTAAGTTGCACAGTTACCTGCACAGTTACTGTTTGCACTGCCACCATTCTGCACATTTGCACTGTTGCTTCTTTTGCACTGCCACATCAATAAATGGGAACACCCTCACACATGGCCTGCCATCTCCTTCAAATACAAAAGAAGCAGGACACGAAACCACCATGGAAGGGAACCTTTATTAATAAACAGAGAGCTGTGACCCGACAAGTATTTCGGCCAGGGGGCCTTCTTCAGGATTATACCTCTAATAAACATAAAAAAGTAAAAAATAGATAATCTATAAAACATAAACAGATAATAAAACAATATAGTAAAACCAAATGCAACTAGAAATGTTAAAACATAAAAGCAATTAAAATTATGAAATACATAAAAATAAGACAAAGGGGCATATAATATAAATACATCAATAAATGAATAAACAAACACATCAAGAATATATACAATAATCAAGAGTGCAAGGACCAGGTAAATCCCACATCACTTATTCAATATCCACCAGTGAAAGATATTACAAGGTTACAGAATAAAAATAAGACTATAAAAGAAAGCACACTTACCATCTGTTATTCTCTAAGGCTATAAAAGCTGAAGGGACATACATTGATAGTAGAGATTGTAAACAATTGAATAAAAAGAACAAGGGGAAAAATGTAACTTAACGTCAAGGAATAAACAGTAGCAGAAGTCACAGGAGGACCTAAAACTCCAAGAGCAGGGAGAGAGAGCCCCATTGTAAACTGAATTAAATCAACTAACATACTAATTAAAATTGGCATATAATATACAAGGAACCCTGCAAGGGACAGTAAGGTACAAAGAAATATGAAGCAAAGAAATCATATAATAGGGCAATCATTGCAGTTACCATTAGAAGTGTTCTCCGACTGAATGCAAAAGACACTGACAGCAAACCGCCAATCAAAAACGAGGCGAAGTGACGTCAAACTTATATAGCAGGCATGTAGTGACTGTGCTGTTCGTCTAATGAGGGTAATCTGATTTAATATAATAAAAGCACCATTAAACACCAAAGTTCACTATACTGAAACAAAAGTCTTGCATTAGGGAAGACCTATACCCAGTAAACTTAAGATCACTGCTGAGAGGAAAACAGTGCACTTTGAACGTAATCTAAGCAATAAAGAAGGAAGCCAGCAGATGTTAGGCTACCTTAATAAACATGATATTACCAGCAAGTAAAAAACCGAAATTGGGAAAAAGATCAAAAGCATCAGCTGGCAAAACCAGGAATCGTCAAAGGTGGGGGGCTCATGGTACAGGAAATAATTATGCTTAAACCGTGATCTACACAACAGAGACAAGGAAAACTATCAAAAGTACAACTACCTTGTTTGACCCATCATTGTACAGCAAAAGGTATGTTTGAAATAAAGCCCATCTAGTCTCTGCAGCAGGAAATGAAAGCAAAAACAGTAAACTAGCAAAACCGAACTAGGACCCCAGCTGGGAAACGCTAGAGACATTGAAAAAGGTATAAGTAATTGTGCGTTAATACTTTTAATCATCAGAAAGTCAACATGCAGAAAGAGGAGAGCCACAAAGTAAGGGGGAAGCTCAACACTAATATCAAAGCAAAACAGGAAATATGATGAAAATTGAAACTAAAAGGGGAAACAGATGGTTTACAACATACAATAAAAATACTGCAAGGAGGGAAAAGGAAAGGAATGCCAATTAACTGACAAGACAGTGGAGGTAAAGAATGGTGAAGGACAGTGATAGGAGTAGAAAGAGAAAAGGAGAGGATGAACCTACAAGGAGACCAGAGTGGGGCCGGGGAGGTTCAGAGTGCTCATGGTGGAGGGGTGGGTAGGTCAAAGGCTAGTTCGAAGATGATGACGGCCCGTGCCCTCGAGGTCCGCATGAGCCACCCGCACCAGCATGCAGCACTCAACGGGAATCACTGGCTGGTCTAGGGTGGGCTTGGAGGGGGGGCTACCTGGATATGCTCAGAAAGGTTTACCTTTCTGAGTGCCGGAGAGCATTCTGTCCTCAGTGCCGTTGGATGATGTCACCAGGTATGGCTGACTTATCCTGCTGTCCATGGAGAATCCCTGCTACAGGTAAGTACCTCCACTTTCATCTCCCACACTGCCTTGACACTGGTGCTACTATTTTGCTTGTGGTTTTGGTTCCCGTATCTTAGGGGCATTTGTGCCTCTCACAACGGGGAGGGGGATGGGGAATCTTGAGGTACTAAATAAAGTAGGACTTTTAAGAGTTTAAATAACAATTTTCTAGTTTCATTATTAAAAATGAACCAGCAAGGCTAAAAAATAATAAACTATTTAGACTGTAAGCTCTTAATGGAAGGGACATTGTACTTCCATCCTTTTCACAACTATATCTGTCCAGTAGCACTATACTGTAAAATAAATGTTAGTATTAATGCATTCTAATACGTTTGTTATACCAGTAGAGGAGAAAACTGAAGTTATTTAAAATGCATTAATTGGTTTATGAGCACATATCAATGGATAGTGTTATTCCTGCCTTTAATTCTTTTTATTCTCACTTGCCTTTGCAATATTACTTCACATAGCTGCTGTTGCTGTGGATTTTTTTTTTCTGCAGAGAGAAGAACTATTCCCTTTGCAAAGTCCATACAAAGAAATGGAAGGTGATCATTCACAGCATATGGTAAGCAATGAGTTTCTCTTGGCTGGGGGGAGAGAAGGGAGAAGTCTAAAGGAAGCCCAATGCCCTTGAATTTGATGGTCAGTTACTAACTTATCAATTCTTTAGCTCTCCGTTATAGCGGTTCATAAACAGCAACAAAAAAGTCTTTTATTGACATGTTTTATCCAAGGGCATGCAATGTGAAAGCATAGTGATATATTCTGAGCAGTGTCTATCAGATTCTGTTTGTTTTGAGCCTTGGGATTTGATTTTCAGGTCACGTCTTCCACCCTTGCAGAGAATGCAAAGGCAGCTTTCATAGTTCCTTGGAAAATGGACATCCCCGTCATCATGCAATAGTTGACACCTAGAAGATAGATTTAGGACCTGTGATTGCAGAGCTCTAGGAGGAGCCCTGGTCTGTCTCATCTAATGTCCATTGATGCAATGCTTGAGCTAAATGAGTTGGGAGGGAAAATAAAATAAGGGAAAGAATCACTGAGTAGTATGGAATGAAGACCCAAGGAACCATAGCCCTACAGATGCTGGTTCTGTATTTAAAAGGCCAGTGTTGGATGCCTTACCACATGGCTGGTTCATATGAACTGCAGACAAATTTTCTTACAGCAGTTAATGTTTGTGCAAGTACTTATTTTCCCATCTGTTTAGATCTTACTGGGAAATAGCCAAGTGATAGTTCAGTCGAAGGATGCAAAGCAAATTTTCCTCTTGTGGCAAACTGCAGAGTGAGTCATCCGAAGATGCAAATCAGTTGACATGCTAACATAAATGCCCTTTGATTTGTAGAGCACAATAAATGGCAGACGATTTGCTTATGAAGAAAAAAACCAGGTGGGAGAAGGCCTCCAGCCGGTATGCCCAGTTTATAGTGCAAAGCATCACAGAGAGTGGAGCAGGCACAATCAGCACTCGGGAGCACAGAGAGGGTGCATCAAGCCAGGAGAACATTACGTGTGATCTTTTTTTCAGCTGTGAACTTCCAGGCAAACTAAGCATTATTTTTTGCCTTTTTTGAAAATATTTTCTCAGTGAACAGCAGCCACATCGACTCTTTTGAATGGGAATATAGCTGCACTTCCATTGGGTTTGAAGCATTCAGAACGCTGCACACGCTGTACTAGAGAACAGATTTAAAGTTGATAGCTTTAGTTTATTAGGTGTTTGTCCAGTAAAATTGAATTTGAGGTAACTGGTATGTATTCCTCAGACAGCTCTTTCCTACGTGCCTATCAGTGCTGGCTGGGTTCTGTAATTATAACATACATTCGTCATGCCACTGCATTTTAATTTGGCTGTGATGAGGCTTGGCTGTAATGATCATCGGCTGGTTATGCCAGCCTCGCTGGAGTTAAGCCTGCCAGCTCATTCATCTGTAATTCAAACATGCGGCAAATCAATTCAGAAGTCATTTCACTAATTATTTCTTGGGGATTTTTTCTTTCCCTGAAACTGATGTGCCTAAGATCACAATACCTGTGTACAAGCTGCTACCTAAGCCGGCAGAACGTCTCGTCTTGGATTAATGTGAACAATTTAAAGGCTGTTGCCATGTACTTGAACAGCCAGTATTGATTTCCCATTTGCTTAAGGGAAAAGGGGGCAGAGTCAAATTGACACCATAGAAATGAGAGACAAAAGGCATACAAATAAAACTTGGGGGTTGTGATTTAAATGGCGTAATAAAAGTAATTCTAGTACATTGTATTTAAATGCATGGTTTATTAGGATTTGCCATGATGGGAGACATAAGGTTTGCTTGGCACACAGAACACACTTGAAAGAACATATATGAGGGAATTTATAAAGCTTTCTGCAAAAGTAAAAGCCTGCTTTACGCACAGAAAAGGGCTTTTATGAAAAGCTGTGCACATGTGTGTAAACAGCAGGCACAGGAAAGAGCATTGCTACTTTTACATGATCTCCATATAAGTATTCCCATGGGTGTCATCTGGCAGGAATGGAGATGGCGTTGCAGTTATATATATGTACATGTGTAGAGTAACATTTATATCATCTTCTGAGCAGCTGTACATTTGTGTGCTTGAATTTAGGGCTGGTTTTAGGTGTCTATTTGCTACTTGGACATGGGCATCCTCATACAAATTACCTCCATTATGGTAACTCATTATCTTCATAGTACATTCAGCACCATTTTCTTTGTATTTTCCTGTCCAGTTATATAGGAAATGCGATGAGCAAAGCATAGGAATCTGAATTTGTTGATGGTTGTATGAAAGCATAAGAACATAAGATATGCCATACTGGGTCAGACCAAGGTCCATCAAGCCCAGTATTCTGTTTCCAACAGTGGCCAATCTAGGTCATATGTACCTAGCAGTTTCCCCAAGGGACACAGGTTCCACAATGCTTGTATTGGTTCAAGCATTGATATCCTGGGTCCCTTCTTAATAATGGTTTATGGACCTTTCCTCCAGGAACTTGTCCAAACCTTTTTTAAACCCAGCTACACTAACAGCCTTTACTACATACTCCGGTAACAAATTCCAGAGTTTGATTACACATTGAGTGACAAAATATTTTCTTTTATTAGTCTTAAATAGTTTACCCTGTAGCTTCATTGCGTGTCCCCTAGTCTTTCTATATTCTGATAAGGTAAACAATCGATCTATGTTTACCCGTTCCACTCCGTTCATTAATTTATAGACTTCTATCATATCTCCCCTCAGCCGTCTCTTTTCCAGGTTAAAGAGCCCTAACCTTTTTAGCCTTTCTTCATAGGAGTATCCTTCCATCCCCTTTACCATTTTGGTGGCTCTTCTCTGAACCTTTTCTAAAATCGCTATATCCTTTTTAAGATACGGCGACCAGAATTGCACACAATATTCAAGGTGCGGTCTCACCATGGAACGATATAGAGGCATTATAATATCTTTTGTTTTATTTTCCATTCCTTTCCTTATCATACCTAGCATTCTATTTGCTCTCTTGGCCGCTGCTGCACACTGGGCCGAGGGTTTTAACATGGCATCCACAATGACGCCTAAATCTTTTTCCTGGGTGGTAGTTCCTAATGTGGAACCTTGCATCGTGTAACCATAGTTTGGGTTGTTCTTCCCTAGGTGCATAACCTTGCACTTGTCCACATTAAATTTCATCTGCCATTTTGATGCCCAGTCTTCCAATTTATCAAGATCCTCTTGCAATTTTCCACAATCCTCTTGGGTTTTAACAACTTTAAATAGTTTTGTGTCATCTGCAAATTTGATAACCTCACTCGTTATTCCACTTTCCAGGTCATTTATGAATATGTCAAAAAGCAGCGGACCCAGCACAGATCCCTGGGGTACACCATTATTCACCTTTCTCCATTGGGAAAATTGGCCATTTAGCCCTACCCTCTGCTTTCTATCTTTTAACCAGTTCCTGATCCACAATAGTACACTGCCTCCTATCCCATGACTCTTTAGTTTTGCCAAAAGTCTCTCATGAGGGACCTTGTCAAAGGCTTTCTGAAAGTCCAGATACACAATATCAACCGACTCACCTTTGTCCACCTGATTATTCACTCCTTCAAAAAAACATAACAGATTAGTAAGACAAGATCTTCCTTGTCTAAAACCATGCTGGCTGTCTCCCATTAGGTCATGACTATCTACATGCTGAGTAATTTTATTCTTTATGATGGTTTCTACCATTTTTTCCGGTACTGACATCAGGCTCACCGGTCTGTAGTTTCCCGGATCACCCCTGGAACCCTTTTTAAAAATTGGTGTTACATTGGCGATCCTCCAATCTTCAGGTATTAGAGATGATTTTAATGATAGTTCACAGATTACTAATAGCAGGTCTGCAATCTCATATTTTAGTTCTTTCAACACCCTTGGATGTATACCATCTGGCCCAGGTGATTTGCTACTCTTCAGTTTATCTAATAGTTGTAATACATCTTCCCGATGTATCGATATTTCCTTCAATTCTTCCGCACCTTTAAATACCACTTCAGTCATGGGTAACATCCCTACGTCTTCCTCAGTAAAGATCGAAGCAAAAAATTCATTCAGTCTCTCTGCTATCGCCTTGTCGCCTCTTAGTGCTCCTTTAACCCCTTTATCATCTAATGGACCAACTGACTCACAAGTTTTTTGCTACGAATGTACTTGGAAAGGTCTTTACTTCGCGTTTTTGCTTCCACAGCAAGCTTCTTCTCAAATTCTCCCTTTGCCTGCCTTATCAATGCCTTGCATTTGACTTGCCAGTGCTTGTGCTGTTTCCAGGTTTCGTCATTTGGCTCTTTTTTCCATTTCCTGAAAGATGCTTTTTTGGCAACAACAGCCTCTCTGACCTCACCTTTAAACCATGCTAGCAGTTTTTTGGACTTCCTTCCACTTTTCTTAAAGCGTGGAATACAGCTGGTCTGGGCTTCCAAGATAGTATTTTTCAACAACAGCCAAGCCTGATGTACGTCTTTAACCTTTGCAACTACTCCTTTTAGTTTTTTTTTAACTGTTTTCCTCATTTTATCGTAGTCTCCCTTTCGAAAGTTAAAAGGTAGTACTGTGGATTTCCTTACTATCCCTCCTCCACTAATTAAATCAAAGGCAATCATGCTATGATCACTATTGCCAAGTGGCCCCAATAACCTTATCTATTGCACTAGATCTGGTGTTCCACTAAGGACTAGGTCTAATATGGCTTCCCCTCTGGTCGGTTCATGAACCAGCTGCTCCAAGAAGCAGTCATTTATTTCATCTAGGAACTTTATCTCCCTAGCATGTCCTGACGTGACACTGACCCAGTCGATACCGGGGTAGTTGAAGTCACCCATTATTATTACTGCGCTGTAACTTTTGTTAGCTTCCTTGATTTCTTTGAACATTTCATCATCCATTTGGTCATTCTGGCCAGGCGGTCGATAGTACACCCCCACTGCCATCGCCTTCCCCCTTTTACATGGAATTTCAATCCATATAGATTCTACAGCAGATTTTGTTTCCTGCGAAACTTTAATCTTTTCTGACTCAATGCCCTCTCTAACATAGAGAGCAACCCCTCCACCAATTTCATCAGCTCTATCATTACGATATAGTTTGTACCCAGGTATCACAGTGTCCCACTGGTTGTCCTCCTTCCACCATGTCTCTGATATTCCAATCATATCTAACCTTTCATTTAGTGCTATATATTCTAACTCTCCCATCTTATTTTTTAGACTTCTAGCATTTGCATACAAGCATTTTAGAGAATGTATTTTATTCATATTAATTTGGCTATTGTTAGACATGGGTAATTTGGGATCTTTAAGCTCTGTCTGCTCCATACTTGAGGGCATTTGGGGAACCTCTCTGCTTTTGGTAGTATCCTTCAAAGATACATTCTTCCGAACCATCCGCTCTTGGGCGACTGTCGGCTTTCCCCTAATATCTAGTTTAAAAGCTGCTCTATCTCCTTTTTAAAGGTTAATGCCAGCAGCCTGGTTCCATCCCGGTTAAGGTGAAGCCCATCCCTTCGGAAGAACCCCTCCTTTCCCCAGAATGTTCCCCAGTTCCTAACAAATCCAAAACCCTCATCTCTGCACCATTGTCTCATCCACGCATTGAGACTCCGGAGCTCTGCCTGCCATTTGGGTCCTGCGCGTGGAACAGGAAGCATTTCGGAGAACACTACCCTGGAGGTTCTGGATTTGAACTTCCTACCTAAAAGCCTAAATTTAGCCTCCAGAACCTCCCTACCACATTTTCCTATGTCATTGGTACCGACATGTACCAAGACAGCAGACTCCTCCCCAGCACTATCTAAGACCTTATCTAGGTGGCGCATGAGGTCTGCTACCTTCGCACCAGGCAGGCATGTTACCAGGCGATCCTCACGTCCACCAGCCACCCAGCTATCTACATGCCTAATGATCGAATCACCAACTATAACGGCTGTCCTAACCCTTCCCTCATGGGCACATGGCCCTGGAGAAACTTCCTCGGTGCGAGAGGGTTTTACATCACCTGGAGGACAGGTCCTAGTTACAGGATCACTTCCTGCCACACCAGGGTGATGCTTTCCTGTCACGTGACCTCTCTCTTCCATGGCAACAGGGATGCTGCCAGACTGGAGGTGGGACTTCAGGACTATATCCCTGTAGGTCTCGTCTATGTATCTCTCTGTCTGTCTTATGCTTTCCAAGTCTGCTACTTTAGCCTCTAGAGAACGGACTCGTTCCCTGAGAGCAAAGAGCTCCTTGCACCTAGTGCACATGTAAGACCTCTCCCCAACTGGGAGAAAATCGTACATGTGACACTCAATGCAAAAGACTGGAAAGCCCCCATCCCGCTGCTGGACTGCTGTCTGCATCTTAGTTTTAAGTTTGTGTTTAGATCTAAGTTCTTTACTTACTAAGGGTTGCTATGGATATTTATACTAATAAAACTGTACCTAATACGTGTAATATACCTTGTTCACCTGAAGCTTAACTAATCTCAGGTCCTTAGTGTATGATTGATTTGGGTAACGAGCTTCACCTGAGAGCACCTCCTGCCTTTTAAGATGTGTAAGTACCTATAAAGCTACGATTATCCCAGGGGTGGGTGGGTGGGTGTGGGGAGGGAGGGAGGGAAATAACACTTATTAAAAGAGGGCTGCTACATAGTACCCTGTCTTGTGCTGCTGAGGTAAGCTATATTCTGATTTGATTTAAATTATAGCTCTTAGCTGCTGCTAGGCTCTAAGTTCTTATGAAATTTAAACTACAAGCTCTCTGCTGGGTTCTAAATTTAACCAGAAAGCTCTCTTCTGTGTTTTAAATTTAAGCTAAAAGTACTTTGCTGATGCTAGGCCCTGAGTGACTATTAAATTTAAACTACAAGCTCTCTGCTGGCTATGAAATGTAACCAGAAAGTTCTCCTCTGTGTTTTAAATTTAAACTTAAACTGCTGCTACTAGGCCCTGACTGATTTAACAAAAAATAGTGGGTTCACAGATTAATTAGCTTTAATACAAAGAATTCCTTTTAGAAAATTACCAGAAGTATATACTCACAGTTGCAGATCTCTCTCCAGAAGTAACAGTCCCTTTTTCTAGTCCTTCAAGACTAGCATCATTTGTCTTTCCCTTGATGGCCTTGGGTTTATCAGGGAGCCATCAATCACTAAATCTAATCTGATGATACCAGAAGCAGCAGGCTAGAACCAGGGACTTTACATGTGGCCATGGGCAGCATTTTCCACCAGGCCAGCCCTGTGTTATTCTTGATTGTAATCAAGGCTGGCCTCAGAGTTGGGGCCCTAGGCAAACCTTAAGCTGTATAATTCCCCCAGTGGTCAATCTATTGTTTAGCTTTGAATGCCCTGCTCTTTGCCAACCCAGGCAACCACTTAGTTTGCCTAGTGGTTGGCCCAGTCCTGATTCTAATAAAATTAATTTCTCCTTAAAGTCAATAGTTTCACCAGTACAGTACTCCAGCTCCTCTCTCCTTTTCGACAGAGTCAACTTCCTATGTTATCATTCTGTAATCAACACAGTAATAAACTAGATGGCAAGAAATAAGGTCTAGGTGGCCTTTTACCATCCCCCCTTTCCCATTCTTCTGTCCTCAAATTACTTCAATGAATGATAGGAGCCAATGCTTGTTAGATTAGTAAGGCTTCAATCTGATTCTTTAATACTGTTCTTTGTAGTTAATTACATTCTATGGCTTAATCCAGTTTCCAAACTTTCTGGCTGCAGAAGCTAGGTCCAATATATGAACTTATGGGTGTAAACTGAGATCCTTCAGTGCTGGAAGCCCCTGGGGACTACACCTATGGTAGGGGCAAGAAGTCAGAGCTGGAGATTGCAAGCCTGAATCTGAAGGGTGGAAGAGATTTGTATAACTAAAGATTGTTGAAGAATTCTGCAGATGGACTTTCCAAACTTGTCCTGTGACCCCACATCAATTGTATTATCAGGTTATCTGCAATGAATAGGCATGGGATAAATCTGAAAATTTATTGATTTACTTACTGACATTTCTTAATCACCCCTAATGGTGTCATGCAATAATTTACAAACGCACATACAATGCATAATTTATTATTTAAACATACCTGATAACACCCCACTAATGCCCAATCAAGGGCTTAAAGTGGATTAATAAAATACAGAAACTCACAGTTCAAGAGTAACAAATACTACCCCCTAACCACTTCCCCATTCACCCCTTCCTCAAATGCCTCCAAATACAACCAATCCAATACAAAATTATAGACATCATTCTATTTCAATAGGTCCTCCCATCCCAATGCCATTACATATTTATTATACAAACATATAAAATGCATTTAAATATCCTCTGAATAAAAGCAACTCTTAAAAAAAAACTGTCTCTTAAAATTGAGTGATACAACTCCAAATGCCATCTGCCACAGCCATGACTTCACTAATGTGCGAAAACGCAAATAATCTGATTCTCTATGAATTTTATATATTGTGTCTCCAGTGTGTACAAACCTCTTATGCATATTCATTGTGGTTATTCTGGAAACCTAGTAACTGTGGAGCAGGCATGTGCCTTAAATTGTAGTGCACACTAAATGCATTTAACATACATTAACCTATGAATTAATGGGCGTTCAATTCATTAGCATGTATAAAATGCTACAATTAAAAATTTTTTAAATAGAATGTGTGCAGCGAACCAGAAAAGTGTGAAATTTGGAAAATAAAATCCCAAATGAACCGAAAAATGTTTGCCATGGGCCCATCCATACTGTGGGGTTAGCAATACAGGTTTGCAAAGCGCAATCCTTCAGAAAGTGAATTGGCAAAGAAGATTAAAACAATTATTATTTTTTTAATTAAGCATTCATTATATAATGTGTAGAAATACAGTTACAGCATATGAGGGTAATACAAAAGGAAAAAGACTGTATTAAGAAGCACAATCAGAAACACAGTCAAATCAAACATAATGTTAATCAGTTAGCCCACATTTAAGGGGAGACAAGAGGAAAATTAAAATAAAGGAAATTACAGAAGTATGGTTCAAAACAAAATAAACCCAAATATACAATAAATCCAAATATACTTCTCTAATGAAGAAATTTAGACAAGGATTTCAAAAATTCTTCCATATGTGATAGTTCAAAGAAAATAGGTTTCCCCTGATGAGTCAAAAGGCACTTACAGGGAAATTTCAAGAAAAAGATTGCCCCTAGAGCCAAAGCATGAGACTTTAACTCCTGGAACGCCTTCCACCTCACTTGACTGGGCCTTGAGACATCAGGGAAAACATTAATCTTCTGTCCACAAAACAATTCTTCTTTCCTCTGGAAATATGACTTCAAAAACAGAGTTCTTATCAGATTCAAACAAAAAAGTGATAAAATGAGTGACCTGTGTGGGTATAAGATCTTGAGATGATTCTAGAAACTCTGATAGATCTAAACTATCTGGTTGACACCACTTGATCTAACTCACTCTCTAAATCTTTCACTTTTTAACCATGAAGAAGATAATATGTATTAGAAATCCTTAGTTCCTCAGGATTAGAATTTTCTTCAAATACTTTTGAAACAATATCAGTGGTGACAAATAGCGGGTAAATGGAAAATTCGAACATTGTAAGTTCTTAACTCTGGAAACATTTTCTAACACTTCAAACTGACAATGAAGAGAGATAATCCTTTATGAAGGAAGTAGACACAGCTTGCACATTAGAGACCTGAGTTTCCAGCTTACTAAGACGCCTGTCCATATTAACCATCTTAGAATCCTGATCAGCAAACTTAATAACAGAGTCTTTAGTAAAATACAAGAATTGTTGCAGGGTACCAAACAGAGTGGCTTCAGTCTGTGATACAATAGACCAAATGTCTTTCAAGGAAATATCACTTATAGGTAAATCCTGCACTGACCAAACAACAGGGGCTAGGAGTTGTTTGGCCTTAGGACAGGGTCTTCCTCCCGGCCCTCCCAGTCTCCAAAACATCACCAATCTGTATAGGAACAGAGGTTGGAGAAGAGGGTAAAACCAAATCAAAGGATCCCTCCTCCTCCGGCCGAAGGAATGCTTTAGGCAGAACGGGTTGGGTTGATAGCCCCCAGGAAGCAGAAACCTCAGGAGAGTCAGTACTTAGACGTCGGCGAGAACAATGATGTCTCATCCATGCCCTTCCTTACCAAATGTCTATCCATAGGGCCCTCTTTTTTTGAACAATTTCTCCACAGGTTTAGACAACATGATTCTCTTCTTCTTCTTCCTCATCACACATACAAGACTGTCCTGCTCCTTTGGGCACACACCCATGAGCACGTGCCCGCGTCCTGCAGTAGGGGATACGCTCTTAAAGCCCCTTTTGCTGATGTCACCAGGCTGTCCAAAACATAGAAACATGATGACAGAAAAAGACCACATGGCCTATCTAGTCTGCCCTTCCATATCAACCACTACAACAGTCCCCTTTTTTACCTTTAGAGATCCTCTGTGCTTGTCCCATGCTTCTTTGAATTCAGATACTGTCCTCATCTCTACCACCTCCACTGGGAGACTATTCCACTTCTCCATGGACCAGCAGGATTGCGTCAGCCACACCTGGTGACGTCCTACAGGTGGCGCCATGCGGAAGTACTTTCCAGAGCTCAGGTTTCTGAGCATGCCCAGGTAGCCCACCTTGCCGGCCCGCCCCTAGCCCGGCCAGTCTTCTTCCTTCCGCCTTGCCAGCAAGATGGACCTTACTCTCCTCTCACAATTTCAAACCTCCTAACATCCTAATACAACTTCCTGAATCATCCAGCAACATGCCGAAGCCGGGATTTAAAAAATGCACACGCTGCAGCAAGAAAATGAGCAATTCGGACACTCATGACCTCTGCGTCTGCTGCTTGGGCTACAGCCACAGCGTAAAGGACTGCCCCCACTGCAGTCGCATGTTTCCGAGGGCCCACAAATCTAGAGGGCATACCCTGAAGGATTACCTCGCCTCCTCAGGTAAATCTGCCTTCTCCATGACCGTTCCGGCTCAGGATGCGCCTGACGGGGCCCCCATCCTCAGCTAGGCTGCTACCAGTGCTCCAGCGACTCCGGTTTCGTCCCCGATCACGGTCTTGCCTCTGCCAGCCCCCCGGGACATCGCAGACCTCCAGGCAAATCCAGCCTCTGACCTGGCAGCTAGACCCAGCCATGCAGCTCACAAAGATAGCGCCACCGGGAAGTCTTCCAGCAGGTCCTCCAGCTCCACCCACCGCGCCTGATTGGCCAAGAAGCAGGAAGCCCAGGAGACACTGCTGCTATGCATCACATCGACATCCCTGGCACTGCCCACTACCCAGCTCTTCAGCGCCGACCGGCGAAATTTAAACCCCCACGGTGCCAACAACGGTGCAGCACACCAGCGCTGATCATACAAAGAGCACCACAGGGGCAGCTATGGCGCCAATTGCAGACACGGCAATCGGTGCAAACATCGCAGCAACAAGCGCAGAAGCTACAGGGACTCCTCCAGCAGCCTGAGCTTCAGTCCCGGACAACCTCAGCACAAGAGACACCGCGCTTAGCACCACCACGCCTCCTGGCGCCACAAAAAGCACAGCAGACGCTCCACTTCTGTCAGCACAAGCAGAAGCAGGGATTCCAGCAGCAGAAACAGGCAAGACAGATCCTGCAGCCACAGCACCTCTGCCATCCTGAAACTGCTCACCCAACTGCTGCAGAACGCACCCTCCGCCATGGCTCCTACACCTCTGCCTGTCTCCACGGCCCGATCATGCTCTGGATCCCCCCCAAAAGACACACCGGCCACGTACCACGCTTCACAGCCCACACTGCCACCGCAGGGAACTTCGGTCAACCCGTCCCCGGATAGCACTGCCGAGGAACATGATATCAAAGCCATGGTCGGCTCTGCATCCAACGACCATACCAAATCCCCGGAACCAGAAGACGCTCAACCCCCTCCGGAGGACCTCACCTATCCAAAGTTCCTGACGAGGGTTGCGAGCACTCTAGCCCTGATTGATGCAAACATAATGGATGAGCCTGATCCCGAGGTTCTGAAGTACTTCACTGCTCCCAAACCATCCTTCGCACTACCAATACACCGCAAGCTGCGAGATGACTATCTGAAAGTGTGGCAGACCCCGGCCTCTGGCCGCTCATTCCCCAGAAGACTGGACTCCAAATGCCAGATCCAACCTATACCAGGCTTCACCACACCACAGCTGGTGCACCAATCCATCGTGGTCTCCTCAACTTTGAAGAGAATTAAGTCCTCCCGCATCTACGCCAACAACCCACCAGGTCGGGACCAGAAACTCCTCAATGACATAGGCAAGAAAGTCTTCTAAGGAGCCATGCTTAATGCAAGAATCACAGCGCACCAGTTTCAGCACGTCCTTTTCCAGGATGCCTGCATGGCAAACATAAAAAACGCAATCTTGTCCCTTCCGAAGGAGGCCCAAGCATCCATTACTAACTCCCTCACAGACATGTCGGAATACAACAAACACCTAGCCAGCACGGCCTTCGACTCCTTTAACACGTCCGTGAGGACCGCAGGCATGGCAATCTCTGCCAGAAGGTGGGCATGGCTAAGAGCATCTTGCCTTCACGATGACACCCACGATGGGATCGCTGACGCCCCCTGCTCAGGCGAATCACTCTTCGGGAAAAAGGTCTCTGACACCGTCAACAACATGAGGGAACACTGCACTACCTTGC
This sequence comes from Ichthyophis bannanicus, assembly GCA_033557465.1. NCBI lineage: Eukaryota > Metazoa > Chordata > Amphibia > Gymnophiona > Ichthyophiidae > Ichthyophis > Ichthyophis bannanicus. The sequence continues at coordinate 280,830,078 of CM066034.1, read as the reverse complement.
AGACTCTGGCGGAAGATGGCTTTGAGCACCGTAGTGGCCCCCAAAAGCGCAATTACCAGCGGAAACCTTACTTCAGCTCCAGCAACTACAGCTCCAACAGAAAATACCCATCCAACCGAAAGTGATAAGGTCCCAAGTACAAAGCCAACTCCTTCCACGGATCTTCCTACCAGTGCCAGCCACAAAGGGATTGCAAACAAAAGAAGAGCACCAACGCGCCATCGGGCAAAGGAGGCTCCTCCTTTTGACAGGCTCAGACAGGCACCCACCCGAATAGGGGGACGCCTGTCACGATTCCTGCAGGAGTGGGAGAAGATCTCCTCCGACTCCTGGGTCCTACGCATCATTCACAAGGGATACCGCATACGTTTTTTTGCACCACCTTGCCAACGCAACAAACCATCCAGCGACACCCCTCCACACCTCCGGATTCCCATGGCAACAGAGCTGATTCACCTCTTCGCGTCCACCGACCAAGATCAACTCTGGATTTTACTCCAGATACTTCCTCATTCCGAAGAGATCAGGCAGGATTCGCCCCATCCTAGACCTACGCAAGCTGAACAAATTCATCACCAGGGAGAAGTTCAGGATGTACTCCCTCAACTCCATCCTTCCCCTTGTTCAAACCGGTGACTGGTTGGCATCCTTGGATCTGCAAGAAGCCTACACTCACATCCTCATCCACAAGTCGCACAGGAAGTACCTCCGCTTCCACGTGCTGGGGCACCACTACCAATACAGAGTCCTCCCCTTCGGCCTGTCATTGGCACCAAACGTTTTCACAAAATGCGTAGCCGCTGCGGCAGCACACCTCCGTAAACAAAACATCTTTGTCTTTCTCTACCTGGACGACTGGCTCCTCACGGCACCCTCCGCCCAAGAACTACAGGACTCCCTGGGAAGGGTGATGGCCATGCTCTCTTCCCTGGGTTTTGTCATCAACTACGACAAGTCTCAGCTACAACCCTCCCAGCGACTGGAATTTATAGGAGCAGTAATCGACACCCGGGAGTCAAAAGCCTACCTCCCGGAACGCAGACTACTCACCATCACCTCCCTCGCAACCAGCGCAGCTACAGCGGAGAACTCCTTCACACAGTCCCTCCTATGCCTCTTGGGACACATCGCGGCAATGACTTCGGTCCTGCCAGTCGCGAGGATGAAGATGCGACCGCTCCAGTGGCACCTGCGCTCCCACTGGAACCAACACTCCCAACCCCTCTCTACCCGCGTACCGATGTTTCCCTACACCAGGACTCATCTATGCTGGTGGACAATCCCTTCGAACCTTTCAAAGGGGAAAGACATTCATCAACTTGCACACCAGATGATTCTCACCACGGATGCCTCCAACACCGGTTGGGGTGCACACCTCCTACAATTCAGAACCTATGGAGCATGGTCCCAGAGGGAACGGCAGTTTCACATCAATCTCCTCGAGCTGAGAGCCATCAGGTACGCTCTCCTAGCTTTCCTCCCTCACCTACGAGGCAAGTCTGTCCTTATACAGACGGACAACCAAGTGGCCATGTTCTACATCAACAAACAGGGAGGAACCGGTTCTCACCCCCTCTGCAAAGCAGCTCTGACAATATGGTCCCTGGCCTTGGAGAACCACTGCGCACTACGTGCCTCCTACCTACCAGTAGATATGAACACCCTTGCGGACAAACTCAGCAGGCAGCTACAACCTCATGAATGGACTCTGTCCAGAGAAATTACCAACAGCCTCTTCCGTCTATGGGGAACTGTGGCCATAGACCTCTTTGCCACGGAACAGAATGCCAAGTGCCCCCTATTCTGTTCAAGACATCCGTCAGCCAAGAGACTAGCAGCGGATGCATTTGACGTGTGCTTGGGGGAGTGGTCTCTGGTGTATGCCTTCCCACCAATCCTGCTCATCCCAGCAACCCTACAGCGCATAGTCCAAGACAAGGCATGCGCCATTCTAGTTGTTCCCTACTGGCCTCATCAGATGTGGTTCACCTTGCTGCTGCGCCTGGCCCACGGGAACCCGACGTGTCTTCCCCTCAGACCAGACCTACTAACACAGAATGCGGGCAGCATGAGATACCCCAACCTCAAAGCCCTCACTCTCACTGCCTGGAGGTTGAAAGGTTGAGCCTCTCAGATCTCCATCTGCCGGTCGAAGTTCAGGACGTGGTCCTGGCAGCCAGGGGACCTTCCACCAGGAAATCCTATGGCCTCAAATTGGAAGAGATTCAGAATTTGGTGTGCAGCACGCAGCCTCAATCCTACCACATGCCCGGTCGCACAAGTCTTACAATACCTCACCTCTCTGTCCAACCTCGGTCTCAAGACCCAACCCATCTGGGTCCATCTCCCCGTAATAGCAGCCTTCCATGCCCCAAAAGACAGAGCAAGCTCCATCACAACGCTACCCCTTACCTCATGTTTCATGAAAGGACTAACCAATTTCAAGCCTCCGGTCAGACCTCTGGTCCCGCTCTGAGACCTCAACTCTGTCCTGCAGCGCTTAACATGAGAGCCCTTCGAGCCACTCCAGTCTGCAGACATGAAGTTCACGTCCTGGAAAACCCTATTCCTAGTTGCCATAACATCTGCCAGGAGGATCAGCGAGCTGCAAGCACTGGTAGCACACCCACCATATACACAGCTGGTCCAGGACCGCGACTCCCTGAGGACCAGCCTTAGATTTGTTCCCAAGGTCCCCTCCACGTTCCACGTCAATCAATCCATTGAGCTCCCTTCTTTCTTTCTGGAACATCACTCATCAATTGAAGAACAATGCCTACACACCTTGGACTGTCTCCAGACCCTCAGGATCTACCTCCGCAGGACACTCCCTGTCCGAACGGGTGACCAGCTTTTCGTCTCCTTCGACCCGAACAGGCCGGGGAAACCCGTCACAAAGAGGACTCTCTCCCACTGGGTGGCCGCCTGTGTCTCTTTCTGCCTTGACCCGCCAGATGACAAAGCCCCACCGAAAGTTGGGCTGCACCGACTCAGAGCGTAGGCCACCTCCTTAGCCAACCTCCGCTCAGTTCCACTCAGCGACATCTGCAGAGCAGCTATGTGGTCATCACCACACACCTTCCAGAAACACTACTGTTTAGAGCGAGGGAAGACAGCGCAGTGGGCAGAGCCATCCTTGCCACCGCTGTGGAAGGAGTTAATGCCACCCCGCACCCCCATGAACACGGCACCACGTTGGAAGCAACCAACCATGCGGACGAACTGGGACTGTTATTTTTATGACTACACAGTCTTGTTTCACCTAGTTGTTGCACTATGCCACGTTGCACTATGTCACTTTGAGAAAGGTGATCTTACCACTATGTACTGTCTTACTGCTCTGTGCTGTACTGCTATGTGCTGTACCACTGCCATGTCCTAATTTACTGTTATGTGCTATATTACTGTTGCACCTATACGCACCTGTACTCATGTATTGCATTGTGTTCTACTGCACCCATATTCCACTGCACCTGCACCTATGTGATTATCATTAAACATTATGCCCAGACTCAACAAATCCATAGCCTTTACCTCCCTCCTCCACCTCCGTGTGCCCCGCGCAGCTAGGGAGGCACCAGGTGTGGCTGATGCAATCCTGCTGGTCCATGGAGAAAGCAAGGTTACTTACCTGTAACAGGGGTTCTCCGTGGACAGCAGGATAAGTCAGCCACACAATCCCGCCCACCTCCCTGGAGGAGGTCAGCTGAATGGGCTCGCCCCTAGCCGGGTAAGGCTAGCTAGGAACATACTGGCCAGGCTAGGGGCGGGCCGGCAAGGTGGGCTACCTGGGCATGTCAGAAACCTGAGCTCTGGAGAGTACTTCCGCATGGCGCCACCTGAAGGACGTCACCAGGTGTGGCTGACTTATCCTGCTGTCCATGGAGAACCCCTGTTACAGTTAAGTAACCTCGCTGAATCCAACACTCTTTCCATAAAGAAATAATTCCGCATATCTCTGCAATCTTTGCAGGTCTCCATTAAAGCAATTATTACACAGGTGTGAATGAAAGTGGTGTAAACAGACTTCCTAGTTTGAGAGAGGCTTATTTCAAAACTATGAATAATTAGAAAAAGGTGTTTAGATGAAGCAAAAAAAGAAATGCTGTTTTGTGCAAATGTACAGTGCTATTTCTCAGCCTGCAGAACTATTCACAACTGTCTGTAAGTGATTACAAATACCAGGTCAAAGAATAGCTAAAGATATTCTTTCTGCTAATAAGTTTGCTGATTTTTTTTTAAAGAATAAAGTGAAAGATTCATTAAAGACTCAGAACTTGAGAAGTGCAGGGTCATCAAATGAACTAACAGTTGATATGGTGTTAGCGATTGTGAATACGCAGAAAGAGTACCTTGCTTCAACATTAGTTGTTCTTTGGGATGAACTTAAATTTATCAATGCTGATGAGATTATTAAGGGTCCCTTTTGCTAAATTCGGTTAAGGTTTTCCACTTAAGTGCAAAGTCTCCACGTTAACTGTCAGGAGTGTGATCAGCATATTCTTGGCAGTTAATGCACGAATATGTGTGTTAATGTGCAGTGCAATTTATGTGGGTATACCTAATGATACCCTCAGCGGTATCGTTAGGTGCACCTGTGTCAAGTACTACATTGATGGTGATTATATGCTAATGCTCTCCATGCACACACTCCACCCCTGACCCGCCCACTCTCTGCATTAATGTGCCATTGCCAATTAATGTGTTTTGGTGGTCAATAGCAGCCAGTTATTGCACGCTAAGACACGGTTGACGGTGTTTAGTATAAGGACCCCTAAAATGGCTCAGAAGTTGCCATTGTCCACTTGTCCATTATACAGCATTGTACCACCAAATATCAAATCAGTTTGAGAGCATGTTGCAGAGTTGTTAAGTTAGTCAATACTTCTAAGAGATGAAGTGATGCCTGACATAAACGAGTGGTGGCTCTTCCTTTAAAAGAGAAATGAACCTGCTCATTTAGATTTGTTCAAATTATTGCCCAATATCAAGCTTGCCGCCTTTGGCTAAGCTAAAAAAGCAGGTAGTCAGAATCCAAAAAGATGATTTTTTTTTACTTCAATATAATGTTTTAGGTCAATATCAACATGGATTAAAAAAAAAATCATAGTACAGCAAACTTATGAACACCTGTGTCGGATACTGTATTAGGCTTGAAGTAACATGTAGTCTATTTATTCATCTTCACTGATATTACAGTGGCTTTTGACTCAACGGATACCAGCAGTATTGCTTGCCATATTAAAAAGAATGGGATCAGGAAAATCTGTTTAAATTTACATATCTCTTAACAAGGCAACTTTGAATAAAATAGGAGAAGTTTCAGACTGATACTCATTGAATGTAGGTGTTTGCCAAGGCTTTGTCCTATCTTCTGCATTTAACATTTGTGATTTCACTCTGTAGCTTATTAAAGTCTTTCATTATTGAATTCCATTTTTATGCTATTTATTTTTTCTGTTAACTCATTAGTAATTTCTTTTACCTTGGAGAATAGTGCAACAAAAAATGGTGTATTAATTAAGAAAAGCCTAAAGCCTTAAAGGAAAAGCTTTGGCTTGCAGTGAGCCCAATTCCAAGAGGGGCACATTTGGGCCATCCGGCTGGCCCCAGGCAAGATGTGCCCATTTGGACCCTATTCTAGACCATGGGACTGGACTGGAGACCAGAATGGCAGCCTTGGAGTGCAGTTTGTCTGCCTTCTTGGCCCAACAGTGGGCCATGATGCCCGGCTCCTCTGGGTCATCTGCCCAGACCACTGGGCCCTCAACCTTGAGGAAATCCCCGGATGTTGAGCCAATTTTCGAGAGCCTGCAGCTTCAAGTCAATCCTTGACATTGGTCTCAATCCCAGTCCCATTCCATGGGACCGAGGTACTCCCTAGCGAGTGCCTGCGGTTCTAGCCACAGAGCCTCCGAGGGACCTGGACCATTGGTCTCAGAGTCGGATCACTCAACCCAGCCCTCCCTCAATGACTCCATTGATTACTCGGACCGGGAGACCAAGAATGAGAAATCCCCAGACACCGCAAAATGCCCTCGGATCCATCCCCCTCTGAGACTCCACGCCAATCCCTGCCCGAGGACATGGCGTTCCTTGACTTCATATGGGACATGTCGAAGGTGCTAGCATTTGCCACCAAGTCAGAGGAGGGCCCTCGCACAGAGGAGCTCGAGATCCTCTAGTATGAGGCCCTGCCAAGGGAAGCACTAACAGTGCCTGTCCCGCCCATCCTGGAACAGCTGCTCCTCCATATGTGGGAAACACAGCTTCCCATCAGGAGTCAACAGCTCAACTCAATGTATTGAGTCTGCCAGAGCCCAGGCTTCCAGTGTGTCAATGACTTGCTGGCTGGTGGAGTCCCTTGGCTGGTGGCAGGCCACAGAGCATCTTCAAGCAGGGATACCCTTTCAGACCCCCACCCCCCATAGGGTCCTCACTACAGACACCTCCTTGCTGGGCTGGGGACCACATTGTGAAGAACTCTGCAGCCAGGGCAGTTGGTCCATGGTGTGAACAGCCAGCAGCAGATCAATCTCCTGGAGCTCCGGGCCATATTCCTGGCTTTCTGTCTGCAGCACTAGTCGGTGCTGGTCCAAATGGACAATCAGGTCGCAATGTTCTACATCAACAAACAAGGGGGCATGGGGTCCCTCACCTCTGCCATGAAGCAGTGGCTCTCTGCTCCTATGCAATCTGCCAAGGGATGCTCCTGCGGGCGGTGTACCTGCTGGGCCAGAAAAATGCCCTGGCAGACAGACTGATCAGGGTCCTTCAGTCGCACGAGTGGTGGCTGGACCCCAGAGTGGCCAATCGGCTCTTCTGGCTCTGGGGGACTCCACCAGTGGATCTCTTTGCCAGCCCGGACAACTCCCAGTTGCCCCACCTCTGCTCCCAGCAGCCCTTCCCATCTCAGGTGACTGCAGATGCATTCCTTATCCTTAGTCTGAGGGCTTTTTGTACACCTTTCTGCCCTCGCCGTTGATTGCCAAGACCCTTTTCAAGGCTCTTCACAACAGGGTGTCGCTGATCCTGGTGACCCAGGCAACTGTGATTTCTGCTGCTTCTCCGCTTGTCTGTGGAGGTCCCAGTCCCTCGGGGGAGTGCCCCCGAGTTACTGTCTCAGGAGGGTTCCCTCCTGCACTCCAACCTGGAGTCCCTGTCACTGACAGCATGGCTGCTGAAAGGGTAGCCTTGGCTTCTTTCAACTTCTCAGGGGAGATGGACTAAGACCTCCACCAGATGGGCCAAAGCCTTCAAATGGTGCAGGTTTTTGGTATGGTGCATGGAGTGACAAGTGAATCCGTTCTCTGCTCGGTGCAGCTGGTACTGCAATACTTGCTTCATCTGTCACAAGCCGGACTTAAATCAATTTCCATCAGGGTGCACCTGAGTGCTCTTGTGGCATACCACAACTCCATTGAGGGCAATCCCTTCTCTGTGCAGCCTCTCATAACCCGCTTCCTGTGGGTCTTCTGTTGTCTAAGCCCCCATCTGCCAACCAGTGGCAGAGTAGGACCTCAATGTGGTGTTGCAGCTCACTGGGCTACCATTGGAGCCCCTGGCTATCTGCCCTCTGAGGTATCTCTCATGGAAAGTCATCTTCCTGGTGGTGCTCACATCCACTCACAGGTTCAGCGAGCTCCAAGCCTTGGTGGCGGAGCCGCCCTACACCAGGTTCTACAAGAACAGGGTCGTGTTCTGCACACACTCCAAATTCCTTCCAAAGGTGGTGCCCCCATTCCACTTCAATCAGGAGGTGGTGCTCCCCACCTTCTTTCTGTGTCCTCATGCCAGCAGGGTGGAGGCTGTCCTCCACACTCTGGACTGTAAGGGCCCTGTCCTTCTACCTTCAGCGTACCCATGGGCATCCGCAAAGCCTCTCAGCTTTTCATCTCCTATGACCCCAATCAGCTAGGGAAGGCGGTTACCAAGCAAACTCTGTCCACTTGGGTGGCAGACTGCATTGCCCTCGCCTATGAGTAGGTGGGGCTCTCTCTGGAACGCCGGTCATGTCGCAAGGCGTCAGGGCCATGGTAGCCTCTGTAACAAACCTGCACTCTGTCCCGATGGTGGACATCTGCCGAGCTGCCAGCTGGTCTTCAGTCCATACCTTCGCAGCTCATTACTGCCTGGAGAGGGAGTCCTGATGGGACAGCGCCTTCGGCCGGACACATGGACCATTCTGGAGTCTGTATTGTTGGACTCAATTGCTGCTGCTCACAGCTCCCCTTTGGGGCATCCATGTTTTCTATGGGCTTTTGATAGCCTGTAGCTAGGGAGTCCCATATGTGAGGACTGACTTCCTGGTTGTTCCCGGAAAAAGCATAGTTACTCACCTGTAACAGGAGTTCCCCAGGGACAGCAGGAATCAGTTCTCACAACCCTCCCTCCTCCCCATGGAGTTGCTTCCTTGATGTTTTATTTTTGCCGTCTTAGCTATGTCATGAGACTGAGGCAAGATGGCACCCTTGGGCGGGAAGTGGACCATGCATGCATTTTGCCATCTCCCAAAGGCTTTCTTTGAAAGCTGAGGAGATGCTTCCGCAAGGGCTCCATCAGCACCGATATCACCCATATGGGAGAATTGATTCCTGCTGTCCTCGGAGAACACCTATTACAGGTGAGTAACTACGCTTTCCTCCCTTGTACTTGCAACACAATCTTTCTACTACTGTGGCTGGCCATCTTCCTTGTATAGTCTCAAAAGCACTGCAAAACTGGAAGGATCTGCCGTAATTCATTTCTGTTGTATCCAAAGGTGATACTGTCCATGAAAACATTGACAAGGCTTTAAATATCAGTACACTTTCTGGAGATGAAAGAACATTTAGTCATCTACTCAATTATCGTTTGCCTGCCATAAAAAAATGGCCGCGGAACCAAGAAGAGCAAACCTCTCTTGCAAAAGAACACAGCAAATAGAGAGCAGAGAGTAAAGTCAGCAGGTTCAGTCTTAAGTGGATTAAGTGGCGAAACGCATCGCGGTATGCTACAATAAAGACTGAACCTGCTGCCTTTACTCTCTGCTGTCTGTTTATTGAACCAATGTATTCTGTAGAGCATAGAGTTCAGAATCTAGGTGAGCCATCACTCATACTATACCATGGCTAGCCAGCATCTGTTTTGCTTCTCAGATGACCAATTTATTTCATTTTGCGCCTGATAGTTAGATACAAGCGGGCAGCATTTAAATGAATAGCACTGCTGAATATAGCAAGAACATTTAAGTGCTGGCTGAATATTGGGTTATTTTCTGCCTCCCTCTCCTCCCAAGAAAAAAAAGAATCCAATCTGATGCATGTTAATGTACTAAAATGTCTCCTACAGGGCTGAGATTAAGATGATGGTGTGTGTGTATAGGCAGAGCAATGGGGAGAGAAGGTTTCTCCCTCAGAGCAAGCTTCTAAAGCAAGTGGATTCAAGCTGCCTAGGTATTTGGTGTCTTCAAAATTTGGCATTTAACTATTGTCTATGCCTAAAATCCAGATCTGTTCTCTCAAAGCTGCAGTTAAAAGTTAATCACTTTTTGCATATGTAACAACTGTATTTATCTGTTCTGGAAAGGACTTTGACTCTTTTTTGAATGCTAATATGGGCACTCATTCTAGTGAAGAGGAGTTGTTGTCAAAGGTTTTTCTCTACCCAAGATGATGATCTGAATACCTGCATTTCTGTGGGAAATTTCTTTTTGCTCAGAAATAGAAAAGTAGTCTGCTAGAAAGCACAACTCAAATAGTGGGCTGTTTTTGCAGATATTACAGTATACGGCTAACTGAATACGATGGGCTGGTATTAATTATTGACGGCACCAAAGCACAACAGGAATGCAGCAAAAAGGCCGACACTCCTTGCATCAGATGCATTGCTGCCTTCTAGCAGGCATTATTTCAGCATTAGAGTGGAAGGAAGGGGACAGGGATTTGGATTTAGCAGTTAAAGGTGAGCTATCTACTGTACCCGAATGTATTTCCCTGTTGCCAAAGGGCTTACAATTGCGCCTGAGGCAATAGAGGGTTAATATCCTAAAGAGTGCCAGTGGGAATTGAACTGCCATCTGAGGAATTTGGCATGCTGGGGTGTTTAACTCTTCAAACGTTTTCCTGGTCCACCATTACCCACTGAAAGGGGAGGAGGAGGAGGAGGGTCTTCCTGGATTTACAGAGTGTACTATAGAATTCTGCGGATTTCCTCTTTCAATAATATCTTCTACTGAGTTGCTAAATGTAAGATAGTAGATACAACTGTACTTTAGCATGCAAATGTGAACAAATTATAGAAACTAAGGGTTAAAACAGGTCCCTTGGCTATTATGTAATAAACATTTACAATAAAAATAAGTTTGGACGTGTCATGTTTTTATATTAGAGGAAGTTTTGCTGCTTTTGAAGAGGACAAGTTAAATGTGCATACTAATTCCTAATGTATTTTATTGCTGGATCCATAAGACTGCTCATTAAACCATTGCATCTCTCTCTCTCTCCCTCCTTTCAAGCATTAACACTAGACAATATTTTTAAAGTTAGAAAAAAATTCTAAGAATAACATATGGGAAACATAATTTGCAGATAAGCTTGGAAACGTGACTTTTTCAAACCACACTGTTTTAATCACGACAATACACAGTATTATCCAAAAGACACAGTTTATTGTATGGTTAAAAATAAAATAAAACAGGTGTGTAGCCTTGTTGTTCAAACAGCCACACAGTGCTCAGTAATACCACCCAGGATCTTCCATCTGTGTATTTGGGAAGATTCATTTTCTGTGCATGAAGTCAACTGCTACATTTGCTGCAAGATGCTTGTGTTGGGAGCTCAGGTTCGGGTGTGTGTAGGGCCTGAAGTACCATGCATTTTTCCTTTGAAATTCAAAAATGGGGAAGATTCTTTAGTACATCTGATCCTATGAGAGATTATAATTGGAGAATCATGTGTCTAGCTCTAACCTCAGTCAATACGTCTACCCTGAAAGATGTGGGCTTAGAACATTAAGCACATAGTTTAAGAATTAGGTTAGAGTTAACTTATGGGGTAACTTATTTTGGGGGAGGGGAGAGAATGTAAGTTGAAGGGATGTGAGTTGTTCTCTCTCTTTTCAGTTTGCTAGTAATCTACCCTAGTAAAAGGTGCATTTTAGAGATTGGGTTGGTTTCAGGATCAGTGTTGAAATATTTGGTCCAGATTTCTGCTGGCGATTTAGCAACTTTAGCCCAGTCTGAACTTGAATAATACTGATTCAGATTAATGTAGCTATTTAAATTCCATTTAATTTAATCACCACTAGGATAACGCTCAAGGCAACTTTCAAATAAAAATAAAGCATTATGCTCTCTGATTAGAATGTTTAGCACTTTCAGAATATAATCTCTGGATATTTGCATCCAAAACAGAGAGACTAGAATTACGTTATAAATGGTTAGATTTATCCGATTGTGAGCTGTCCTGGTTATGCTCCGATTAGCTGAAATATATCTTAGTTCTGATTTAACCCCCATTGATTCATTTATCACTGATGCATTAATTTGATGAGAGAGGGGTTATATTATTTTTTGAGTTTGGGGGTAATAATATTTCTAAAAGCCAAGTAAGTTCTTTTTTTCATTCTCGTCTCCCAAACTTTCTATAACACTGGTCAACATTGAAATCGTGACTGACTTTAAAAGGCCCTAATCTGTAGTATCTTGGTGAGCTAAACACAAATATAACATTTAAAAAATTTTATTGGCTCTCGTTTTGAAGATATTGCATGTAGTTCATTTTTGACGTTTCACCGTGTAAATTTATCCAGTAGGACATCAACAACATCCCAAATAAGCCTTGAATGATGTAATATTGCATCACATTGCATAATACCAGCATGCATACATCATCCAGAGTTGACTGCATCATTTTCTGATGCAATGCAATACTACTGCCAGACGGCTGCTGAAGCCATCTGACGTCAGCCGTGTACTATACACAGTCGGAAAGGTTGAGCATTTAAAATATTTCAGACTGTGTGTGAGACAATTTAAGCTACTGTTACATGTAACTTTTATTAATCATATAATTTTAGCCATTTAGGTACAATACAGAACAGTAATGCCGCGAAAGTGCGTTAATACCGTTGACAATTTCTGCTACATTTGTGGGGAAGTGATATTTGCCAACCAGAAGAAAAGTATCACTTCTCAACTGAAGAAGGCATATCAACTTTACTTCGGATGCAAGATTGGTGACCAAGACAAGCCTTGGGCCCCGCATATATGCTGCGCTACATGTACAACACAGCTTTCATAGTGGTTGAATTGCAAAAGACCATCAATGCCGTTTGCAGTCCCCATGGTGTGGAAAGAGCCAAGCAACCACATAAATGACTGTTACTTCTGCTTGGTTCCTCCTCTTTCCAGTGGAATAGCGAAGCAAAAGAAGTCGAGCATAGTCTACCCAAACATTCCGTCTGCATTGAGACCAGTTCCACATGGTGAGGGACTTCCTATTCCAGAACCTCCATCAGAATATTCTCTTGATTCATCTGATGAGGACAAGGGTGAGCCGACCTGTTCTTCTCCTGGTCCGTCAGCATGCAGTCACCCAGATTTTCACTGGGATGCATTATAAACTCCACACAGAATAATACAGGAAGAACTAAATGACCTGGTTTGTGATTTGGACTTATCCAAGAACAAGGCAGAATTGCTAGGATCAAGACTCCAACAATGGAATCTTCTAGAAGAAGATGCCAACATTACTCCATATCGAAAGCGCCACCAGCAGTTGGAGCCTTTCTTCAGAAAAGAAAGTAATCTGGTATTCTGTTCCGATATTGAAAGCCTCATGAATGCCTTAAAAATCACTCATGACCCACAAGACTGGACACTATTTATAGACTCTTCGAAACTGAGTCTGAAGGCTGTGCTTTTGAACAATGGAAACCGTCTTCCATCTATTCCAGTAGCGCATGCCATCCAGATGTGCGGCATTGTTTCAACTTGGATAGCAGTTAGTTGATTAGGAGCAAGACGTGTGCAGCATCAAGGTATGGAAAATTTATTTATTTTTTGCTTCCTCGGAACATAAGAGTACGCAGCATTCATGTCTATGTAAGATCGGTTCTTGTGGATTGTTTCTACATATCAGAGAGGATAACAGATTTGTGTGATTTAGCATTGATAAATTGTTAGGAAATTATTTATTTGATACACTACTTCACTTTTTTAGAATGTTTCTTCTAAAACACTTTTGTGGAATGATCCCCTGAAGAAACTCAAGCGAGTGAAACGCGATGAGGCGCCGGTAGAAGACATTGGGAAGAAGAAGAAGTGGGAAGAGGATAAATAAAATATTAAGATAAGCATTTTTTCACATAAGAATATACCAGATCAGAAGAAGAATTGCATTTGATTGGTCATTGATGCAAACAGGCACTGATAGTTCTGACAAATTGAAAGTCAGTAAAAAATAGTGCCAAGGAGTCTGAGACCATTCGGCAATATTATTTAAGTGATTTCTTCATAATTATTTAAAGTGAAGTTTGTTTATTATTTTAATCAACGTTACCCATCATGATAGATAGGGGTTTGATACTTATAGAGTGAACTGGATATTTAGTTGAGACAGTATACCTCACTCTGCAAAAACGCCCATTTGGATTGTCCACATGAAAGAGACATACGATAACTTAAAGCATCTACTGGCTTCCATTAACTATAACAAGTACAGCTGGCACCTCTATGGTGACTTCAAGGTAGTTGCCCTTTTAATGGGACTGCAGCAGGGATATATAAAATACATGTGTTTCTTATGTGAGTGGAATAGCCGAGCAAGGGATTGGCACTACTTGCGGAAGGAATGGAATCGCAGACAAAATGTAACAGTTGGAGAGAAGAATATCCAGCACCCAGCTCTGGTTGAGGCTCACAAAATCCTGCTACTACCCCTTCACATCAAACTAGGTTTGATGAAAAACTTCTTGAAAGCCATGGACCGCACTTCGCCAGCTTTCCGATACCTGCATGAAAACTTCCCTCGACTCAGCGAAGCAAAGATTAAAGAGGGAGTTTTTGTGGGTCCTCAGATTCGAGAGCTCTTCAAAGATGACCGGTTCAACAACTTGCTGCAGGGTGATGCGAAACAAGCATGGAATGCTTTTCGCCTAGTGTCAACAAACTTTCTCGTGAATGTTAGGGCAGAAAACTACAAGGAACTAGTAGAAGACATGCTGATGCAGTATCAGAAACTTGCTGCAATATGTCTCTAAAGATCCATTTCCTTGATTCCCATGGGTTAGTGATGAACAGGGCAAACGTTTTCACCAGGATATCGCAACGATGGAGCAAAGATACCAGGGAAAATGGTCCACTACAATGCTGGCTGACTACTGCTGGACACTCCCCAGAGAAGCTCCCAAACAGCTGTACAAGAGACAGGTGAAAAAATCTAAGAAGTAGTCTATGACTTGGTTTTTTACAGGTATTAACCGAAGGCCTATTATATTTACTATTGACTATTTTGTGATGTAAACATTAATTCTTGTAGATTACAAAAAAACTAGAGCCAACTTTGCAATTTCACTGTCATATTCGTGTTCAGCATATAAAAATTGATAAGAAATGAATATTTTTATTTCAGTAACATGACGTTTGTAAAACTTTGTTGACCAGTGTAATGTATACTCCTGCTGGAATTCTACAAACAAAATTCAAACTTCTGTGTCAAAAGATCTGAATTATGCAGAATTCTGCCTGCTTTTTTGTCAAAATATAATTTTAAAAAATCCCCAAAATAGCTAAATTTTGAATTAGTGTGCAGAATTCCAGCAGGAGTAGAAGTAGACATGTTAAGAGTTTGCTGCTGCCGAAATCTGTTTTAGCCTTGAAATTTTTATGCTCTTGAAAGTTGTGATGATAAGAAGAGTCTTGCTGTACTTATCACACTGAAATATTCTATGGGACGTGTAATCTTTGGACTTGTTTCCTAGATATAAACATGAGCCCTGGAGTGTGGGAATTAATAGGAAGCATCTGTGGTCCAAATAGCTAGACCCAGGCATCTCTTTCTGAGCCCCCCCACCTTCCAGGTACTGGTGGGGCTTTCAGTACCTCCCTTTCTTTTGGTCATAGGAATCCTTTACCATGTCCACACTGCCTGCTCTATGAAGGTTGAAGTCTCATAACATTTTTGAAAATGTAGACATGCTTTGCGCTTTGGAAAGTTGGGAAGACCGATATAAAGCTTTCAAGGCATCTAGCGCAAACCTTTTTCATCAAAGATGTGTTTCTCTTAGTCTCTGGGTTAGCAGTGGTTGGAATGATTCAAACATCAAAGCTGATCTTCCTGAAACTCTGCTAAAATTAGTATAAACAGCCATACACTTTAGGACTAACTTACTAAAGCTTCTCTTTCCTGTTGGGTATCTCTAAGGGAAAATGTTTAGGAAGTCGGGCTCTTTAAACAATTTTCAGTGCCTTTTTTTTGCTGAATAATAATTTCTTTGTTTCATAAGCGTAATCGGGAAAACTACAGGTCATCAGAGAAGGGTCTACTAGTTCTGCTTTGTCCTTGACTGGTTTCAGAACACCAGCATGACTTGCCAGCTGTTAGGTGAATTTTATCTATTCATGGCCTGTCTCCATGTGCTACCATTGATCAGTTGTTTCCAACTTTTTTTAGATGATGACACCCTATCATCTTCCCAACCGCTAGACAAATAAGGTGGCTGCCTAGGGTGGCAGCTTCTGAGGATGGCAAAGAACAAAGCATTCAAAGCTAAACAATACATTCTGAAAGTCGGGGGGGGGGGGGGCGGCATAAGGCTTAAGGTTTGCCTAGGTTGCCAACACCTTGAACTAAGTCTGGGGCTGGCCCTGCTGTCTGTTTCCTTTTGAAAATGGAACTGTACCAAGTCCCACGGCTTCATGAGATCCACTGGACCCACACAGCTTCAACTTGAGAAGGAAAGGAAGCCAGCCAAGGAGGATGCAATAAACTGTGCTGGCCATAAATGGAGGCTGTGGGGGAGGGCAGGGTGGGAAGAGCAGGACTATCAGTAGTGATGGCTGTGACCCACTGCACTCTAACTGTAGAGGTGGCCACATTTTTGCACCACACCTAAGGTTCACAAGTGTCCTGCAGCACATTGGTTGATTAAGCCCTGCAATAGATCATCATTCATCTTAACATCCATTATTTAGGCCCTCACTTTGCATAACAACTTTCCCTTACAAAATGTTCAGGGCGGCCTTGGAGACCTATCTATTCCATAAAGACCTTGGAAACCAGTGTGGGGATGGCTAACTCAGGAGTTAGGCATCATCTTTCTTCTCTCCTGCCTTTTATCTCTTTTCTTTGTCCTTTCTTCTTTACATTATTTTAGTTATTATAAACTGCTTTAACTTCTGAAAGGCAGTAGTTAAAGGCAGTATATAAAAAACTAACTAAACCATTAACTAGACACACTCAGGATCTTGTAAAAATTGGGATCACCAGGCCTTGATCCATTGTCCAACAAAACATCTATAACCCGAAACTTGATTTGACTTCACAGGAGCCTTTATTTAGTAAAACTGTGATCAAGACTTCTTGCATTAGAAAACTCTGATTATCTGGAATAGCCTCAGTCTCAGCTATTACGGATACATGGTGCTCTCTTGAACCAAGTAAGAGAGGCAGAACATTTTGACAAGAACTAGTCTTTACTCAGAGGAAATTTTGCACAAATAAAATTGAAGCAAAACTAAAGGGACATGTCTACTAAAGGGATTTAATGAGCGTTTAGTTCCAGCACTGTTTTATTTCTATAGGTGCAGTGTCACTTAGCATTCGTTAACTTTATTGGCACATATTAATCTTTAGTAAGCATACCCCTAAGTGTTTGTTTCTACATTCTTTGTGTTTTTGAGGGGTTGGTTGGGAGAGGGAGGCTATGAGTTATTTAATGTTGTTGTTTTTGAGTCTAATAGCTAACGAGCACCCTATGGTTGGTGGTTTTAATGCTAACTCATAAGAGGAAGGCCCCCTTCGCTTTCCTCAGAAGCTGAGTTGATGTGTTCAAAGGCTGACAGATTGTGTACATGTATCGTATGGGGGTTTAGCATGTTTTCTAAAGATCACTGTTTGCGTGCCTGCGTTTGTTGTGTTGCATTTTTCAGGATATAGGGGTCTAAGAGGACTCTGATAGAAGCAAAATGCCATATCTAAAAACCCTATCACATTTTTCTTATTAGTGTGACTCTGCCCTGGGGAGTGATCAGCCTTACTGTGACACCGCTATTGATGATATCTGTGGTTGTGAACAAAGTGAATCATGTTATCTCGGGCTGTCTCTCCCACCATTGGCTATGCTCTCCCTTCGTCCATAAGCCTGCTCATGCAGTTACTTCCAGGTTCCGGCTAGTAATTGACTTTGTAATTTTTTTTTATTAACTTTGACCTGGGGGCCTCCCCAAGCATTTATATGCTCTTTAAAACCCAAACTGAGGCCTTGTGAGCCTCTTAAAAGTGTTGCGCCAACAGCTCAGTTTAAGTGGCCTCCATCTTTCCTGTGTCACAGCTGTGCCAGGGCAATATCGCTACATTCTGCTGCTGCCACTTCAGAGCCATGATTCCTCTCACAGACCTGCCGATGCTGCAAAAAGAAACCTGCAACCTCCACTGACCGCTGGCACCGCTCCTTCCCCAGCTGCTCCATACTGCCATAAGCTGTTAAAACCATAACTTGCATCAGTTTGCAGACAAACTTCTTCACCAGCTGCCTAGGCCCAAAACACGGGTCCCCTGTTAAAAAAAATAAATACAGCATTGTCCCTGACCCGCAGCAGCACAATTCCTTTCTTCTGACTTCAGACGTGAAAACCATAGCCTTCATCAGAACGGGCCCCACAGCTTTACTCCCAACTGACAGTCGTGAAAACCTCAGCCTGCACACAGGACGTGGCGTAGCCTCTTCTCCTTGAAGTTCTCGTCGTGGACCACTACAGACCCGACACAAGCTGCAGCAGCCCCAGGTAAACACAAATAAATAAATGATTCCACTTTGCTGCCACTCATTTCCTTTCTTTATTTTTGCTCTGGGTTTCATTAGATTATGTGAAAATGACCCAGGACTGGTACAGTAAATGCCTGATAGTGCTGCCTAAGCTCTGCGTGATCTGGGCGTGCAGTGTCTCCTAGCCACACTCGCTTTCAGAATATCCACAGTGAATGTGCACGAGAGAGATCTGCACACATACAGTGGAGACATTTTGATGACTTCATCATAGCTTTATTGCATGGCAGGTATGTCCCTTACCCTGGGAAAAGCTGTCTAACTCTTTTGTTCGTTAGGAAAGAAAGAAAGAGAAAAAAAATACATGAATACGTTCTTCACTAGAGTACCATCAGAGAGCTTCCTGCGTCAAGGTATTCTAAGAACTTTCCAGAAGCCGTGCACTGCTAAGTGAAAGATGTGTATTTCAATCACTGCAAACCTTGCTAAGTCTTTTTGGAAACAGTTTACAGTCCCTAACTTCTATTTGATTTAATATTTACTTAGGACAGCTTCTTCCCCCATCTCTCCACTGGCCATTTGGAATGGAATGATCTTAAATGTTGTAGAATTTTTTTTTAAACTGTGTAACATCCTAGGCGCTGATAAATTAAAGCTTTTCTCCCATTCATTGTGAATGACTCAGGCCCTGTTTGTGAAATTATTATTAAATCTAGTCTAGGCGTTTGTTTTCATAAAAAATGTTCAGTACTTCATAATGTATGGTGGTAAGCTGAGGAGCCAGCTCTGGCCATTTCCAAAGCTTTTAAAATTTCTATTCCTGCTACTTTCCTGCTAGATTCCCAGTGGACAATGCTGACAGCCTTTCACATTGTGGGACATGTTTTACTAAGGGTTTTAACATGCATTAATGAAGTTAATGCACATTAAGTGCCACAGGGAAAAATATATTACATACTTAAGTGGTAAAAATGTCTGTCTGTCTGTCTTGAGGAAAAATAACTCTCTAAAAACGTAATGGAATTGGACCAAATTTGGTGGGGGTAGAAAACCAGCGAAAAGGCACATCAAGTTTGAAAATGGGCCAGATCAGATCTGGGATTCTACAGTAACCCCCTCAAAAAAATGGTCCAATGCATTTCTCTAGGAAAGAGTCCAGCAACTGCAGCCCAGAAACATCGATCTGCACATCCCTTCTCAGTCCAAACATAGATATAGACCATATAGTTTATTGCAAGTTCTAATCTCTACAGTGCCTTCCTCTCCCTTAGAGATGTCCCATTGTGTGTATTTTCAGTTGGGATGTGCACAGGGGCAGCATAGGCAGGGCCCAAATTGATGTATTAAGTCATACAATATTATGACTTACGTCACTACAGTGATGTAGACGCAGGCAGTTATGCCCACTCTGGAACGGGTATACCTGCTGTGACTAGACTCGGGCGTCTCCATATGCCCCTAAAGTAAAGCCTGCCTGTTATAGAATAAGTGCCAAACATGTGTATGGCAACTTATTTTGACTATTTTCCCCACCAAGAATACCCCCCCCCCCAACACACACACACATACACATACAGTGCTACTCCCCTATTATGCTGGGCTGGCTCTTAGACCCTTCATCGATTCAAAGCACCCCCCCTCCCCCCAAAAACAGGACCTCCAAACTATATTCATATTCTCCCCCCCCCCCCCCCTCACCAGGGCTTATTTCTAGTGGATGGGGCAGGAGTGATCCCCCCTCTGCTCTCTGTCCCAGAGCCACCCAGGTATTTGGCTATTCTTTGGCTGACTACGTCTGGAACCCCCCCAGTCCAATTCACCCCATTTTGAACTCTTTTCCCCAGTTCTTCCCATGCCAAATTTTGCCCTGTTTCATGCAATTTTTAGAATTATTTTATACCCGTATGAAAAGAGTCATGGTCATTGGCGTACGAAGGGTGGGGCAGTTGGTGTGGTTCATCCCAGTGCTGGCCAGGAAGGGGGTGCCAAAATTCCAGGCCCACATGGTACAGGTGTGCGCAGCAAACATGCCTTTACTTCTTTGCTTGTTGTCGCGCTGCCTTTGCTCAAGGCCCATCAGCTGTTCCCTCCTGGGCCAAAGTCTCACGGTACGATTGTTTCCGTGAGACTTCAACCAGGAGGGAACAGTCATTGGACCTAGGGTTGTCAATTGGTTCCAGAAGCGCCCGACAGGCATGATCCAGTCCGGGGTTTACCCCATTGCATGTAGGGATATGTAGTCTTGCTTTTCTTATGGAGTGCAATGGAAAAACCAGAACTACATGTCCCTGCATTCAGTGGGGTGAACCTAGGACTGGATCAAGTGTGTCGGGCACATCTAGAGCCAGTTGGCAACCCTAGTTGGACCTGGAGCAGAGACAGCACAGCAAGCCAGCAAAGACGTTAAGGTACATTTAACATGCATGCCTCCGCTGAGTGGGCCTGGCAAGGGGAGGGGGGCATCCTCTCTGGGTGCCAAATAGACTTGGAGTACCCCACGGGTCATGATCCCTTATGTATAAACTCTTCCCAATATTTTATTGAATTGGAAAGAACAAAAATGATTTATGCATCATTTCTCTGTTCCCAATGGCTGAACAATTTTTTCCCCAATTATTTATTGAAACATTATGTAACAATAGAAAAGAGAATCCGTGGGGTTACATTTGAGATAAATCTACAGGTTTAGTGAGCCGTACCTTGAATTGGTGTTAGATCATTTATAACATTTTCTCTGAAGTAACAGTCAAATTATTGCAACCGGAGAAATGTTTCAAACTTGTTGAATGTCTTGGTTGAGCACAGATCCTTCTTACCTCATAAGATGAAACGGAATGTTCAGTTTCTACTTCTCTGGAACAGCCGGCTCTCCACGGTGACCCTGAAGCTAGTGCTCATTGTTTCAATGGCATACAATGTCTTCAGTGTTGCTTTTTAAAATATTTGAAAAGTTTGAGTGTTTGCAGAGAAAAAAAACAAAAAAGTCCTCTTTCTCTATGAATGAACAAAGATAGTGCCTTGAAAATGACAGCATCTGCGCACAAGCCCTCAGCGTTGGGTAAAAAATGCCAAATATTACAAAGCAGCAGCGATGTTAAATCAGGCACAGATGTAGAATCTGAATTTGTTAGTGGTCCCTCTCATTAAACAAATGAGCAGCACCAGTAATTAGCAAATAGAAAATCAAGGTGTTTAGAACTGAACTCTCTCGTTCGTTGTGTTCTGCAGGCTTTTACTGTCTCGTTTTGTTTTAGGTTTTCAGATATGTTCTACTAACAGCAGGGTCGGCGGTACCATTAGGTGAACTATCGGGTCGCCTAGAGTTCCGGCACTCCAGGGCATCCTTTGCTGTCGTCGTTGCCCCTCTCTGGCACTGACAGTGATGGCACTGTGGCGCTGTTTGCTCCCATTCTTGATGCTGACTTCCTGGTTGCGGCAGAAGCAAACAGCCCTGTGGTGCCAAAGCTTGAAGGTAAGCTCCAGCCGCTGCTGTCGGTCCCAGAAAGGAATGGCAGCGGTGGCAATGAGTGCCGTAGAGGAGGGGGGGGAGGGGGATGTGTGTGCAGGGGATGAAGTTTGCCTAGGGTGCCTTTTCCCTTTACGCTGGCCCTGCCTAACAGTATGATTGGACGATAACCCATCTTTGAAATGTTGATTCATAGATCAGGTGCTGTATAGGGAGTGAATGCTGCATACCACCCCCATTTCCTAGTATAACTTCCGTAATAGGGTTATACTTCTATATGTAGCTTGTATTACTACTTCTCAAGACATAGAAGCCCAAGATATGAGCCGAAGCAACCACTTGCTCTACGTGCCTACTAGGTCTCGGGTCTTAATTGATCTGTGGTCTTCTCTTCGCCACTTGAGGTTGCTTTGTGTCTATTTCAGGCACACATTACTTCCACCACTGTTTCTGCCTCCTACACTCTGTTATTGGAAGCCTGTTCAGATGTCTACCACCAACTCTGTGAAAAAGTATTTCTTCATATTCTTTTTGTTTCTCTCCCTGCAGCTTCCTATGATTACCCTTTGTCCTTCAGCTTTCAGCTTTTCAATCTGTGGAAAATGTTCTTTCTAGGACTTTCCTAGGTAATATTTGAATGTTCATATCTTCCTTGAAAAACACACACATCATATGGCTTCACGAGTTGGTGGGGAGGGGGGGGGGCAGTGGAAAATAGAGCTACCGGTTCCTATGCCTGATCTTATGATAAGATTACAAACATGTGCGATATGATTATTACCAAATTATAGCAGAATAAAATGAACCATAAGAAGATATTCGGACTTTCCTAATTCAGAGTGTCAGTGGGACGTGCCATGAGTTGAGGCTTCTAGCAAAAGGGTTGTTACTGCAGTGGACAAGCTAGAAATTTTGGAAAGGGAAGGGGAATGTGTGTACTTGCAAATGAAGGCTCATAGTGTAACAGTTCCAACTGGAAATGGTTTTGATTGAACTGGAAACAATGTAGCAGGGACCAAAGAATTAATCTTAAAAAGGAATCTTGTACAGCTTTCAGAATACCAGAGGAATGAGAGAATTTGGGGATTTCTTTTGTTTTACAAAAACATGGAAAAAACAAACAAAAAGGATAACTGGCTGTCCTAGCCTAGTTTAGGAATTATTGAAGAAAGGAGACTCTACTGCTATTTGCCTGCTACATAAATGTGATCCTACGTGCTGCAATTTAGGCTGTCCTCGCTTGTTTTCAGGAGGAATCCTGATTCGGTTCAGAATTTGCAGTGAGGGCTGCAGGCAGGTCCTGTGGTTGGCTAATTGATGCACCTTTACATCATAAGATCTGAATCTTTTCATTAAGGCAAATCTGATGCCAAAAAGGCATTTACAATTTTGACTGGTGCTCCGTTGAGCCAGTGGCATAGCCAAGATTAATTTTTGATTGAACCCAGCAATAATGTGGGTGGGCACCAGGCAGTGCAGATGTTCTCCTCTTACTGATCCATGCTAATGTTGCTGACCGGGTGGGTATGACTCCGTGGTGGTAGGGCCACAACCCATCTATGTCCATCCTTGGCTATGGCCCTGGTTTGCACACTAAGCACATTTGTACAGGAGTGCATATTGCACACTCGGTGTCTTCCAAACTGGGGACAGGCCTCGACGCCTATGACAGATGGGATAGTCACCCCTCTATTAATGAGGTGCAACAAACTTACTTTGTTTTCATAGCCAAGATGGAGATGCATCAAGTCTTATTTACATACTAAGCATTTATATAAGACGCACATTTGAAATAAACTTGAAATGGATACCACACGAGACAAACTTAGCATGCTCCATAGTCATTAGGACAGCAGAAGAGAACAAGTCACTGACTTGCTTTAAAGATTTATGGCAATTGTTTCCCATAAGTGCATAAATAAAGGCACTCTAATTCACTCTGGGCCTTCAAATGGGCTTATCTTTGTTCTGGGTAGTGCTTAACTCCAGGGCACATCGATCATTAAGATCTACATTCAGGTGTGAGCTTTCAAGCATTTGAGGTGACTGACTCTCCTTTACTGCCCTCTTTCCAGTCTCAGTCTGAAGACTAACTATGTGAGTCCGATAATGTTCCACTCAAGAGGAGGTCTATTAAAATCCCACTTCTTTCTTTTCATTGTTTGACCAATACACAAAACAAAATAAATAAGTATCACTATTTAAAAAAAAATGCTTTGGGGATTTGTGCCTTGCTATGCATGACTCTGGGAATTATGTGTAACATAAAGAAATGGTATCCATCCCTCTGTATCCCACTTTTTATGTGAAGTGGAGGTGAGCCTGTGGATAGCTGCCCATGCTATGGTTATCCCCTAGGTCTTCTTGATAAGGTGTGACCAGAAGTAGATTGTCGGACCTTTCATCCACATAATAAGTCTACAGCATCTGGCAGTCCAAGGTGGTCTCCCATCCATGTACTAATCAGACCTGATCCTGTTTAGCTTACAAGATCATATGAGATCAGCTGCTCTCAGGGTGGCCTGGCCATAGCTGCTTTATAGGCACTTTCACTTAAAGTGGCTTAATGAAAAAGCCTGTTAGGCAAGATTCCAAAAGAACTCCCACTATGTGTATTCTGTAACCCAAGATCGTTCAATGTCTTTTTTAAAAGGCACAAAAATTCTCCTGGCTCTCCAGCACACACAGAAGTTACTTGATAAGGCTGGACTTCATTTACATCTGTTGGAAACCCTCCCCACTCCACTCAATCCAGGGCTGGCTCCAGAGTTGGTTCAAGGTATTGGCACCCTAGGCAAACCTTAAGCCTTATGCTCCCACCCCCCACACCCGGGCTTTCAGAATCTATTGTTTAGTTTTGAATAATTCACTCTTTGCCACCCACGGTGGTGGGGTGGCAAAGAGTGAGGTATTCAAAGCTAAACAATAGATTCTGATAGCTGGGAGGGGGGAAGGTGCATAAGCATTGTTTAAAAAATTGTGGTCCTTATTTTTTTAGTACTAAGTCAAACAATGAAAAGAAAGAAGTTGGATTTTAATAGACCTCCTCTTGAGTAATACATTATCTGAATAACGTAGTTAGGCTTCATGTTCCCTGTAAAATAGTTATCTCCAAGTTATAATGCCCTGTTCAATGTAATTTCAGTTTGTTCAATGTAAACCGCCTTGATATCATGAAAGGTGCTATATAAGAAATGTTAAATAAATAAATAAATCAGATAAATAGAAAGAGGGCAGATATACAGATCTCTATCACAAGCAGAAGAAATAGACAAATTTAATTGATGACGTTCACAATATTGCTATGAAAGGGGAAAAGCTATTGATAGGTGACATGCTGGATTTTGACTGGAATATCCTTGCTGTGATAGTCTAGAAATGGGGAGATTCTGCATCGTCTACAGGGAAAACTGTTTCGGCAACTGGTAATGGAAGGCAAAACGAGGGCGATACTGGACCTCGTGCTTACAAATGGTCAAGTGTTTCTAGTATTATAATGGGTGATGATATTGCATTCGGTGATGACAAGATGGTGAGTGTTAGTATTAGGACATGGGTGGAGATGGTTCATTCAAAAGCGAGGGTCCTAGATTTAAAAAACTAACTTTGTCAGCATTGGGGACTACCTTATAGAGAATATGGCAGGATGGGAACATCTGGGAAAAGTAAAAAAAACAATGGGTAGAACTGAAAGGAAATTATTGTTAAGAGCTACAAATCTTTTTTTGTTAGAAAAGTAAAGAGGAAAAGGGCAACATTGGTTTTTGAAAGAAGTAGTTGTAAAGGTATGGAAAAGAGATTAGCCTTCATAAACTATAAGAGATCACAGAAAGATAACAAGCAACAATATCTGGAAAAACTAAAAGAAACTGGTAAAGTAGTCAGAAGAGCAAAGATACAAATGGAACAATAATGACCAATACAGAAAATGGTAGGACAAGACTTTTTTTTCTTTAGCTATGTTAGTGACAGGAGGAAATGCAAAGGTGGCATTGTGAGATTCAAGGGTGAAAGGGAGGAATATGTAGAGGCTGCTAAAGATAAAACAGACTTCTTAATAAATGTTTCTGTTCTGTGTTCAGATGAAGGGCCAGGAGTAAGACCTTGAGAAATAACCCAAATAAGAATGCAAATAAAACAGAGATTGCAAGTGACATATCCACATCACACTTTTCCTGAAAAAGCTGCAAGGGTTACCAGTAGCCTACATGTAGAGCTGGTGTTACCACCAGATGAACTGCTCAGCTCCCACCCCACAACCCCGATCAGCATCGGGAAAGAGAGCAGAGGGCTGCAAACCCCCCTGCTCTCCATCCGGCGGCGAATCGGAGCCACCCAGCACACCGAACCCAGCTTTAAAGGAAGGAAGCACCTCCCGGCACCATCACTGCTCAGCTCCCACCCCACAACCCCGATCAACGGAGGGAAAGAGAGCAGAGGGCTGCAAACCCCCCTGCTCTCCATCTGACGGCGAATTGGAGACGCCCAGCACACCGGACCCAGCTTTAAAGGAAGGAAGCGCCTTCCGGCGCCATCACTGCTCAGCTCCCACCCCGCAACCCCGATCAGTGGCGGGAAAGAGAGCAGAGGGCTGCAAACCCCCCTGCTATCCATCCAGTGGTGAATTGGAGCTGCCCAGCACACCGGACTCAGCTTTAAAAGAAGGAAGCACCTCCCAGCGTGCCTGCGCCTAGCGAGCCAACACCCATAATTGTTACCCCTCCAACATAAACCCTTCCAACTACCAACGTGACCCGAACCTACACACCCTAAGACAAGCTGTCCCAAACTGAGCCACCGAAACTGGTAAGCAGCACACGATAAGCAAGACATCCTGCACTGCATAGCCTATAGGATCCACTGCTACCTCATTGCTACCTCATTGCTTGTATGAGAACATCTGCTGCATGGCCTGTAGAATCCATTGCTACCTCATTGCTATCTCATTGCTTGTAAGATAACATATGCTGCATGGCCTGTAGAATCCATTGCTACCTCATTGCTTGTAAGATAACATATGCTGCATGGCCTGTAAAATCCATTGCTACCTCACTGCTTGTAAGATAACAAGACTGTGTACTGGAGATACTCAAGGAAAGCCAATTAGCAGGAAAGACCTACTTATGCCTTCCTTTCCAAAACTGCTATTTTAGCAGCACTGACACATTTGTCATGTTTCAGAGACATTGGAAGATAGTCTTACTATTTTCTAAATTAGGAACAGAATTTAAAATGGTTTCACTAGACTGAATTTTGATTTGGAAATTGATTGTGGTTTCTAGCCTGGAACAGCCCAGGCCTGGTTTCAGACTTTGTGGAATTCCTTCCGTTCCTGATTGGACCAGACACAGCAATCGAGATCCTCCATTCATTGCTCGACTTGCCATGCTTGACTGCTGCGCTGGATGTACAGCTTCGGTGAGACCATTTTTTAATTTTTTCCTTGGGGGAGTGGGTTGAAATTCTAACCAGATGGTGCTTCAGAAAGCCACCTCCTAGGTTCAGCAGATTGCATGGAAAGACCATCTCTATTTTTTCTACGCTGAGCTGCCAGTTCTCTAATGGTCTAAAATTTGGCAGCTGGGATTTAATGTTAAAAAATGTAAGGTCATGCATTTGGGCTGCAGCAATCCAAGGGAGCAATACAGTATAGGAGGTGAAGTACTTTTGTCCACTAAAGAAGAGCAGGACCTAGGCGTGGTTGTGTCTGATGATCTTAAAGTAGCTAAACAGGTAGAAAAGGCAACGGAAAAAGCTAGAAGGATGCTTGGGTGCATACGGAGAGGAATGGCTAGCAGAAAAAAGGAGGTGATAATGCCTCTGTATAAGTCTTTGGTGCGACCTCATTTGGAGTATAGTGTGCAATTCTGGAGACCGCACCTTCAAAAGGATGTGAACAGGATGGAGTCGGTGCAGAGGGTGGCTACTAAAATGATTAGTGGGCTTCATTATAAAGCATATGAGGACAGACTTAAGGATCTTAATATGTACACCTTAGAGGAAAGGCGGGATAGAGGTGATATTATTGAGATGTTTAAATACCTCCGTGGCATAAATGTTCAGGGAGAGAGTCTCTTTCAATAGAAAGCGAGTTCTGCTACGAGGGGACATGGGATGAGGGTGAAGGGAGATAGATTCAGGAGTGATATGCGGAAATATTTCTTTACGGAAAGAGTAGTGGATCCGTGGAATAGTCTCCCAGTGGAGGTGGTAGAGATGAGGACAGTAACTGAATTCAAAAAAGCATGGGACCGACACAGAGGATCTCTAAAGGTAAAAAGTGGACTGTTGTAGTTGTTGATATGGAAGGACAGACTAGATAGGCCATGTGGTCTTTTTCTGTCATCATGTTTCTATGTTTCTAACATTTGCTGCATTGCCACTCTCTGTCCCTCTTCTATGGCTCCACATCACATTGTCTTCCTTTTCTTCATACTCCCTAACTGTTTCCCCTCCTACTAGCACCTTCACTCCTTCCCTCCTTATCCCCCCTTTACCATCTTCACCTCACCCTCCATTCTGTCTTCTACCCTATCATCAGCTCTTGAGCTTCATCGCTTTCTCCCCCTCATTCAACCATCTCCTTTCTCTCTAAGGCAACCTCACCCTCGTTTCCACCATACTGTCTCCTCTCTACCCCATACTCTGTTACACCTTCTCCTCTCATCCAGAGATATCAACCCCAGTCCTGGCCCCCCTAGATTTCTGTCTCACTCTGAGAAGAGATCTTCACACAACATGTCTAACCTTATCCATATCCCACTTCTTTCCCCTTCCGCTCTCCCTTTCTCATGTGCCTTGTGGAACGCACACTCTGTCTCTAATAAAGTTGCTTTTACTCATAACCTCTTTATCTCTAATGCTCTGCATCTTCTTGCTCTGAGACCTGGCTCCTCCCAGATGATACCGCATCTACTGCTGCTCTCAGTTCTCCCACATGCCTCGTCCCACTGGCCGTGGTGGTGGTGTTGGGCTTCTACTTTTTTCCTCTTGCCAATTCCAACCCCTCCTGCTGCCTCATTCTCACTCCTTTCTCTCTTTTGAAGTCCACTCCATCCGCCTTTTCACTCCACTTCTTCTCAGGGTAGCTGTTATTTATCAACCTCCTGACAAGTCTGCTTCTACCTTTCTCACTGACTTTGACTCTTGGCTTTCCTTCTTTCTGGACTCCTCTTACCCCACTCTTATTCTTGGGGATTTTAACATTCATGTCGATAACCCCTCTGATCCTTATACTTTAAAGCTCCTCTCCCTTACCTCCTTGTCTGACCATCACCTTCTAATCTTTAATCTTCATCACCCGCCGCCTCAGCCTCGTCCTGTCTCCTCCAACCATATTTAGAAATCTTCATGCTATTGATCCCTTGGCTCTCTCTTCCACCATTTCTTCTTTTCTTTCTTCCACTATGTCATGTCATCTGAGTCTATTGACGAGGCAATAACTTCCTATAATGCTGCACTCTCCTTGGCTCTGGATGCTATCGCTCCGCCCATCTCACGTCCTGTGAGACGTTATGCACCCCAGCCCTGGCTTCCATCTACTACCCACTATCTACGTTCCTGTGCCCGTTCTGCTGAGCATGCCTGGCTCAAATCCCGCTCCCCTGCAGACTTTCTACACTTCAAATTCATGCTTGTCTCTTTCCAGTCAGCCATAGCTCTTGCCAAACAAGACTACTATGTCCATCTGACTAACTCTCTTGCCTCTGATCCTCGCCGTCTCTTTACTACTCTCAGCTCTCTCCTCAAAGTGCCTCTGCCTCTGATCCCTCCCTCCCTTTCTGCCCAAACCCTGGCTGACTATTTCCATGACAAAATCCACAAGATCACCTTCCAATTCCCCACAAACTCAGCTACTTCCCCTCCTCCCCCTCTCCACTCCCAACTCTCCCCCCCCCCCCATCTCTGCTACCCTCTCCTCCTTTCCTGTGATCTCTGAAGAGGAAACTGCACACCTTCTTTCTTCCTCTAAACTCACCACCTGCTCCTCTGATCCTATCCCCACCCATCTCCTAAGCCCCATCTCCTCCACCGTTATCCCTTCCATCTCTCATATTCTCAACCTATCCCTCTCCACTGCAACAGTCCCTGCAGACGTCAAGCATGCTGTGGTCACACCTCTCCTCGAGAAACCCTCACTTGATCCCACCTGCCCTTCTAATTATCGACCCATCTCTCTCCTTCCCTTCATTTCTAAACTTCTTGAACATGCGGTTCACCGCAGCTGCCTTGACTTCCTCTCCTCCAATGCCCTCTTGGATCCCTTACAGTCTGGCTTTCATCCTCTACACTCTACTGAAATGGCTCTTGCCAAAGTCTCCAGTGACTTGTTCCTGGCAAAATCTAAGGGCCTTTACTCTGTCCTCATCCTTCTTGACCTCTCTGCTGCTTTTGACATTGTTGACTGCAACCTTCCCCTCGATACCCTGTCCTCGCTTGGTCTTAGTGGCTCTGTACTATCCTGGTTCTCCTCCTATCTCTCCCATCGCTCTTTCAGTGTGTGTTCTGGTGGCTCCTCCTCCTCTGCTACCCCGCTCCCAGTTGGTGTACCCCAAGGATCTGTCTTGGGTCCGCTCCTTTTCTCTCTATATATCCAGTCCCTTGGTGTGCTTATCTCTTCCCATGGATTTCAGTACCATCTGTATGCCGATGACTCCCAGATTTACCTCTCTATGCCTTAAATATCTCCAGCAATCCAGACCCGGCTCTCTGCCTGCCTTTCTGACATTGCTGCCTGCATGTCTCACCGCCACTTGAAATTGAACATGGCCAAGACTGAACTTCTTATCTTCCCCCCTAAAACCTCCCCTCCTCTTCGTCCTTTCTCAGTCTCTGTGGATAACTCTGTACTCCTTTCTGTTTCCTCGGCCCGCAATCTGGGGGGGTTGTCTTTGACTCCTCTCTCTCTTTCTCCACACATATCCATCTCGTAGCTAAGACCTGCCGTTTCTTTCTCTATAACATTAGCAAAATCCACCCTTTCCTCTCTGAACACACTACTAAAATGCTTATCCACTCCTTAATCACCTCCCGTCTTGACTACTGTAACCTACTGCTTGCTGGTCTCCCTTTGAATCATCTCTCTCCCCTTCAATCTGTTCAACACTCTGCTGTGAGACTAATCTTCCGCCAGCCTCATCATGCCCACATTACTCCTCTTCTCAAGTCACTTCATTGGCTCCCTATCCATTTCCGCATCCAGTTCAAACTTCTCCTGCTGACCTATAAATGCATTCATTCTGCAGCTCCTCAGTACCTTTCTTCTCTTACCTCTCCCTACAACCCCCCTCGGGAACTCCACTCTTCTAGCAAACTACTTCTTTCTGTGCCCTTCTCTTCTACTGCTAACTCCAGACTTTGCTCCTTTCACCTTTCTGCACCTTACGCCTGGAACAAACTACCTGTGTCTGTACGCCAAACACCCTCTCTAACCCTCTTCAAATCCAAGTTGAAAATTCACCTCTTCGCTACTGCTTTTGGATCTTGACTCACCTGATCTCCTTTTCTTTCCCCTAGTTTTATCCCTGCCTACACCTTCCATGTTTTTTCTTGACTAGATTGTAAGCTCTGATGAGCAGGGGCTGTCTCTTACATGTCTGTACAGTGCTGCGTACGACTGGTAGCGCTATATAAATGCTCAGTAGTAGTAGTAGTAACTAGGTAGTCGCTTAGGGCACTGGCCTTCCGAGGGTGTCCCCCCCCCCCCAACCATGATGCAGTGCTTACTAACACACTCAGATGCTGCATCATGGTGTCCTCCTCGTTATAATGTGTTTCCGCTCCCCTCCAACGCTGCTTCCACTTTGTGAAGAGGAGGAAATTATAATGCATCACATTTTGGGGTTATTCTGCTGCTGCAGGCCCTGGAGAGGGGCAGCAGCAGCAATGGGGTGGAGGGGGCCACGGCAGCGTGGCAGGATGGAGGGCCCACCTAGGGCACCTCCAATCCTTGCTCCTGTCCTACCTACAAGGCCAAATTTAAAACTCTCTCTCTGATTTTCAAGACCTTCAGACAAAATGGGCCAGAATACCTAAAGAATAAGTTATCATTCTACGCACCTTTGAGGCTTCTAAGATTGTCTCAAGGAACATCCCTATCTTTGCCAAAGAAAATCACACATTGTGACACCCCTCCCACCCACCCCGAGCTGTCTCAGGCGTAGCCCCCACACTCGGGAACTCATTTCTAGGGGAATTACATCTACCTTTACTTCAGATAGCACTTAAAAGTCTGGCTCTTCTCCTAAAACTTTAATGGCTGTAGTAACTCATACAGCTTCAAGACTGGCTTGCTGCACACCCTGAAACTGTGACTGAATCCACATATCTTATACTCAATCTGGTTACACCTTTTTATTTGTCTTTCCCCATCTTGTTTGTCTATATGTCCCAACTGCAACTTTCTCCTCTGTTGCCTATTCGGGGCCAATATCAGCAGCAGTGGTTACTCTTTTTTTAAAAATTTCTATTTATTAAATTTGTCATTATTATAAGCATCAAAATCTTGCATAGAAATTAGGACTATATCAAAAAGAATACATAACTTGAAACAAATAATATGACATATATCCTTTCAAAGCGGGGCGGACCCTTTATAAAATACTAAGAGAAGTACAGTAATTAAAGAAAAAATTAAACAAGGGAAGAAAAGAGTGGACCACTCAAGACACCCTGATGCCAATTTAAATGGGAGTTTCCACTAAGAAGGAAATAGGCACCCTGACTGTTTTTTGTTGTTGTTGTGCAGCCTTGTGATCCAGTAAATCTTTTAATTGAGAGGGGTTCAAGAAAATATTTCCTACACAGGCAAACATCAGCAAACACATAGCAGGATTTTTAAGTAAAAATCAACCTCCCAAAGCAACAATCCTCTCCCAAACTTTCAAGAAAAACTGAGGCCGTCTCTGTCTCTACATAGATCTGGATAACACCAGCACTTTAGGCCCATAAAAAAGAGCTCTTTGTTATGAAAAAAATGACCACACGAGACAAGTTCTTATCAGTCTCAAAAACAAAGTAGCCAACAAAGGTCTGTCATGTGCTTCCTCCAGAGACCTTTCCAGTATTGCAGAGACTTCCAGAGTGGCCTGTGTAGACTGTTGCAAATTCCCTTCCATTGGAGCAGATTCATCCTACTTAACTTCCCAAATATTAAATACAACTCTAAGGAAAGGAGCAGTAGTTTCCGCTGGTATTTTCAAACAGTCCACTAGATACTTTAAGAGCACATGGGGGCTAGTAGTAGTCACCTTAGGGAAAATAAGAATTCTAAGATTCAGAGACTTCTGTTGGCTCCCCAGCATGTCCAACCTTCTAGAGAGGCACACTGTCACCTTTGGATGGAACCACAGAAATGCTGTTTAAATCCTGCACCAGTTTTTTTCAATCTTTCCCCATATTCAATGGCATCAGCTGTAGTAGTAGAAACCTGCTTGCTAACAGTGGATAAAGTTTTGAAGAAAAACACTTAGCTTGTCCATAACTGCAGACTTCAGCTGTACAAAATGCAGTCTGTGCTGATGAGTCACTGTTGATTCCTGACAACCCAGCAGGGTCTTCTTGGCAAGGTGTGACTGGGAGTTGATTGTCAGGCAATCACCTTACAAGTTGCCTCCAATGTGATCACCTCCAGTTGCATGAACTGGAGATGATCGCATGGTCAGCAACATGTTTTCCAGGAGTTGAGGATCTTTGGCAAGATGGACCCTCCCCAGGATCATAGACACACCGCTTCTTCTCCCAGACTAACTCCTAGACTCAGAGTCCACAAGATCATCTGGGTGAGTCTTTGCCACCTTGCGATAAGTTGCGTCTGTGCGGCACGTCTAGAACCTCCAGCGGTCCTCCTCTGCTCACTGGGGAACTGCAGAAAGAGCTTTGTTGTGGAGGAGGAGGTAGGGTGTGAGCATCAGGACTCAGTAGAACATGCTCCAAACTCAGAGGATTTCCCTCCCCCTCCAAATTAGCAGAGTCAGCCATGGGAAGATGGCTGGCAGCTGAAAAACACTGCAACCTCAGACAAAGTTGTATTGCCCTGAGTATGTATATTGGGAAAAATCCTGATTCCCCCTTTGTCATACTAGTCTTCCTGCCCATAGAAGCAAAGGCAATAGCAAGGCAATTTCTTTGGTGTTATTCTCAAGAAGGTCCACACTAAGCATCTGCTCCAGTTGCCATCTTGGAACTCCCTGGCCACTGCCACTTTATTTAAACCCGAATATTAAGCACCAAAACTTGTCCAGTGCTGAACATCCGGTTTCGCCAATTAGCAAGTCGTCATCTGGTTTGCAGTGGTATTCAGCCTCTAATCGGATAGCAAAAACCAGTTAAAGTTAGGACAGTTATTCAAATGACCTAACATTAACTGGTTAAGCTATCCCGTTAGCAGCTGAATATCACTGCTAATGAGATAGCAATTGGCACCCCCCCCCCCATCCACCCACGAATTGCCCCGGTTTTAATCGGACATTTTTATGCCATCTGTGGGAATATTCGGTGGTACTAACTGTTAGTGCTGCTTACTATCAGGCTCAGTGCATATTAACCATTTAACAGGTCTGCTAACGGGCTATAATGCCTTGAATATCGGTCTCATTGTATACTGCTAGCATTGTGAGTATCTTACTTATGTCATATGACTATTCTTCTGTTGCCTTTTGTAATGCATCATTGTTCTGTGCTGATATTGCGAGTATCCTATGGGTTGCCTATAATTTGTATTATGCTATTTTAAGGTGTACATTACTGACATTGTATCATATTAGTATTTATTATTGCCTCCCTCCAAGTTTATCTCACTGTTCTAATTGCCTGTGATGCTGACATGGTGGTCATTTTGCTATTGTAAGTTGTCAATTGAACACCACCTTAGGTAAATCTCTTCATAAAGGTGGTTAATAAATCCTAATAAATAAAAATAAAATATTAAAATTGCTGGCAGTGCCAAAAGGCTGACATACTTAAGCCCTTGACTATATATATATATATATAGATATATATATATATATATATATATATATATATATATATCTGTGCTTCTTCCGGAAGGGGAATAGGTTACTGTGCAAGCAGCTGTTACAAAGAAAATTCATATTTGTATGTTCCATACGAAGTGACATTTCCTACCCATAAGCTCTGTTTCTGCTGGCCATACTGTGTTTCTACAGTATGTTTTATTAAGCATGCCTCATTCTCTCACTAACAATACATGCCAAGCATATGCTAGTTTTGCAGTGCTATATAAGATTTTCAGCAGGTCACAGCAATCCCGAGCTTCATGTGCCTGTAACCTATAAAGCTGTCAGTATCATATTAGCATTTGGTAAAATGTAACAGTACAAGAATTAAGTTTAACCCTGTTGTTTGAGAACTGCTCTTTGTTTTTTCACAAAGATTGTTTCTTACGCTCATCATTACTGATTTCCAAACTCAATGTCTTCTGACTGGGTGCTCCCATATGTCTTTTTTTGGACCTGGTAGTTTCCTCTTGCTTCTTTGTCTTTCCAGGTCAACCAGATTCAGTTTCTACTAGGTCTATGGTCCTAAAAACCTTTCTTCATACCCATGCAGGTCTGGTGTAAGGGTATTGTGGAGCCAGAGTTTATTCAGGGAGGGGGGGGGGGAGGCTACAAACTTAAGGTCTGCCTAGGGTGCCAGTACCTTGAACCAACTCTAGAGCTGGCTCTGGTTCCCTCAGCAAAAATGTCTAATTGTGGCTTTTACCAACCCTGGTATTGTCTCTGAAAGCCAGGCTGGCATAGCTCATGATACCATCTACCTCCAGACACTGGCATGATGCCAGCTTTATCAGAAGCATGAAAACATTGACAAATCCCCTCCTATCTTTTTTTTCACTGACAGAAGTAATATTACTTTTCCACAAGTCTCTGATGAGACACCATTTTTGAGAACTGTGTTCACCTCTAGGGATCACATCTACCAAAAGCCCAGCATCCTGCCTCAGACAGTGGCCAATCCAAGTCAGATAAACCCAGCAGGATCTCAAGGAATTGAGCAGATCAAAGGGGAGCAACCAAAATGGTGCATCAAAGCTTAGTTCTCAGCACCTAGGTTAACAATAAACCTAGCCTGGCTCCTCTGCTTGCAGGCCCCTGGGGCTTCTATCCTACCCACTGGTGCCTACTGAAAGCAAACACTCCTTATGCCAGCCTACCTCTCAAACACAAACTGGTCACTGGCCTTTTTTTCTCAAACTACCTTGTTACAAACAAAGTTCAGTTTGGTTGCTTCACATACTGGCTTTCATATCTCCAGCACGCAACTTCAACATCCCCTTGACACACAGAAACACAGACATATACACACACACACACACACACACATCCCCCAACACCCTCTATGACGCAGACTCAGACACACATATGCATGCACCCCGAACAACCCCCATGACATACAAACACACCCACATGCTCACTTCCCAACAACCCACCACAACACTCCCTCCAACACCCCTATGACACAGATACATCCCTACAACACCCCCCAGTGGCAGAAATTCAAATTAAAGGCCCCCATGCAAAAGATTCTGAAAGTGTCCCCAAAGCAAGAAAAATCCATTTTGAAAGATCTAGGACAGGCTAAAAGTGGGCGTCCTTCCTTCATGGGCCCCCTTGCAATGCAGAGGCGACTTGGGCATAATTTACGCCACTGAACACCCTCTATGAGACATACAAATGCCCTGACGCCTCCCGTGACACACACACATGCAGCCCCCACATGCCTGATTTTGAGAATGGGGGAAATGCACCATTGTATCACACAAGTTTTTCAACTTGTATTTGTTAATATTGTTTTTAAATTATATGTGTACACTGATGATTATTGTTTTTCATGTATGTGATTTATTGTTCACTACTTAGATGTGCAATGATAAGCAGTTTATAAATTTAATAAATGTAAATTGCTTATTTCTCTTTCTTCAATAACACAGATCTTTTGCATTCCCCTTGGTTTACAGTACAACTTAGGAAATATTAAAATCACAGACACTAAATAATGTGGAATATATACAAATAAAACAATGTTTAGTTATTTATTTATATGTCTATTTATTATGGTTTAATTGTGGCCACTTATCATTATTAGTTTTTACTGTCTCATTGTTTTATTGTTTGATTTTTTAACTTCTCTTAATTGGCATTTTAAGTATACAATTTTTATGACATAGGTTTTATGTCATTATCAGAACTTGTTTTTAATATTTATTATATGTTTTTTTAGAAAACCTTTTGAGATTATGTTTTTATTATATTTTTTATATTATGTGAGTTTATTTTATTTTTGTAATGTAGATGCGTTCCCCCCTGAAGAAGGCGTTCACGCCGAAATGCGGCTGGACATGTAGGTGTGGGTAAGATGGGGAGATTGGGGGGTGCCAGATGTGCAAATCGCACAGGGCGCATTTATGACTTGGTATGGCCCTGACTCCAATGGAATAGGAATTGTGAGGTTAATTTTCTACCTCAAAAGAGCAACCTAAAGTGCACTGATCTTCAATAGGGAGAAAATATGGATTGCACAGGTCGAGAGACATATGGTCATACAAGCAGAGGCCCAGACTTAGGCATAAGGCTGCATTCTGCATGGCTTGTAATGGTTTGCGATAAGAGGGAAGAAGACCAAATAAGATCATATCACAGCAATCCAGTAGCGAAAGGATCAGGGCTTGTCCAACAGTTGGAAAATCAGAAACATCTACAAAAAAATCCTTTAGGCCCCTTAAGACTCTACGTTTGAAAAACAATTTCCTTTCTAATTCCCTGATATAAAGACAAAAAGATAAGGAATCAATAGGAGCACCTAAATAGTGAAACTAGTGAGCAGTAAGCAAACTAGTCCCCCAGTATCCATCGTGGCAGGTGATAGAAAGGTTTAAATTGTTGTTTTTACAGAAGTATCTATTGTCGCGAGCACCGCCCTGGCGTATAAGCAGCGCTCGGACATAAAAATTATGGGGAGAAGATTGGCCAGTAATCCTGCGGCCTACTTCACTTTTGGCCTTGTTTGTTTCCTGGTCCTAATCTTCAAAGAAACATATGCACAAGTGGTGGGAAAATAAAGGCGTTTATTTCCCTTTACGCTAGGGTCCAAAGGATTGGTTAACAACAAACGCAAAAGTCCTTCATTCAGGTAAGAAAAGTGAAACAAAAAGCTTAAAGACACACTGTTATCTTCACATTAGCGCTGGCTTCATTCAAACCATATCCTAGGCAATAATTCATGCAGCATACAAGTCTGGCACAGACTCCAGGCTTCCACTAGTACAATATGTGCAATCCGTTTCGTTATCCGAAGCCTCACTGGCCAGGTCCACTTGCATTTGCTCGTAGGTGGACACAGGGCCGGCCCGTCCATTGAGCGAGAATGTTTTTTGCACAGGGCCCCGCGTTTCAGGGGGCCCCGCGCAAAAAACATTCTGATCCATCATCCAACATTAAAATTTAAAAAAAAAAAAAAAGCTGTCGCTGCCTCTGCCGGGGCCGGGGCCGCCGCGGCAGAATCGAGTGTGCCGCGGGGCCCCCCCTGCCCAGCAGAGCCTGCCCTCCCCGGTATCACCTCTCTCAGCTGCCTCCCTCCAGTCACACGCACCGGCTTTCAGAGCGCGAGGTGAGTTTCTCCCTCGCTGCTCTGTTAAGCCCGCGGGGGCTGATGGGAAGTCCCATCAGCCCCCGCGGGCTTAAACAGAGCAGCGAGGGAAAAACTCTTCCCTCGCGCTCTGAAAGCCGGCGCGTGTGACTGGAGGGAGGCAGCTGAGAGAGGTGATACCGGGGAGGGCAGGCTCTGCTGGGCAGGGGGGGCCCCGCGGCACACTTGATTCTGCAGCGGCGGCCCCGGCCCCGGCAGAGGCAGCGACAGCTTGTTTTGTAAAAAAAAATTTGGTGGGCTGGGGGGGGGTAGGAGTGGTAATGGCTGTGGGCTGTTGGGGGGGTTAGGACTGGTGATGGGGGGGGGGGGGTAGGAGTGGTAATGGCTGGGGGAGGGTGGGGGGGTTAGGACTGTTGATGGGCTGGGGGGGATAGGAGTGGTAATGGCTGTGGGCTGGGGGGTTAGGACTGGTGATGGGCTGGGGGGGTTAGGAGTGGTAATGGCTGTGGGCTGTTGGGGGGGTTAGGACTGGTGATGGGCTGGGGGGGGGGGTTAGGAGTGGTAATGGCTGTGGGCTGGGGGGGTTAGGACTGGTGATGGGCTGGGGGGGTTAGGAGTGGTAATGGCTGTGGGCTGTTGGGGGGGGTTAGGACTGGTGATGTGCTGGGCTGGGGTGGGTTGGGCTGGGGGGGTAGGAGTGGTAAAGGCTGTTTGCTGTTGGGGGGGTTAGGACTGGTGATGGGCTGGGGGGGGTAGGAGTGGTAATGGCTGTGGGCTGTTGGGGGGGTTAGGACTGGTGATGGGCTGGGGGGGTTAGGACTGGTGATGGGCTGGGGGGGTTAGGAGTGGTAATGGCTGGGGGCTGTTGGGGGGGTTAGGACTGGTGATGGGCTGGGTGGGTAGGAGTGGTAATGGCTATGGGCTGTTGGGGGGGTTAGGACTGGTGATGGGCTGGGGGGGGTTAGGAGTGGTAATGGCTGTGGGCTGCTGGGGGGGTTAGGACTGGTGATGGGCTGGGGGGGTTAGGAGTGGTAATGGCTGTGGGCTGTTGGGGGGGTTAGGACTGGTGATGGGCTGGGGGGGTAGGAGTGGTAATGGCTGTGGGCTGTTGGGGGGGTTAGGACTGGTGATGGGCTGGGGGGGTTAGGAGTGGTAATGGCTGTGGGCTGTTGGGGGGGTTAGGACTGGTAATGGGCTATGGGGGGGTTAGGAGTGGTGATGGGCTATGGGGGGGCTATGGGCTATGGGGGAGCTAAGTCTATAGGGGCTGATGGGATTAGGACTGGAAGTGGGTTGATGGGGGCTTAGGACTGGTAATGGGCTATGGGGGGGCTTAAACTAAAAATTGGGTGATGGGGGATTAGGACTGGAAATGGGCTGTGGGATTAGGACTGGGAGTGGGCTATGGGGGGCTAGGACTGGTAATGGGTTGGGGGGTTGCTAGGACTGGAAATGGGCTGGGGGATTAAGACTGGAGGTGGGCTGATGGAGTTAGGACTGGTAATGGGCTGTGGGCTGTTGGGGGGGGTTAGGACTGGTAATGGGCTATGGGGGGCTAGGACAGGAAATGGGCTGATGGGAAGGGGTTAGGACTTGAGGTGGGCTGATGGGGTTAGGACTGGTAATGGACTGTGGGCTGATGGGGGGGTTAGGACTGGCAATGGGCTATGGGGGGGGTTAAGACTGGTAATGGGCTGTTGGCTGATGGGGGCTGTCTGGTAATGGGCTATGGGGGTTAGGACTGATAATGGACTATGGGGGGGGGGGCTAGGACAGGAAATGGGCTGATGGGGAGGGGTTAGGACTTGAGGTGGGCTGATGGGGTTAGGACTGGTAATGGACTGTGGGCTGATGGGGGGGGGGGGGTAAGGACTGGCAATGGGCTATGGGGGGCTGACTGGAAATGGGCTGATGGGGGGTTAGGACCGGAAGTGGGCTGATGGGGGGTTAGGACTGGTAATGGGTTATAGGGGGGCTTAAACTGAAAATGGGGTGATGGGGGGTTAGGACTGGAAGTGGGTTGATGGGGGGGCTAGGACTGGTATTGGGTTGATGGGGGGGGGCTAGGACTGGAAATGGGCTGATGGGGGGCTAGGACTGGAAATGGGCTGATGCAGGGACTAGAAGGGAATGGATGCTGGGTGAGGCTGGAACTAGAAGGGAGCTGGTGTTGGGGGAGGATTAGAATGGGATGGGGCTGGGAGAGTAAAATGGAGAGGGGAAAAATATTTTGTGTGGGAGGGATAAAAAATCTACAATTGGCCGGGTATTGGGAGAGTAAGTGGGGATTGAGGATGGAGGGGTAAATTTTGAGTAGATGAAATAGGAATGAGGAAAGAGCAAAAGGAGAAAGATTAGTATGTTAAAGCAGATGTAGAGAGAGAATGGAAAAAAAAAAACAAGAAGGCAGAAGAAAGGACAAATGGACAGCAGATGGAGAGTTAGCAGAAGACACGAAGAAACCAGAAGAAAGTGGCTGGAACAATTGCAACTGAAAAAAAATGCACAAAAGGTAGAAAAATATCTCTTTATTTTGAATTTATTAACTGGAATATGTCAGCTCTGGGAAATGTGCATCATTAATTTTTGCGCTTTGTTTAGTACAAGAGGAAATTAGTTTATAGTTTTATTTCTACAGTGTTGTTGTATATTCCAAGTTTGGCTTTTGGGGTTCCCAGTTTAATTATTGTCTTCCTGTTTCTAAATTGTGATTCCTTGTTTGGTGATGGTCTATGTTGTGCATGTGTAACTGAGCTGAGGTATTCTGTTTATATAATTCCTATTTGACATTGCCACTTGTTCTTTCCCCAGTAGGTCATGTATTGTTGTTCTCTGAAATGTATTGGTTTAATATTTGCAGTGTTGCCTTTTGATAGTTAGGGTATGGTGCTTTGTGAGTCCTGGTAGTGCTGTTAGGATATGGCGGGTTTGCTATGGGTTCTAAATGGGCAGTGTTTGTAGTAGTTCCTAATGTGCCTGGCGGTTGGTACTGGATTATAGTAATGTAGAAACCTTTTAGTCTTTCTTTATCCATATACTCATTAAGAGGCATGTTTACTAAAAGTTAGTGTATGGCAGAGCTACTCAATTCCAGTCCTGGTGGTCCACAATCCTGCAGGTTTTCGGGATATCCCTAATAAATATGCATGAGATATATATACATTGGAGATATCCTGCCAACCTGACTGGTTTGTGGCCCTCCAGGGCTGGATTTGGAGACCCCTGCCTTACATCTCTGTCATTTACGATTGTGAGTGGGCAAGGTGCAGATGTCCAAGACATCAAAAAAGTTAGATAGCATTTGTCACATTCCTCCTCGCTTCTCACCACCACCAAAATATTATCTATTAGACAACTTTTTGGTGGTGGTGAGAATCGAGGAGGAATGTGACACATTCTATCTACCCTTTTGATGTCTAGGATATCTGTACCTTGTTCACTCACAATCTTAAATGACAGAGATGTAAGGCAGGGGTCTCCAAATCCAGCCCTGGAGGGCCACAAACCAGTCAGGTTGGCAGGATATCTCCAATGCATATATATCTCATGCATATTTATTAGGGATATCCCGAA
This sequence comes from Ichthyophis bannanicus, assembly GCA_033557465.1. Taxonomy (NCBI): domain Eukaryota; kingdom Metazoa; phylum Chordata; class Amphibia; order Gymnophiona; family Ichthyophiidae; genus Ichthyophis; species Ichthyophis bannanicus. The sequence continues at coordinate 280,788,467 of CM066034.1, read as the reverse complement.
AACCTGCAGGATTGTGGACCACCAGGACTGGAATTGAGTAGCTCTGGTGTATGGTAACATTATGCAAATATTTATGCAAATGAGACACCTTATGCAAATGAGGCCCCGCACTGAGTCTCCGCACATGGCCCCGCACCCCCCTTGGGCCGCCCCTGGGTGGACACCTCGGACTCTGAGTCCCTGGGTTCAGGTATCCTATACTCAGGCTCTCTGTATAGCTTTTCCAGCACAGCCCAATGTTCTGGATTATTCTTAGGGCATCGGCTTCGTGCTATTCTACATGGAGGAAAGTTCTCTCTCTTTGGAGCTTTTGTGGCAGTCTTATACAAACATCTATTATCCAAGCCTTTCTTATCATACAAGCTTTTTCTATATCTTGATTCAATAAAAGCTTTACCTTGGGAGCTTGGCCTCTTGGACTCCAGCGAAGGTTGAGGCCTATACCAGTCTCTCCTTTGGCTGGCCTGTTTAGCACGTCTTAGGGCTTCCTGCTGTGACCCTGTGGATTCTGGACAATAACTGCAGTAATGCCTTGACCACTCTGGACAAACAGCTTTTACCTCTCTAGGAGCTGAAACCTCCTCCGGTTCCTCCTTAGCTCTCAGACCATCACCTTTCCCTTTAGGTGATCTTTTGGCAAGGGAATATTCAGGTTTGCATTCCAACCTTCCCTCTGTCTTGCCTTGCTTCCAGCTGCACACAGTCCTGCTGCATTTACTCTTGCTGTTTCCTCTCCAGCCGTCACTCCAACTGTCTTCACAGCTGCCTTTCCATCTGCTGCTCCCTCTTCTTCCTCTGCTCCCCTTCCTGTCTTCTAGAGCCTCCTTAAGAAGTTCCTCTGTGCACCTGGATTGGAAGCTGGCTGGCATTACATCATGCTCAGTGGGGCGTGGTTCTATAGTGGCTCTGGAGTCTCTCTGGCTCCCTCTACCTGGTTCCTCCAGATATTGCGGCTTATATGCACTTTTTCCTTCATTTAAAACACTTTCCCTTCTCTCAACCAGGTCTGCTGGGTGACACTATATAAAGGTGATATAAGAATGTAAAGTGTTATTTTTACAGAATGATCAGAAAATTAAGACAAAGAATGTAGTTATATAGAGGTTTCTAGAAATACTTCGCAAAACAAAAATGTCTGGGATAAATGCCTGCCATCTCATGCAGATTCTTCTCTCTCTCTCCATTGTTCTGCATCTAGAGATAGCAGAGCCTAAGAGACACTAAGGGGTATGTTTACTAAACCGGGCTAACGGTTAACCCGGGCTATCTGCAACTAGGTCCCATTGAATAATATGGGACCTAGTGGCAGATAGCCCGGGTTAACCGTTAGCCCAGTTTAGTAAACATACCCCTAAGTACATACTCCTCTCTCCCCCCACCTCCCTTCCTGATGTTTGTGGTCCTTTATGATAAGGACTGACAGACAGAACAGAAACCTAAAGTTAAAAGGCATGCTGTGTGGATCATGAGAGCCAAAAATTGTTAAAAAGTCGGAGTTGACTCCATATAAAATATAGAGGATTATGTATTTGAAGTGTGTCTATTTATTGTCATATTGTAAGAGACAAGATAAATATATGCAAGATAGAAAAACTAATTTTGTAAAGGTCAGGGTTGGTCTTAAGTTATAAAGCTATGTTAAAGAAAAGAGAGATTCTTGCTCTGTTGACCTTTTGTAATGCAAAGGTCTTATGGAGCAAGCACAAATGTAAATAAACCATTGACCACCTGAAGATAAGGACCGGCATCAGTATGTACTACCATAAAAGGGTCAGAAGAACAAGGAAAACTGCATTCTGGCATATGGTCTATAATGAAAGAATATGGAATTATGTTAAATAAAGGGGATGAGCAGAAACCCATGTGTGCTGCCTGAGCACACTAGATAGGGCAATAACACTGTATTAGTTAGCCAATAAGATACTGGGGGTAGGGACCTGCAGAGGGCAATAACACTGTATTAGTTAGCCAATAAGATACTGGGGGCAGGGGCCTGTAGATCTGACAAAGGTATAAATGTCACTGAAATATGTAAAGGGATGTGTCTCTATTTAGACACCCATTGCTATAGCAATGTACTGAATAATAATAATAAAGAGCTCTTAAACTGCTTCACAATATTCCTCTCTGAGTCTCATTGGCCAGGTTGGCCACAGGTGAATTGGCCACAGGTAAAGGTGTTTATTACACAGGTATTGAGGTCTCAGAATCTTAGCAATGTAAATGTAATCACACCTTTTTATTGGCTTGACTATGTTTCTCAACTAGCCTCAAATCACGTTGAACAGCACATGCTCTTCCAGCAGCAGGTGGTACAAGAGGAACACTAAATATGAGAGCAAGTACCTTCTGCAATTTTTCTGCAAAGTTTAATTCCTTAGCAGTGACAACAGGAGTAGGAAAACATTGTAATTGCTTCCCAAACAAAGATCACTGCTCTCCGTGGTTGGAAATGAGAAGAATCACTGAATTAAATATTGATTTTGTTGTTTTTAATCTGTAAGTTTTTTCCTGTGTAAGAAATGAGATCAGGTAGCACAACTGGTGTGACCTTCTGCAGCAAGGGTGTCAAATAATGATGAGTATTTTGTGAGGTGACAGCTTACATGTTTTGGTGCAACCGAGGACCCTTTCTAGGACAGAGTAAGGGAGATAGGAAAGAATATCTTCCCTGCATGGCCATACATCCTGTATCACTCAGTAAAGTTGGTCTCAGAGGATCCTATTCATCAAAGTCTTTCCCACAAGTAAAGAGAAAAACCTTCATGTCAGGTCTAAAAATCACATTCCAATATTCTCTTCTTTTTAACCAACACTGATTTGGTGCCCCTGTAAAAAGTACATATGAGGCCCCGAAGTGACAGAGGCCATGGGATGGGCCTGTTTTAATGGCTCCGCTTCCAAGATTGTTGATGAGAAAAGGTCAAATGAACAAGTCACCCTGTTGACCTGGCAGGTGCAAGCAAAGAAATTAGTATTTCCCCCCAAATGTTTTTTGCTCCTGTCTTAACCCTGGGAGTACCGATGGGGTCAAAAGTGACCCCATTGCAAGTTTCACAACGCGTATCTCGGAAACTAGTTGTTCAAGAATGCAATCTTTTTATGACTTTTCACATGTGAATATTCTCTTTATATTGCGCCATGAGAGGAATAATTTTCATCCGCTAGGTGACGCTAGTGATGAATTGCAGCACAGAGTACCAGTGGGGTCATTTTTGACCCCAGTTGCTTACGTCCGGTTTGGATCGTGATACAATATGCAGTTTTGTGAATTTTTTGATCTGACAAAGGTATTTATCATTAATTATGTATCATTTATTTTTTGTACTCTTATGAAAATTACACATTTTCTGTAATTGATATCATACGTTCTCTCATTATTTCCGATGAAATCTAAAGGCTTTCAGCTCGTTCATCATGATTATTGTACACCTATAGTAAAATTGCTTTGCGTTTTATTCAACTTTATCTTTGTTTATTTATTTTAGGTTATTGTTTATGATGTCAAAACGAAAGTATTCAGCTGCCCAAGTAAGAGAAATATTGCAACGAGATGCTGGTAGTGATGGCTCTGAGTCGTCTGATGATGCAGCATATTCAGCAAGCGAAGAAGCATATCAGCCTAGTTCAGGCGATAAATCTGATGATGACAGTCATGATTCAGATGGCGACAGCAGTTGGTCGCCAAGTGAATGTGAGACTGATGTTGAGCCAGTAATATCGCCTGCAGCAAAGAGTCAAGTTACAGGTCGAGGCAAAGGTCGAGGCTGTGCTGGACGGGGAAGAAGGCAGGAGTCCTCAGTGTCAGTATCATCTGTGAGGAATCTTAGTTGTGGTCGTAGAGGAGCTAAGAGGTCATCAACTATAAGCACAAATGTTGCCATTGAAACCTATGTATCTAAGGATGCCACATCATGGAACAGGAAACCTATAAAGCAAGCTGCTGGAAGATACGCCAGAGCTAATGTCATGCCCGTACAAGGTCCTACATGGTATGCTGTACGAAATGTTGATGGCCCCCTCGCAGCATTCCACTTGTTCATGAGGAAGAACGTATTGAATGAAATCATGAGGTGAACGAGCAAACAAGGAAGACACATTTATGACGACACCTAGAAAGATTTGACAGATTGAGAATTTCAATGTTTTCTTGGACTTCTGATCCTCTCAGGCGTGTACAAGTCACAAAATGAATCCATAGTTCAGTTGTGGAACCTTGAAGATGGTCGTTCTGTTTTGGGCAAAAATATGGCCCGTAACCATTTTCAGCAAATTTCTTGTGCTCTCAGATTTGATGATGCAACCAACAGACGTGAACAACGAGGCGTGGATAAGCTTGCTCTAATCAGACACGTTTTTGATACCTGGGAAGCAACTCTAAGTGATGCCTTTGTTCCTGGTGAAAATGTTACCATGGATGAGCAACTGCTTACATTTCGTGGCCGTGTTCTGTTCAGACAATATATTCCCAGCAAACCTTGGAAATATGGCATAAAGCTATGGATGTTGCGTGACAGTGCAACGTCATATGTTCTGCGTCTTCAAGTATATACAGGAAGGGAACTCGGACAAAACAGGGAACAGAATCAGGGTGAAAGGGTTGTGCTGCAACTCACTGAAGGATTGACGCGATCTGGCAGAAATGTTGCTGTTGACAATTTCTTCTGCAGTTTATCCCTGTCATGGAAATTTCTAGAAAAACAAATGACACCTTTGGGGACAATTCGAAAGAACAAAAGAATTACCTCCAGAATTTGTAACAGCAAAGGGCCGAGAGGCAGGGGCGGCCCAAGGGGGGTGCGGGGCCATGTGCGGAGACTCGATGCGGGCCTCATTTGCATAAGTGGCCTTATTTGCATAAATATTTGCATAATGTTACCATACACTAACTTTTAGTAAACACGTCTCTTAATGAATGTATGGATAAAGAAAGACTAAAAGATTTCTACATTACTATAATCCAGTGCCAACTGCCAGGCACATTAGGAACTACTACAAACACTGCCCATTTAGAGCCCATAGCAAACCCGACGTATCATAACAGCACTACCAGGACTCACAAAGCACCAAAAGGCACCTATCAAAAGGCAACACTGCAAATATTAAACAAAAACATTTTAGAGAACAACAATGCATGACCTACTGGGGACAGAGAACAAGTGGCAATGTCAAATAGGAATTACATAATCAGAATACCTCAGCTCAGTTACACATGCAGAGCATAGACCATCACCAAACAAGGAATCACAATTTAGAAACAGGAAGGCAATAATTAAACTGGGAACCCCAAAAGCCAAACGTGGAATGTACAACAACACTGTAGAAATAAAACTATAAATTAATTTCCTCTTGTACTAAACAAAGCACAGACGTTAATGATGCACATTTCCCAGAGCTGACATATTCCAGTTAATAAATTCAAAATAAAGAGATATTTTTCTACCTTTTGTGCATTTTTTTTTCAGTTGCAATTGCTCCAGCCACTTTCTTCTGGTTTCTTCGTGTCTTCTGCTACCTCTCCATCGTCTGCTGTCCATTTGTCCTTTCTTCTCTCTTCTAGTTTTTTTCCATTCTCTCTCTCTACATCTGCTTTAACATATTAATCTTTCTCCTTTTGCTCTTTCCTCATTCCTATTTCATCCACTCAAATTTTACTCTCCATCCTCAATCCCCACTTACTGTGTCTCACTGTCTCCCTCGCGGCTCTGTTAAGCCCGCAGGGGCTGATGGGAAATTTCCCATCAGCCCCTGCAGGCATAACAGAGCCGTGAGGAGACACTCTCCCTTCGCGGATCTGAAAGCCCTTGTGGAGAGGCTCAGCCGGGCAGGGAGAGCTCAGCCAAGTAGGGGGGGCCCTGCGGGACAGTTGATTCTGCTGCTGCTGCTGCGGTGGCAGAAGCCAGCTTTTTTTTTCTTTTAATTTAATTTATTTTTAAAGCAGAATGTTCTTTGCGTGGGGCCCCCTGAAACGCGGGGACCTGTGCAAAAAACATTCTTGCTCAATGGATGGGCCGGCCCTGCCGAGAGGTATTCACTTCACTGTTTGCCTTTCGCGATGACGCCATTCTGGTTTCCTATTGCCCGAAGAAAGGAAAAGTGGTTGTTCTTCTGAGCAGTTTGCATGATCAAGAAGAAGTAGATAACACACATCCAGACAAAAAAACACGCATGATCTTGGACTATAATTCTAGTAAAGGTGGAGTAGATATGGCAGATCAAATGTTGCGCATGTATACCACAAAACGAATGACAAGACGCTGGCCAGTGACAATCTTCTGCAACATGTTGGACATCAGTGCTTTGAACACCTTCATTGTTTGGATGTCACTAAATCCAGAATGGCAGTCCAAGTCAAAGCACAGACGTCGTCTATTCCTCTTGGAATTAGGAAAGCAGCTGCTTCAGAGTAATTGCAGCGAGACTTCTTCCAGCATTGAAGAAGCCACTGATGCTGTTTGCAATGTTGGGATCCCAAAGAAAAGGGCAAGGTGTCACTGCTGTTCCAGAGAAAAGACAAGAAAAGCAACATAGTTTGCGCCTCCTGCAAGCGCAATGTTTGCAAAGAACATTCAGAAATTGTCTGTGTCTCATGCAAATGACTGTAGTACTTTACTGTGTTCATCAAGTGCATGCAAAAACTGTTTTCATGGCAACTCTTCTTCATGTAATTTTATGATAAAGCATTAAATTTCAAAACATTTAACCTTCATATAATAAATAATTAATTCGGAATAATATTTTGTCTGTTTAAATTTTTTATGGTTAGCAATTAAAATTTGTCGTGGGGTCATTTATGATCCCAACGGTATTCAGTGTGTGCAAAAAATCTTGGTAATTCCATGCTTAAATGAAGAAATTGGTGGCTTAAACCCCAGGTTTGGCCAAATTCTTTGAGAACTGGACCAACTTCTGAAGCAGTGTACAAACTTTCTCAGGATCAGGTGAAGTTTCTCTTTGGCAGTAGTAAGTGAAAACGTTTTATGATAATCACTGTAGCTAAAAGGATCCCAGCTGTCCATGTTGAGGCATAATTAATGCAGAAGCAAACTAAAGTCCAGAAGGAGCTCAACTTTCCAAATCTCTCACCTGAGAATGGTAAACACTTGACAGATGGGCAAGACTTGGAACCAGAGTAGGTTTGCTAACCAGTGATTTCAGTTAAGGGACTCCAGTGGCTAATGTCCCTTAATTACATAGTAACAGAGTATATGATGGCAGATAAAGACCGGTATAGTCCATATAGTCTTCCCAGCAAGGTAGCAAGAATAGGTGCACCTGTCACTCTGTGCAGGCGGGGGGGGGGAGGATCTATCATTAGGCCAACTGAGGCGTTCGCCTCAGGCAGCAGTTTCTAGGGGGCGGCATTCCAGCTGTGTTTATTTCTGATTTTGCCACCTCTGGGCTGCTGCTGCCTTCCCACTGCTCTTTTTCCCATGCAAGCTCGTCTGAATGAGAAAAAAAGCAGTGGGAAGGCAATGGCAGGCCAGAGGCAGCAAAATCAGAAATAAATACAGCTGTGACTGTTAGAGTGCTGCCTCCTAGAAATTCTTGCCTAGAGGAAAGCCATAAATACAGCCGTGACTTCCGGCATGCTACTGTCAGCCCACGGGGATCTCAAACCCCATGGACAGAAGCGGCCGGGAGAACTTGTGACTGCCCATGAGGATCCTAAGCCCCGTGGGCAGATGTGCAGAAGAGACGGCGACGCAGTGGCAGCTTCCTCCTCATGCTGCCTAAAACAAAAGAAAATCCAAGATCAGCGTTTCATCCCCCTGCCGGTTTAACAGCTATTGAAATAAAAGCAAGCTGCTACCTTACAGACTTACTGTTTCTATGAATCATTGTAATAAATCCCTATTATAATAATATAGCAAGTATGATATATAATATTATTAGAATAGTGAAGCTAATTGAATGGAATCATTAATATCCTGTAACAGGCCAGTTTAATTTTTGTCTACATATTTTTTATTTTTTATTTAGATTGTGGTCACATATTCTGTACTTGGTGAGGGTCTGTGTTCTAAGTGCATGACTGAGGCCATGCGTTCTGTTAATTTGTACATAGTGATCTATACTGTAATAATTTGGCTTGTTCAGCTTTTCAAATAGGTGTATGGATGTTTTAGGGCCCACTGCAGTATTTATAGTGATGCTTTTTTCTGGGTAGGCCCCTTGCTGTATGAGTTTTGGAAGTTTATGCTGATATAGTAGGGTAGATTTGGCCTTGTAGATCTTCGGTGACTTTTGTAGGGTTTTATATTAGTTCCAATATGCCTGTTACTGGAGAATGTTGTTGGTAAGATGACCAGAATCAGATTTTTATTTTTTTAATATACTTAATTCTGTGGGTGAATGTCCTACCTCTGCTCTGCACCCATTGTTGAGGAGGGGGTTCTGTGAATGCAAAATATATTTTCAAAAAGAAAAAGCAAGCACCATAATGCAGTTTATAACAACAAAATACAAATGAATTATAATTTGGAGTTATAAACTGCTGTGGTTCTCACTCTCTTTTAGTCCTTAGTGTGCAAACATTTTGCATTTACTCCACATTATCTAATCGGCTTTTTGGTTTGGTTCAGTCCCGGGGGGGCCATCTTATCCCTTGCCTCAGGCAGCAGATTGTCTTGAGCCACCCTTGCGTGCAGGTTACCCCTCCCCATGCCTTTGTTTAGGGGTGTACCCACCGCTCCGTGTAGGTCACCCCTATTTGTTCAGATATATGCATATTTTGATTTTATCCTGTTGCTATAAAGGGATCCACTGTGTCTGTCCCATGCCTTTTTGAATTCTGTCACTGTGTTTGCCCCTACCACTTCCATCAGGAGGGCATTCCAAGCATCCACCACCCTTTCAGTGAAAAAGTATTTCCTGACATTGCCTTTCAGTTTACCACCTTGCAGCTTCATGTAATGCCCTCTAGTTTTACAGTTTCCCCGTCTTTGGAAGAGGTTTGTTTGTTCATTAATTCTCGAAGTATTTAAAGGTCTGAATCATACCTCCCCTGTCCCTCCTCTTTAGGTCTTCAAGTCTCTTCTCATAAGACTTCTAATGCAGGCTCCAAATCATTTTGGTGGCCTTCCTCTGAACTGCTTCCAGTCTTTTTATATCCTTTCCAAGATATGGTCTCCAAAACTGAACACAGTATTCCAAGTGAGGACTCATCAGCAACTTGTACAGTGGAATTCATACCTCTTTCTTTCTGCTGGTAATTCCTCACTGTATGCAACCCAGTATCCTTCTGGCTTTTGCCACCACCTTGTCACACTGTTTCACCAACTTGAGATCGTCAGAAACAATCACTCCAAGATCCTTCTCCTGGTCCATGCACACCAATCTCTCACCCCCTATCGCATACAATTCCCTTGGATTTCTGCTTCCCATGTGCATGACACTGCACTTCTTCACATTAAATCTTAACTGCCAAGCATTAGACCATTCTTCCAGCTTTTGTAGATCTTTCTTCATGTTCTCCACTCTCTCAGGGGAGTCCACTCTGTTGCAAATTTTGGTGTCATCTGCAAAAAGACAGACTTTTCCATTCAGCCCTTCAGAAAAAATCACTCACAAATATATTGAACAGTACCGGTCCCAGGACCGAACCCTGGGGCACACCGCTAATCACCTTCCTTTCATCCAATTGAGTTTCTGTTGTCTGTCAGTCAACCAATTTCCGATCCAGTTCATCACCTTGGGACCCATCCCTAAGCTGGAGTTTATTGGTAGGCCTCCTATGAGAAACACTATCAAAGGCTTTGCTGAAATCTAGGTAGATCACATCCATCGCATGCCCTTGATCTAGTTCTCTGGTCACCCAGTCAAAGAACTCAATCAGATTTGTTTGGCAAGATCGTCCTTTGGTAAAACCATGTCATCTTGGATCATGCAACCTGTTGGTTAAAACCACTGGTTAGCATACTCTGGCCCCCAAGTCTCCTACATATGTCAGTAGTTTACCATCCTTAGGTGGGAAACTTGGCAAGTTAGGCTTCTAAGTCCTTTAAATCAACAATAGAAGAGCCAGTAAGCTATAGAGCATCTGCATCCCTAGCAGTAGTTCTACCCGCTCCCCTTTCCCCATTCATTCTAGCTCCAATCCCAACCTAGGCCCCCTCACTCCACATGTTCATTGTCTGTGTGCATGCCTGTATTCTGTTTGCCTCCTCTTCCACAGGGTTTCATTCCTTCCTCAGCTTTCTACCCCCAGCTCATCTATTTTATTTTTTATTTTTTATTTATTTTTCTTATATACCGCGCTCTTTGATATCAGTGCGGTTTACATGAAACAAGGAGAGTTTACAGTGGGGGTTACACCGTAATTACATAGAACAGGTATAATAACTTGGATAACAGTGTTAACTATTTACATCTGATTGGCTAACAGGTATAATAACTTGGATAACAGTGTTAACTATTTACATCTGAATGGCTAACAGAAGGTATTTGTATGTATATATGATACATTGATGGTGGTTACATGTGTCCGTGAGAGATTGTTGTGGGTGAGGGGGTTGTTTTGCCATCTCTCCAAAGCAAGCCAATGAAGATGCAGGGCTGGTTCTGAGTGAGTGTAAGGACTAAATTACTGCATGCTCACAGGATGCCTTCTGATCTATCCAGGGCCATGCAAGGATATACAATGTCCTAGACGAACCCTCATTCTTGTCATCTGCCCTGCCCCTGCTCTTACTGCCACATCTCTTTGGGACATGCAGCAGCGACAATGACAATTAACAGACATGCTGGTGCTGCGTTCTGAAAGGCCAGTTGCTTGTGCTCCCATGCAAACAGAAAGTCTGCATCGGAGGGGGTGGGACCAGCTGAACATCCATCGGCATGTAGCAATTGAGGATTTTGTGATTTAAGTGTCATTGCTGCCATTGCAGGTCTGGGAGTGGTAGAGCAGTAGTAGTAATGAAGTTTGGCACTCTAGACAACTGCCTACTTTGCCTAACGGTAGCACAGCCCTTGTCCCATCCCACTCCTGGGTTCCATGCGAGAGGTGGGGCCTGTGAACATGTAAATTTGAATTTAATTACTCACATTTCGAAATGCAAACGCAAGGTAAGTTATAAAGTCAGGTATAGTTAGTGTGTACCTTCCCAGGAAAGCTTACAATCTAAGGGCTAAATTAACAACCCGTATTAATGCATTAACGTGTTACGCACTTTAAAATGCCTTCTTGCCATTTAACATGTCAGTAGTACTTATTTACTAATGATAATAATGTGCAATAATATACATTCATGTGTTAACACAGGTTAGTAAATCTGGCCTTAAGTCACAAGGGGCATCGGTGGGAGAAGTGATATGACAAGTCTAGCTTCCCTGATTCTTAGCCTACTGATCTAACTACTTGGCTACTTCATTCCAAGGGTGTGCTTGCACAGTCCTTACGTTCCCTCACAAAACACTACTGCCCCAACACCTACAAACTACCACTTCAAGAGAAGTAAAATGTAAGGGAAAGAACATGAATGAAAGTCCCTGGCCTGGGGCAAAGGCAAGTAAAGAGTGAATTTGACACAGTTGGGGGAGGAGGGAGAAAAAAACTAAATAAATAGGATCTGTGGTAGGGGCCCGCTTAAGTATGTTTTCTTAGAGCTCAATCTAGTGTTAATCTGGTCCTTGCTCCTTTTCATTCATGTAGAACAGCCAGTCACAATAGCTCCAAGCAAGGTAGAAAGAGAAAAGGAAGATTTTGAAAAGTCTGCATAAAGCTTTGTACTCTATGGTAATAAGGTGGAGAGGCAGATAAACAAGATAACTCACTCAATGGATCATCAGAGGGGGAGAGAAGGGTGTATTGGGAAGCTAGAAGGTTAAACTGGATGAACTTCTGGTCCTATTTTAAGTTAGTCAACCAGATAACTCTGTAATTAAAAATTATGATAGAGCAGTGCATTAAAATACATTGGGGTGGGTAGGATATTCAGCAGCTTCAGTAGCTGGCCCTTATTTATTTATTCTTATATTCTGCATTTCCGAGGATTAGTTTACAGGGAACAAAGTTTACAGGGAACAAAGTTCAAGATTACATGAGACAGGTGTACATGAAATGGTTAAATCTTATAAATGGAAACCAACTAGACTTCAAACCCGGATATTCAATGATAGGGCCATATCTGGTCACCAGAGTCCCTTCCAGCCTGAAAATGACTGGCCAGGAGAGCCTCCCCTGATCTGGAAGTTGCCACACATTTCCCAACATTGGTAGAGCCAATGGATAGTGCTACTGCTCTCAGCGCAGCAAATTTATGGGGTCTCTACATTTAATAATGGTGAGACATAAAATGTAAACTCCCAAATTCTCATCTATTGTGACCACTAGACCTTCTCCCAGTTCTTCTGAAGAGCATGTCCCTTTTTCTGAATGTCACAGTAAGTTGTCCTTTTCTCTCTACAGGACATGGCCTGCCTGATGAACCCACCTTTCTATCTTCTCTCCTTCTCAAGTACTACCATTAGTACTACTATTTATGATTTGTATAGCACTACAAAGTGTAGTCTAGTTACTGATGGATAATGTGAATCATTGCCATGTCGGCCCATTATAAGCTCTCATAACCTGCAGAAAATTCAGTCCCCCCCCCCCCAACGTCTGTCTGTATGGATAAATAAATTCAATCAAACAGTATGGAAGAAATTTAAAAAGTAGGGATTTGTGGAATCAGATATTTTTTGTTTTACTTTGCAAACAAGGGACAGCTGTTCTATATTTCATAACAAATTCTGATAGAAGAAAAGGTACAGAAGAAAAAGAGAGAGTTCCAGAATTTATACCAGTGCAGTCCATTGTAGCCAGGAGTCAGTGACTCTCGCATTTACCCTAAGTACAGCTTCCCTAGTCCCCTCCGTTAATAATCTCTCCCACCTCTAGAACAGCTGTTGGTATGATGGCACTCCCTTTAGTTTCTCTGCTAGAAGGTGGACATCTTAAACTGTCCGGCATCCAAAAAACTCTTAGGCCCGACATTCAAAGACATTTGCACGGTTTGCAGTGTGATATTCCTTGGTTAGTGCTGCTGAATATCCGCGGGTACTGCCACTGCACATTCCTAAGTGTGCCAGGGCATAATTGCTAACCGGACTGTGGCAATGTTAAGCTTCTGCCCAGTTAGCGACATATGGCGAACGTCAGAGGCAGTAAACACTGGCCTAACTTTCACCATGTGTCGCTAACCAGGCAGTGGCTGAATATAGCTTCATGGCAATCTGGATATTCAAAAGCCAAAAACAAAAGAGTGGCAGGTTCACACACAACACCTTTATTAAACAGTCATAAGGTGGCCTAAACCCAACACAGGACTGTGTTTCGTGTTGCACTTCATCAGGGGTTATCAGGGCACACTGATTGGTGTGTGGTGGTCACAGATTTCACAATACACATAAATATGTGATTGAAGGCACTAATATCAAAATTGAAAACCCTTCTGTTTTCTTAAGAAACCGCCAAAGGTACAGCTGCAAAAGCGTATTACTCTACCGAGTGACTCCTGTGTTGGGTTTAGGCCACCTTATGACTGTTTAATAAAGGTGTTGTGTGTGAACCTGCCACTCTTTTGTTTTTGGCTTTTGTTCTGCCGTGAGTGGTTGTTGCTGTTCTTTTTGTTGGTTTAATCTGGATATTCAATACTGGTGGTGGATATGGCCCTGACATTGAATATCCAGGTTTAAAGTTCAGCGACTATGGTTAGCCACCATCACTGAATATCGGGTCCCTTGTCTTTATCATTGGCTGCACTCAGGTGAGAGTAGAGACGGTGCCTTGCTAACCCTTCATGATTGGTGTAGCCCTTAGAGTGGCCTGACCTTTTCTTGATCTCAGCATTTGTTGTTGTGTAAGGCCAGTACATCTATACAACATGTATGTGAAAAGTGCAGTTTATCGCAGGCCTTGTCCTGGCTAATTGCATTAGCCATTTACTTGTAGAGATGGTTAGAAAGTCCCTAAAGTCCACTTAATATTCCTGTTAAGGTCTGGTGTAGAAGCTTCAACTCAGGGTCCGTCGACCTAACTTTCCATTTATTTATATACTTGGTATACTGCAATTCAAACAGAAAAGTTGCCCATCAGCGTTGTTTACAATATAGTATAACAGATTATCTGTGACAAACATAGAGATTACTTTAACAAGTAATTCTAGAGCAAGAGCATGAGTGAGAATTATGCAATAGATGCCAAATTTAAATTTCCAAAGGAAGCGCTCACTATGGATTTCAATCGGAAGGCCCCTTGAATGAACTCTAAGGCCAGTTGATACAGTGTACCTGGATTTTCAGAAAGTGCTTGACAAAGTCCTTCATGAGGAAATTAAAAAGTCAAAGGATAGGAGGCAATATGCTATTATGGATTGGGAACTGGTTATAAGACAGAAAACAGAGAATAGGGCTAAAGGTCAATTTACCCAGTGGAGAAAGGTGAATAATGGAGTGCTCCAGGGATCTGTACTGGGCCCACTGCTTTTTAACATATTTATAAATATCCTGGAATTGGGAACAAGTGAAGTGATCATATTTGCGGATGACACAAAATGATTCAAAGTTCTTAAATAGCAGGAGGATTCTGAGAAATTGCAAGAGGACCTTGAAAAACTGGGAGACTGGGTGTCCAAATGACAGCTGAAATTAAATATGGACAAGTGAGAAGTCATGCACTTAAAGGGTAGAACAACCCAAACTGTAACTACATGATGCAAGGTTCCACATTAAGAGTCACCCCCCAGGAAAATGATCTAGGCGTCATCATGGATAATAAGTTGAAACCCTCTATCCACTGTGCAGTGGCAGCTAAGAAAGCAAATAGAATGCTGGGGATCATAAGGAAAGGAATGGAGAATAAAACCAAGGATATTATAATGCCTCTGTGTTGTTCCATGGTGTGATGGCACCTTGAGTGCTGTGTGCAATTTTGGTCACTGCATCTCAAAAAAAAAATATAGCAGAATTAGAAAAGTGGTAGAGAAGGGTGACTAAAATGATAAAGCGGAGGAAGGGCTAAAGAGGTTAGGGCTCTTCAGCTTGGAGAACAAATGGCTGAGGGGAGAAACGATAGAGGTCTATAAAATAATGAGTGGAGTGGAATGGGTAAACACAAATAAATTGTTCACAGTATTAAAAAGACTAGGGAACATGCAATGAAGCTACTAGGTAGTAGATTTAAAACAAATTGGAAAAATAGTTTTCTCATTTAACACGTAATTAAGCTCTGAAATTTGTTTCCAGAGAATATGGTAAAAGCTGTTAGTGTAATTGGGTTGAAAAAAGGTTTGGGCAAGTTCCTGGAGGAAAAGTCCCTAAACCATTATTAAGGTGGACTTGGGGAAATCCAGGACACGCTTTTCAGCTGTGGTGGTCAGCACTTATAAAGCTCCTGGCTGCTGTGGGCAAAGGTGAAGCTGGATATCCTCTGGCACAGCACATCTGGTGTCAACGCCAATCTCCATTGCTATCCGGTTAGCAGCGATATTCAGCCAATACGCAGATGGCAAAACCACTTAAAGTTAGGTCAACTATTGACATGTCTTAACTTTATCTATCTGGTTAGTGAGCTGAAAATCACCACTAACTGGGTAAGTACTAGGTGAGCCCCAGCCCCGCCCATGGACTCCCTGGCACTACCCGGATTGTGCCAGGGTGGTCTGTGGAGATATTTAGTGGCACTGGCCATAGTGCTACTGAATATAGGACTCAG
This sequence comes from Ichthyophis bannanicus, assembly GCA_033557465.1. NCBI lineage: Eukaryota > Metazoa > Chordata > Amphibia > Gymnophiona > Ichthyophiidae > Ichthyophis > Ichthyophis bannanicus. The sequence goes on along the minus strand of CM066034.1, from coordinate 280,772,770 downwards.
AGGGCTTTATTCGATTAGCATGTTCTTAACTAAAGATATGGTGTGAACTGGGGAAAGGGAGAAAGTAGGATACATATGAGGTGCAGAGAATCGAATTTCATTTCAGCTCCATGAGTTGCTCTGAGTGAGCCTGTGTAGCCGTATCATCTGTAGGGACACTTCCCTCAACCACTCCCCTTGTTGGCAGAGTCATTGGAGGAAGCCTTCCTTGCTCAGGATGCCACCACTTGACTGATGACGTCCTGGCTCTCTCATTGCAAGATTTTTTCCCAAACTTCCAAAGTTCACTATTTTTCCACTTGAAAAATAGTGACGATCGCTGATTTATAATGTCTGCAGTTGCAGGCTGCTCACTCAATTCAATGCTTTTCAAGACCTTTAAGCCTATGGTGCCTGAAAGATTAATTTTTGGATGGACACTGTGCATTAGCTTTATCAATAGGCACTTAAAAGTTGCAGAATCACAGACCTCCAAAGCCAATGAGAGTTACTTTAAGCTAGTCCTCGCATCTCAAAGAATTATACAGGCAAGTGAAGGACCAAAAAACAACTGTTTAAGCTGAACATGAACCAAATCTTTTTTTCTTTCTGTTGTAATTGCAAGCTTTCTGTGCATGTTATAGCTTTTCTTTGCATATGCAAATCTATTGTGCGCATATTAATTTGTAGGTGCACACATGCATAAGCAATTTACACACATTATTCATTTTTAAACACTGAAACAAACCCAAAATGCACATGCTTAGTATTCTAGGATGCCTACTGTTGCATTTGAAACTAGCCGCACTACAGATGTCCCTGTTGGGTTCTCTGGGTGCTTTGTGTCCTACTTGCTGGACTCTGCATGTCTTTTATCTGTGGGAACAACTGGTTTGTTCCCTGTCAGTGTGAAGGAGATTGGAAAGAGATCCTTCTAGAAGCACTTGTAAAAGATGTTATCGCTGTTTTACCAATGTGACATCTGACTTTACTCTTCTCCATGTGCAAACAAACCAAATCCCAGGAGGAACAAAAAGGCATCTCTGTATGTTTTCTGAAGTGGCAACCATTCTGTAAAAGCACCGCTTGGTGCCGGGGAGAGAAGGAATAGAGTGAAACTAATTTGAATTGCTGGTATTCAAGTTCTCTATAAACATGACCTATGGCTCTTTCAATTATAAATCGGAAACACTTCCTTGTTAGAATTCTGCTTCACTTGCTTGGTACTGCAGTTATTCTAGGATATTATCATGAATTACATGGGGACGTGGGTGCTGCTAGCCTGCTGCACTTTCCTAAACTGCACTGATTTTCCTTCCTGATGCTTGACAGGCATTATCAGCAAAGGGCAGTGGAGCGATGTCTTCAAGGGAAGCCTTTCCCCTGTGAAAGATTAACGCTGACAATGGGCTAATGCTTAATAAGCTGTTGCAATATACAGCAGTTCTATAAAATGACACCCATAGTTGAGCACTTCTAGTGGAGATCTACTCAATCTATGCTTGTCTCAACTAAAGGGAAAGTATTTTACTGAGAAGCTGAGATCTAAGTTCAAATTCTAAAACTCTCAATCGAAAATTTTGGAGTGTCCCTCCCTTGGTCCTCTTCTTTCTTCTCTCTCACTAATGCCCCTTCCTGAGTCATCTTTGAATCCTTACCCTTTCCCAGATTGTCCTCCTTGCCCCCCCCCCCCCCCCGCCCCTTCCCTGATTCTCCTGTTCCTTGTACACTCCTCCCACTCACTTCCTGGGTTTTCCTCTCACCTAGTTAGTCCTGAACCTAACCCTAGTCCAAGCCCAAAGGGATCCAACATTATTCAGTGCTGGAATGGTTCCCCATGGCCATCTTTCGATGGTAGACCTTGATAATACAGAGAGCCGGCAAGAGGCCTTTTTGCTGGCATGCATCTACAAACTTGGCTTTGGCACATTCCTTTCTCTTTCATGGGCTTCCTGTTAACAAGGAAACCCATACAGGTGGCAAGCCACAACCAGATCTGTGGGTGCATGCCAGCTCACAGGCTTAATGGTGGCCTTTTGCATTATCACTGTCAGCTGCTGAAAAATGGCTATGGGCAAATGGGTCTGGGTAGCGCTTCTGAGAACTCTAGGACCTGCTTTGTGCTTGCCCCCTCCTTTCACCCACATTGCAGGGGCTGCTTGGGAAAAGTGACCTATGAATTTTACTGCTATCGGGTAGAGGGATCTTGCAGGGAAGATCACAGTGTTGGTGATAAGAAATGCAAACTTGGTTGTGCAAGCCTGGATTTTTTTCCCAAATGAATCATCCTTGGTACAGCTTGCCTGTGCATTGAAGGCATGCATTAGTCCTGGCTGAGGGTCACTCAAGCTGACCTTAATAGCAGGAATGTAGTGCTGGTGCACAGGCACCACCTAATTGACAAGGAAGGGTGCCATGCACTACCAATCAGGGACTTGATTATGCATGCCCTCTTCAGCCCCACCAAGATTGCCCTGTCAGCATCAACCCCTTCTTCAACCTGCCCAGCACCTCAAATCAGCTGCAGAGCAGTGGGAACTTATTTGTTTTGCTCTAACACCCTCCCTGTCCTCTGGCTGCTGGGGCCATGAAGGAGTCAGTCTTGGAGAGCAAGTACTTCCTAAGCATTGAAGCAAAACAAATAAGCTTCCGCTGTCCTGTAGATGATTAAAGGGGCTGGGCAAGTGTGAGAAGGGTGATAATGCTGAGAATAGGGCTGGGAGACATGGCTGATCTTGGGGGAGAAGGGCCCTGAGGCGGAGCTTAGGGAAAAGGAGACTAAGGGCTAATGCAAGGGATGGACATGGGAGAAAGAAAAAATGCTAAGGGATGGTGTGAGAGAAGGGTCTCTAATGCTAGTACTGGGATGGGGTAGGGGTCTGATGCAGAGGCTGGGGGTTGACCGGTGGGCAGGTGGGATAAGGGGGCTGGGGCTTGGAGATGGGTCTGATGCTTGTGCTGGGAGGAAGGGACTGAGAAGGATACAGTAGATTCTATGGACAAGGTAGAAGCAAGGGAATATGCAGGGGAAGATGAAGATGGATGAACAGAGGGATGGATGCTGGGTTTAATGTGGAGGAAATAGAATAAGTGAATACTGGAAAAGGAGGTCAAAGGACAGATGATGCGGAAGGGGAGAAGAAAGTAAGGAAGAAGAGGCAGAGGAATGGATATTGAGGATGGGCGAGAGACAGGGACAATGGAAACTAAGGAAAGGTAAAAGAGGTAGAGGGTGAAGGACAAAGGATGGGACATGTCTTTAAAGGAGGTGAGAGAGATTAGAAATAAGGGAGCTAAAAGGGGAATTGGTAACATGCGTAGGAGTAAGATATAAGAAAGGGACTGAAGATGGAGAAGAGATAAGTGGCAGAGAAGGAATCAGGGTGGTGAGATGATGAGAGGCAAAGATAATTGAGACTGGGGTGGCGATGAGTACAGAGGGTGGAGATGGGGGATAGAAAATAGATAAAAGACAAAGTGTGGGAATAGGAGCCTGGGGAAAGAATAATAAACAGACAAGTCAGAATGGGAGGACCAGCGAGTTAAGCATAGGAAGATAAAAGATGGAAAGAGAGAGACTGAGGACTGAGGAGGGGAGAAGGAGAATGAAATCTAGCTTTAGATGAGAGAAATGGAGAAAAAAAAAGGAAACAGAATAATCACTATCAGAGAGAGATGTAAGGGAGGAAGGGGAGAAGACAGGAACAGTGATCAACCAGAAAATGGGAATGAGATCTAACAAAACAAAGTAGTAAAGAGAGACCAAGACTAACATAATTGAAAAAAAATATTGATTTTTCATGTTAGAAAATGAAATCTGTCAGCTTTGAACATGTGGGCTTTCTTGTACTATGTCCAGTACAGAAGGAAATGCATTTCTCTCGCCAGTGTTCTGCCACTCGCAGTCTGGTTTCTTGAGGTTTCCATTTCATTCTTTGTCTGGATATTTGTCTCTAATCACACGTGATTGTCTTTGTTTTCCTTGTGTAGCCACAATAAGAGATTTTGTTAGCATGTAGATTCTGCGTGGAAATCCGTAGTAGTCCGGCTTGTTCTATTTTCCTAGCTGGAGCTTACCGGTGTTCTGGAATATTTGCAGAGCTGACTTTTCATATGTGTTGGTGTTTTAGGTTCATGCAAAATGCCAAAATTCCCAGCGCTGCCTTCTCATATAGGGATTTTTCTGTTTGAATTCTGTGACCCAACACTGTTTTGGAAGGCAGGCTCCTTATAAAGCTGCTCTCTATGTGACTTTATTTGAAGGGTTTTGTATTACCTCACAAAGTGCCTATTATTGATGAAAGTTAGTGTCAATGTTACAGAAGTGACAACAGAATTAGCTTATTTTTCTATAGTATGTCGTAAGGGGAAAAACATCCTTGATTTGCCAAGCCACCATTTTGTGAGATTCATTGTTTACTTTTAGTTTATAAATTTGTACGCTGAGATTTTAAGTCAGAGAGAGGCTGATTTAATTCTGTTAGAGGTTAGATCATCTCAAAAATCTTGTTTAGATCATCTCGTCTTGTTTTTCAGTATCTAGCAGCAGCAAAGTTTCTGGTATACCACCAAGTTAAGAGGTCACTGTACACCCCTGCTTAACGGTACATATGCAATTGGGAGAAAGTTGATCTTACTGTTGATCCTGGTCTTTAGAAAAACTTGGAAATCAGACACTCTCAAAACCTAGGGTAGAAGAATCCAGTTGTTGTGCCTATGGTAAAGATAGCGTTATGTTCTAGTTCACATTAAGTAAGCGAGCACTCGACTAAGAGTTTCCCTTCCTAGCATAATGATACTGGAGTTTCTTCAAGGTTAAAGTCAGAAGAAGGAAAAGAGAATGTTCCAGAATTTATACGATGTTCTTCTTCATAAAACCTGGGAGTCCGTGGCAGTTCTCATTCCTCTAATACATCTCCCTCATTCCCATCCTCGTCTCCAGAGGCTTGAAGCCGGCACTGCTTCTAGAACTCTTGTCATGCTTTCTTCCTGGCTCTCAATGAGTTTGAGCTGCATTGTGCCCAAACACCTTTGCTGTTTTTGCCAGACTCTGAGAACAGTGCAGATGTGGGTCATTATGCCGCTCAAACTCACTGAAAGCTGCTGCGGTGCCAGAAGGAAATAGACCAGTTATTCCACAGTCGGCACAGCAGGGATGAGCAAACTAAGCGGAGCTAGCTTGGAGGTGGTGAAGGTAGGGACAGGAAAAGTGGCAATGAAAAGCAGGAGCTGCCACATTCTCCATGCACTCTTATGTTTTAGAAATAAGCATAGACTTTCACCAACACCATATATCGTACCTGTTCCAACTAAATTATCTAGTTGGTGGCTTGAATATGTGAGGATCTTATTAAAATAGAGGCTCTAGCCCCTTGTGTATATTTAAAATTGACTGTTAAAGATGTACTCTCTTTCTGGGGTTTCTGCCTTTAAGGACACAAATCCTTACTTACAAGCTTTGGGAATTACAAATCTGAGCATACAGACTGCTAACAGCAAGCCACAAAGTGGATTACAATGAGCAAACTTTTAAAACTGCCAGAAAGTGCTGGACTGACTTTTTAATCAGCAACAGGGAGGTTGGTTCTCGCATAAGATTGCAGCCCTCTGTGATTGGTTGAAACTTACTGAGTTTTCTTGAATTGAAGCAGTCAGTTGCTAACCAGTTTCTGGTTAAAAAGCATCAAGAGGCTGCTCCTAGTTTTAGGAGAGAAAAATCCTGGGAGTTGGGCTTCAACATTCCTCTAAAGTTCCAAGCCTTGGACTCAGACTTTTAAATAACAGCAGAGATTATTCTGCTCCATCTTTGAGTCAGAGTTTAGAAAGAAAGGGTTCTGCATTTCCTGACAACTTTGCAACTTCAAGGTTCCTATGGGACAGGTTGAACCTTGCAACGGCTAGAGACCAAATTGAAAAGCCATTCAAATAGTGAGATCTAACTATAAATAAACTAAGGAAAACTGGATTTCTTTTTCTAGCAGTAAAAAGCACCAAGGATTTAGAAGGGACTGGGTTTGTATCCAGATCCAAACAAAATTTGTAGTAGTTGTGCAACATTCTCAAAAATCATTGGATTTCAATAACCAAATTGATTACTTTAGCTGCATTAAAAAGAAAACAACTGCTCTGGTTTCTGTTGTCAGCCAACAGTACAAACTTTTTAATTTACATATTCTACCAGTTTACCTTAATTGTTGATTTATTTTGGAAGATACTGTTATTTTATGATTCTATTTCTGTCTTTGGGTTTGCTTTGGCAAATATCTATTGTTTTTCTTTTGTGAGCTGTTTCTTGTTCATGAGCGTTAAAGGAAAGGTTTGATTCTAATATTTTTTATGTCTGCTTTTATTCTGAAAACAATACATTACACCACAGGACTCAATACTCACTATTTCATTTAGAATTAACTAATCTCACTGCATCTAATACAAGTTCTTTGAACCCTGTACAATTTCCAGAGGCTGGAGCATATATCTAAGCACCAAAAATTTCCGGCCTCCTGAAGATGTCTTGAGACTTGACTCATATAGGTTTTAAACAACTGTGGGGCGGAAAAGGCAGCTCTGGGTTACAAATATAATCAGGTAATGTCACTTCATTGGTGAATTGGAGTTTTATGGGCTTTTGCAATGTTAATAAAAAACTTGCTAGAATGCATGCATTTCAGAGTATATGTAGATAAAAAACAGGGCCAGTGTTAGACATGCAAGGGCGTAGGGCAGAAATTTAGAATGGGGCTCTAAAGCCTGCCAGCAGGCAGTACCACCTTCAGCTTTGAGCAGGCTTGGGGCCCAGGGCATCCTGTTTGCATCTCCTAATGTTGCCCTTGGTCAGTTCTTCTGCCAGGACCCCCTTGAACTCACTATCATTTCCTGCTAATTAGGTGTGTCTAAAGCACCAAATACATAGTAACATAGTAACATAGTAAGTGACGGCAGATAAAGACCAGCATGGTCCATCTAGTCTGCCCAGCAAGATGGCAAGAGTAGGTGCACCTGTCTCTCTGTGCAGGCCACCCTTCCCCATGTTTTTGTTTCTGTTTAGGGGTGAACCCACCACTCCATGTAGGACATAGTTACTCAGAGGAGACACAGATATACGTACCTCATAAACCGTCTTCCCTTCACAAAGTAGGCTAAAAATCATCCTAGGCCTACAATCTGATCCTCAAGATTACCAGCATATGCAAATTAACCTGTATACAAACATAACCTCATAAATATGAATTGGCAGTCTCCTGAAAACCAGAGAAGTTGGTGGCTCATGAGGACCAGAGCTAGATTCCTCTGCTATACCAAGAAGAATGTGAATTCCTAAGAATGAGACTGCTACACATCTCGACAGCAACGGCTATGCACCATGGATTTAGCAAAGGGAGCGAGCTTGGAGTTTGAGTCAGTTTTGGTTCAGAGAAAACATTGACAGGAGACTATTCCTGAGAGGATTGTCTTAGAAGCTCGTAAATAAATTCCTGGCAGAAAGGAGAGACTTTGAGTATAAATATGATTTTATTATTTTATTAGCTGTCAAATGAAGGAGGTTTTGAAGATTCCTATTTCACAGAATCACTGCCCCTGAACTAAGTTTTCTATCATTGACAGGGACGTATGTCAGATGAGGATCCCAGAACTACTTGTGGACCATGAAGGGGCATAGCTGGGGAACTGGAGGACGTCCACATCAACCTGTTTCATTTAATCACTCACCCTACCACTACAGGACATGCCAGACAGTGTTGCACAGGATGACATGTTGGTGCAAATCTACTAAGGTTTGATGATGAATACATCTGGCCCAATGTGTAAAGATTGGCCAGATCTAAATATTTTCAAAACTGTTGAAATGTGAATTAACTGAAAAGCCACTTGGTCCTATAGTGTGCTGTAGCTTGGAGATAAGTTTTCTGCTTTTGTTTCATGCTTGTGATTGTGGGAGGCACGGCCCTACTGCTACAGCATAAGTTAAGATTTTCTGCTGCAGCAGAGACCTCTGCCAGAAGATCAGCCAGTATGGGGCCCATTTGGTTCTAGAAATCGTTCAGTCCAACATGTATGTTATGGATGTTAACCGGTTCCATATACTCCAGGCAGGCATAGCCGGTCCTGATTTTACCGCCTTGCCTCTGTGGATTTGTGAAAGGTATTTTCATAAATTCCCATAGTATTAATGCACATTAGCACATGTGTATTTCAGTGCTGCTTTCCAAACTGAAGTACACATGTACTTTACTTTATAAAATTGGGGTATAACTGAGTTAAAGACGTGACTTTTGCTTCTCAAGATCAAGGAACATAGTCTTAAAATGGGCCTGCACCTTAACATAAAGAAGACAAAGATCCTGACAACTGGCAAAATCAATAAATTCATTGTGGATGGAGAAGAAATTGAAGTAGTGGAGAACTTTAACCTGCTTGGATCAATAAAGAAATGACAAGCAGTCAAGAAATCCGACGGCGCATTGCTCTTGGCAGAATGGCTATGAAGGACTTAGAGAAGATTCTCAAGAGCAAAGATGTCTCTCTCCAAACAAAGATTCAACTTTCCAAGCCTTGGTACTTCTAAAAACATCATATGGATGCAAATGTTGGACAGTGAAAAAGATAAGACAGGAAGAAAATTGATGCCTTTGAATTATGGTGCTGGTGAAGAATACTGTATATACCATGGACTACCTGAAGAACAAACTAGTCAGTACTAGAAGAGATCAAACCTAAACTTTCTTTAGAAGCTCAGATGAGAAGACTTTGACTTTCATACTTTGGACACATCATGCGAAGAGAGAGATCATTAGAGAAAGACATCATGCTTGCAAGGTTGAAGGTCAATGCAAAAGAGGAAGCCCAGCAATGAGATAGATTGATCTGTAACAGCAGCTATGGATGCCACTCTATCAACAATGAGCTGCCTGACAAAACTGAACACAGTTTAGGAAACTATCCAGAGGGTCACCATGAGTCGATACCGATTTGACGGCACTTAACAACAACAAGAAGACAGGTGTAAATGCCCGTGCCTAGATTTTTCAAGCACTCGCATAAGATATACATTTTATAACTTATGCGAGTAAATTTGCAATCTGCCTATACTCCACACCTGTGTATACCCACACTGAAAGTAAGCACAATCTGACTTGACGTGCCCACCTAAAGTATGTGTATAAGTTCTGGAAATAGATGACTTATGCATGTAAATAGCGCAAAGGTTTTTGTGATTTCTTATAAAGTCAGCCCCTTAAAGCCTTGACTTTCTTGAAACACTGGAACCACATGTTTGTAGATCAGTGGTGCCCAAATCTGTTGCCAAGGGCCCACAGCTAGTTGTTTTTTAGAATATCCATAATAAATATGCAGAATATATTTGCATGCAATGCCTCCATTGTATGTAAATAGATCTCATGCATATTCACTTTGGATATCCTGAAAATCACTGCCAAAGTTGCAATGAGCAAAACTAGCCATTAGCTAGCTTCACCTGACTGGACAACAGGAAAGTTCTTCCACAAGTTCAGAAAGAGCAGCACAGTAACAACCTAATAAAGCCAGCCTTGCAGGAAAGATGAACCTCTGTACACTTCTCTCCATATTTCAGTGGCCCTGGTCAGGGCTGGCCCATCCATTGAGTGATAATGTTGTTCGCACAGAACCCCGCACTTCAGGGGCCCCGCGCAAACTCCATTATAGCACAGTGGATGGCTTCAGAGGGAGCTGGAGAAGCCCGCGTGAGGCCCCGGCTCCCTCTGCAGAGCCGCCAGCATGAAGAGCCTTTTCCTTCATGTTGGCAGCTGTTTCAGTGAAGCCGCGAATGCCAGGAGAGGTTAAAGGGCATTGCCGTTAATCTTTCCTAGCATTCGCGGCTTCACTGAAACAGCCGCCAGCATGAAGGAAAAGGCTCTTCATGCTGGCGGCTGTGCAGAGGGAGTCGGGGCCTCGCGCAGGTTTCCCTGGCTCCCTCTGAAGCCCCTTAGATGTCCGCGGGGCTGTTCAGAGGAGGGGCTAGTACTGGATGGGCTGTGATCAGGGGGGAACTTGGACTGGAAATGGGCTGTGATGGGGGGGGAACAGACTGCAAATGGGTTATGACGGTGGGGGTGGGAACGGACTGGAAATGGGCTGTGATCGTGGGGGGTGGGGAAACGGACTGCAAATGGGCTGTGATGGTGGGTGGGCTAGGACTGCAAATGGGCTGTGATGAGGGTTGATTGGACTGCAAATGGGCTGTGATGGTGGGGAGGCTAGGACTGCAAATGGGTTGTGATGGTGGGGGGTGATGGTGGAGGGGGGCTAGGAGTTCAAATGGGCTGTGACGGTGGGGGGGTGATTGGACTGCAAATGGGCTGTGATGGTGGAGGGGGCTAGGACTGCAAATGGGCTGTGATGGTGGGGGAAACTTGGACTGGAAATGGGCTGTGATGGAAAGGCTAAAATTGGAAATGGGCTGATGAAGAGCTGGATTAATACTGTAAGTGGGCTGACGGGGGCTGGAATAAGACTGGAAGTGGGCTGTTGGGAGCTGGAATAGGGATGGAAATGGGCTGACGAGGGGGCTAGGATTGGACATTGGCTGATGGAGGAGCTTGGAGTGGAAATGGGCTGATGGGGGACTGGAATGGAACTGGAAAAGAGCATATGGGGGGCTAGGACTGGAAATGGGCTGATGAGGAGCTGGAATAGGATTAGAAATGGGCTGATGGGGGCTGGAATAGGACTGGAAGTGGGATGATGGGAGTTGGAATAGGGCTGGAAATGGGCTGATGGGGGGCTGGAATGGAACTGGAAGAAAAGCATATGGAGGGCTATGACTGGAACTGGACTGATGTGGAAGCTTGGGAGAATGGGACTAGAAGGGGGCGGATGCTGGGTGGGTCTAGAACTATAAAGGAGCTGATTTTGGGGGAGGACTAGAAAGGAATGGGGAATGAGAATAGAAAGGGGAAAAGATATTTTGTGTGGGAGGGAAGAAAAGTCTACGATGGGCTGGGTATTGGAAGAGTAAGTGGGGATTGAGAATGGAAGGGTGAAATTTGAGTGGATGGTAAAGGAATAAGGAAAGAAATGGGGGAAAGAACAAAAGGGGAAAGATAAGCATGTTAAAGCAGATATAGAGAAAGAAAATGGAAAAAAATCTAAAAGAGAAGAAAGGAGAAATGGATAGCTCGCAGAAGACACGAAGAAACCAGAAGAAAGTGGAGCAATTGCAACTGAAAAAGAAAATGCACAAACAAAATGTAGAAAAATACTTTTTATTTTGAATTTATTAACTAGAATATATCAGCTCTGGGAAATGTGCATCGTTAATGTCTTTTGTGTTTTGCTTAGTACAAGAGGAAATTAATTTATAGTTTAATTTCTCCAATGTTGTTGTACATCCCAAGTTTGGCTTTTGGGGTTCCCAGTTTAATTATTGTCTTCCTATTTCTAAATTGTGATCCCTTGTTCTTTGGTGACAGTCTATGTTCTGCATTTTAACCAAGTTAAGGTATTCTGGTCATGTAGTTTCTATTTGACAGTGCCATTTGTTCTCTTTCCCCAGTAGGAGATGTATTGTTATTCTCTGAGATGTACTGGTCTAATATCTGAAGTGTTGCCATTTGATAGGTAGAGCTTGGTGCTTTGTAAGTCCTGGTAGTGCTGTTATGATATGGTGGATTTGCTATGAGTTCTAAATGGTCAGTGTTTATAGTACTTCCTAATGGGCCTGGCGGTTGGCACTGGAATATAGTAACGTAGAAATCTGTTAGTCTTTCTTTATCCAGACACTCATTAAGAGGCATGTTTACTAAAAATGCATGTTAACATTATGCAAATATTTATGCAAATGAGGCCTCGCAATTAATCTCCGCACATGGCCCCGCACCCCCTTGGGCCACCCCTGGCCCTGGTAACCTTTACTGTCACATTCAAATTTCACGTCTTCCAAAAATAGCCATGTGCAGAGAATTCAGTGCATTCTTGAAAGCATTCATTTTAATCCTCACCATGCCCTTTTTTTTTAATGCCGTCAAGTTAGTGCTGACTCCTGGTGATCCAATTGCCTCTGTGTTTTCTTAGCAATGTATCACTGGAAGTAGATTGCCAGGTCTTTTCTTCCAAGGCAGTGGAGGGTTAAGTGACTTGCCCATGGTTACAAGGAATGCTAATGGGAATTGAACTCTTGACCTTTGGTGTACTAGTTAGTTCTCTAACCACTAGGCTTCTCCTCCCCCTCACCATGCCCCTTGAAGCTCTAAAATTCTGGCAGGAATTCCCAGCTAGGAGCTACATGATTGTCCTGCTGCATATGTGAGCTTTGTTCAGGCCCTGAGAGCCATCTACCTGTCAATTGCATTTGTGACTGCCTCTCTCCTCACAGCCTTTTCTCTGGAGTGACAATCAGAAATTACAAGTAATCCATAGAGATTGGCTGTGGATATCACAGAGCCATAACTGATCTGAACATTGGGGGGAGGGGATATTAAGTTCTGGAGGAGCAATTTGGAAGATAAACAGTGAAGGGGGGGAGGAGAGTGGGTTTGCTCAGATGAGATACTAAGAAAGATATATAAGAGCAGGGTGGGGTGTAATATATATGGGAGTGATTGGAGGCTAATGAGAATATTATGTTGTTATGTTATGGATGTGGCTAGAGGGAGGGGTGAATTAAAAACAATTTTATTAGAGCTATTTGATGTTGGAAGGCTGGTATGTAACAGGAATCATTGCATGCCTGCTGACTTCTAATTAATTTCTTTTGAGTTTTGTTTTTTTTTTTTTAACATAAACATGTGAAACAACCCCCAAAAATCAGGAAAAAAGGGGAAAAATCTGAAAGTGAACTGAAAATTGTTTCCCTGTGAGCATCCCGGATCTGATGCAATTAAGGTATAGCAATAAGGCAAGGTTTCACTGACTATGAGGTCACTTTCAAAGCTCTACTCATGCTTCGGACATCTGAAAACAGGTATGCAGACATCCAAATCATGGGGAATTCCCTGGAGCCATTTTACAAAATGGTTATAGAGACATCATGGGGATCTTCATCTAGAACAGGGGCATGTCCGGGGCATTCCAAAGACCTTCAGATGTGCATGCCCGATTTTGGAAATGGCTGGCAAGTCTCCACCCTCATCCAAGTCTATACCTGCTGCAGTGCATGAACAGGAATCTGAAATGTGCTTGTTTCCAATAAAAACTGAGAGGGTCTAGACGAGATGGTACTCTAATATCCCCAATACCGGCCAGAACTATAAAGACAATTGATAGATTCTGGAGAAACCTGTTTTGTGATTATTGCGGTGCCGAATGTCTCTACGAGCAGAAAGGCAGGCTGGGGCACGTCCCTTGTCTGGAATACCATTGCAGGAATTTCTATGTAGCTGTCCCATATCAGGATCAACCACATTTCTGAAATAGTGCCCAAACTTGAGCATGCCCGGCCTTTTCTGAAACATTTTCACCTAGAACTCATTTATAAAGTGTGCCTTCACACATATAGATACTATGATATCTATATGTGTGAAGTGGAGGAGGCGAAAGCATCCCTGGAAAGGGAAGAACCAGAGCTCGAGCATCCCAAAGTTGCAGAATCAGTGACCACAATGAAGTGAAGGGTAGTGATGGTTGGTGACTCTCTTTTTAGGGGTACTGAGACATTCATCTGACAACCAGACTTGATGTCCAGAGAGGTATGCTGTTTGCTAGGTATCAAAATCCGAGATGTTATGGAGAGTTTGCCGAGGCTCATCAAGCCCACTATTACCCGATGTTGCACTGTGTCTGTCCCATGCCATCATTCAAGATGGCATGGGACAGACACAGTGGATCCCTTTACAACAGCAGGATAAAATCAAAATAAACTTAACTATCTAATTTCTCAACAAATAGGGGTGTCCAACATGGAGCGGTGGGTTCACCCCTCAACAAAGACATGGGGAGGGGTGGCCTGCACAGAGCGGCAGGTGCACCTACTCTTGCCATCTTACTAGGCAGACTAGATGGACCATACTGGTCTTTATCTGCCATCATTTACTATGTTACTATGTTACTATGTTACTATCCATGTCAGCACAAATGATACTGCCAGGTATCCCTCTGAATGTATCAAAAGTGACTTCATGGCTCTGGGACTGAGGGTGAAGCAGATAGGGGCACAGGTGGTGTTCTCTTCAATCCTCCCTGTTGAGGATAAAGGCTAAGGCACAAAAGCTTGCATCCTGAAGATAAATGCAGGGCTGCGTGGATGATTTCATCAAGAGTGTTTTGGTTTCCTGGACCAAGGAATGCTGTTCCAAGGGTTGCAGAGCAGAGATGGCGTCCATCTGTCCAAGAAGGATCGACATAGCAGACTGGCTAACCTACTGAAAGGCCTTTAAACTAGATTCATTGGGGATGGGTGAAGAAAGCCCTAGGTAAGTGAAAGTTAACTATCTTTATGGAAATGGGTAAAAGGAGCAACATATGGAAAGCAGTGTGTATAAATGCCTGTAGCATGGGAAATAAGATCCCAGATGTTGAGGCTTTAATGGGAGAGGCCGACTTAGATTTAGTGGCAGTAACAGAGACATGGTTCACGGACAACCATGATTGGATATAACTATACCAGGCTATATTTTATTCAGAAAGGACAGGGTAGGAAGAAGGGGAGGAGGAGTGGCACTATATGTAAAAAATAATATTAATGCTATGGAAATACAGGGCTTAAAAATAAGAGAGGATGCACTCTGGATTAAACTAGAAAGAGGGAACGAGAAAGCCATTTGCATTGGCATGATATACAGACCTCCCTCACAGGGAGAAGAGGTGGACGGAGAGTTAATTGAAGACATACGCAGCATTGCTAGGAAAGGGGAAGTACTACTGATAGGGAATTTCAATATGCCAGATGTTGATTGGCACATCCCTGCTGCAGTATCATCTAGAAGTAAGGATTCCTGGATTCTCTACAGGGAGAACTATTCGGACAACTGGTTACAGAACCCACATGTGAATGGGTCATACTGGACTTGGTGCTTACCAATGGTGAAAGTGTCTCTGATATTATAGTGGGAGATCATTTGTTGATGTGGTTCAGTATTAGGGCTGATAAAATCCATTCAGTATTAGGGCTGATAAAATCCATTCAAAAGCAAGGGTCTTAGACTTTAGGAAAACTAATTTTGCCAATATGGGCCAATACCTCAGGGAGTCGTTAGCAGGATGGAAACAGCTGGGGATGTAGAAAAACAGTGGGCAAAACTGAAAGGGCATATTTTAAGAGCAACCAACCTTTTTGTTAAAATGGTTAATAAAGGTAAAAGGAAAAGGAGGCTGCTATGGTTTTTGAAAGAAGTAGCTGAAAAGGTGAAGAAAAATAGGGAGGCCTTCATGAAATACAAGAGATCACAGAGGGAGGAAGACAGGCATCTATATTTGGAAAAACGAAGAAGCTAGCAAAGTAGTCATGAAAGCAAAGA
Organism: Ichthyophis bannanicus; assembly: GCA_033557465.1. Classification (NCBI taxonomy): domain Eukaryota; kingdom Metazoa; phylum Chordata; class Amphibia; order Gymnophiona; family Ichthyophiidae; genus Ichthyophis; species Ichthyophis bannanicus. Next base: position 280,757,363 of record CM066034.1, on the reverse strand, counting down.
TTAAAAAAAGGAGGAAATAGCCAATGCAATAAAATGTGGGAATAAGACATTTTTCAGATATGTTAGTGAGAAGAGGAAGGGCAAAAGTGGTATTGTCAGACTCAAGGGTGAAGGGGAGGAATATGTAGACGCTGATGAGGATAAAGCGGAATTGCTTAAGAAATATTTCTGTTCTGTGTTCACAGATGAAGAACCAGGAACAAGACCTCAGAAAACACCCACAAACAGGAACAGAAGCGAGGGGCATCTTGAACAATTTTCAGAAGAGTGTGTTCATGAGGAACTAGCTAAACTTAAAGTAGACAAAGTGATGGGACAGGATGGGATACAACCGAGAATACTGAGGGAACTTGGGGATGCTCTAGAAGCTCCACTGACTGACCTTTTCAATGCCTCATTGGAGTCAGGATAGGTGCCAGAGAACTGGAGATAGGCACACAAAAGCGGAAGTAAGGATGTGGTTGAAAACTATAGTCCAGTTAGTTTAACCTCGGTAGTGAGTAAATTATTGGAAGCACTGCTGAAAAAGAAAACAGTGAAGTTTCTGGAGTCCCACGGATTACAGGATCGAAGAGCATGGATTCACCAGAAGCAGGTCTTGTCAGACAAATCTGATTGATTTCTTTGACTGGGTGACCAGGGAGATGGACTGAGGGAGAGCCCTAGATGTGATGTATTTAGATTTCAGTAAAGCCTTTGACACCATTCCACACAGGTGACTTATAAACAAACTAAGCACCCTAGGGATGGACCCTAAAGTTACTGCTTGGGTTAGAAATTAGTTGAGAAGGAGGCAACAAAGGGTACAGGTAAATGGAGCTCACTCTAAGGAGAAGAAGGTTACCGGTGGTGTGCCCCAGGGACCTGTCCTTCGTCCGATTCTTTTTAAAATTTTTGTTAGTGATATAGCGAAAGGTTGTCGGGTAAGGTTTGCCTCTTTGCGAATGATACCAAAAACTGCAATAGAGTAGACACCCAGAAGGTGTAGATAACATGAGGAGGGATCTAACTAAGCTTAAAGAATGGTCTAGAATTTGGCAACTGAGATTTAATATTAAAAAATGCAAGGTCATGCATTTGGGCTGCAGCAATCCAAGGGAGTAGTACAGTGTAGGGGGTGAGGTACTTCTGTCCACAAAAGAAGAGTGGGTCCTAGGCGTGATTGTGTCTGATGATCTTAAAGCAGCTAAACAGGTAGAAAAGGCAACGGCAAAAGCTAGAAGGATGTTTGGGTGCATAGGGAAAGGAATGGCCAGCAGAAGAAAGGAGGTGATAGTGCCTCTGTATAAGTCTTTGGTGCGACCTCCTTTGGAGTATTGTGTGCAATTCTGGAGACTGCAACTTCAAAAGGATATAAAGAGGTTGGAATCGGTACAGAGGGTGGCCACTAAAATGGTTAGTGTTCTTTGTTATAAAGCATATGAGGGGACATAGGATGAGGGTGAAAGAGGATAGAATCAGGAGAAACATGCGGAAGTATTTCTGTATGGAAAGAGTGGTGGATCCGTGGAATAGTCTCCCAGTGGAAGTGGTAGAGATGAGGACAGTATCTGAATTCAAAAAAGCATGGGACGAAAGCAGAGGATTTCTAAAGAAAAAAAGGGAACTGTTGTAGTGGTTGATTGGGAAGGGCAGACTAGATAGGCCATGTGGTCTTTTTCTGCCATCATGTTTCTACGTTTCTATATATGGCTAGCAGCAATATTCAGTCATTATATCTATTACTAGGTGATTTAAGTTAAGGTATCATTTTTCTCTACCATCTTAAACCACTTAGCTATATGGATAGTGGCAGATTATCACTGTATATAGTTAGATGGAATGCCTTCTCTCTGCCCTGGTGCTATAGAGATAGGGGCATTTTTATTAACCGAGTTAGCGTGTATTTCTGGTGCTGCACTAAAAACTCCATTGAGAACAACAGGCTGGTTAGTCTAACCTCTGTGGTTAGTAAATTATTGGAAAGTGAGAATAGGGAGGTTTCTGGAGTCCAATGGATTCACCAGAGGCAGGTCTTGTCAGACAAATCTGATTGATTTCTTTGACTAGGTGACCATGGAGTTGAACCGAGAGAGAGTCTTAGATGTGGTATATTTAGATTTCAGTAAAGCCTTTGACACTGTTCCACACAGGCAACTTATAAACAAACTGAGCACCCTAAGGATGGATCCTAAAGTTACTGATTGGGTTAGAAATTGATTGAGTGGGAGGTGACAAAGGATACAGGTAAATGGAGTTCACTCTAAGGAGAAGGCGGTTACCGGTGGTGTGCTGTAGGAATCTGTCCTTGGTCCGGTTCTTTTTCACATCTTTTTTAGTGATATTGCGGAAGGACTGTCGGCTAAGGTTTGCTTGTTTGCGGATGATACCAAAATCTGCTATAGAGTAGACACCCAGGAAGGAGTAGATGACATGAGGAGGAAAGCGCTAAAATTTAATGCTAAAAAATGCAGGGTCATGCATTTGGGCAGCAAAAATCCAGTGTAGGGGATGAGGTACTTCTGTCCACAAAAGAAGAGCGGGAAGTCAGTGTAATTGTGTTTGATGATCTTAAAGTAGCTACACAGGTAGAAAAGGCAGCTGCGAAACCAGAAGGATGATTAGGTGTATAGGGAGAGGACTAGCCAGTAGAAAAAAGGAGGTGATAGTGCCTCTGTTTAAGTCTTTGGTGCAACCTCATTTGGAGTATTGTGTGCAATTCTGGAGACTGCAACTTCAAAAGAATATGAGCAGGTTGGAGTCAGTGCAGAGGGTGGTATTAAAGTAGTTAGTGGTCTTCATTATGTAGTATATGAGGACAGACTTAAAGATTTTAATATGTATACTTTAAAGGAAAGGCGGGATTGGGGCGATATGATAAGAGACATTTAAATACCTCCATGGCATAAACACACAGGAAGGTCTCTTTCAATTGAAGGCAAGCTGTGCTATGAGGGGACATAGGATGAGAGTGAAAGGGGAGAGACTCAGGAGTAATATGCGGATATATTTCTTTACGGAAAGAGTGCTAGATGCGTGGAATACTCTCCCTGTGGATGACAGTTTCTGAATTCAGAAAAGCATGGGACAAACACCGAGGATCTCTAAAGGTAAAAAAGGGGACTGTTGTAGTGGTTGATATGGAAGATTAGACAGGCCATGTGGTCTTTTTCTGCTGTCATGTTTCTGCGTTTTATGCTACCCTGGTAGCATGCATCGGTGCAGAGCTGGGTGGGATAGCGGCATTCCCGGTACGGCGTTACCAGCAGGGGCATTAGTCACCCATATTAACCATGCTTCATGCAGGCAGCACAGATGCAACTATTGCACCTCAATGGTTAGTTGCACCCATGGTCCATTCGCTGCGTTAAAGCATGGGTTTCCTGCACCAACTGCAGGAGGATGGACACGCACTCCCCCTGTATGTGCATTACCGACCCTGAGCTTAGTAAACATTCCCCATAGTGTGAGTCACCAGTAAAAATGTTCAGCGCACTGTGCAGAGACTATTGCTGAAAATTCATGGATAAGACACTGATACATTTAGCTGCTGCTGCTAAACAAGGAAGTGCATCTGAACGTCCGGCTCCATAGCTTTAAAAGAAAAAATGTTTTTAAAGGCAGTTCCTTTGTACTCCATCCTTTAATGAGGGAGAGGTTGAAAAGTAGAGCAGAGAGAATAAGGATGAAAGGATGAAAGAGCCTTCCTGCTCTGTAAGCAGCATATTTCCAAGAGATGCAGGCGGGGAATTTCATGCATTACTGTGTTAATCTGAAGAAAGGTGAGCGAGCCGCCCTGCATAATTCACAGTCATCTGATGCCACCATGAGAAGCTGACAAATGGCAGGAGGTCACAGCCGTGAAATGCGGCAGCAGCTGCTAAGCTCAGCTGAAACAGGACATTGCCAGCTATGAGGTGTTCATTCACCACAAAGAGTTCAGCATCCGAGAAACAAAACCAAACATCAGACATACTCAGCCAAAGAAGCCACTGGCCAACGAGAGCGCAAGGAACAGAGCAGTATCGCAATGACAGGTGGAGCACAGCCAGGGGTTCAGGGTTCAGTTCCCAGGCTCTCTTGGTAGGCGGGGGAAATCAAGCAGACATCTTCCATGTGCTATTGCAAATGCTATCGGTTACTGGCTCCTTATTTGGCAGCTCGATCCCTAGTAGTGATGCCTCGAAACTGCCGCTAGGAAGTCAGAGGTACCATTTCAAACTGCACAGGGGTGACTGAACAGCAGAGAGACTCCCAGAAATAGCCAAGATTTATATTTGTTACCAGGGCCATAATATCGAAAGCAGTTAGGCGGTTAGAATCTACTGCTGACTGTATAACCCCTTTCTTCTCTTTCTCAGGGCCCTGGGTAACACTGTGTGGAATGATCTGAGGTGGGGTCATTGCGCATATCTTTCTACAAATATCAAAACCTCGTTGGATCTAATAGTCTCTTACAGATCAAAGACCAGTAACTGAATATTTGACTAGAAACAGTGTTCAGAAATCCATTGCTTTCATCCCTCTGCTGGTTCAGGAGGTTTTTGGGAAATAAAGAAAAAATTACATATTGAGGATAATAGAAGCCAGAAATTCAATCACCATGAATTGAGTTATGTATTGGCAATGAAATAAAATTGTCAATGATGCAGTGTTACGTTTAAGGGGAAATTGCTTTCTGTTTGCATTGCTATACTGGGAATAGTCTTGTCTTTCTCAGATTTTTTGTAGGCAAATCTGAGATACTTATCCAGTGTGTGTGGGAGGGGGGAGGGAGAAAGGGACACCTTAGTTCCAGGTTTGAGCAACAAGGTGTGAAGGAGGAAAGGAGAGTCTGTCCCCGTCCCCCCCCCCCCCATCCATCCATCCATCTCATGACTGTAACAGTACCACTTGCAAGCAGACAAATCAACAGAGGCATTTCCCCTTTACTCTGTAAAGAGAATGGTTGTAAATTCTAAAAACAGACATATTCAGATCAATAAATATTTTCTACCCTCTCTGTCCCCATTGCTGGAATCAGGGACAGGAGGCTGCCAAACAGGTGGGAATCGGGGACACCTCTCTAAAATCGGGGAAAATCCCCGAAAATCGTGGATTTCTTTTAACCTTATCCAAGAAGAGTGATAAAAGTCAGAAGAACAGCCTAAGAACCAAGAAGAAATTGGATATGTTGTATCCTGTGACCTTCTCAGTCATGTTTGTACTTGTTAAAAAACAAAACAAAACACATGATGTCTCATAAGGACACTGAGAAAGGGCTTTCAAGAAAACTCTCTTGTTTGCTCTTTACCTCAGATATCTGAAAAAGATTTCAAGGTCTCTCTTTGCTTTGCAAGGCATGTCGGCCATCTGGTCAACAACACAGACTGATACGTTGGTATTCCAGCACAGGCTTCTAGACCTGCCACAAGTTTGAACATGGAATGTCAATAAATGCTTACATCTCAACTGTGCAGCAGGCAACAAATAGATTTTCTCTCTTTTAATTGACATGCAGACCTTCAGGCACCAGTTCCATCCACAAGGAGGAAGAGAGAGAGCTGTATCGATTAGTAATGGATCAATTAACTCCACTTCTCAATCCCACATTTTTCTGTGGGACACAAAGCAGTCTAGCAAAGGAACTAGGCCACTTAATTTCAAAGGAAAGAGAAAATGATCAGGTGGGTAACTGGAGAAGAGGTTAAAGAAGAATATTTGAGACTACTGCTTGAGAATCTTCTACAACAACTATTCCAGGGTAGACAGAATGGTTAACCAGCATCAAGTAGGAACGAACAGAAATAAACATTGATAAAAAACAAAAAAAATAAAATGTAAGGTAATGCTATTTTATTGTACTAATCCAATACATTTTTTGACTAGCTTTTGGAAACTAACTCCTTCCTCAGGTCAGGATTAAAGTGTTTGCTCCTCTTGTAGTGTGAGGAAAATCTGAATACTTTGGCTATTTCACTGTCTTTTATCAGATCAACAAGATGCTGGGTTTCAAAGCCGCTTCTTCAAATCTCTGAGTGCAAAGATGGCACACCTGCAAAGACATGTGATCTGATGTATATAACACACTTTTCACAGTAAAAGGACAGTAGTCTCAGTGTGCACGGGACACCCTTTCATTTCATTTTGCTTTTTGTTTACTATATTTTTTATTTTTGTTTCATTTTAGCTTGCACGAAAAACATTTAGCATATAGGAATGACATGAAATTTGGTTGCTCTTTTTGTCATTTCAGATTCTAAATAACACAAAATGAACCAACAAATGTCATTTGGTGTTTTCCACATCATTTTAAGTAACTATAACTCCCCTCCCCCCTGACACGTTAAGAAGAAGGGGACTGCCTGGGCATGTCTGAAGTGCAAATTGTACGGTACAATGTGACGAGAGATGCTGCTTGGATGTGATTTATGCAACAAAAATAAATGCAAATGAATGCAAAATGTCCATAATCCATGTGGGTTTCTGCAGGCTAGATGACCATAAGACAGAGCTGAGAACACATGTATCATTGTGTATATGTTAGAACAGAACTGAGGTTTAATGTGGACAGACCAAGATAGCGGATGAGTGCTAGCGAGGGGAGCTTTGATGAGGAAACGTAAGGGAAAGGCTCGGGCAAAAGTCCCCTCTCAATCCAGCACTTCCCCAGCTGGTATTGCTTCTTCAATTTTATCTTGTCTCTTTCGCCCGGACTCCAGAGCGTAGCCATTGAGGTCGGGACCTGAGGCAGGGAGCCCAGGTCTGGCCTCCAGCTCTGACATCTCCTTCAGCCTGGAGCAGCAGGTTTCCCCCTGCCCAGCCGTTAGCATCCCGGCGGATTTGGTTCAGGCGGGCAAGTCGATCACCGAGTGTGTCAGCGTCTTGCCGCTTTGAGGAGGGGCCGTCTCTGTGGTGGTGGATGCATAATTGTCTGAACAACCTGTGACTGAGGCATTGTTGGTGGGGCAAAGGGAGCAGAATTTGGCAGTGTCAGGCTTAGCCTTGCAGGTGGTTTCTTCTCCCTTGGAACTGGGAGTCTGGCGCTTCGGCATTTCAACAGTTCAGTCATTAACGGCTTCCCTGCAGCCTGCCTTCTCACTGAGTCATCCCGATGTTTTCTCATTGGAGACTATATGGCGGGCAATTTCTGACTTGGGTGCAGCCTTGGCTATGACTATAGATTCCCTTTCATCTAGAGTTTCCTCCTTAGACCAGAGGGTTGTCAAGGTGGAGGAAGAGATTCATGAACTTAACAGACTCTCTCCAAAATATGAAGAGCAGTTGGGAAAGATTGCTAGTTCTGAGGAATTGCTGATTAAGGTCGATACTCTTCTTTGAAGTAAAGTAGAGATTTTAGAAAATGTGCCGAGGCAGTCTATTGTAAGAATTATAAATTGTCCTAAAATACCTTTAGTGTCACCCGTGATATGTTTAAAAGATATTTGGTAAAGATTTTGAAGGTTTCGCAGGAGGCAATTCCTCCTGTGTCTAAGGTCTATTATTTGCCTATGGGACGGGTTCGCCAGGAGTTGCCGCAGGTTCAGGGCATGTCTATGGATGTGTTGGATATTTTGGCTGTTTTAGAATCTTCCAACTCTGCTAGTGCCATCCCTGTGACTCTCCTGGTGTCCCTTGCCCTATCTGTGGATCGAGAATGGCTCTTGGAGTTATTTTTCCACCATAAAGATGAGTTGTTTCTCTCTTGTAAGGTCAGGATTTTCCCTGACGTTTCTCGTGAGACACAGCGGCACAGGAGGGAATTTTTGCTGCTGCGACCTGGTGTGCTGCAGCTTGGGGCTCTGTACTTTCTATAATACCTCCTGTAAATGTATTATTAGATATAGATCAGCGAGATATATGTTTACTGACCGTATTCAGTTAGTAGGTCAGCTCAGAAGGCCTTACTTGATTCTGCTTAAAGTTCAAAATAAAAAACAAACAAACCCCCAAACCAACAAGGTGATCGCAATAATACAATCCAAAAAAAAAAGATCACCCTGTGCGTTGTGCACCACACTATAATTTTTGTCAGGTCAGAAGGTCAGGAAAGGGGTACAAACATTCTCCCCCTCGGATGACCATAATGTCCCTTTTTATTCAAATGTAAATTAAAACAACTGCAATGGTTAGAACAAAAGTAGATTTTTGCTTTAAAAACCATTAGACCCGATAACGAGTGAGGTTATCAAATTTGCAGATGACACAAAACTATTTAAAATTGTTAAAACCCAAGAGGATTGTGGAAAATTGCAAGAGGATCTTGATAAATTAGAAGACTGGGCATCAAAATGGCAGATGAAATTTAATGTGGACAAGTGCAAAGTTATGCACCTCAGGAAGAACAACCCAAACTATGGTTACATGATGCAAGGTTCCACATTAGGAACCACCACCCAGGAAAAAGATTTAGGCGTCATTGTGGATAACATGTTAAAACCCTCGGCCCAGTGTGCAGCGGCGGCCAAGAGAGCAAATAGAATGCTAAGTATCATAAGGAAAGGAATGGAAAATAAAACAAAAGATATTATAATGCATCTATATCGTTCCATGGTGAGATCGCACCTTGAATATTGTGTGCAATTCTGGTCGCCGTATCTTAAAAAGGATAAAGCATTATTAGAAAAGGTTCAGAGAAGAGCCACCAAAATGGTAAAGGGGATGGAAGGATACTCCTATGAAGAAAGGCTAAAAAGGTTAGGGCTTTTCAACCTGGAAAAGAGAAGGCTGGGGGGAGATTAATGAACGGAGTGGAACGGGTAAACCTAGATCGATTGTTTATGTTATCAGAATATAGAAAGACTAGGGGACATGCAATGAAGCTACAGGGTAAACCATTTAAGACTAATAAAAGAAAATATTTTTTCACTCAACGTGTAATCAAACTCTGGAATTTGTTACCGGAGGATGTAGTAAAGGCTGTTAGTGTAGCTGGTTTTAAAAAAGGTTTGGACAAGTTCCTGGAGGAAAGGTCCATAAACCATTATTAAGAAGAGACCCAGGATATCAATGCTTGACCCAGTACAAGCATTGTGGAACCTGTGTCTTTTGGGGAAACTGCTAGGTACGTATGACGTAGATTGGCCACTGTTGGAAACAGGATACTGGGCTTGATGGACCTTGGTCTGACCCAGTATGGCATATCTTATGTTCTAATGTTCTTATGGTTTAAACATGGAAAATGAGTGGCTGAGTCTTATCTGAGTCTTAACTAATCACTACAGGGCTTCCCCGATTCTGTGGGGTATTCCCTGGGTTCTGATTGGTTATTCTAAACATTATTGTCATCTGTTGCAGCCTATGAAATGCTGTGCAGGCACTTTTACATGTTTGGCAGAGTGTTTGGTGATCCTGCTGAAGAAACAGTGACCACACATGATACAGAGCCGGGAGCGGGCTCGAAACATGCATGTCATGTGATACAGAACTTGGAGGATCATTTTCATGCCACAAATTTCCTTTTACATTGTTTGGACTGCCTTTCAGACAAGTGAAGACGTTTTAAGTTACATTCAAATAAAAAGGGACACTTGAATACAAAGGGACATTATAGTTATCTGCGAGGGGGAATGTTTATACCCCTCTCCTGACCTTCTGGCTCGACAAAAGTTATTGTGTGGGGCACAGCGCATAGGGTCATTTTTTCTTTTGGGTCTGCTTAAAGTACAGCAACTTAGTACCTGTTTGATTAGTTAAGTTGTTGTCTCTAGCACTCATCCAGTCATATTTCCTGAGGATTAATGATAGAAAATGTTATTTTTGTGTGGTCTGCCTCAGATGTAGTGGGCTGATGTCTTTATTTGAAAAACTGTTTCCTTCTATCTCTTATGTTGTATGTTTAATTTACTCCAAATGTAAGACTTTTCTTTCACAAGTATTTTACTTGCATATGTAAAGGAAATTTGTTAAAGATAAAAAAACAACAACCCAGAATTATTCGAACGCATTACTACTTAACCTTCACCTGGAGGCACACCTAGCCAGGATTACCAGGATGAAAATGCATGAAATTTGCATAGATTAGAAACCTATTTTATGCAAATCTCTCTTGCATATTCATTTGGGTAATCCTGAAAACCTGACTGGCTTGGTGTGCCTCCAGGAGAGGGTTGAGATACACCTCTCCTTGTACCTCATGTACCTCCCAGTTCAACATCACCAACTCCCCCCAAACTGCATTGAATCCGCACATTGCCCTGGCAGACAAGTTAGCCAAGTTGCATTATCTCCGCTGCTATCCTACGCACACTTACGTTTAATTGTGTTCAATCCTTAATTCTGTTTGTCGTTCCAATTTTTGTTTGATGTTCAATGTTCCATGTAATTCCATGTTAATTTATCCTTATTATCTGCCATCCCCATTTCCCAGCATCTTGTCATCTACCTTTTCATTAGCTCTTGAGCTTCGCCATTTTCTCCCTCTCATTCAGCCATCTCCTCTCTCTCTGAAACAATCTCACCCTTACTTCCGCCTTGCTGTCTCTTCTTTGCACCACACTCTTCTACTCCTTCTCCTCTGTCTTCTGGAGATATCAATTCCAACCCCGGCCCCCCTAGATTTTCTCACACTCCCATGACAACTCCTCATGCAATTGCTCAAATCTTCTTCATATCCCTCTCCTTTCCCCTTCCTCTCTCCCTTTCTCATACCTTGTGGAATGTACACTCCATCTCAAATAAGCTTGCCTTTATTCTTGATCTCTTTTTCTCAAGTGCTTTTCTTTCTCTGACTGAGACTTGGTTCCTCCAAAATACTCAGCTTCAGTTGCTGCTTTCTGTCACAGAGGCTATCCTTCTCTCACACACCTCATCCCATTGGCCGTGATGGTGGTGTTGGGCTTCTATTCTCTCCTTCTCACCAACTTTAACCCTTCCTTCTGCTTCAGTCTTACTCCTTTCCCTCCTTGGAAGTCCACTCCTTACATCATTTTACTCCACCACCTCTCTGGATAGCTGTTATTTATTGACCCTCTGATAAGTCCTGCACTTTTCTCACTGACTTTCACTCATGGCTCTCCTGACCTATACCTTTCTCACCCTACTTTGACTCATGGCTTTCCTTCTTTCTGGATTCTTCTCCCCCCTCCCTTATTGTTGGGGATTTTAACATTCATGTTCATAACTCCCCTGACCCTTACACTTTAAAATTCCTTTCCCTTACCTTCTCATTCAACTTCAAGCTTTGCTCTATTGCCCCCACTCACCGGCACGGCCATTGCCTCAACCTTAACTTTAATTGCTTACCCTCAAACCTCTGTACCTCACTTCTTCCCTTACCTGACCATCACCTGCTAAGCTTCATTATTCATCAACCCTCACCTCAGCTTCGACCAGTCTTCTCCAACCTCTTTAGAAATCTTCATGCTATTGACCCACTGGCTCTCTCCACTACTGTCTCACCATCTCTTTCCTCTACTATGTCATCTGAGTCTATTGATGAGGCAGTAGCTTCCTATAACACTGCACTCTCCTCTGCTCTGGACGCTCTTGCCCTGCCCATGCCACGTCTTTTGAGGCAAACTGTACCTCAGCCCTGGCTGTCTTCTGCTACCCAATCTCATGTCCCTGTGCCCACTCGGCTTAGTGCACTTGGCTCAAATCCTACATCCTTGCAGACTTTCTACACTTCAAATTCATACCTGCCTCCTTCCAGTCAGCCATAGCACTTGCCAAACAAGACTATTATGTCCATCTGACCAATTCTCTCATCTATGACCCTTGCCGTCTCTTTACAACTCTCAACTCTCTCCTCAAGGTGCCTCCACTTCTGACCCCTCCTTCCCTTTCTGCTCAATCCTTAGCCAATTATTTCCATGACAAAGTCCACAAGATCATACTCCAATTCCCTACAAGGTCAGCTCCATCCCCTCTCCCCCCACCCTTCCTTCCAACTTTTCACCTCAACCTCTGATACCCTTTCTTCCTTTTCTATGATCTCTGATGAGGAAACCACACACCTTCTTTCCTCCTCCAAACTCACTACCTGCTCCTCTGATCCTTTTCTCACCTGTCTCCTAAACTCCATCTCCTCTACTATAATCCCTTCTATCTCTTATATTCTCAATTTATTGCTCTCCACTGCAACTGTTCCTGCAGCCTTTAAGCATGCTGTGATCACACCTCTCCTTAGAAAACCCTCACTTGACCCTACCTGGCCTTCTAACTATTGATCCATCTCCCTCCTTCCCTTCATCTCTAAACTACTTGAACATGTGGTTCATCGTTGTTGCCTTGACTTTCTCTCCTCTCAAGCCCTTCTGGATCCCTTGCAATCTGGCTTTTGTCGCTTCCATTATACTGAAACAGCTCTTGCCAAAGTCTCCAGCAACCTGTTCCTGGCAGAATCCAAGGGCCTTTACTCAATCCTCATCCTTCTTGACCTTTCTGCTGCTTTTGACACTGTTGACCACCACCTTCTCCTCGATGCATTGTTCTCTCTTGATTTTAAGGGCTCTATGCTATCTTGATTCTCTTATCTCTCCCATCATATTTTCAGTATCTGTTCTGGTGGATCCTCCTCTACTACTATCCGCTCTCAGTTGGTGTACCCCGAGGGTCTGTCTTTGGCCTACTCCTTTTCTCTTTCTATACCCAATTACCTAATCCCTTGGTATGCTCATATCTTCCCATGGCTTTCAATACCATCTTTATGCTGATGACTCTCAGATCTACCTCTCTACACCTGAAATCTCTCCGGCCTTCCAGGCCTGGATCTCTACCTGCATATCTGACATTGCTACTTGGATGTCTCACCGCCATTTGAAATTGAATATGGCCAGAACTGAGCTTCTTATTTTTCTCCCTAAATCCACCTCTCCCCTCAATCTCTGTGGATAATGCCCTACTCCTCCCTGTTTCCTCGGCTCACAACCTGGGGTCGTGCAACTGATAGCTAAAACATGTTTCTTTTTCTATAATATCAAAAGTCACCCCTCCCTTTCTGAACACACTACTAAGACACTCATCCACTCTTTAGTGACTTCCTGCCTAGACTATTGCAACCTTCTCCTTGCTGGTCTTCCTCTGAATCATCTCTCTCCCCTTCAATCTGTTCAAAATTCAGCTGCACAGCTAATCTTCCGCCAGGCTCAATATGCTCATATATAACCCCTCTTCTCAAGTCGCCTCACTGGCTCTCTATCTGTTTCCATATCTAGTTCAAACCTCTCGTACTGACCTATAAGTGCACTCATTCTGCTGCTCCTCACTACTTTTCCCCTCTTATCTTTCACTACACTCCTCCTCGAGAACTCCGCTCTTCTGGCAGATCCCTTCTATCTGTGCCCTTCTTTTCTACTGCTAACTCCAGACTTCAATCCTTTCACCTTGCTGCTCCTTATGCCTCTAACAAACTACCTTAGTCTGTCCGTTAGGCTTCATCTCTGGCCCTTTTCAAATTGAGGCTGAAAGCTCACCTCTACGAGGCCGCTTTCAGATCCTGATCTGCTTAATCTTCAATGTGTTTCCTTACCATTCCCCTAGATGCACTCTTGTCCTCAGCTGTTGTGCTGTCTTGATTAGATTGTAAGCTCTGATGAGCAGGGACCGTCTTTTACATGAGTCTGTGCATTGCTGCGTACGCCTAGTAGTGCTATGCAGATGATCAGTAATAGTAGCAGTATTAATAGGGCACTCTACATTCAAGTGCAAAAGCTGCATACAATTTCCAGATGCCAAAAAATAAGTAACTGCCGGAACCAGCCTAATAGCTCAGGGACAATGCTGTGGAGGGATCTGGATTTCATTCCCAAGTCAGATTTAATGTTCCCTGGGCCATTACAAAGCTGGGAACACTGTGGAGACAGCATTCATAGCCGCTGGGAGGTAAGGAGTTCCAGTTGTTTCACAATAGTGACACCTAGTGGCAGGATTTAGGACCCATGATTGCAAAAATAGTCTTGCTGCATGGCTTCTGGCCAAAGACTGGGCCAAAGAAATCGGAAAGAGACATAAATAGCAGAAAAAACCCTCAGGTCCTTGTGTAGGAAGCAGGGTTGCTATAACCCCATATGGGGCCCTGGACAAATTCCCCCTTTACATTTTTACTTTTGTTGTTCCACTGTTTTCCCTGGCGCATTCGTACATACACAGAGACTGCATCGTTAACAGGCTTAATATATGATTTATTTGTCCATACTTACTTGGGCCCCTTTCCGATGCAGCGAATCTCATCACAGGCCAGCCAGACACCCCCCCCCCCACCCACCCCTTCCTGGCCCAAGTGATCAGTGCAGCAGGCAGGCTGCAGCCAAAGCCTGCCCAGGAAGTTACTTGTCCAATTCCAGTAAAGCTAGTCTGCTTTACTTTGCTTTCTGCAAGACTGCACTGCGCTCCTGGCTGCACCTGCCTTTGCTGCCCCATACATGTGCTGGGCCCGATTTGCATTTCTTTTTGGGAGGTGGGGGGTGAACGGATTTACAAAAAAAATCCTGCAGCATAACCGGAATTCAGCAATGGTGCCGACATGAAGGTAAATGGACAGTGGTTGATGAATCAGCAAATTTCGGGGGTTTCGGCCAGTGTTTACTCATGGGCAGCTGGGCCCCTGTGCAGGAGCTTGGTGCAGCTGCACCTTATGCTGTAAAGTGGCCCTGTTAGGAAGGTTCATTAGTGCAAGACTTCAGCCCTACTTCCAGCAGTGAGATGGAAGTACAAAAAAACAGAAGGAAAACAGCTGTGCTCAAAAAAGACAGTGCTAAAACTGCTCCTTGCCTGCACTGGAATCAAGCAGGACTGGGCAGCGGCACCCTCTATTGACTAGACATGATTGCTCTTAGGAGAAAAAAGTTCTATTCTCCTGGTTGCAGTGATTAATCTGCAGATTGATTACTTTCTTGAGGAAAAGTTAGCAAATGAGGAATTGATCAACAAAACAATTACTCCAGCAGAGTGCAGCACTAGACAAGGCAGTATATATAGGGCCATGTCCATCTTGGTGAGTTATCCTGATCTTGGCTACTAGGAAGTGACTGTAGACATACTGTTCAGCCTGGACAGAGAGAGAATATGTAAGATTTGTATAAACCCTGCTGCTTTCCAGATACAGCTTCAATGCATAATGCATTCAGCTACTGCAGCCAAAGCAACTAGTTAAATCCATATTCTGGGATGGTTGGTTATAAGCCCCATTTCAATTATCTAATTGCCATTTCTTCCTACCGGTGTTTTTCTCTCTCTCTTCCATCATATAGGATCCCTAGTTTTCCCTCTTTTCCTCACCTTGCTGGCAGAATGATATTGCAAGCAGTAGACAGCTTGCTAGACTAGTTAATCAAAGTTCCCTTCCTGGCTGCAGGGTGCCTGTGGTGCACATTCAGAATCACTTCCTGTAGCGACTAGAGTGACTTCACATAGCATCTACGCACCCTTTACATGGCAGGTGTGCATGAAGCTGGCTGCTGAGACCAGCATGGAGCCAGCGCTTTAAAAACAGAAGGCAGGACAATATGAAAAAAAGATGGATTTTCTCTGTTCTTCATGTTTTAATCATCTACCTGTGTGCCAGGGGTAAGTCTTCCTACAGAGACCTTTCTGATACTGGTGGGAGGATGTTTTCATACAATAAAATTAATTCTGGTATCTTTACAATTTCATGTAATAATAACCAGCTGCGTTTATGTCCTTATCAGAGTGGGTATACTGTACAACACAGCAATTAGTAGTTGAGTTGCCAGGTATAAGAAAAATATTAATTTTGCCAGAAGGAGGTCACATAAACGAGACATAGGCTGCACCTTAAGCCCCTATGGAGGCTTCTTTTAATGGCTAAGCCTGCTGTAGGCCTCACACTTCTCTTGGCCCCATCAGGCTCCACTGGGAGGCATATGCATCTGTCGGCTTGAATGGATATGCGATTTTAAGCAGTAAGACCTGAACCTACCCCAGTTAGAGAGTCGGTTAACAGTAGAAATGGACTAGAAGAGGATATGTGTTCTGAATGATGGTAAAATGCCTACTTAAATTGGACATGACCCTGTGACTCTATGCCACTGCTGTCTGCTGCCCTGTGGGCGATTTGGGTTTAATTCCTGACCATCTTTCTGCTTCTCAGGATGCTGTGCAGTGCTCATGGTGCTGGGTTGGGGGGGGGGGGTTATTATCAAGATAGGAGTCTGTCACCACTCAATACTGACACCTACTGGCCATGCTTATCATGCATATGTACTGGCTTCTGGAGTGAATCAGTCTTTCTCCCTGGCCAAAGGCTATCCCTGTACTGACTGGGCTAAGAGAAAGGGAAAGACTGAAAATTGCACACTTAATAGTGTGACAGAATGGTGCATTTCCCTTTCCTCATATGTCTGTGGAGGGACTCAGTGCCTAGCAGTGGATCTGGGCCAGTATGAGGCATTTGTATTTATTTAACAGGTTTCATATACCGCATTTCCAGAGATCAAGGTGGTTTACATGGAACGAAACTCAACATTACCGACAATGTGGTTTACATAGAACAATAAATAACTTTAATGTAACATTAACTTGTAGGGGGACAAGGGGGGAATTAAATTGAACTAAGGGAGAGGGTATATTGAGGGAGGGGGTAGGACTGACAGAAAAATGTCGTGTGGCATGGGATGCCAGTCAGCTAGATAGAAGGTAGATTGGGGGGAACTTGGAACGTCCGGAGGAGGGTGATAGGAGACTTAGGTCAGGTTATATCTTCAAAGTGTTCTTTAAACATGAAAGTCTTTAAGGACTTACGGAAGGTTGTGAGGTCAGGAGAGGTGCTGAGGTCCTGTTGGAGTGAGTTCCAGATGCCGGGTGTGTACAGAGAAAAGGTACATGCACATGTTCTTTGGTTTCTTGTGGTTAACTCTTGAGGACGGGCAAGCATGTTCTTTGCAGAGCTTCTTCTGAGTTGATTTTCCAGAGGCCTCTAAGTGGTAATTTTTCTCTGTTTCTATAAGGGGACTGTTGTAGTTGTTGATATGATGGTCTTTTTCTGTCATCAGTTTTCTATGTTTCTATGTTCTGGAGGTACTGTGGGCTGGAATTGTGGAGGAGTTTGAAAATAATTACAAGGGACTTGCTTTGATTCTGGATAGAAAAGGTAGCCAATGTAGATCTTTCAGAATGGGAGTGAGATGACTAGATCTGGGTGCATCTGTGATTATTCGGGCAGTGGCATGTAGAACAAGTTGTAGGGGATGAAGAGATTTTTTGGGTAGTTCTTGCAGGATGGCATTGCAAAAATCGAAGTGGGGGAATATTAAGACTTGGAAGACTGTCTTGAAGTCATGCGGTTAGAGGAGTGGTCGAAGGTGGTTGAGGGACTCATATTTTATTGTAGACAGCTTCCGTTACTTTTCTAATGTGCAGTTGAAGTGAGAGGCAGTAGTCAATAATGACACCTAGATAACATACTTCTGATTTTACTATTAGGTTAGCATTGTTGACCATGAGTGTTGATGGTGGGGAGAAGGATTGATCTCTGGTTATGAAGAAAGCTTTGGTTTTCTTGTAGTTAATGGTGAGGTTGTAATCCAACAACCATTGAGCGATAACATTAAAGCAATTAGTAATTTATTTATTTAAACATATTTTTATACTGCCTTTCTACTCTTCAAAGCAATTTACAGTTGAACAACAATTAAAATGACCATATAGTACACTGTTTTACATGAAACTGAAACTGATTAACAGTAAAACATTAACTATGAACATTGGGTATACTTACTATGAACTATTTACAGTGTAATGTGATTGTGAGTATCTTGTTGAGTCTTTGTTGTATTGCTAATATATGCATAACTGGCTTTAGGATTCTTCAAAAGGGTTTATGGTGGGTGGATTTCCAGGTTTGTGAGTAGTTTGTATTCTTTCCTAAAGATGTGTGTCTTAAGTTTCTTTCTGAACTCTGATAAGTCTGATAGTCCTCGTAGTATTGGTGGTAGATTATTCCATAAGGATGGAGCAAATAGTGTGAATGATCTATTGCAGGTTGACTGATTGCTTTTTGTCTTTTATTGTGGAATGGCAAAGAAGTTGATGGTTGAGTTTCTTTGCAGTCTATCATTTTTTTGTGTTCGAGATTAGAGGTTGGAGGCAAGTGGCAGATTCTTTGTGAAGTATTTTGAAGATTATGATTAGGATTGTGTATCTTATCCTGGCTGCAATGGGAAGCCAGTGAAGCTGCATTAGTATGGGGGTGATGTGTAAACAGTATGAAGCACCAGCGGTTATTCGAGCCATTGTATTTTGTGTCATTTGTGGCTGGATCGTTTGTTTAGGTAAGCCTTGGTCAATGATGTTGCAGTAATCCAATACTGGTGTGATCATGACCTGGCATACTGTTCTGAAGAGGTCTGGAGTGAGTAGTGGGTGGAGGTGCTTCAGTATCCTCAGTTTGTAGTAGACTGAATTGGTTATTATTTTTATGTGAGGTTGGAATGTCAGCTGTTGATCTATTGTTATGCCTAAGTATTTTGTCTCTGAGTTGACCTTAATTTTTATGTCACCAAATTCTAGTGTTGATGGAGGGGTGAAGGAAGGATTAGAGTTGGTGTAGTGTGCTTCTGTTTTTTCTTGGTTGATTAGGTTATGATTGCTTAGCCAATCTTTTATGTCCATGAAGCAGTTATATAAGGTATCAAAGTTTGGAGAGGTGACATTAGTTGGGGTGAAGAACATTATATCATTACTGTAGAGTTGATATGGTATATTGTGTGCCTTGAAGATTTGACAAATTGGTTGGATGTAGATATTGAATAGTAATAGCGGTGAATGTGGTTTTTATGGTGGAGAATGGTGTGTAGATCATAATGTCATCTGAATAAAGATGGTAGAAAGCATTATGGTTTTGAATGATGTCACATACTGGCTATATATCTACATTGAACAGTAAAGCAGATAGGGCGGATCCCTGGGGGACTCCTTGTTTTTGTGTATAAGGAAAGGATGTGTTGGATCCAGAGTGTACATATTGTAAACGACCTGGCAGGAATAAATGGAACCAGCTGTGTGTAGTCCCTTGGATTCCAATGCTGTGAAGACGCTGTAGGAGGACATCATTGCATATTGTGTCGAATGTAGCCACTATGTCAAGAAATTTAGGACAAAGCCCTGCTTAGCATTTCCAATGCCTTTTATGAGTTTGTCAATGAGGGAGATTAGAAGGGCTTTAACACCGTGACTGGGTTGAAATCCATACTGTTGTGTGTCCAAAGGTGCATAAGCATTGATATGATCTTGGAGTTGGAAAGAGACTGTTTTTTTTCCAGTATTTTTGCTAAGAAAGGTAAGCTTGAAATTGGTCTGTAGGAGTTCAAATCACTTGGGTACAGTTTGGGATTCTCTAAAATTGGGTGGTAGAAGCAGTTTTTAGGCTGGTGGGAACCATTATTTGGGAGAATGAGAGGTATACCATCATGGATAAGATGGGTGCTAGCTCTGTCCTTGAGATTTTTATCCAACTCACTGGGCAAGGGTCAAGTGGGGAGGTAGTAGTGTTGAGGCTGCTGAATATGTTTTCGAGTGCTTAGGGAAGATTGAGCTGAATGAGTGGAGGGGGCACCAGAAGGGTCTGCACTGGAAGGTACGGGTCTGGCAAATGTGGCATTGAGTAGCTTTGACTAGAAATGAGTAGCAAAGTCTGTGGGGTTGGGACAGTAGTTGGCAAAGCTTGGTTGTTTTCTTTTTTTGAGATTTGATGATGTCAAAGAGTTCCCTGGGCTTGTTGAGTGATTTCATTATGGATTTGGTGTGAAACTTTCAGCTTCATTTGTTTTGATCCGGCAGTCATAGAGGATGTTGAGGTAGTAATTTTGGCTTGTTCCTCTTGGGTGTTCCTCCATTTTTGCTCAAGTTTTCTAAGGTCATGTTCGAGTTTTTTCAGGTTAGGAGTGTACCAGGCAGCATGGTTGTAATGGGGGCCACTTGGTTTGGTGGGGGGGGGGGGGTGCAGTGGCATTATTACTTCTAATGTCCTGCCAGCTGAGATGAGATCTAGCTCATTGATATCCATATTAACTTGAGGGATGACTTTCTCTAGAAATGTATTTTTGTGAAAATTTCTGAAGCAATGGCAGGCCCCGCCAGGTTGATCAATGGGAGTGGGGGGCCTATTATAAAAGAGGAAGAAGGTAATGGAGTAGCGGTCAGACCAAGAAATGTTTGCTATTTGGGTATCAGGCATTCCAGGGTCATCCAAGAGTTGAGAGGGACAGAAGATAAGGTCTAAGGTATTCCCCTTTTCATGCGTTGTGTAGTGGACTATTTGTGTAAAGTTTAGAAACTCCATTTTGTCAAGAAAGTCCTTGACATGCTTTTGAGGGACAGAAGATAGATTTAGGTTGACTTGGAACGATAGTTGGCAGTTGGGGTTTGAGTGGGAGCTGACTGTTTTAAACAGAATAGTGAGCTCTTCCGTGCTTACTCTAGGGGGTCTATAGGTGAGGCATAGGGATAGTTGCTTGTTGGGAGATTATTATAGCAAGACCATCTGTGCTGGACTAGATTTGTTTGAATTGTAGACTACTTTTTGCAAGAATAAAAACACCTCCATCTTTGCGTCCTATGTGGGGACAGTTAAAGTCAAAATTAGGAGGTTTTAGTTAATTTATTAGGATAGTATCAGTTATGGTAAACCAGGATTCTGTTACACACATAAAATCAAGGTTGTAATCCGTTAGGTAATCTGATAGGATTTGGGTTTTGTTTCATACTAACCTTGCATTGATTAGACCAGTGTTTTTCAACCTTTTTTGTGCAAAGGAACACTTTTTTCATGAAAAAAATCACGAGGCACACCACCATTAGAAAATGTTAAAAAAATTTACCTCTGTGCCTATATTGACTATATATAAAGTAATTCTCTTGAATAGGAATCAAACACTCACACCAACCCCCCTCCCCTGCTGGTTCACACCAACCCCCCTCCCCTGCTGGTTCACTCACACCACCCCCCCCCTCCACTGCTGGTTCACTCACCCACCCCCCTGTCACTTACTCACCCCTCCTGCTGGGTCACTCACTCACTTACCCCCCCTCCCCTGCTGGTTCACTCACACCATCGCCCCCCCCCCTTGCTGGTTCACTCACACTCCCCCCCTTGCTGGTTCACTCACACTCCCCCCCCCCTTGCTGGTTCACTCACACACACACACACACCCTCTACCCAAGCCGCTGCTTCTGCTTTGTACAGAGCAGCGGCTGCACTACACTTACATTGAAAAGTAAAGAGAAACTGTGTCAGGAGCCCTCCGGTCATCGCAGAGCCCGAGGAAGTGATGTCATGGGGGCGGGCTCCTCACAGGCTGTCTTTCCTTTTCAAATTAACTTTATTGCAGCTAAAGTTAATTTGAAAAGGAAAGACAGCCTGTGAGGAGCCCGCCCCCATGGCATCACTTCCTCGGGCTCTGCACGATCGGAGGGCTCCTGACACAGTTTCTCTTTACTTTTCAATGTAAGTGTAGTGCAGCCGCTGCTCTGTACAAAGCAGAACCAGCGGCTGCACTGCTATAGGGAATCGCGATCGCGTTCGTGCCGCGGACTTCGGCACAAAAGCCGGTTTTTTGCTCTGGCCGCTCCCGATCTTGCGGCCAGAGCAAAAAACCGGCTTTTCAATGGCCGGTTTTACAACTGTGCTGGCAGCCGGCCTGGCCATGGAAAAACCGGCCAGGCTGGCTGAAAACCGGCCGGTTGGCAACCCTAATTTGTGAGCCGAGGCCACATGTTACGGATGAAATTGGAATTTTTCCCACGGCACACTAGACAATATCTCACGGCACACTAGTGTGCCGCGGCACAGTGGTTGAAAAACGCTGGATTAGACTACCCATTAGGCGTGGTGGTTTAGTTGAGGAAATGATAGCCTGATGTTGTAGGGCCATGTCACAGAGAGGGATGTGTGTCAGGTAGAATGGCTGTGGTACCTCATTCTGTGAAGGGAGCATTTCATTCTATGGTTGCGGTTCCCACGGATAATGGGAATGTAGCTTGAGGATGGTGTGAGGCATGATGTTTTCAGTAACTGAGAGAGCAGAAGTGATTGCACATCAGGATGTACAGGGTGGTATGTGTGCAGTGGGTATGGCAATTCCTGGGAACATAGATGGGATGGTTAGCAGGCCTAGGAGAGTTTGAGAGTCTGCTTGTGGGAGTGTAGTGGGGCTGGAAGGGGAACTACAGAGGGATTTGAAAGGGAGATCTGTGGAGTCTTTCAGATGCTTAGGTGGTTCACTGGTATGTGATGAGGCTTTGAAGGAGAAGGATACTCCTAAATACTCAATGGAAGATTAAGCAGCAGTGTGCTTTGAGTTAAAATGAGTAGCGGCTATAACGCATGTGGAGGTCACTCACCATGGCTTGATGGTCTATCTTGAGTGTGGGTGTCTGTGTAGTGGTACACCATGATGCAAGGCTGGCATGCATGTGTGTATGTATAATGAGGGAGGTGTGGTAGAGGTGTGAGGTGGGGCATGTGTGTATAGGAGGGGAAGTAGGGTGTGTCAATATCTGTGTGGTGGGGGTGTGGCCTCTGTGTGTGTGAGCTAGGTTTATGGGCTATGAGGATTATTCTGTCTCATGAATAGTGGGTATGGACATCCCAACGCTTTTTGTGGCCCTCCCTGTCGGCATCTAACTTCCCCTCCGGTTGTATGAGGAAGTTAGACAGTAGCGGGAAAGGGGAGGCCGGGGGTGGCATTAGGGCGAGCAGTGGGCGGTTCCGGCCCCGGATGTACAGGGCCGATTCTAATGTCGACCCTGTACGTCTGGGGCCAGCGACTTGAACGGGGAAGCTATTCTACTACAGAGGTGGAATAGCTTCCCTGATTCTGCAGGATCAGCAGAGCCGGGGCTGGGAAAGGGCGGCAGGGGGCAGAGGGTATTCCCTGCAGCCCGACCCTGGCCCTGGGAGGCCAGATCGGGGGCCGAGCTGTGGAGAATTAGCTGCAGGTGGCCGGGGATTGTGGCTTTTAAATGGAGCCACAGTGCCATGGCAACTGGACGTCGTGGTGCCATGGCTCCATTTAAAAGCCCTGACTGAGTTAGTCGGGTAAGGCCTGTACATGCAGGCTGGGCTGAATTGCAGTCCCGGCCTGCACGTACAGGCCTGATCGTGATTCTGATCCCACGGGGCTAGACGTGCCCCACAGGATCAGAATTGTGACGGTCCCTGTGCGTCCAGTTCAGACTGGGTGTACCGAGGGCATGCACATCCAGGACTGAATTCGGCTGTATGTGTTTGTGTGTGTTCTCGGGGTGGGCTGCATGTGTGTTGGCGTGTGCATGTATGTGATGTGGACATAGGGGGGATGTTGGAGTCGGCATGCACATGTATGTGGGGGTTGGGATAGGAGTGTGTGGGTGTGCATATGCATGCGGTTTGGTGGTAGGGGTGTGTGGGGAGCATGAGCATCTATGCAGTATTGGTAGGAATGTGTATGTGGGCGAGTGCATGTATGTGGTGGGGGTTTGTTTGGGCATGGGGAAGCATTTGCATGTGCAACTATGTAGCCTAGGCAGTGGAAAGGAGTGGGCCACAGGGGCCATGCCCAACACAGATTCAGGAATAGAGAGCTTGGGAGAAGTTCCGCTGCCCCTGATACGTAGTGTAGGATAGGTGTGTGTGGGGGTGCGTACATATATGTGATGTGGGGGTGGGACATGTGCATGTTTCGATGGTGCAGGAGTGAGGTTATACCTCTTGGCATATAGACATCTGGTCCCTTCTCCCCCTTGAACCTTTCCCTGCACTCTCCCCCTTGAGTGCCTCCCACCAACTCTGTTCCCCTTCCCATATCTCTTTTTATCCCTTTCTATTTGCATTATCACCCCTTACCCTTCATTCCTCTCCCCACAGAAAATGCCCCCTGTCCTTTTATGCTCACCACTTGAAATCTCTGAGTTCCTCTGCCCATCCTCAGCCCCCCTCACATACTCATCTGCTCTCTTCCCCTCTAAACCTCTGTACTCCGGAGGCTTCTGTCACTCTTCTTCTCCTCCTGATCAAAAATGATCTCTCCAACAACGGGTGGCTCTTGCAGCTCTTTCTGCTGGCGAGGAATGGGGTCCCTGCTGGTGATGGCAGTGACTCTCCTCTTTGCTGCAATTGTGGCCTGTGCCTCTTCTTCCATGGGGGAAGATGGGCAGAAGCTGTCAAGCAGTGCAGCTGCAAAGGGGGGGGGGGGGGAGCAGAGCTTGTGTACGCACAAACAGATGCATATGGACAGAAAAACATAAAAACAATAAAAAGGAATGAACCCTCCACATTAGGGGCTATTATTTTTGAGAAATGCACCAGAAAATGGGAGGGGAGGGGGAATCCTAGGTAGTTGTGAATGATGGGTTATTATGCCGTAACCCATCATTCCCACTAGAAGCTGATTCCCATTGGGTTAAAAGCTCATAGGAACAGGAGGAAACTGCTAGGCCAAGAAAATATTTGCATTAAAGAATAAGCACTGTATTTGCAACTGAATAACTAACGGCAAAGTTATTCATGATGCATTTAAGTCAGCACCTACCAAGCTGATGTTCAGACAGAAGCAAACATCAACTTGAATTTGAATTTAGGTCGTTAAGCAATTAAATTCATGTCTGTACATGTGGAGGCCTAGTCCAATATGTATGTCCCGGCCCACTGTGTGTCCGGTTGGAACCGAAAGCACGGAGGTAGATGGGATTCTGATCCCGTGGGGCACATCTAGCCCCCATGGGATCAGAATTGCATCTAAGCCTGTATGTACAGACCTGGACCGGATTCTGGCCAGCCTGCACATACAGACTCCTGCCTGGCTAACTCAGTCAGGCTCCTGAATGGAGCCGCGACACCATGCCGTCTAGTTACCATAGCACTGTTGCTCCATTCAGGAGCCACGATCCTTGGCCACCGCCGACTTTATTCTTTCTCTGCAGCCAGACCTCTGATCTGGCCTCCCATGGCCAGGATCAGGCTGCGGGGGATCTCCTGCACCTCCTCCAACCTTTGTCGCTGCCTGGGCTTGCCATCCACCGATGTCTAGGGGAACTTTCGCCACCTCAGAGGTGGGATAAATTCCCCGTCTAGCCTGCCAGCCCCAGATGTACAGGGCTGACATCAGAATCGGCCCTGTACATCTGGGGCCGCGGACCACCCACTACTTACCTTAACTCCGCCTCCACACTGCCCACCCCCTTCCCACCCCCGTCTAACCTCCCCATACAAACTCCTTGTTCGTATTGGGAGGCTTCGTCGGGGACAGGAAAGGGGACAAATAATAGGGATGGACATCCCGTTGGGACATCCATCCCCGTTATTCATGGTACGGAATAGACCCCATTGGCGATGCAAAATGGAAGTGGGAAAGTTAAGAATATTAGTGGTACACAACCTCTCAGAATGCCGCTGTTTTTATGCTACCAAGTTTGTGTGTATAATGAAAGTCCTCTTGTACTTTCAAGGGGCCAAAAATCCCTTAACCAATATGACTGACTCATGCAGATTAACTGTGTCTACCTGCATAAGAGGCATCAAAGTCCTGCAAATTTACCTCCCATTTATTTGCGCCCACCACTCACATCTTTTTTTTTCCCTTAGGTCAACCAAAGGACGACATTGAAACAGATGAAAGAGTTCATGCGACAGCAGGCAGTGACGTGACTTTCACATGTATCCTGAAAGGGAACATGGCAGTAACCCAAGTGCAGTGGTCTCACATTGTTGATAGGAAACCGACCATGATTGCCGTGCATAACCCAAGCCATGGCACATCGTACGGCTCTTTGAATGGCTCATGCAGCAACATTTCAGCTGAATTCAAGGCACCCGGCACCTGGACCCTGCACCTGATCGGTGTGACACCTGCACTGACCGGCCTATATTCATGCAACTTTGCAACTTACCCGTACGGGACCAAATCAGAAATCATTAATCTCTCTGTTCAGACGGAAGGTAAATGGTAGACTTAACTATTACCCACTCATGAATGAGATCTGTCAAGCCGATGGACTATGTACTATTAAGAAGAATCATTTGTACAATGTCCATAAGATTTTGCAAGATGATAATGATTGCATTGGCTTCAGTTCTCTGAAATGTAAAGACTCAAAAATTAGAGACAAGAAAAGTTTTCTACAGGACATAACAAAATATCCCCCCCCCCCCACACCTCAAACAAGCAGGCCCCTATATTTTGCAGCATGAAAGAATGCGTCATAGGCAGAGCATCTCGGGACGTGCAGCTATTTATGGAACTTGCACATTTTTCCAGAACCAGTGCCCTTGCCGAAAGGAAACTTTAGATTACAATTTTTAACCATTCAAGTCCTGCAAAATATCCTTTGCTTCTGGAGAGGAAATAATATAAAACCTGATTTGTAAACTGTCAGAAAAGCAGATGCTCAAAATATAATTGGCAAAAGAAAAGACATGTTTGTCAGAGCTTCAATAAAAAATAATATTTTAATCATAAATGGAGAGGGAGTCACTATAAACATTTCACTTTTCCCACAGACCTACCCACTCATACTTTATTCCCCAAGTACAGTATGTAGGAGCCTTTCATCCAGCTGTGGCAGCCCTTGGACCCGAATACATCAGGTCCATGCAGCTTCCAATAGTTCCTATGGAAAGTCATTTTGTTTATCTGGAAAGGGATAAGTGTTGTACTCTTCAAAACCAGAGTAAAAGGGGGTTTATTCCATTTTCCCGAGATGATCAAGTCTCACCAAATCATTATAGGCGTGGATCAAGACTGGAGTGAAGTCATGAGGCGAACGGTGGATGTGCCTCATAAAACACAAAGACACACCCTACAGAAGAGTTCAGGTTCCTGCGAGAGGGAGAGAGATGTGATAAAATGGAGACATAATCCATGAGGGTAGCCAGGGAAATATCCCTCCTGACCCTCTAAAAATTTACACCTGTCAAATCTATCTGTCTGAAGCTATATTGACATGATTTAAAGTAACCACAATATTGTAGGTCTAGTTTAGTCGAGGAGTTTTGTTGTCAAAAAATAAGATTTATACCCCTCATACAATATTAAGAGTTAAGTCTAATTTATCTTTGCTGCTCTCGTCTTATGAGCCGTAGCTATGGCTCATAAGACGAGAGCAGCAAAGATAAATTAGACTTAACTCTTAATATTGTATGAGGGGTATAAATCTTATGATTTAAAGTAAGGCAGAAAAGACAAACACAGGAAGATGGAGATGTGTGTACAATTTCCTGCATTTGAACAGGAAGTCTATGTTTAAACCGCTTCCTGCAAGCTTCCTGACCTCATTGCAAGTTTTTGGCTGCCCACAGCAGAGCTGTAAAAAGAAATCTTCACATCATGTAGATCTGCTGAACCTTCTCTGTTGCTTCAAAATCCAGACGTTAACTGGCGAACATGGGCTGATGGTTACATTTTAATTAGGACAGTAATACCCTTAGGGGTTTAGTTACTACAGTATATTAACATGTATGTGTTTTATTTTAACACAGGTTCCATGTTATTCAATGGGACCTAGTTATTAACTTGAGTTAATGTTGTCTGTGTCCTCTGTTCCTGACTACCTGGATGGGGACAATAACTACTAGAATCCTTCCTTGACCCTTGGTTTCCTATCTCTGGTCCCAAAACCAAATGAGAAGAAATGAAAACACAACATACCCAGTTATACCATAACAAAGTCGGCTAAAGCTTTAGAAAGGCAGTAATGAGCCCACAACTCTGAGCAGTCTACTACTACTATTATTAATCATTTATATAGTGCTACAAGGCGTAACTCCCTTAATTTGCTTAGTCACAGCACTTTCTCTTATTAGGAAAAACTGCCACATTGTACAATTTTGTCTTATCAGTCTGAGTCATGCTTTTTGACATGTTCTTTAACAAAATCTACACATTGCAAGCCAAACTATGCATAAATATATTGGTCATGTCTTAGTCATGACAAACTTCCTGTGAGACTAAGCTTTGTTTCTCTGTTCTTTACAGGATATAACCTTAACAATATATTTCACGTCAAGTTGTTCACAAACATAAGAGACCTGGCCTAAGCTGAGAGCTTTTTCTATAAATATAAGCTTACTCTCTAGTTTCCCTTGCAACATACACCCTTGACTGTCTCACTTGGACATAAACACCCACTGTGAAACTGTCAGCATATTCAGAGCTGTTTTCACACTCTAAACTTTTCCCCGTTAGACCCTAGTCCCCCTTCGGGTCCCTTTCTACAAATGTTAGTGCACCTTAGTAACTAGATGTCTTCTAATGATTCCAATTGAAAATTCATTCTGAACCTGTGACACATGCAGCCTTATTGTGTATTTCCAGCATTAAGAGAACTGTAAACTGTAATGATTGCTTTTTATAAGGGCAGTAGTGCTGTCACAGTTCTTGAATGGTTTCAGAATCACATTCATACCTTGAAAAACATCTGATCCGATGCACACATTTATTAGGGAAATGCACATGGAAAATGAATAACGGTCACTTAATACCATCTGATTTCCTGAGCCTGTCTGTCCTTTTTTGTTTTTGCTACAAACAGAAGAAATGCAGAGAGTACAGGAAATTATTCTGAAGGAGACCTTTGAGATTCATTGTGTAGAGAACATATCCTCAGTGTATCCTTCCATATTATCGTGGCGCTGGTCGATGGTATGTATGTCTCACAACTCTACACCCTATATTTATTCTGAGCTTGGTTAATCCCAGTGTATGGGGAGGGTGATTTTCAAAAGCTATTTATCCATGTGAATAGCTATTGACCTGGTCAAAAGGGCTTCTTGAAAGTGTCCCACCCTGTGTGCAGGTAAATATAATCACATCGTTCCATATTTTTACCTGCATTTTTGTGGAGGCCTTCCTGAGCAATGTTAGACCAGAGGAGGGAGTGATGTGCACGGTTTTGGAAGAGAAAAAGTACCTGAAGAAAAGGTAAGTGCAGATCCCCACAGATACCTTTTCTCTGTACAATTTTAAAAGAATATTTTCCCATGAGAACTGGTGTAAACTCACTGAATTACTTTCACTTCTGCACAAAAAAACCCTGCTACTCAGGAAGTCTGTAGTCATTGCTAGAGATCACCCAGTAACGAACCTGATAGTTCATGAAACCAGCACCCTAATGTAGGCCATGTTTCCATCTCTTAGGGCTTTTTGTATTGACCTAGAAGAATACTAGTGATGAGTTGAGTCTTTGCAAACTGAAAGAATATGACACGATGCTATGCATGCCTACCTTTAAGAACCAGAACTTGTCAGTGTGCTTGAGCTATGTAAGATCTTGGCCGAGGCACAGAGAGAAAAGTTACAGATGGAAGCAGGAACAGTCAGAAATCAATCAAGATGTTTCTTCCAAGGAAGCTGAGGCAGAGAGCTCATCTGTGCTTCTCCCTCTGCATCGGAAGTATAAGAAGTTGCATTGTGCCAAATCCTTGAGTCTATGTGTTTATTTGCCCAGTTTATATATTTATAACCTGCCTGTTCCCAAAGACTACACAGTCATGTACAGTATGAAAGCATAACAGGATGATCAGTTTTATAATTAGTGGTGACATACAGTGATTTATTATTTATTTATTTATTAACATTTCTTATATACCGCACTATTTGACATCAGCGCGGTTTACATGGAACAGAAACATCCGACAAAATTACATATGTCTGGTCTTACAATTAACAGGAAGTAGAAACTGGATAACAGGGGAAACTATTTACATGAAGAGTGTCGCAAGAAAAGGAGACTGTTTGGTGGTTTACAGTGATAGGGACACCTGTTGAGAGGGCTTGCCTGCCTGATTGCCACTGTTGCTGATGTTCTCGCTATTTAAGTGGGGATGAGGTTCGGTGTTGTCTGTGAAGTATTTGATGAAGAGGAAATGTTTAAGGGCCTTCCTGAACTGGTTCAGATTGGGGATTGCCCTGATGTGTGCCGGTAAGGTGTTCCACAGTCTTGGGGCACAGAGTCTGAAGGCCCTGCTAGCTGTTGTCGAGGTGCATCTTGTCATTTCTTTTGGGATTGTTAGCATGTTTGCCTCTGCGGTTCTTCTTGGTCTGTTAGGTGCGATTGGTTGGATGAGTTCAGATAGGGAGGAGGAGGAGAGCCCCTTGCCAGCTTTGAAGGTCATCAGCAGTGTCTTAAAAATAATTCTGGCTTGTATGGGGAGCCAGTGTAACTGTTTCAGGAGGGGTGTTACATGGTCTCTCCTGGATGCCCCGAAAAGCACCCTCGCTGCACTGTTCATAGCAAGTTGCAGGGGGTTCAAGGTGGATTGGGGGAGCCCTTGTAGTATGGATGACTTTTATAAACGTACATGTATAATAGCAATAAAACCTTCCTCAGAAAAACAAATTTGGTCTCAAAGGATATGGATTTGTGACAGAGGTGTGCAAATCTCAACCATCATGCACTCATCCAAGTCCCAAGTCCAAAAGACATGCTAGTGGGGGGTTATGCATGATTCTGAGCAGGTATCCTGTAAATGTTAAGGTATGTGTATTCTGCTGTTATAAGATACAGAACACATGTAGACTTTGAACATTCCTCTTTTATGTACGTCTGTGTGTTGACATATATGTGTCTAAGCTTTTTCTGAAATCGCCACATAAATGTATATCATGTTTTGCATGTTTAAATCTGCTATATACAAGCAAACAGTGCCCAAGATTTCTAAAATAACCATCTCAGCAGGGCCGGCCCAACCATGAGCCAAACTAGGTGGTTGCCTAGGGTGGCAGCTTCTAGGGATGACAATGAGCAGGGCCTTCAAAGCTAAACAATACATTCTGACAGCTGGGGGAAAGATTATAAGGCTTAAGATTTGCCTAGGGCACTAACACCTTGAACCAACTCTGGGGCTGGCCCTGCTCAGTCATCCATCATAAGATATTAGCAAAGTCAGAATTAACATTTGGCCTAACCTCACAAAATGAAAATAGAATGAAAGGAGAGGCGAGGAGGCGTGTAAAACTAATTTTGTGTTTCAATAGGGACAGAATGGAAGCCAAACCATATTGTTCACCTCTGAGAATCACACAGAGGGATCTTACTCGGTACTGGGCGATGAACGAATTCAGCTGCTTAAAAATGATACACTGAGGATTTCACCTGCCAGAGTTCTAGACGATGGAAGGAATTTCTCTTGTCACATGGAAACCCAGCAGAAGAAAATAAAGAGCACCATCACCCTCAAAGCTTTCGGTAAGGCTTCACTGCGATACCAGTTCTCATCTGGGTTAGAGGGCATCCCAAGAGTCTCAGGGGTAAAATTGTTCCATGTGCAAGAAATGTAAACACAGAGTACTCTTACAATCCGTTTAATGCTCGTCTTCATTAGATCCAGGAATGGAATGTCACTGCTGCCAAGTTAGTCGGTTCCAGAAATCCAGCATTTTCCCTCCCCTGTGCTGCTGCCCACCGCTACCAGTTAGCTGATCTGGGAAATGGGGGCAGAAGTAATACTAAAAATGAAATGAGTGCCTGCACTTTTTAAAGCTTTGTGTCCCACCCCATAGCAACAGGAAATTGCATCAGAGGGGTGGGAAGCAACAAGGCTTCACAGAGGGCAGCAGCAGCATGACAGCTCCATGGTGCTTATTTCATTTTTAATGTTACTTCTGCTTCTAGGCTCTGGTTCAGCTGATGGTGGCAGTGATGGTGATGGCAATGGCAGTGGGTGAGTAGGCGGGCAGGCAGGGAGAGAGTTTAAATTTGCACCAGGCTCATGTGGTTGGGATCACACCTCTCCCATAATCTTTGCTCCTGCTAAGGACAAGAGGGGAGATGCTGGACAGAAGGGGGAATAGGGAGACAGAGAGAAAATGATGGACATGGGGGGGAGAGAGGACAAGGGGACTCAAGGCTTGAAGGATGGGTCAGAGGCTGGGACTAGAGGCTAATACAGGGGCTGGGAAGGGGAAACAGAGTTTGATGCTGGGGAATGGGATGAGAGAAGGGGGCTGATGTTGAGAAAAAGGGCTGATGCTGGGGCTGGGAAAAAGTAGACTACAGAGCAAGCAAGTAGGGAGATGATCTTGGAAGGAGGTGAGAGAATAACATGAAAAGCTAAAAGATTAAGAGGGGATAGAGAGACTGAAGGGAGATGCTGGATACAGGGGGTATAAGGAGCTGAAGATGCTAGACACAGGGGAGAGGAGGAGAAGGAGAGGAAGGGAGATATTGGACACAGGAAACATAGAGAAACAGAGATGAGATGCTAGACACGGGAGATGAAAGAGATAGGGAGATGCTGGATACAAGAAAGAGGTATAGAGAGACAGAGGGGTGATGCTGGTCATGGGAGGAAATGGGGGAAAAAGGGGGAATGCTGGACATGGAGGGGGATAGGGATAGAGGCCAGATATGGAGAGAGAAGGGAGATTTATTTATTTCTATATAGCTCACGCCTTTCCAGGAGAAGTTCAAGTCGAGTTACATTCAGGAACAGTATGCGTTTCCCTGTCCCCAAAGGGCTCACTATCTAAGTTTATACCTGAGGCAATGGAGGATTAAGTGGTTTGCCCAAGGCCATAAGAACATAAGAAATGCCATTCTGGGTCAGACCAAGGTCCATCAAGCTCAGTATCCTGCCTCCAACAGCGGCCAACCCAGGTCACAAGTCCCTGGCAGGTTCCCAAAAAGGAACACAGGTTCCACAGTGCTTGTCCCAGGGTAAGCAGTGGATTTCCTGGGTCCTCTTTAATAATGATTTATGGACCTTTCCTCCAGGAACTTGTCCAAACCTTTTTTAAATCCAGCTATGCTAACAGCCCTCACTACATCCTCCGGCAACAAATTCCAGAGTTTGATTATGTGTTGAGTGAAAAAAATACTCTCTCCTATTAGTCTTAAATGGGCTACACTGTAGCTTCACTGCACATCTCCCAGTCTCTCCACTCCCCAATGGCATTCCGCTCCACTCACTAATTTATAGACCTCTATCATATCTCCCCTCAGCTGTCTTTTTTCCAAGTTGAAGAGCCCTGACCATTCAAGCCTTCCTTCATAGGGATATCCTTCCATCCCCTCTACCATTTCGGTGTCTCTTCTCTGCACCCCCTCTAATTCCACCACATCCTTTCCAAGATATGGCAATCAGAACTGCATATAATACTCAAGGTGCAGTCGCACCATGGAACGACAGAGGCATTACAACATCCTTGGTCCTATTCTTCATTCCTTTCCCCATAATTCCCAGCATTCTATTTGCCCTCCCAGCTGCCACTGCACACTGGGCAGAGGGCTTCAATGTACTATCCATGATGCCCAAATCCTCTTCTCAGGTATGTAGGGATTTGTAGTAATCTGGTTTGTTCTGTTTTCCCAGTAGGTGTAGGAACGTTCTGGGGCCTACTGCAATATTTGCTGTGTTGCTGTTTTCTGAGTAGACTCCTAGTTACGTGAGTTATGGAAGTTAGTGCTGCTAAGGAATGGTAGATTTGCTCTATGTGCCCTGTGCTATGGTTCTCCCTTTTTCCTTTTTGTTCTCTGTGTGGATTAAGCCGTAGGGTGTTGGTGGGGGATTGTGGAATAAAGATTGTATTTGAGATTTACAGCTGTGTTCGTGATGCTGCCAGTCTGAAATTTTGCTTAGGGGCCCCTCATTTGAACTTACACCACGTCCCACGCTTTCTTGAATTCAGCTACAGTCCTCGTCTCTACCACCTCCACTGGGAGACTATTCCACGCATCTACCACTCTTTCCATAAACATTTCCTCAAATTACTCCTGAGTCTACCCCCTTTCACCTTCATCCTATGCCCTCTTGCTGCACAACGAAAGAGGCTCTTCTCCCATGCATTTATAGCATTTAAGTCTCTATCATATCTCCCCTTTCCAGCCTTTCTTCCAAAGTATGTCTATATATATATTGAGATCTTTAAGTCTGTCTCCATATGTGGAGTGGAGGAGTAGCCTAGTGGTTGGGGCAAGGTACTTCAGGCCGGAAGGTCGGGGGTTCAAATCCCACTACAGGACAGCAACCTTGGGCTGGAAGGACTGGGGTTTCTAGTCCCACAGGTGCTCCTTGTGGTCTTGGGCAAGCCACTTAACCCTCCATAGCCCATGTTCCCTGTAAAACAGTTATCTCCAAGTTATAATGCCCTGTTCAATGTAATTTCAGTTTGTTCAATGTAAACCGCACTGATGCAGAATAGCGCGGTATATAAGAGAATGTAAATAAATATGCTTTATGATAAAGACCACTGACCATTTTGGTAGCCACCCTCTGCATTGACTCCATCCTGTTTATACCTTTATGAAGGCGAGGTCTCCAAAATTGCACATAGTACTGCAAATGAGGTTTCTCCAAAGAGGTACACAGCAGAAAAAAGGAGGTGATAGTGCCTTAATATAGGTCTCTAGTGAGACTTCTTTTGGAGTAAGTCAATGAGCTGCACTGCAGAGCAATAGTTCCTTTCATTTGCATGTAAGCATCTTCCTCCATAAAGGGTTCCAACCATTTTCCCGCTTGACCATGCAAGAAGTCCATTATCACCAAAACCTCTGCTATGAACCCCTGTCACTGTCTGAAACTCTCTGTCTTTGCCTGCAAAATACTCAGTACCGGAATGAGAAGGCTCAGGGCAACCACTGTGGAACTCATTTCCTCTGTGGCATCCTTAAAGGGCTTTAGGATTTCATCACCTTTGAAAAATTTGCCCAAACCTGGTGACCCAGGGGCCTGTTGATGCCGATCTTGGTCTCCAATGACATCTGATGTAGGGTCGCCCGTTGCTCCAGTAACCTCTCCAGCATGTCATAAGTGGAATTCCACTGGTGCTACCATCCTGATTGAGCTGCCCCTGTTGCTTCCTGCGTTTCATTCCACTCACACCCACCCTTCAGTCAAGTGAGAATATCAGCCATTATTTGGCACGCCTCAATCAGTTACCACCATTTGTTAGGAAGAAAGCTGGATTCATGGTGCTCTGGCTGTGTGCTATGTGCCAGCATCGCTCTTATTTCTGCTAAGATATGGATCCACATATGGCTGTTATCCATTATCCGGAGGTGCAGCATAGCCCTTCAGTATGCCCTCCTGCTGTTGCTCCCCCATGAGATCCTCTTTTCTCTCCTGCATGACCCTGAACTAGGTAGTGTGGCCACTCTGACATTTGCATGTTTTATTTATTTATATTTAGGCCATTTGTAGTTCTAGGTGAGCTACATTCAGGTACGGTAGGTATTTCTCTGTCCCTAGAGAGATTACAATCTAAGTTTTTACCTGAGGTAATAAAGAGTTAATTGACTTGCCACATGGAGCATCAGTGAGATTCAAATTCTGGTCTTTCTAGCTACCAGGCTGCTTCCCTAACCATTAAGTTACTCCTAAGTTGCTTAAGCAGGTTTCCGGGGAACTCTCACTTCCCAAATACTGACATTTCTTGCCTCTGGGCCTCACTCCCACATACAAAGGCATGCTTCTTTTCCTGCTAGTCCCAAATCTCTCTGGTGATCTGGGCCCAGGCCTAGAACAGTGAACTCACTACCTATTTTAGGACGATAGAGCAGATTCAAAAGACTGACTCCTCTCTTTTAACTTGACCCAAGACCGGTTTGGTACTTCAGAGTTTGGTCGACACAAAACCTGAGATTCTGGATTGATGGATTCTCAACCTGTCACGGGATGGCAGAAAAGAGGCAAAAAAATTCCCTCCTAAACTAGGGGTTTTATACTCATCATGTTTTCATATTCTCTTCCCAGGGCCATTCGCAGTGGAGGAAATCATCTATCTGCACCCCCCTTCCTATTATACATTATATAGTTTCCAGAACACAGTACCCATTGCCAATTGCCCTGACAGCATCCATTGCCATTAGATGCTAATAATAACCACTAGAACATTTAGTGACCCTGTTAATTGAAGAGTGGTATATAATACACATAAACATAAGCATATATATTATGGCACTCCGGAAAAATGGCAGCACTGAATGCAATTGGCATATTTCAAGATCAGGAATCCCTCAGATACTACCAAAGAGGGGATGCACATTTGTGAGCATATATTTGGTTTATCTGAGTACCTCAAAATTTAAAGTGGGTGACAATCACTTGTATGCACATACACCTAACATACATATAACAAATTTGCACACTTAAAAAAGAGCATCCTGTTGGGTAAGGTTTGCCTGTTTGCAGATGATACCAAATTCCCCAATAAGGAGTAGATAACATGAGGAGGGATCTAGCTTAGCTTGTAGAATGGTCTAGAATTTGTCAGCTGAAATTTAATACTAAAAAGTTCAGGGTCATGCATTTGAGCTGCAATAATCCAAAGGAGCGGTATAGTGTAGGGGGTGAGGTACTTCTGTCCATGAAGGAAGAGCGGGACCTGGGCGTAATTGTGTCTGATGATCTTAAAGTGCTAAACAGGTAGAAAGGTGATTGTGAAAGCTAGAAGGATGCTTGGATGTATAGGGAGAGGAATGGCCAGCAGAAAAAAGGAGGTGACAGTCCCTCTGTATAAGTCTCTGGTGTGACCTCATTTGGAGTATTGTGTGCAATTCTGGAGACCGCACCTTCAAAAGGATATGAGCAGGTTGGAGTCAGTGCAGAGGGTGGCTACTAAAATGGTTAGTGGTCTTCGCTATGTAGCATATGAGATATGAGGACAGACTTAAAGATCTTAATATGTATACTTTAGAGGAAAGGCACGTTAAGGGTGATATGACAGACATTTAAATATCTCTGTGGCATAAATGCACAGGAGGGTCTCTTTTAATTGAACTCAAGCTCTGCTATGAGAGGACATAGGATGAGAGTGAAAGGGCATAGACTCAGGAGTAATATGTGGAAATATTTCTTTATGGAAAGAGATGTGTGGAATAGTCTTCCACTGGAGGTGGTGGACACGAGGACAGTATCTGAATTCAAAAAAACATGGGACAAACACAGAGGATCTCTAAAGGTAAAAAGAGGATTATTGTAGTTGATATGGAAGGGCAGACAGGCCAAGTGGTCTTTTTCTGCCGTCATTTTTCTGTGTTTCTAAATATCTGAAATGAACACAAATAAAAGCTTAAAAACTGGGAAAAATTCTGGCTTGAATGTGCCAATGATTGCCCTAGCCTGGGCAGTCATTGACTTCCCTCAGACAGTCAACTCTCAGAGGTGCCCAGTTGGGAGACTTGGACCGTCTGAGTCTTTCTGTTAAACCTGTTTGAGAATCTCTTACAGTAGGGAACACTGCAGGACTGTCCTGTGATTACATCTGAACAAACACTGTACTCTGCTTCTCTTTGCTAAACTTGTTTTTCCATAAATAGTCTCTTTAAATTGCTACTGGAAGTTGAATGTGTCCCCAAGGTGTACTTAATTCAGACTCAAACAGGGTACTGATTCAGTCCATATACATGGAGCCCGATTCAGGGATGGGGACGTCCGGGCTGTCCGGACGTCCCCGAGGAAGATGGGCCAGTTAGGACCCGATTCTGGACCGTGGGAACAAAACGTTCCCATGGTGCAGAGAACTGGAACTGTGAATGGCCCAGCATGCTCCTGCCGCTTGTGGGGATGTCCTCCCCGCAGGCGACCCTGACTCCCACAGCTTTTGCCTCCCTCATCCCCACTGCCTGACCCATGGCTGGCCTGCTGGTGCCTGGATTGGGCGGTGGGGACCCCCCCCCCCGACCCCCACATCCAGCTCTGGCCCCAGCCCCAGGGGGGGGATCCCTGGCTCGATCGCTGGATCGGTGCTACTTATTCCACCTTCAATGTGAAATAAGCAGCACATCCCCTTTGACCCAGCAGGACAAACAGCGCCATGACCTGAATCGGCTCTGTACATCCTGCCAGGCTGCCCCTGCTCGGCCCAGATTCCACCCCCTGCCAGTTCTCCCTGTCCTGCTGCTCAGGACGTACGGGGAGAGCCGGAGGTGGAATAGGGCCTGGACGGCTTGCGTGGCTGCATTTCCTGCCAGGACGTGCAGTCCCGGAAACTGCATCTCAGAATCGGGCCCATAGTATAACTAACTAATTATTTCTCATCCACATGACAATAAAGGTCCTGTACAATTATATGGCAAGATCAAAGACCACAGCCTCCTTCCCATATAAAATATTCGCAAACAGAATTACTCTTTCTTTTTTCTTTAAGCTGTACCAGAGATCTCCCTCACCCTTAGAAACCTCTCCAGCAGTGAGGTAAGTCATTTCTTATGGGTTAAGAATTTTTGATATATAAAATAGACAGGAGGAACATTCAAACCAAATCTCCAGGCTAATTGGCTTCATGTAATTACTTCATAACCTCTGCTTGTAAAGTTGAATTGGGCATACCACTCTCTCCACTTTGAAAGAGGAAGTCGGTAGTCATTCCAAGGAAATAATCCTTTTTCTGTACATTTAATAGGACACTGAAGAGATAGCACTCAGCCTTTAAAGCATTGGCACAAAGGCCACAAATTGGTCAGGTTTTCTTTCGGAATATCTCAAATGAATACACGTGGAATAGATTTGCACACAATGGAGGTAATATGCATTCAAATCTATCCATGTATATTCATTAGGGATATCTGGAAAGCCTGACCAGTTTGAGGCCTTTGAGAACTGGGAATTAATACCACTGGTGTAAAGGAAGGGGGAATCTCAGACCTGCTGTACAGCCCGAACTGTCAGTTGACTTACGCGACTCCAAAAGGAATCATTGTGTGTGTCTCATCTACTGGTTCCTCTGCTCAGTGACAGATTCTAGATCGAGGAACAGGGGACTAGGTCAAAGATAGCCAGTGCCTTATATGACTTATCCCTATTCTCTTCCCCTTCTCCTACTACAGGAAACACGTGTTTCTTTATGTAGTCTTGGGGCCTGTAGCAACAGGGGAGCCCAATGGGAAAAGGAATAGCAATGGCAGAAGCACTGGGAACCTAGTGTCCTGGCTTCCACTGCATCACCTGCTTTCTCCATCAGTAGCTATGAGCTTCCTTCTCTATCCACTTACTTCAGCCCTGATAGAAACACATAAAGTGTTACTGAGAGTCTAACCGTGTGTTGGCGGGAGCAAGGCAGGATTGACTTGGCACTTTCCTCCTTCTTGTCTGGGCTTCCATCTCAGTCGGAGCCATCCTCCATTGGACACTGGAGTAGGAGGCTCTTGTGCACAATTACCTGGGGTTCCTTTCTCCTCCCCTGTTTTTAACTCTCCTCTTATCTCTAGTCAGTCACCATCACAAGCACAGTGCTTGACTGAGGGGCATGGATTCATAGGTACAGGGTGACTTCTTATGTTGGTGGAGCACCCAAAATTGACTGCTTCCATGTAGCTGAAAAACAAGAATTTTCAGGTGCTACTTTCTTTCAGTTGCACATGTCCCAATATGCATCATATGGATGCTACAGCCATGCATAGATTGCACTTCTCTTGGTGATGTCTTAATTAAGACATTATTGATTTATCTTAGTTAATATTTTTCCCTCCACATTCACATATATTAATACAATATGTCATTGAAATATCTTCTATTGTTTGTCTTTGGAAATGTGGGCTTCTCCACTTAGAGCACATTTTACTACTGATAAGAACATAAAAACAGACCAATGGTCTATCAAGCCCAGTATCCTGTTTCCAACAGTGGCTGATTCAGGTCAGAGGTACCTGTCAGGTTCCCAAAAGGTAGACAGATCCCATGCTGCTTATCTCAAGGGTAAGCACTGGATTTCCCCAGTCCACTTTAATAAGAATTTATGGACTTTTCCTCCTGGAACATGTCCAGACCTTTTTTTATACCCAGATACACTAACAGTTTTTACTGCATCCTCTGGCAATGAATTCCAGAGCTTAATTACACAGAGTGGAAAAACATCAGCACATAGGCAGTGATCTGAATTCAAAACGAGGAATCCCAAACAAACATGCTGAGGGTCTCCAATAACTTGGGGAAGGGGCTTTCCCCTTTCTCCGGGAACAAGCAGGAAGTCAATCCTCACATACAGGTGATGGTGCCAACGGACCCCCTGCAAAAGCATCTCCCCAGCTTTCAAAGAAAGCCTTTGGGAGATGCACCACACATGTGTGGTCCCTTTCCCGCCCAAGGGTGCCATCTTGCCTCCGTCTCCTTATTTTGCCGGAGCCCTCTGGACATCTGTCCAGTTTCCCCTGGAAAAAGTGTGATTTTTTAATATATTTCTGTCCGGATTGCGTCCAAAGTCCTTCCCGCCCCCGAGGCAGCTGTCGCTCCTTGGATTCGTTCCTTGTTTTTCCCCCTTTTTATTTTATTTTATATTAATGCAATTTTACAATTTAACAATTCACAATCAAATGTGAAAGAAATAAAAACATAGGAAAAAGGATTAAATTCCCCCATCAATAATAGTAAAAAAGAAAATTCATATAATACAGCCGGCAAGTAACAGGAACTGAGGATCCAAGTTTGAGGAAAAAAAAAAACCAGGAATAAAACATACCAGAAGACACCTCACCTAGCCAACCACCCCAATGCCCTAACTACAGCGGCTGTGCTAGAGGAGTCAGGTGCTGCATACTTCCTTAGTCACAAGAAAATCAGCCAACATTTTAGGGTCAAAAAAGTTTCTTCCCCTTTTTATCTGGAAGTGTCCCTCGACTGGCATTCGTGCCCTTTTTCGGCCAAAGGCCTCAGACTCCTGATTGGCAAGGACCCTTTTTTTCTGATGGCCTCCAGTGGCTTCAAGAAGTGCGATCGGTGCAGCAAAATGATATCCCTCACAGATTCACATGATTGCTGCCTCTGGTCCCTCGGCCTGGAACACAATGACTCAGACTTTAAACTTTTCAGAACTGTGACCTCAAAGGCCCTAAAGAGCCGTCACCAGCAGCAGGAGAAATTCTTCCAAAAGTCCAACTTCGCACTGGAGTCTCCAGTGACACCATGCTGCAGGGTCCCCTCCAGTACCTCGGTGCCCCGCGAAGCCTGAGCCTCCTTGGAGTCCCGCGGTTGCGGTTCCTGTGAGTGGAAATCCCTGAACGCAAGAAATTGAAACCCTTGAAGACCACCTTGGAGGACAGGTCTGGGAAGAAGGGGAAATCCCACTTCAGATCCCACAGTCCCCGGCGTGAGTTGGAGCGAAAGTGGCCACACAAGCTGCCCCGCAAGGAGTAGTTAGCATCCGCCGACTGGTCTCGAACACCCGAGGCCATCCTCGTCGAAGACTCCCTCTCGATAGTACTGATGCCAGGCCCAAAATCCTTGGTGCCCGCGTCGAAAGCTGCAGAGCCAACTGGCATGAAGAATAGAATAGCAGCCTTAGAAAGCAGTATCTCTGCCCTTGTGGCCATGCAGCAGGCATTGATGTGTGGTTAATCGGGCTCATCTACCCCAATGATGGGACCTTCAACATTGAGGGCTTCCCCAGATGTCGAGCCGATCCTCAAGCACCACCTGCCTCGAGAGACCCAATGGCTCTGAACAAGATCCTGGTCCCATTCCTCGGGACACCGGTCCTCTCTGAACACCCGGGGCTTGGACCACAGATCCTTTGGAGGTCATGGACCTTGACCATGGTGATCATGGAGCCTCGGACTCATACTCGGACTTTGAGTCCAAATGGGAGACTGAGGACGAGGAGTCCCCAGACACTCAGTGACACCAAGACGTGCCTTTGGAGCCATATCCTCTGGTGTCCCAATGCTTTTCCTCACCCAAGGATGTCGCCTTCCTCAACTTTGTGTGGGATATGGCTAAGGCACTCACTATGGAGACCGAGGCCTGAGGAGGACCTGTGCACAGAGGAACTGGAGATAATCCAATATGAAGCTCCTCCCTAAGGAAACCCTTACAGTACCAGTGCCTCCAATCCTCAAGCTCCTCCTTCTCTGGATGTGGGAAACAGCAGCATCGGTGCCCATTGTCAGCAGGCAACTCGACTCCATGAACTGAGTACGCTGAAGCCCTGGATTCCAGAAGATCCAACTCCCCCACAACTCAAAGGTCATTGAGTCAGCCATGCGCAGGCTCAAGAGCCAAAAGATTCATTCCTTGGTGCCACCTGGCAGGGAGGCCTAGACCCTCGACACCTTCAGCCAGAAGGCCTTTCAAAGTTTGATGCTGACTTGCCGGATCCAGTCCTATCAGCTCTATATCAGCATATACCTCAAGGAGCTGTTGAGGGAGCTCAGTGGATTCTCAGCAGGCCTTGACAGAGATCCCCTGCAGAGATTTAAGCCTCTGGCCTCAGAATCTCTGGCTCGAAATTCTTGTCTCAAGCAGCCTACGATGGTTTTGAGTCCTCAGCCAGGGTGGCCACTGCGGGCATCGGGGCATGATGCCTAGCATGACTGCAGTCATCTGACATAGAACAATGGGTTCAAGACAAACTTATTGATGTCCCCTGCATCGGAGAGAATCTCTTCGGGAAACTCATGGCAGATAAAGCTGCAGAAATAGAGACTGAGTTCCTAACGAGAACAAAACTCTCGAAGAAGACCTTGGTGCAGCCCTGTAAGAAGGCCCTAAGGAAGAAGGGGGGGGGGGGTTGGCAATATCGTGCAGTTTCAGGCCTTTTCAGCACCTCAGCAAGGCCAACAGCACAAAGGGCAGGGGTATGACCCCTGTAAGCATAAGACCCCTAAGTCCACAGGGGGTGTTTGGCCCTGTTTGCCCACAGATGGTCTGCCATCATCATCAATACCTGGGTGCTACAAGTGGTCATGGAGGGCTACCTCCTCCTCCTATAGCATGTATCACCCTCACACTTCCCAGGGGAGCCCATAAGACCTTGCCTTCACCAGACCCTGCTCCTCACCGAGCTTGCAGGCCTACTCCAGGACAGAGTGGTGGAGCCAGTACTGAAACATCTCTGGGACTTCTACTCTAGGTATTTCCTCATCCCCAAAAGGACAGAGGGCCTCAGGCACATCCTGAATCTCCGGGAGATGGAACGGGTTCTCCCTTGGAACACTGCTGCCATTTCTCCAGCAGGGAGATTGACTATGCTTCTTAGGTGAAAGGATGCCTACACACATATCTTGATTCATCCCAGCCACAGAAAATACCTTTGGTTCGTGGTGGGGGGAGAACACTACCAATACAGGATACTCCCCTTTGGTCTGGCCTCCTCACCAAGGGTGTTCACAAAATGCCTAGCGGTGGTCACAGCCCACCTCTGCCTCCTTTGTCTTTCCGTACCTGGGAAAGGCTCATAAACGGAGGCTCAGCTGCAGAGGCGCAACACACCACAAGGTGCACCATCAATGCCCTGCAGTACCTCGGGTTCATCAACTACCCCAAGTCCCACCTCTCTCCAGTCCAATGCCTAGCATTCATAGGGGCTTGGCTAGACACCCTCCAGGCCAAGGCCTTCCTCCCTCAGGAAAGGTCTCAATGTCTCGGGGAGCTAGCTACAGAGGTGCAATGCCACCGGTTGCTACCCACCCAGCTTCTCTGCTTGCTGGGCCACATGGCCTCCATGCTCGATGTGACCCCATGCACCCGACTACACATGAGGGCAGCTCAGTGCTGCCTCCACTCCCATTGGATGCAAGCCACAGGCAGGCTCCAGGATAGAGTGAGAGAGACCTGCCAGCTGGTGGACTCCCTAGGTCAGTGGCAGATTCCCCGCCACCTTCAGGCAGGGATGCCTTTCCAAGCACCTACCCTCCAGGGGGTCCTTACCATGGACACCCCCTTGCTAGGCTGAGGAGTGCATTGCGGGGACCTTCAGGCTCAACACAGCTGGTCCCAGTCGGAATCCCAGATGCAAATCAACCTTCTGAAGCTCTGGGCGATATTTCTAGCCCTCCAAGCCTTCCACCACTGGCTACAGCACCAGTCAGTGTTGATCCAGACTGACAACCAGGTTGCAATGTTCTACATGAACAAACAAGGGGGAAAAGAGTTGTATTCCCTCTGCCAGGAGACGGTAGCCCTCTGCTCCTATGCAACTCACAGCAGGATGCTCCTAAGAGTGGCTAGGAAAATGCCATGGCGGACAAGCTGAGCAGAGTCCTCTAGCTGCATGAGTAGTGCCTGGATCCCAGAGTGACCTCCCAGCTCTTTTGACTCTGGGGCATCCCCCTAGTGGACCTGTTTGCCCCATGGACAATGTGCAATTGCCCCGGTTCTGCTCCCACCAGCCGCACCTGTCCCGGGTGGCAGCAGATGCTTTCCTCATCCCATGGGTGGAAGGCCTCCTTTACACCTTCCTGCCGACACCGCTGGTCGCCAAGACCCTCTTCAAGGTCCAGCACGACAGGGCATCACTAATTCTGATAGTCCAGAAGTGGCCCAGGCAACCCTGGTTCCCACTCTTTCACTCCTTGGCAGTGACGTTGCCAATTCCCCTAGGCCAAGCCCCAGGACTGCTCGTACAGGAGCAGGGCTCTCTCCTGCACCCCAACTTAGGGTCCCTGTCACTCATGGCTTGGATGCTAAAAGGGTAGCTCTAGCCCTCTTCAACCTCCCAAAGGCCATGGAAGAGATTCTTCTGGTCTCCTGCAAGGCCTCCACGAGGAGGATGTACGTCTTTATGTGGCATCGGTTCTTGGTATGGTGAACCAAAAGACGGGCAAACCCATTCTCCTGCTTGGTACGGGTAGTACTCCAATACCTGCTCCACCTGTCACAGGTGAGACTAAAGTCCAACTCAGT
Organism: Ichthyophis bannanicus; assembly: GCA_033557465.1. Classification (NCBI taxonomy): domain Eukaryota; kingdom Metazoa; phylum Chordata; class Amphibia; order Gymnophiona; family Ichthyophiidae; genus Ichthyophis; species Ichthyophis bannanicus. Next base: position 280,712,920 of record CM066034.1, on the reverse strand, counting down.
GAGAGTGCACATGAGTGCTATTGCAGAGTACCACCATTCCATCAAGGGCAACCCCTCTCGGCTCAGCCCCTTATGTCATGGTTCCTCCAGGGCCTCATATTATCCAAACCCCCAGTCTGTCCACCGGTGGTATACTGGGATTTCAATGTGGTGCTCTCGCAGGTTACTGCCCTAATTGATTAAACCACTCTTTGAACCCTTGGCTACCTGCCACCATAGGTACCTTTTTTGGAAAGTATTCTTCCCCGTGGCACTCACGTCAGCTCAGAGTCAGCGAGCTCCAGGCTGTAATGGCAGAGCCTCCCTACATGAGATTCTACAAGAACAAGGTGGTGCTTCACACACACCCAAAATTTCTGTCGAAAGTGGTCTCTCTATTCCACCTCAATCAGGAGGTGGTGCTTCCCATCTTCTTTCCCAGGCCTCACGTAGGCACAGCAGAGACAGTTCTCCATACTTTGGATTGAAAAATGGCCCTGTCCTATTTACAACAGATAGAGGGTCACCACAAAGCACCTCAGCTTTTTATTTGCTATGACTCCAGCCAACTGCGGTTCCCAGTAACAAGCGAACTCTGTCCACTTGGGTGGCAGACTGCATCACCCTTGCCTATGATCAGGCAGGGATCTTGTAAGATCAGCGAGTCATGGCTTCTCTGCTTGCTGGGCCACATGGCCTCCATACTCGATGTGACCCCATACACCCGACTACACATGAGGGCAGTTCAGTGCTGTCTCCACTCCCATTGGATGCAAGCCACAGGCAGGCACATCAGAGCCAAGACTACTTCCACGGCAAATCTGCGTTCCATCCCTGTGATGCAAATCTGCTGGGTTGCCACCTGGTCTTTGGTTCATACCTTCGCAGCTCCCTATTGCCTGGAGAGGGAGTCCCAATGGGATAGCACCTTTGGCCATAATCTCTTCGGGGTGTAGGTAACTCCTGCCCTCCGACCCTTCTGTGTTCAGGCTACCGGAGTGCTGGTCCCCCACCGGACACTTGGGTCTTGCTGCTGATCATGGCTCACCCTTTGCAGGTCACCGTGGCATTTTTACAGATTCTCTGTAGCCTGTAGCTGGGAAGTCCAATATGTGAGGACTGACTTCCTGCTTTTTCCTGGAGAAAGAGTAGTTATTTACCTGTAATAGGTGTTCTCCAGGGACAGCAGGAATCAGTCCTCACAACCCTCCCTCCTCCCCTTGGAGTTGCTTCTTTACCATATTTTAATTTTTGCCATCTTAGCTATGTCAATAGACTGAGGCAAGATGGCACCCTTGGGCGGGAAGGGGACCACGCATGCGAGGTGCATCTCCCAAAGGCTTTCTTTGAAAGCTGGGGAGATGCTTCCACGGCGGCTCCATTGGCACCAACATCACCCGTATGTGAGGACTGATTCCTGCTGTCTGTGGAGAACACCTGTTACAGGTGAGTAACTGTGCTTTGCCCCCAGATCCCTAAGATTACTAGGATATAAACATGGTAAATACTACACAGGATTGTTGCGCTGCCTCCAAACATCTTTATTCAATTAAATTACCTTATTTCCTCCCTCAGTCAGAAAGGCATTAAGTGTATTATCTCTTGCTGCTGTGGTCAAATCTTGCAATAAATGTCACATGATTGAATGTTTTTTATCAAGACATTAGGCCCAGAAGCAGGAAATGATGTACTTAAGCACTTCTCCGGCTGACATGGAAGGGGGGGGGGGGGGGTCAGGGGGGTTGTGATAGCAGGGAAAAAGGGATCAGGTAATTAAACTTAATAAAGAAAAGACAGTGCAGCTGTATGGGCAGTACTATTAATGCTGGCTGCACTCTGCCTCCATTCTAGATGTATGCAATCATTTTTCACATAGATATGTGCTCTGTGGTTCAATGCTGACATCTTGTGGCCAGTTGACAAAGGTTCATCATCTAGTCCATCCAGGTGATTTTCCTGTAAAGCTCTTGTTTGTACTGCTTTCAGTGTTACTTCATTAGCGAATAGAAAATGTTTTCACTGTTCATCATATCAGATATATCATGGATTCCTTCGATTGTCCAATATTCTACCATAGGTTAATTTGAGCTGCATTATAAGAAAAGCTTATCCCAAGCCAAATCTCATCTGGTACAGAAACGAAGTAGAGCTTCATCCTGAGAAAAGTGGTAAAGAATCAGTATATTTTAATATTATTCAATAGTAAGGAGTGAATTTTCAAAGGCTTCATCAAGATCTGCTTGGGTGGAATAGCTAAATCCACCTAAATGGATGTTCAGTTGATTAAAACTAGAGGGGTACTTGCATTTAGCTGCAGTAAAAGGAAGCATTTTGGGGCAATTGCTTGGTCAGGAGACAGAACTATATATATTCATTTACATGGCAATTTTGTAATAGTGCACATAAATTACACCAATTTTCAAAATGAACTGGCACATAAGTTTGCTCTTAAAATTACCCTGGCTAAACTAGCTGCACACAGATTGCATCTGCTGTTAAATGAAGGCAATTTTGCAATGAAAATTTGCATGAATAATTAAAAAAATCTAACAGAGGATATTCAGCAGCAGTGGTTAGCATCGAGACATGCAGCAACAGTACATGGTGACTGTGATTAACGTGGGTAGAAGGTGAGCATGGTTCTCCAGGACCAAGCAGGAAGTCAGTCCTCACATATGGGTGACGTCGGCGCCGTCGGAGCCGACGGAGCCCTCGTATGGAGCATTTCCCCAGCTTTCAAAGAAACCCTTTGGGAATTGCAGCGCGCATGCGCGGTCCCTTTCCCGCCCAAGGGTGCCATCTTGCTCAGTCTTCTTTTTTCCGTGGAGCCCGACGGACGTAGTTTGTTTTTTCCCGAGGAAAAAGTTGATTTTCCCTATTTTTCTCTTTTTTTCTCCGGTTCGACGCCGGATCCTTTTCCCGCTCGGACCGATACGCCGGTGTCGAGTCCTTTTCTCTCTTTTTCGGTTTTTGTCCTTTGGACTGGCGTTCGTGCCTTTTTTCTTTTTTCCCTGGCAGCCCGGTCTTTTGACCTAGCAGGGGCCCTTTTTCCCCCGATGGCTACCAGCGGGTTTAAGAAATGTGATCGGTGTAAGAAACTTATGTCTCTTACCGACACACACGACTACTGCCTCCGTTGCCTCGGACCCGATCATGACCCGATGATCTGTGGTCCGTGTGGCAAAATGTCCTCGAAGGCGTTGAGGAGTCGGCAGCACCAGAAGGATAGAATTTTTTCTGACTCCGCGTCCGGCCGGGCCCGGACCTCGTCAGAGGCCTCAACGTCTCGGGACTCCGGCCCCGAGCAGCGTCGGGGTTCCTCTGAGCGGGGGTCTCCTTTGCGGGAACATCGCAGGAAGAAGAAACCCATGAGGGCGGCATCGGTGGACGCTCCTGGTTCCTAGAGGGCCAGGTCGCATAGCCCCGATAGCCGTCCCAGGTCTTCGGAGTCAGAGAGGCCTGCCAAGCATCCTCGTGTCGAGATGGAGTCTCCTGGACACGTAAGTGCTGTTGTAATCGTTGACTCTCCTCCGAGGGAGCCGATGTCGGGCCCGATGCCGTCGGGGCCCGAGTCAGGGGCTGCTGGGTCTCCTGAGCTCGGACTCAGGTTGACGGCCTTGGAGAGCAGCTTCGCTGCCTTCATGGAACAGCAGCGGGCATTGATCGCCGGTCTCACCGGTGCATCTGCCCCGACCACCGGGACCTCGACGTCCAAGTCAACCCTGGAGACCGAGCCGATCCTCGAGTCCATGCGGGCTCGAGTCGATCCTCGGCCACGGTCTCCCTCGACCTCCCGTTCGGGGCCGAGGTCGTTGACGCCAATACCCTCGGTGTCGGGGCGGAGGGCATCGGTGCCCGCCCGACTGGAGCCGCTCGATTCCTCCTCCGAGGAGTCGGGCTGGGAGGACGAAGAGTCACCCGACACTCATCGGACTCGGTGTGTCCCATCGGACTCGCCCGAGTCCGAACCTCGGAGACGATACCCACCGGAGGATACCCGGTTCTCGGACTTCGTGCGGGATATGGCCAAGGCCTTGGCCTTCCCTGCGGATCCCGAGGAGGAGCCGAGGAGCTCGAGGCCCTCCAGTATGACTCTCCCCCGAAGGAGGCCTTTACTGTTCCGGTTTCTCCGATGCTGGAGCGGCTACTCTTCCACATGTGGGAGACCCCGGCCTCGACGCCGGTGTTAAGCAAGCGGGTCGATTCCATCTATCGAGTCCGCAAGAGCCCCGGGTTCCAAAAGGCACAATTACCGCACCACTCCATGGTTGTGGAATCGGCCATGCATCGACTGAAAAGTCAGAAGATGCACTCCTTGGTGCTTCCCGGCCGGGATGCCCGGAACCTGGATGCCCTCTGTAAGAAGTGCTTCCAGGTCTCTATGCTTGCTTGCCGTGTCCAGACTTACCAGCTGTACATGGGCATGTACCTCCGAGACCTGGCAAAAGAGATTGCCGGGTTCTCTGCTGGTCTCTCCGAGGAACCTTTGCAGAGGTTCCAGGCCTTGTCCACTGGTATTCGAGAGTGCTCGAAGTTTATCTCTCGAGCAGCCTACGATGGCTTCGAGGCTTCGGCCCGAGTAGCCGGGGCCGGCATCGGTGCCTGCCGACAGGCTTGGCTACAGTCATCCGACCTCGAGCCATGGGTCCAGGACAAGTTGGTCAATGTCCCCTGCCGGGGTGAAATCCTCTTTGGCAAGCCCATGACTGAAAAGGCTGCAGAACTCGAGACCGAGACTCTGACCAGGACTAGGCTTTCCAGGAAAACCTCTGCCCCTTCTCAGAAGAAGAAGGGCTCGGGAAAAAAGACCTTTTACCCGAGGAAGTCATCTGCCTATAAACAATACCCTCATTATCAGGCCTCTGCAGCTCCCCAACAGGGTCAGCAGGCCAAGGGGCAGGGTCAGGGGCCCCGTAGGCAGACGGCCCCCAAGCCACCAACACCGGCCCCTGCTCAGCAGGGTGGGGGTTTTTGACTCAAACAGCATAGCCTCTTCTCCTCAGCTGGCTTCTCTCAGCACAGGAGGCCGGCTGGCCCACTTTGCCCACAGGTGGTCAACCGTCACATCAGATACCTGGGTTCTTCATATAGTCCAAAAGGGCTATCTTCTCCATTTTCACCAGGTACATCCCTCCTATTTTCCAGGGGAGCCTCCAAGACCCCCTCTGCACAGGGACCTACTCCTTCAGGAGTTAGCAGGTCTGCTAAAGGATCAGGCTGTGGAACCGGTGCCCCACCACCTGAGAGGTCAAGGCTTTTATTCAAGGTACTTTCTGGTACCAAAATGAACAGGAGGCCTCAGACCCATCCTAGACTTGTGAAACCTCAACAAGTTCCTGGAGAGGGAAAAGTTCAAGATGCTTACCCTTGGAATCCTGCTGCCCTACCTCCAGCAGGGAGACTGGCTATGCTCCTTAGATCTAAAGGATGCGTATACTCACATCCTTATTCATCCAGACCACAGACAATATCTCAGGTTTGTTGTGGGAGGAAACCACTATCAGTACAGAGTACTACCCTTTGGCCTGTCCTCCGCTCCCAAGGTGTTCACCAAGTGCCTGGCAGTGGTGGCGGCCTACCTGAGGCTTCAGGGTCTTTTTGTGTTTCTGTACCTGGATGACTGGCTCATAAGGGGCCAATCTACCCAAGAGGCCAACCAGGCCACCCTTCGCACTGTGGCTCTGCTTCAGCACTTGGGGTTTGTCATAAACTTCACAAAGTCCACTTTGCTCCCGTCCCAGAACTTAGAGTTCATAGAGGCCAGACGAGACACTCTTCAAGCAAAGGCTTTTCTGCCTTTGGACAGGGTCCACAGGCTAAAGGATCTGGCCAGCCAGTTTCACAGCAATTCCCTGGTCTCTGCCAGGCAATTCCTGAGACTACTCGGCCATATGGCTTCCACGGTTCATGTCACCCCCAATGTCCGCCTGCACATGCGGCCTGCTCAGTGGAGCCTTCGCACTCAGTGGCATCAAGCCACAGGGAGCCTAGCGGACTCAGTAAAGGTATCCAACCTCCTGGTCTCCTCTCTGCAATGGTGGCTTCATCTTCCAAATCTGGTGCTCGGAGTGTTTTTTCAATCCCCTCCGCATACTCAAGTGCTGACAACAGATGCTTCTCTTCTCGGTTGGGGAGCACATTGCCAAGGGACATGTACTCAGGGTCTCTGGACCCCTTGGGAGGCTGCTCAACAGATAAACTTCCTGGAGCTACGGGCGATACGCCTAGCTCTGAGAGCCTTCTCCCACCTCGCCTTCTCACCAGTCTGTACTGGTCCAGACGGACAATCAAGTTGCCATGTTCTATGTGAACAAACAAGGAGGAACAGGCTCCTTCCTTCTTTGTCAGGAGGCACAACGACTGTGCTCTTGGGCTGTCAATCACGGAATCCTTCTCAAGGCTGTCTACCTCCCAGGTCAGGAAAATTGCCTGGCGGACAGACTGAGCAGGATCCTGCAACCACACGAATGGAGATTGAACCCATTGGTGGTTCAGCAGGTCTTTCTCAAGTGGGGACTCCCCACCATGGATCTTTTCGCCAGTCCTCTGAACCGGCAACGCCCGAGATTTTGCTCCAGACAACCGCATCCTCTCAGAGTAGCAGCGGATGCGTTTCTGATATCGTGGTCCACAGGCCTACTGTATGCGTTTCCTCCCACACCACTAGTGTCCAGAACGCTGTTCAAAGTCCTCAAGGACAGGGCTTCATTGATTCTCATAGCCCCCAGGTGGCCGAGGCAACCATGGTTCCTGCTTCTGCTACAGTTGGCGGTGGACACACCTATTCCTCTGGGGTTTCAACACGATCTCCTGTCTCAGGATCAGGGGACTCTCTTGCACCCCAACCTCCAGTCCCTTCATCTGATGGCCTGGCTGCTGAAAGGGTAGTCCTAGCTCCCCTACTACTGCCTCGAGAGGTGGAAGATGTAGTCTTGGCCTCTCTGCGTCAATCCACCAGGAAATCCTACGCTCTTAAGTGGCATAGATTCTCCGCATGGTGTGCTTAGCACAGCGAGAATCCATTCTCGTGCTTGGTAGTGGTAGTATTGCAATATTTGCTCTACCTCTCCAATCTGGGCCTTAAGTCTAACTCTGTCAGGGTTCACCTTAGTGCTCTCTCAGCACACCACTCACCGGTGGACGGCAGGCCTCTTTCCAACCACCCTTTGGTGGCTCGTTTCCTCAGAGGCCTCCTTCTGCTTAAGCCTCCTTTGCATCCACCGGCCCCTGAGTGGGATCTGAATGTGGTCTTGCAGCGGCTTACTTGTCTGCCTTTTGAAGCTATGGCTACCTGCCCTCTCCGTTTTCTCTCCTGGAAAACTTTATTTCTGGTAGCTCTTACCTCTGCTAGGCGAGTGAGTGAACTGCAGGCACTAGTGTCTGATCCTCCTTACACTTGGTTCTACAGAAATAGGGTAGTCTTACGGACTCACCCTAAGTTTCTTCCTAAAGTTGTCTCACCTTTTCACCTCAATCAGGAGGTGGTTCATCCGACCTTCTTTCCCAGGCCGCATGCCAACCGGGCTGAGATGGTCTTGCATACCCTGGACTGTAGGAGGACGTTATCCTTCTACCTTGACCATACGCGGGAGCATCGGAAGGCTGTTCAGCTTTTCGTTTCTTTTGACCCCAATAAGTTGGGGCTCCCTGTCTCCTAGCGTACGTTGTCCATATGGGTCGCTGACTGTATCGCCTGGACTTATGGGGTAGCCGGCCTCTCGTTGGAGGGTCCAGTCACAGCTCATCGTGTCAGGGCGAAGGCTACGTCAGTGGCTCATCTCCGCTCTGTTCCGTTGGCAGACATCTGCCGGGCCGCTACTTGGTCTTCAAGCCAGACTTTTGCGGCCCATTACTGCCTTGAGAGGGAGTCCCGCAGGGACAGTGCTTTCGGACAGGCAGTACTCCATAATCTCTTTGGGGTTTACGCAACTCCTACCCTCCGGCCCTGGTGTTGGGCTACCGGTCGGGGGCGTTCTCAGAGAAGATTCCTTCCTTCTGTGCTGACGAGCTGAGGGAGCTCATTTTTCCGCTTGGGGTCTCCGGTAGCCTTAAGCTGGGGAGTCCCATATGTGAGGACTGACTTCCTGCTTGGTCCTGGAGAAAGAGTAGTTACTCACCTGTAACAGGTGTTCTCCAGGAGCAGCAGGAATCAGTCCTCACAACCCTCCCTCCTCCCCTTGGAGTTGCAGTTATATGATTTATTTTTGCTAATTTTTTTGCTGTCTTTTAGCTATGTCATCAGACTGAGCAAGATGGCACCCTTGGGCGGGAAAGGGACCGTGCATGCGCGCTGCAATTCCCAAAGGCTTTCTTTGAAAGCTGGGGAAATGCTCCGCACGAGGGCTCCGTCGGCGCCGACGTCACCCATATGTGAGGACTGATTCCTGCTGCTCCTGGAGAACACCTGTTACAGGTGAGTAACTACTCTTTATCGTTGGGTGCTGCTTCCATTTCACCCAAGGTGTACAGCAGCGGCAGCCAGTGATCGCATTAATTGTATTGAATATCCCCCCTTAAAATTCTTGTCTTGTCTTACAGATCTGTTATATTATTTTGAAGGTGTGAATAAACAGGAAGACAAAGGTGCTCTTATGCTAAGTCTGTACAAATGAAAACTCTACTCAGATCCTGCCCCCTGAAATGCCACTCCTATGTGCCCTTACAGAGCTTTGAGGTGCACCTTTACCAGAATATCCAAAGGGCAATTTTATAAAAGGTCATTTCTGCTTTGCCCACAGAAATGCCTTTTAAAATTGCCTTCTTAATTTTTAAAAAAATGTGCATGTGCTCCTAACACATTCTCTTTTGTGAGATAACCTAAGGCAGCGATGGCGAACCTATGGCACGCGTGCCAGCTGTGGCACGCGAAGGCCTTGCAGCTGGCACGCGGGAAGGTCCGCAAGTAAAATTTTAAAAAAAAAAAAGCTGTCTTCTCCCGCTGCCGGGGCCGCCGCGGCAGAATCGAGTGTGCCGCGGGGCCCCCCCTGCCCAGCACAGCCTGCCCTCCCCCTCTATCCGCTCTCTCGTCGCAGCTCACAGTGACACGCGCCGGCTTTCAGAGAGCGAGGGAAGAGTTTCTCCCTCGCTGCTCTGTTAAGCCCGCGGGGGCTGATGGGAAGTTCCCATTAGCCCCCGCGGGCTTAACAGAGCCGCGAAAGGGAAACTAATCCCTTCGCGCTCTGAAAGCCGGCGCGTGTCACTGTGAGCTGCGACGAGAGAGCGGATAGAGGGGGAGGGCAGGCTGTGCTGGGCAGGGGGGGCCCGCGGCACACTCGATTCCGCCGCGGCGGCCCCGGCAGCGGGAGCCGACAGCTTTAAAAAAAAACAATTCCCTCGGCTGGGCTGGGGGGGTTAGGATTGCTGATGGGCTGGGCTGGGCTGGGGGGGTTAGGATTGCTAATGGGCTGGGGGGGTTAGGATTGCTGATGGGCTATGGGGGGGCTGGGGGGGTTAGGAGTGCTGATGGGCTGGGGGGGTTAGGAGTGCTGATGGGCTATGGGGGGGCTGGGGGGGTTAATAGTGCTTATGGGCTGGGGGGGTTATGAGTGCTGATGGGCTATGGGGGGCTGGGGGGGTTAGGAGTGCTGATGGGCTATGGGGGGGTTAGGAGTTCTGATGGGCTATGGGGGGGTGGGGGGGGGGTTAGGATTGCTGATGGGCTATGGGGGGGCTGGGGGGGTTAGGAGTGCTGATGGGCTATGGGGGGGCTAGGACAGGAAATGGGCTGATGGGGAGGGGTTAGGACTTGAGGTGGGTTGATGGGGTTAGGACTGGTATTGGGCTGTTGGCTGATGGGGGCTGTCTGGTAATGGGCTATGGGGGGGTTAGGACTGATAATGGGCTATGGGGGGGGCTAGGACAGGAAATGGGCTGATAGGGAGGGGTTAGGACTTGAGGTGGGCTGATGGGGTTAGGACTGGTAATGGGCTGTGGGCTGATGGGGGGGTTAGGACTGGCAATGGGCTATGGGGGGCTGACTGGAAATGGGTTGATGGGGTTAGGACTGGAAGTGGGTTGATGGGGGGGGCTAGGACTGGTATTGGGTTGGGGGTTTGCTAGGACTGGAAATGGGCTGATGGGGGGCGAGGACTGGAAATGGGCTGATGCAGGGACTAGAAGGGAATGGATGCTGGGTGAGGCTGGAACTAGAAGGGAGCTGATGTTGGGGGAGGATTAGAATGGGATGGGGCTGGGAGAGTAAAATGGAGAGGGGAAAAATATTTTGTGTGGGAGGGATAAAAATCTACAATTGGCCGGGTATTGGGAGAGTAAGTGGGGATTGAGGATGGAGGGGTAAAATTTGAGTGGATGAAATAGGAATGAGGAAAGAGCAGAAGGAGAAAGATTAGTATGTTAAAGCGGATGTAGAGAGAGAGAATGGAAAAAAACCTAGAAGAGAGAAGAAAGGACAAATGGACAGCAGATGATGGAGAGTTAGCAGAAAACATGAAGAAACCAGAAGAAAGTGGCTGGAGCAATTGCAACTGAAAAAAAATGCACAAAAGGTAGAAAGATATCTCTTTGACAAGTTATCAGCATGCATGCAACAACAAACATCACATTAATTTTTTTCATGTATAGATTCTTTGGGAATACACACCGAGTCCTGACACAGTTAACAGTTTTAAGAAGTTTATCTTTTTTTTACTCAGGATACATTTGACATGTTATGTGAATAATACATTTAAAATATATTGTGTAACTGAATCAAATTCTTCCTAAATTCATTAAATTGAATGAAATCATTAAAACATTATAAATTGCCAATAAATTGAAATGAAAACCAAAGGATTGTGAATCAAATTGATTCTCTGACAATACAAAGATTCCAACCTTTACAAATGATGTTACATAGTTCAGGCAACTTTATAAAGAGTTTTTAGATACTAAAATCTTGTTGTTAAGGTTTAATTGACATGCTGGCACTTTGAGGAAATTCTTTGGTTTTGTGCGGCAGTTTGGGCACTCGGGCTCAAAAAGGTTAGCCATCACTGACCTAAGGTATTCATGTACTTTTTATCTGCCAGACAACTCAATCTTCAGACACAGAATATGTGGGTGTTTTGTGTTTAAAGATCAGTTTGGTTTGTGCATACTGAAGAGTGCCTGTCATGAGGTAGTCATCCTACATAAGAACAAAAGAATTGCCATACGGAATCAGACCAAAGGTCCAGCAAGTCCTGTTTCCCATAGTGGCTGATTCAGATAACAAGCAAGATCCCAAAAAGTATTTAGATTCTATGCTGCTTACCCTCAGGGTTAGGCAATGGCTTTCCCCGGTTCTAGCTTAATAACAGTTCATAGACTTTCCTTCAGGAAGTTGCCCAAACTTTAAAAAACCCAATTACACTAACTGCCTTTACCACATCCTCTGACAATGAGTTCCTGAGATTAATTATATGTTGAGCAATAAAATATTGTCTCCTATTTCTTTTAAATGTACTACTTAGTAACTTCATGGTATGCCCCCTAATCTTTGTACTTTTTAAAAGAGCAAACAATTGATTCATGTTTACCCATTCCAGTCCAGTTAGGATTTTATAGACTGCTGCCCTATCTCCCCTCAGCCGTCTCTTCTCCAAGCTGAAGAACACTAATCACTTTAGCCGTTTTTCATAAGGCACTTATTCCATCCCCTTTAGCATTTTGGTCACCCTTCTCTGTGTCTTTTCTAATTTCTTAGAGTATTGCCAGCATGAGGCTATATCAGGAAAACCTGTGCAGCTTGTTTTTTTTGGGTGGGGGGGGGGGGGGGGGTTGTGCTATCAAGCCAATTCTGACTCCTGGTGACCCAGCAGCCCCTGTGTTTTCTTGGCAAGGTATGACCAGAAGTAGATTGTCTGGCATTTTCTTCCAAGACAAGGGAGGGTAACACGACTCGACCAAGGTCAAAATAAGTGTCAGTGGGATTTGAACCCTGATCTCTTGGGTAGTAGCCTACGCCTCCACTCCCTACAGCTTGTACCTTAGCTAAAAATGTGAAAGCAATGAGGTGCCATGGCATGTTAGGACAGAGAGACTTTCCCCTGACCGATGAACCAGAGGCGTAGCGTGGGGGTGCAGGGGGGGCCGGCCGCACCGGGCGCAACATGGGGGGGGGGCACTCGCACTCGCAGCTCTCTGTTGCCGATGAGGGGGAAAGGCAGGTCCCTATGATACATGTTGGCGCGTACGCCATCTGGTGGTGGCACTGCAAAGAGGTTTGCGCTATAGCCCTCGAGCCCGCAGTCCTGGGAGTCGCATTGTTCTTGGCAAACCCTCGGCAACAAAGCGCAGGCGATGCGATTGACCCCCTCTAGGTAGCTATTTCACACAAGCTGCCGGGGCGGGGTGGGAGGGGGACTGTTTATCGCGTCGTCGCCCCTCGATCTCAATGTAAAGCTGGGGTTGGGGTCGGATCGCCCTGTGCGCTCGAGAAGGCGGAGCTGCAGGGCGGCATCGCGAGTTTCTGGTTCCAGATCTCCTCCTCTTCCCTGCTGTTGGGCGTTTAACCATGCTTGTCGGGCTCTTGCTGCTGTGCTGTTCGTTTCCCTGGACTCCGGCTCAGCGAGGTCAGTGCTGACGATCGCTCCCTCCCGGGGTAGGATCACGGTCGGCTCCCCCACGCAAAGAAGCTCCCCGGCGGCTAAAATCCACGGGTTAGGGGGCGCAAATTACTTGCCTTGCCCCGGGTGCTGACAACTCACGCTACGCCACTGCGATGAACTCCCTCTCTCACTCGTTCTTTTTTACACATACTGAATCACATCACGGCAATAGCACCTATTGCCGTTTTCAAAGCCAGTAATTGGTGTGCCCCATTTGGGAGGAGGAGAACCTCAAACTCCTTTCTATTGGCATCCTTAGTGCTTGTAAACTACAATGCAATATTACTCCCTTATTCACACCCACCCACCACAAACTCACATACCCTCACTACCATTCCCACTTCCAGTGCCTTTGCCACAAATTATGAGGCAACACTCAAAACCACTTTGATGCAGAAAAAAAACCCACTAGAGGTAAAAGGAGAATGAACCTATCCAATAGAGAAAAATACCCCCCTCCCCCTCACAAAAAGGAATATCTATTGCAAATGTCAGCACAGATATATAAACCCACAAAAAGTACAGAGGTGAAAGAACCATCAGAATGGGGCTGAGGGACGAATATATCCACAGATGCCTGTGGCTGTCCCATTCCACCCATAACCCCCTTATCAATCATTCAGCTTGATTTTACTCATTAACTGTATTAAATATCTGTTTTTTTTTCTTTTTTTGCCAATATTTTTGTATACTATTAAAAGTCCCATGGATGGATTTCAAAGACAAACACAATGTGCACCGATTATTCCTTTAAGATCCCATACCACCGTTCTAGGACAGTGCTTTCATTACTACAATCCTAGGAAGTGCTGCGAAGAACTAGTGGTAGCATTATAGCAACATTGTAGCAAAAACTGAAGTTACTCCTTGGCTCAGTGCAAACAAAGGTAACTTGCCAGCATTTCACTTTCGCGCTTCACTCACTTTTCACATATAGAAACAGTGTTGCAACTTTGTAACAAAGACTTAAAGTTACTGCTTGTTGTTGTTAAGGGCCGTTGAGTCGGTGTCAACTCATGGCGACCCTCCGGTTGGTAGTTTGCCAGCATTTCACTTTCACTTTGCATTGCCCAGCTCGACGCTAGCAACTTTCCCAAACATTTGTTATGCCGTGCAGTGTACTCATATTGTGAAGTATCGTGCTGTGCTGTAGTATCAAATCAGATTAACAGTCAAGAGAGCTCCAACTTTTATCCCAACCTGCCCGCAGGTTTCGTTTACTGCTTCAGGGGCTTAGTGTTTCTTTCTCAGATGGTTAGCACACAATTCATTCATCTTTGAAAAACAGCAGAAGTTCAACACAGGTCTCTTTTGGGCAAATTATGAGGCAGCAGTCCATAATGAATCACTGAGGAGCAGTTCAGATATGATGATTACTCCTCCTAGGTTCAGAATTGCATGCGTAGCACACAAATTGGAGAGAGGAAGTGATGTCACTGCCCGGTATGGCAGCCTAGCTGCAGAACTTCATGATAGTGAGGCTTAAGAGTAACATAAAAATTAGTAAAGGGAGCTTGGAGCAGATAGTAACCTGTAAATCTTTTAGTAAGCAGAAGTTGGCTCATGTTTACGTTGGTATGCCGAAGAGAACTAGTGCGTTTAAAAACAAAGATGGCACCCATATTAGCTCCTCTGTGGTGACCCACGGCAGGGACAAATAGAAGCTGAGTGGCATGAGGCAGATTTGGATGTGGAGTTGGAGTGTGCAAAAGGAAGCAGGCAGTTGCTACGGAAGCCTTATATTCTCTGAGGGGATCTGGCAGCATAGTTGGGGGAGATTAAAGGAGATATTGCAGCTGTCCGAGCTGATGTGTTGCAAATTGTGACAGAACTCGGAAAGGATGTGCACGATATTGGCAGTTGCATGGAGGAGACAGACGCGGATGGAGGACCAGAGTGAAAAATTAGAAGGCTGAAGACTAGAATGCAGCACCTAGAGAAAAGTAGGGAAGATACTTGGGACAAGCTGGAAGATTTGGAGAACTGCTCCAGGCAGAATAGCATCAGGGTTAGAGGAGTACCTGAAAAGCCAGACTATCAGAATTGCAAAGGGGTACTGTTAGAAATCTTCCACGTGGTCCTGGGCACAGAGGACAGTAGGTCGGACCCCTAATCCAGCGTTTTTCAACCACTGTGCCGCGGCACATTAGTGTGCCGTGAGATATTGTCTGGTGTGCCGTGGGAAAAATTCCAATTTCATCCGTAACATGTGGCCTCGGCTCACAAATTAGGGTTGCCAACCGGCCGGTTTTCAGCCGGCCTGGCCGGTTTTTCCATGGCCAGGCCGGCTGCCGGCACAGTTGTAAAACCGGCCATTGAAAAGCCGGTTTTTTGCTCTGGCCGCAAGATCGGGAGCGGCCAGAGCAAAAAAACGGCTTTTGTGCCGAAGTCCGCGGCGCGAACGCGATCGCGATTCCCTATAGCAGTGCAGCCGCTGGTTCTGCTTTGTACAGAGCAGCGGCTGCACTACACTTACATTGAAAAGTAAAGAGAAACTGTCAGGAGCCCTCCGATCATGCAGAGCCCGAGGAAGTGATGTCATGGGGGCGGGCTCCTCACAGGCTGTCTTTCCTTTTCAAATTAACTTTAGCTGCAATAAACTTAATTTGAAAAGGAAAGACAGCCTGTGAGGAGCCCGCCCCCATGACATCACTTCCTCGGGCTCTGCGATGACCGGAGGGCTCCTGACACAGTTTCTCTTTACTTTTCAATGTAAGTGTAGTGCAGCCGCTGCTCTGTACAAAGCAGAAGCAGCGGCTTTGGCAGAGGGGGTGTGTGTGTGTGTGTGAGTGAACCAGTAAGGGGGGGGGGAGTGTGAGTGAACCAGCAAGGGGGGGGGGAGTGTGAGTGAACCAGCAGTGGAGGGGGGGAGTGGTGTGAGTGAACCAGCAAAGGGGGGGGGGTGCGATGGTGTGAGTGAACCAGCAGGGGAGGGGGGGTAAGTGAGTGAGTGACCCAGCAGGAGGGGTGAGTAAGTGACAGGGGGGTGGGTGAGTGAACCAGCAGTGGAGGGGGGGGGGGGTGGTGTGAGTGAACCAGCAGGGGAGGGGGGTTGGTGTGAACCAGCAGGGGAGGGGGTGAGTGTTTGATTCCTATTCAAGAGAATTACTTTATATATAGTCAATATAGGCACAGAGGTAAATTTTTTTAACATTTTCTAATGGTGGTGTGCCTCGTGATTTTTTTCATGAAAAAAGTGTGCCTTTGCACAAAAAAGGTTGAAAAACACTGCCCTAATTGATTAAAATTGAGCATGTTCACTGAGCACTTAGGCCCCAGAGAAGGAATTAGGCCAGAGACTTTGTTGCATGTCTACATGAGTCTGCAGTTAAGGAGCTGGTGCTACTGAAATCTAGACAAAAAAAGGCAATTGAATGGAAAGACTCAAAAATCGCGTGTTAGCGTGACTTATCATCCATCACGCCTAAGCACAGATGACATCACTAGCTTTTTGATCAAAGTTTATTTGCTCTACATGGCTTTATCCTTTTGCTCTGTAATTCACAATTAATGGGGTAACTGGAAGTGGGAGAATGACAGAGGGACCGCGGAAGGCCCTAGAATGGGCAAGCACCATAGAACCCCCCGATTGAAGCACATGGAAGCAGGTCCCTGATGGTGGAAAGAAGCTTAGTTGTACAGAGAATGAGCTGAGATGCTTGTAGCTAACTGTTCTGGCTTCAGAGGGACACACATGCACAGACTGTGGTAGTTGGACTGATGAGCCTGTGTAACAATAAAAGATGTAACCATTTCTTTTTTGTTTTTTTACCCTCCTTCCAGCTCAGCAATGTATCTCTGATATTTTATTCGAAACAATGCAAGGAATGGTCAGGACCAGGGGCCTCTTATAATGAGTGGCTTCCCCTGAGTAGTGTCATTCTGCTCTTAGAAGTAGGTCTGTGAGTGGAGACTGCAGGTTGATTGGTTGTATGGGTAGGTAGGAGGAAGAGGAGGCATAGGGATTGGGTGATACTAGAATAAGTATCGGATATTTTTTGGGAAGAAGCTCTCTAACTGCTATGGTTATTTGTGCTGTCTGTCTCCTGGAGGATGCTGAGAGCTTTAGTTACTAATTAAGGCATGTCGAGCCAGTTTTCAGTAGCATCTTGTCATGTTATGGGTTTAAACACTCCTAGGAAAAGACAGGGCCTGATAATCAGCGTTGGCAGCTAGCACTGCTAAAGTGCAGGGCCGGATTTACCTTGAGTGAGGCCCTACGCCAACAAAAATTGTGGGCCCCCAGCAGGGGCGGCCCAAGGGGGGTGCGGACCTCATTTGCATAAGGGGCCTCATTTGCATAAATATTTGCATAATGTTACCATATACTAACTTTTAGTAAATGTGCCTCTTAATGAGTGTATGGATAAAGAAAGACTAAAAGATTTCTACATTACTATAATCCAGTGCCAACTGCCAGACACATTAGGAACTACTACAAACACTGCCCATAGTAAACCCGCCATATCCTAACAGCACTACCAGGACTCACAAAGCACCATACTCTACCAATCAAAAGGCAACACTGCAAATATTAAACCAATACATTTCAGAGAACAACAATACATGACCTACTGGGGAAAGAGAACAAGTGGCAATGTCAAATAGGAATTATATAAACAGAACACCTCAGCTCAGTTACACATGCACAACATAGACCATCACCAAACAAGTAATCACAATTTAGAAATAGGAAGACAATAATTAAACTGGGAATCCCAAAAGCCAAACTTGGAATGTACAACACTGTAGAAATAAAACTATACATTAATTTGCTCTTGTACTAAACAAAGCACAGATGTTAATGATGCACATTTACCAGAGCTGACATATTCCAATTAATAAATTCAAAATAAAGAGATATTTTTCTACCTTTTGTGCATTTTTTTCAGCTGCAATTGCTCCAGCCACTTTCTTCTGGTTTCTTCGTGTCTTCTGCTAACTCTCCATCGTCTGCTGTCCATTTGTCCTTTCTTCTCTCTTCTAGATTTTTTTCCATTCTCTCTCTACATCTGCTTTAACATACTAATCTTTCTCCTTTTGCTCTTTCCTCATTCCTATTTCATCCACTCAAATTTTACCCCTCCATCCTCAATCCCCACTTACTCTCCCAATACCCGGCCAATTGTAGATTTTTTATCCCTCCCACACAAAATATTTTTCCCTTCTCCATTTTACTCTTCCAGCCCCATCCCATTCTAATCCTCCCCCAACATCAGCTCCCTTCTAGTTCCAGCCTCACCCAGCATCCATTCCCTTCTAGTCCCTGCATCAGCCCATTTCCAGTCCTAGCCATCCATCAGCCCATTTCCAGTCCTAGCAACCCCCCAACCCAATACCAGTCCTAGCCCCCCCATCACCCCACTTACAGTCCTTAACCCCCCATCACCCCATTTTCAGTCCTTAACCCCCATCACCCCATTGTCAGTTTAAGCCCCCCCTATAACCCATTACCAGTCCTAACCCCCCATCAGCCCACTTCCAGTCCTAACCCCATCAACCCATTTCCAGTCAGCCCCCCATAGCCCATTGCCAGTCCTACCCCCCCCATCAGCCCACAGCCCATTACCAGTCCTAACCCCATCATCCCACCTCCAGTTTTAACCCCCCAGCCCATTTCCAGTCCTAGCCCCCCATAGCCCATTACCAGACAACCCCCATCAGCCCACAGCCCATTACCAGTCTTAACCCCCCCAAAGCCCATTACCAGTTCTAACCCCCCCAACAGCCCATTACCAGTCCTAACCCCATCAGCCCACCTCTAGCCTTAACCACCCCCAGCCCAGCCCAGTCCATTTCCAGCCCCAGCCCACCAATAGCCAATTACCAGCCCTAGCCCCCCCATTCCATTTCCATCCACATCCCCCCCCATAGCCCTTTACCAGTCATACCCCCCCATAGCCCCTTACAAGTCCTACCCCCCCATAGCCCCCTACCAGTCCTACCCCCCCCATAGCCCCTTACCAGTCCTACCCCCCCCCCATAGCCCATTACCAGGCCTACCCCCCCCCATAGCCCCTTACCAGTCCTAACCCCCCCCATAGCCCATTACCAGTCCTACCCCCCCCATAGCCCATTACCAGTCCTACCCCCCCCGGCCTAAAGTAAAATTTAATAAAAAAAAAAACCTGGTGGCTGCCGCCGCGGGGCCCCCTCTGCTGCCGCGGGGGCCCCGTCTACAAGCTGGTCGGGTCAGGTCCGGTCGGGTCGGGTCTCTCTCCCTCCCTCGCTGCAGGCTGCAGGCTGCGAGAGACGCGAAGGGAGAGCGTCTCCTCGCGTCTGTGTTAAGCCGGCAGGGGCTGATGGGAAATCCCATCAGCCCCTGCGGACTTAACACAGACGCGAGGAGACGCTCTATCTTCGCGTCTCTCGCAGCCTGCAGCCTGCAGCGAGGGAGGGAGGGAGAGAGACCCGACCGGACCCAACTCGACCCGACCAGCTTGTAGACGGGGCCCCCGCGGCAGCAGAGGGGGCCCCGCGGCGGCAGCCACCAGGTTTTTTTTTTTAATTGAGTTAAAAAAAAAAACTGGTTCTTTTTTTGTGGGCCCCTGCCGGCTGTGGGCCCTACGCCATGGCGTACATGGCGTATACATAAATCCGGCCCTGCTAAAGTGTCTAGCCGCTGTCGCTGAACAAAAGATCTAGTGATCACGATTATGATGGTTAGCAGATCTACTAACCACGTTAATTACTGTAAATATCGGGCCCTTAGTTTTTAAAGAAGCTTCTATACTGAATGCATCCATTTGTTTTCTCCAAGAGGCACACCTCTGCAAAAGAAGTGAACATCTTTAAAATGGGCTCATTGCCCTTATGTATTTTGTGCATCCAACCAGGAGGATGGGTCAATCATGGGGGACTGTGATTTTGATTGGAAAAGATCTCCCTATAGAGGTTTTGGGCTTGAGATAAAAATTGATGGCAGTTCCCTGATGTTAATAAATCTCTATGCCTCAAACGCTAACCAAGGAGTCTTTTTGTTTCATTAGCTGGGGAAGTAGCAGTTTTCTAGTAGCGACTGCTGTTGGTGAACATAGAGAGAACAATTTACGACATATTAGTGATATATTTAAAAATGTACTCTCAGATTTGGGATTGGTAGATGGGCAAGATATTCTGGACCCCTAAATTAGACCACACCTACTTTTCAGCAGTCTGTAATTCCGACTCCTGCATCGGCTTGCTGGTGTTGGAAAAGGTGTTGGAGGGCGAGCTATTAAAGCAATCATTTGGTCGGCTCATGCTCCAATTTGGCTAGAACTGAATTTAATGGTTCCTCAAGAGGAGAGGGTTTTAGACGAGGCTCAATGACATCCTCTTAAGTGATGACAAAATGTGCAGTCAAATTCAACAGTAAATAGAGGGTTTCTTTTCCATCTTGACAATAATGGGGAGGTAGACCTACTGGTTTTGTGGGAAGCACGAAAGTAGTGGTGCTGGGAAAATGTATTGTCATATCTGTACGGAGGAAAAAGAGAAAGAGCAGAAGATTGTTGGGTTGATCCAAAAAATTAGAGTTGGAACAACTACACAAACACACAACTCATCATAGGACAATGTAAGAAGGGGTGACAGGGAAATTGCTTATTCTCTATGCTAATGATATGGAGTTTAAATTGTTATAGGCTCAACAGACTTATTATGAGCATGGTAATAAAGCAAGCAAGCGCCTAGCCCGCAAATTGCAGGGTGGCCCCTTCTCACATGGCATGTTTATCCATAAAGATTCTACAGTATACAATATTTTGTTTCCTGAAGAACTTTTATTCTGTTTGATTCAATGCCCTCTTTAACATACAGTGCCTCTCTTCCACATATTTGATCTACTCTATCATTGTGATATAATTCGTACCCTGGTATTAGTGTCCTGTTGGTTATCCTCATTTTACCAGGTCTCTGTGATGCCAGTTATATCTTTCTCTTCATTCAGTGCTAGATAGTCTAACTCTCCTTATTTTTTTAAACTTCTATCATATGTATACAGGCATTTCAAAGTATATTTTTGTTCATATTAACAACCTGCTTGTCAGTTGACAGGGCAATTTGGAATCTTTCAGCTTTCTTTGCACTTTACTTAAAAGCATCTGAACTACTTTACCTTTATTGCAACCTCTCGGTCTGCCCTAACCTCCCTCTTTTGGTATCATCCTTCAAAGATATATTATTCCAAACCAAACACTCCTGGGAGACTGTCGACTTTCTCCCATTATCTAGTTTAAAAGCTGCTCTATCTCGATTTTAAAGGTTAGGGCTAGCAGCTTGGTTCCATCTTGGTTAAGGTGGAGCCCATCCTTCCGGAAGAGGCCCACTCTTCCCCAGATTGTTGCCCAATTCCTAAGTAATCTAAAACTCTTTTCCCTGTGCCGTCATCTCATGCATGCTTTGAGACTCTGAAGCTCTGCATATTGTACCTCATGATTCCTGTGCATGGAACGGGGAGCATTTCAGAGAATGTTACCCTGGAAGTCATAGATTTCAAATTTGGCTTCCAGAACCTCCCTCTCATACTTTCCTACTGTAAGTTGGTGGCACCCCCATGTACCAAGACAGCTGGCTCCTCCCCAGTTCTGTCTAAAATCTTTAGGTGACATATGAAGTTCACCAGCTTCTTACCAAGTACGCAAGTAACCATGTTATCCTCATGCCCACCAGCCACCCAGCTATCTACATGCCTAATCTCCAACTAGAACAACCACTGGATATCAATGTGAGAGGATATCGCATCCCCTGGAGAACAGATCCTGCATACAGGACCACTTCCTGCACCAAGCTGATGATCTCCTTCCAGGTCATCTCTGTCCTCCAAGGCAGGACTGAGGCTTGCTAACTGGAAGTGGGGCTTTTCTACTCTGTCCCTCTAGGTCTCCTCTATATATCCCTTTATGTCTGCCTCAGCTTCTCCAAGTCTGCTACTCTAGCATTCAGAAATTGGATCTGTTCTTTAAGAGCCAAGAACTCTTTGGGGCAGTTTCTCCAAATGGGTTAGTTTTGCATGTACCATGACAGTCATGAACCTCACTTCTAATTCTTATGGCTCTTTGCACTCAGAAAACACATATGACCTCTTACCAACTGAGAGATAATTATACACGTGGCACTCAGTGCAAAAAACTGGATAGCTCCCATATTGATTTTGGACAACTGTCTACATCTTTGTATTGGTGAGTTTAGTTGTTTATTGTTGCTAGAAGAATAGGAATACTAATTTAAAGGCCTTGAAGATTATTTGGTATAATTTGTTATTTTTTGTTTGCTTTTCAATAAACTATTACTAATTGGTCAAGGGTTAATCATTTGCTGATGTAAATACACTGTGGAGTCAAATTTCACTTTTATTCTTAATTGGGATAACTGACTATAAATTATAGGGATGGATTTGCTTGGGTTGGGGCAGTTTAGGGAGGATGGGTGGAAAAAAGGTTTAAGAGCCTGATATCCAGCCTATGGTGGTCAGCACTTGTAGGACATCTGACACTGTGGGCAAATATGAAACCAGATATTTAGCACCGGATGCCAAATATCCACCAGCACTGAATATCCATTTTTGTTGCCGATCTCCATTGCTATCCAGTCAGCGGCAATATTCAGCTGCTAACCAGAGAGCAAAATCACATAAAGTTAGGACAACCATTGAGATTTCCTAACGTTACGCACTTACCTATCCAGTATGTGGGCCAAAAATTGCTGTTGATTGCATAAGTGCTGGGACTAACCTAGCCCAGCCCATGGAGTGCCCCAGGACTATCTGGATTTCGCCTAGATAATCTGTGGGGCTATTGAGCGGCACTGGCCAGTTAGTGCCGCTGAATATTGGGTTCAATGGGGTTTATAAATTCTTTTGAATATTGAGCCCTAATTATCTCCTTTCTTTTAAGAGTACAAGCGTCTACCTGAATCTGAGGGAAATTAATTTTAAACCTCTAAAGCAAGCTTATACTTGCTTAAGACTATACGAGCCTATCTAAATCTAAAAGAAATTAATTTTAAACCTCTAAAGAAACTCTGAAAATTGCCCAGAAATGCAGGAAAGCTAAAGTCAGAGGAGAAAGAAAGACAATCACAGAACTCAACAGAGATTTCCAACGTGCAGCAAGACAGGACAAGGAAAAGTACTACAATGACGCATGCAAGGAAATAGGAGCAGAAACTATTAGAGGAAGAACAAGATCAGCTTTCCTAACGCTACGAGAGTTAAAGAAAAAGTTCCAGCCTTGAATTGGAATGTTACAAAATGCTCAAGGTTCTATGTTGAATGATGCTGAGAAGATCAAGAAAAGATGGAAGGAATATACAGAGTTTTTATATGCTAAAGATCAAGTGGACCAACAGCCGTTTCAACCTGTACCTTGTGATCTAGAACCATTGGTGATGAAAGAAGAGGTGAAGCAGCATTGAAAGCCTTATCAAAGAACAAAGCACCAGGCATTGATTGCATTCCCATAGAAGTATTACAGCAATCTGATGCAGCTGTTATCGTACTTACAAGGCTCTGCCAAGAAATATGGAAGACAGCATCATGGCCAACTGACTGGAAAAGATCTGTGTTTATACCAGTACTAAAGAAAGGTGATCCAACTGACTGTGGAAATTATCGCACAATCGCTCTGATCCCACATGCCAGCAAAATTCTACTGAAGATTATTCAAAAGAGACTACAATCATACCTGGAACGAGAACTACCTGAAGTGCAAGCAGGGTTCAGAAAAGGGCGAGGAACAAGAGACGTCATTGCGGATGTGAGATGGATCCTTGAAAAGACTAAAGAATACCAAAAGGATATCTATTTGTGCTTTATCGACTATAGCAAAGCTTTTGACTGTGTAAACCATGAGAAACTCTGGGCCACATTAAGAAGCATGGGTATACCAGAACACCTGATCGTTCTCTTGCACAATCTGTACATAGACCAAGAAGCAACAGTTCGAACGGAACAAGGAGAAACAGAATGGTTTAAAATAAGCAAAGGTGTAAGACAAGGCTGCATACTTTCCCCCTACCTATTTAATTTATATGCAGAACAAATCATCAGAGAAGCAGGATTGTATGAAGACAACAGAGGTGTGAAGATTGGTGGAAGACTCATCAACAACCTTCGCTATGCTGATGATACCACATTACTGGCAGAAAGTGAAGATGATCTGAAACATTTGCTTCTCACCATCAAAGAACATAGTCTCAAAATGGGCCTGCACCTTAATGTAAAGAAAACAAAGATCATGACAACTGGCATAATCAACAGGTTCATCGTCGAAGGAGAAGAAATTGAAATCGTGAATAACTTTAACCTATTTGGATCAACTATCAATAAAGAAGCAACAAGCAGTCAAGAACTCAGACGATGCATTGCTCTTGGCAGAATGGCTATGAAAGACCTAGATAAGATTCTCAAGAGCAGAGATGTCTCTCTCCATTCAAAGATTCGACTTGTTCAAGCCATGGTATTTTCAATAACATCGTATGGATGTGAAAGCTGGACAGTGAAAAAGATAGACAGGAAGAAAATTGATGCCTTTGAATTATGGTGCTGGCGGCGAATACTTTGTATACCATGGACTGCCCGAAGAACAAACCAGTCTGTACTAGAGGAGATCAAACCTAAGCTTTCTTTAGAAGCTCAGATGACAAGACTTCGACTTTCATACTTTGGACACATCATGCAGAGAGAGAGATCATTAGAGAAAGACATCATGCTTGGCAAGATAGAAGGTCAACGCAAAAGAGGAAGGCCAGCAATGAGATGGATCGATACATTAACAGCAGCTACGGGTACCAGTCTGTCAACAATGAGCCGCCTGACTGAAGATCGAACACAATTTAGGATAGCTATCCAGAGGGTCGCCATGAGTCGACTCCGACTCGACGGCACTTAACAACAACAACAACAAAGCAAACTATTTCTGTTTTTTTTCAGTGAAATAAAAAAGAGAATTTTCAAAATAAACCCACAGTCTCTCCTCTATTCCAAGCTTTAAGTCATCAATTTGCCAGCAAAAAAATACCACTTAGCCACAGGGCTTTGTCTGCTCTTGACAAATCCCTTAATTTCTTATCTGGCAGAAGTTTCCCTACCTCGGATAGAAAATGAGGATAAATTAAGACTGGATAGGGAAATAACAGAAGGGAAAATTAAATAGGTGATAAAGAGTTTAAAAAATGACAAAGCACCTGGCCTTGATGGATATTCAGCCAAATTTGTTAAGCGTCTTGTGGACCACCTGGTTCCATGGATGGTTAATGGTTATTGAGCAATATATATATATTCATCCCTCAATAGAAACTGCAGATATAACTGTGCTTCCCAAGCCAGTTAAATATCAGACTGTGTGTGATTCATATCATCCTGTCTCCCTTCTTAATATTAAAATAATATTGGATCATTTGGTATTTGATACACATAAACTAGTTTCAGATAATGTTTGAAATGTATTTCATTTGGCCTGAAAAGACCCAACAAATGAATTCCAGGTGTTCATTCTGTCAATGTTGAAAAGGTTCTTGATAGGGTGCACTGGGAAGTCATGTTTTACACTTTAAAAAAGATGAGATTTGGGGATAAGTTTATAACATGGATCAAGAGCCTTTACATGAGCCCTAAAGCTAGTGTTAAAATTAATGGCAAATATCCAGAGATCTGTCTTGGGGACCGGATAGGTTTGCCCTATCTTCCTGTTATTAATTTCATTGGTGATGAAAAAGAATTAGAGGACTAGAGGATATAAAGATAGGATAGGGTAAAAAGAATTTAAAATAGTACTCTGTGGATGTCATTCTGTTTTCCCTAAATGATGACCCTCCCTATATTGATTAGAGAGCTTCAAGAGTTTGGGAACACATCAGATTTCAAGGTCAATATGGATGAATTTGAGGTATTGGGCCTCACATTAAGTAATTCCTATGCCTATGTGGCTACAGCCAGTGTAAAAGGTCATTAATTGGCATGAAGCCACGTACTTCGCCATAGAGCAGTGGTTCTCAACCTGTGGGTTGCGACCCCCATGGGGGTCGCCACAGGATTTAGTGGGGGTCGCCTCACTCCGCTGTTAAAAAAAAAAAAGCGCACAAGTTGCTGCCGCTGCCGAGTCCGCTTCTCGGCAGCAGCAAACTCACTGCCTCCCTTCTAATGCAGCTGCGGCTCCCTGCCTCATAGGGAACCGCGGCTGAGCCTGTGAAACCATTGCAGAGCCTTCCTGTCTCTCGATGGGCTCCGTGCAGCATTGTCCCGCCTCCAAAGGAAGTTGTTTACCCCTCCCTCCCCCATGTCAGGAAAGCAGAAGCCTCAGATCGTGACCAGCATGATCAGAGAATAAGTTGGTCAGACAACAAAGGTAGAAAAAATAATTTTATTTCATATTAGTGATTTGACTACAAAATCATAATAATTTTGAAATCAAATATTGTTACTTGTTGTTGGGATTAATTATTGTGGTTTAAATAAGTAAATTTTATAAATAAAAACATAATGCAAAGGCCTATAATATATTAATAATTCAACAAATGATTACAGTGACAATGCATTAACGGTAAAGGAAGAGAGACGCATTTGATTTTATCATTGGGGGTCATCACAAGTTGACCAATGGAAAAAGGGGTCACAGTACAAAAAAGGTTGAGAATCACTGCCATAGAGCATAGCCAGAAGTAGGGTCTGGGCAGAATTCATATGTGCACACATAGATTATATAATATCTTAATTTATGTACGTTAGGGTGGTCCACTGCCATAGGGTAAAAACTAAAAGTAGGAATTTCTTTGCTCCCTGGCCTGAATCTGGTTCCATTTATGTAGAAAACAATGTGTGCAAAGTTTGAAGTCAATCAAATAATATTTAGGGGTGGCTCAAGGTCCCTATCTATCAGGCCCCTGGATCCCCCCCAGGGTTCGTCAGACCACTGGGTATTATCCGCTCATAGACGGGGGTATCATGCTTGCCAAGCACTCAATGTGGTCCAGATGCTAGTAAGGACTTTGACGATGTGGGGAACATCTTACGGTGTTGCGAGACAACACCCAGAAGGAACTGGAGTTGCTCTTCTTTTGTGGTGTGTCAGCCGTTGAACTCCTCAATGAGTTTGACCCCTCGCTCAGCCACATCGTTGATCACTGGAAGATTTTTTACTTTCTTCAGACCGTCTTTGAATGATGCATTCTCTTCCCAGTCTTCTGGGTCTGCATTAAGAAAATCACTGTTGATGTCGAGGTGTTTCAGGAAACGGATTGACTTGCGAGTTGCAAAAGATTCAAGTGGTGGAATCATGGAACTTTTCAATTCGACCCGCTTTGGGAGATCTTCATCTTCGTCATCATCCTCATCGCTTTCATCTGATTCTGCCGGGATCATGGCCGACACTATGGCCCGCTTTGTCAGTGCTGAAACAGCTTCATCGAACAGTGACAGTGCCACAAGCTCCTCTGACACATACCACAGATGCTGTTGCAGTTTGTCTCTGGCCGCTCTTCCAACACGGTCATTGTGGTAAGAGTGTAGTTTCTTCAGCATCTCCAAATCTGTTTGAGGAGCAACTGCGGCATCAGGGGCAGAAAACCAGGCTTCCACATGAATCAGGATGGAGAAAATGCTCACATCACGAACACAGGACTCCTCCCGTTGGGTAAGATCTTTGAGTTGTCCTCGGAACATCCAAATCTTGAGACAGTACAAGACTTTTGCCATCCATCTGGCATGATGGAAAGCTCCGGGTTTCTTGAAATTGAAACTAGGAAGATTCCCTCCAAGGCAGACAATCGTTAACTCCAAGAATTCCAGGTAATCATCTCGGTGATTGCCCTGTGCCAACTTGGATTCCGCAAACTTCATGATGCGATCCCTGTCAGGTTGCAGCACCTCCAAGTCTTTTCCAGTTTGATAGTTGGACTTGTCAAGGGAGCCCCAATTCTTTTGGAACCGGCGAAAGAGTTGGACATCGGGACCCGATGAAGCTCCAGAGCATGTAGAGAATACTGCACCAAGAATTATTTCGTAAATGTGATGGCGGCATGCCAAATGAAGGACTGTGCGACGGAGTCTCTGTTCTAGAAGAATGCATGCTCCTGATCGACGTCCCGTGTTCGATGCAGTTGTATCAAAGCAGAAGCCTGCAACCTTTTCATCCAAACACCATTCCTGTAACAGTTCATAAACTGCTGCAGCTTGATTCTCGCCCGTTCCTGATGTCAGTTTTGGTACACCAAGAAGTTGTGTTTCTCCAGTGGAGACAGCCGTTATCAAAACTGGAAGGCGGTCAATGGATGTGGTTGAACAGAGGAGAGATGGCAATAACTTGCTATCCCAATGCACAATGCATGTTTTGCCTTCGGCTTTGAATGCGTTGTGCAGGTCCGTCCATTGTTGCTGACGGTGCTTTTCTCTATGGTGCTTGACGCTGGAGCGGCTGATATTGAGCTCCCCAGGATAATGTCCCAGACTTCTGGCGGTTTCAGCTACCACAAACAGAGCATTGCGATCCGTTGTCCTTGTTCAATCCAGGGCTGCTGTAAGCTCTGGGGTCAAGACATTGTTAGGTCGAAACTGCTTCGTTTGTGGAGTTGCTTTCTTCTGTCCATTATCTGAATCCGCAGATGTCGACGAGTCTTCACCTGACTCTGCTGAGGAAGAAGATCCTTCCAGCTGAACTTGGCTTATAGTTGCCTCGGCTTCGACAACATGTTTTTGTCTGCTGTGATGAGGAAGAGTCATTCTCTGCCCTAAAAACACAGGATTCAGTGAATTCTAGCCTAGAAGCTGACAGGAAGACAAGCCATGTGAGCAGTAGTTGTCAGGGGCAACATAAACAAACCCAGCCATGGGGTTTGCAAACACGCCCAGCTGAAAAACATTCCCGTTCCTAATAGCTTGCACCTGGATAGAGGGAGGGCTATTAGCCACTATAAGAGTCACGCAGGAAATACAGAGTCAGTTTCAGGTTCAGCTTCAGAGTCTGACCCAGGAGGTGATTCAGATTCAGAACCAGGAAGAGTTCAGGAACCAGGAAGAGTTCAACCCAGAAGCTACCCAGAATACCTCAGGAGAAAGCAGCTAGGAGCAGTGAGGTCAGAGAGCAGCTGTGAGTGTTCTGCTGAAGTAAAGCCGTTTGAAACTCAGAGGCAACGTTCTAGCTGGTGTGAATGGAAGCCTAAGAAACCCAAACAGTATGTATCTGAAAGCTGTTACCTTGAGAGTGCTT
Organism: Ichthyophis bannanicus; assembly: GCA_033557465.1. Taxonomy (NCBI): domain Eukaryota; kingdom Metazoa; phylum Chordata; class Amphibia; order Gymnophiona; family Ichthyophiidae; genus Ichthyophis; species Ichthyophis bannanicus. Next base: position 280,684,173 of record CM066034.1, on the reverse strand, counting down.
CTGGCAGAGAGCTAAGAGAGTATACTGACAGTAGAAATACCTACAGGGTTAATACTGAGAAGCCTCGTGTGAGAAATCCTAGGTGGGGGCAGGGCTGTAACACCCAGCCAAGGGATTTATCTGGAGAGCTGAAGAGAGAGCAGTTAAAAGTCCCTGAAAGAGAAAGGTATGCCATTGAAGATATTTGCATGACAGAGGAAGAGGTATTAGAAGTTCCTAAACCTCAAAGAAAGCCATGCAGAGCTAAACCTTGTGCTGATAAGAGAGAGGAATACTTTTACTCGGTGCCAAAGCCTGAAGCTAGAGCCAACAAATATCCCAAAGGTAGAAACATCTATAAGAAGTTGGATTCTAGAAACCCTGAATGGTGGCTTCCTTCTCTCCCAGACACAGAGAAGTACAGCAGCAGCTATTCCAGCCCTAGAGGGAGCTGGCCAGATAGGCTCTGTGAGGAGACGTTACAAGGTAACTTACAGACATTTTTTAGCCAGGAAAACTCAGGTCTTTCTGAGAACCTGCATGAACCCATGATCACTGATAGCCTCAGTGAATGCTCATTTGGAGACCCGATGGACTGTACATTAACATTCTCTGATAGAATGACCTCTCTTTGTTAGATAGAGGCTGTATAGTACTGGAAGCTAACACTATATGTGAAGAGTGCCTGTTTGTACAGAGAGGAGCTGTGTGCTGAGTTTTCATATGCTTTACAATTACCGTTTACTTTAAGAAGCAAGAAGAAGCTTTTCTGTTTCCTTTATATTATACCAGAAAGTATGGTTTATGTGTCCTAAGTTTGCTGTGTTATACATCTGGAGAATCCGACCCCGGGAGGGGAAATAAATCCTAATTTACCTTATCATTCGTGTCTACAACTACTTTATTTTCATTTAACCACCATCAGACCCAGACCTGCTAGCCCTAGGCGGCAGCCTGCCCACCTGGTGGTGACACTGCGCCTTTTCAGTTCTTCTCGCTGTTGCGATCTTGCTTCCGTGTTGGCCAGTTTCTTGTCCATCGCTCACATTGAGCCGCGGCGCCCTGGTTCTCGTTGCGCTATTAAGAATTCTTTGTCTTCTTGAATATGAATTAAAGACATTGCATTGGCATGCGCCACATCAAATAGGTTTTTCATTGCAACCTGGAATTCTTTTTCATTTGCCTCTTGTTTCCCTCCTCTCCCTTTGTTTTTCTTCAAAAGTTTCCACTGATTGAACAATTTCTTTACTTTTTCTTGAATTTTGTCATTTCTTTGAACAGGAAGCCTGGCCTTTTCCCAGTAAGCTTCTACTTCACTTGTTACAACAGATGCACTTTCACTAACGCCTTTGTTTAATGTCATATGGTGATGTAAAAATACACTTAACACTTGCTCCTTGCTGGGGAGCTTGGCCCCCAGAATTGTGGTGGACATTTCTTCAATGAGATAAAAACCACGTTTTTTTCGCCATCTGAAAAGAATAAAGATACAAAGATAATAGTACAATGTCTTTGCCACCTCTCAGAGACGAGATTAGTTCAAATATGACACAATCAAATGTAATCAGCGTGGAACTGAGTGGATGATACAAGATGATGCAACATTTCGTCATCTGCTCCCAGGGGGAAATCTCAAGACTTGTTGAGCCACCCCTAAATAATATCTGATTGGCTTCAAACTTTGTACACAGTGTTTTCTACCTAAATGGAACCAGAATCAGGCCAGGGAGCAAAGGAATTCAGGAATTCATTGTTATGGACCACCCTAATGTACATACATGTGTAAAGTACACATGAACATTTACATTCGCTTGTTAGTAGGTGTAAGTGATTGCGCCTACAATCCAGTCACATTCTCTGCCACATACTTTATGTTAGTATTTTATAAAGACAAGTAGGTGCCTTCCTATTGCGCTCTGTTATAAAATGATCTTCCACTTTCCTACTAGATAGGGCGCTTGAGATCTACTTTTCCCTTTAAATGGGCCAAACAAGCCATTCTCTATCTGAGAGTTAATATCACTGCAAGTTACCAAGAGTTATTTAATGAAAACTCATAGCACGGTGAAGAGCACTGGAAAATAATTTAGGCAACTGGACATGATTCAACTTAACTTGATTTAGCTGAATGTCAAGCATAAAAATGGCAGTGCTCCCCCACTTGTTCTATCTATTTCAATCCCTTCCTGTTGCGATACCAAGAAAGATTTTTGTCTCTTGCAAGAGAAGTTGTCTTATTACTAATGGAAAGGCAGGTCCTCCACAGGTGCAAAGATATGTTTTGGATCACCCTAACAATAGGGGGGTGAGGAGGGGGGGTTTAAACATACCAAAATTTTTACCCTAAAAATAGGGGAGGGGGAGGGGGGTTTAAACATCCCAAATTTTCTAAAGTGTTATTTGGCAGCACAGCTATATATAGGGGCAGAGTATCAGCAATGGGTATGAATAGAGCAATCTGAACTGTTTGATATTCCTCATAGGTTTTATATTTGGCTCCCTGAATCTAAACGCTCTCCCATGATTTCTGAGAATCCTATTATGGCAAGCACTGTTGACATATAGGATAAAACCTGTGGGAAAGATTATTCCTGCTCTACCTCTACATAATATAATTCAGCCAAGTTTACACTAATGGGGTATTTGAGCAGTGGGAGGTCAGGGGGTCTTATTTTCAGTGGATGGTAGTGGGGGAGGCTCATTACAGTCCCTGCAGGGGACCTTTGGATGCTTTCGACTGAAGCATTTCACTTTAACCAGGAGAGTCCATGCCTCCTTGGCTAGGAAAACCCTGTCTTTGAGCAGCTTTACTACAAGGCTAAAAGCTTAGTTTTGAGCATTGATAGAATTTTGAATTGCTCTCTAAAGGATAAACCCTCATATTAGGCAGTTTGGGAAAATGATCTTAAATGTAATTTAAATGATGAGTGGGATGAAATTGTGGTTAGATTGCGGAGGCATCTCACTCAGTGCTTTTCTTCCAGGTGGGCCCTCACCTAAGGGCCCCGCCAAAGGGCATGACCTCGACCACTCCTGTTAAGCATTATCTGCCTCTTATGAATTGTGCACACTGAATCTTTAGTTTCTCGCGCTGGCATCATTCCAATTATCCGTCATAATGTCTGACATGAAGTAGCTTCTTCCACTTCCACAACAAGAAACAGGGGTCCCTGTGCTCTCATCAAAATCAAGCCTCTTGAGTCATTAGGAACAGCCCACAACGGTCACACCTTTCGCTGTCCTCATTCAAAATGCATTCTCCTCAGTGCAAGATCAGCTTGCAGCAAGACTTCTTTATTATCTGATTACCTCAAAGACCACAAAATAGATGTCACATGTGTAACAGAGTCATGGTTCACTGAAACTGGCAATGCTCTAATGAACCAGCTTCTATCACCTAATTACAATCTCTTCAGCTGTCCAAGAACTGACCTTCGTGGTGGAGGCATCGTTATTTTAGATAGGGATCACCTGCAATTCTACATCACTACTAACACAGGTGGAGGCATAGACATGCTTGCAATCTCAAATCAGCACCTGATGCTGTGCCTAGTCTATAGATCCCCTACAGCAAATGCTGATGAATTTTATGCTCTGTTAGAAACAGTGTATGACCTCTCTACAAAAGAACAAGCAGTTCCTACTATTAGGTGATTTAAACCTCCCTTCAGCCCTCCCCCCCCCCCCCCCCAAGCTCTCACAATCCTTCATGGAAGCTATGGAAGCAGTGGAATACATCCAAATCATCGATGAACCAACTCATTCAAAGGGCAGTACATTAGATCTCATTTTCACACCAATACAAATGCTTGGAGTCTATCATCTTCCACCACCCATCATATCTCCAGTCCATTGATCATAAAACAATTATATTCTATCTCCCCCAGAACCCTCACATACATATACACATCCGTCCACGGCTGATCACTCAAAGATTCCAACATCTAGACAAAGAGGAATTCCTGAATAAAGTTATCCCACAGATTCACCATGAATCCAATGGCATAGACTTTAGTTCAAAACTGTAAACAGATAATATGCAAAGCTGCAACCTCACCACAAGCAAATAGAGCCATAAGGAAGCACCATTTTGCTACCTGGTACTACGCTAAACTAAGAAATACTAAGTGCAAATTGCGCCAATCAAAGAGCACATAAGATCATAATTATATGTCCACATTAAAAGAATACCAGGACTTGACTAACAATTTGAAAAGGGAATACCACACAAAGCTTATATTGGGCTCATTAAACCGCCACAGGGAGCTATTTGACATAGTAAAATCTTTAGTTAAAAATCCTATACAAAAAAAGGACACTATGACCTGTCCCCACAAGCTCTGGCGGACTACTTCCAAACTAAAACTTGTAAGAGCAGCAACAGACCGACTATATCCTTACCACTGCAAGACAACAGCTTCGTACCCGGCACATGGCAAACCTTCAACCGAATCTCACCAGAACTCCTAGAGAACATTATCACCAGCCTGAACACCACAACCTCCCCCCTTGTCCCATGTCTAGTAAGCTGGATCAAAATTGCTGGTTCCAAACTAATCCCCACATTACTCAAGATATCACAGATCTCTCTCACCCAAGACTATATGCTCACCAACCTCAAGTATTCCTCTATCCATCCAATAATAAAGAGCTCAACATTGGACCCAGAGATCCCTAGTTCATATAGACCCATCTCCAGTCTACCCTTCCTCACAAAGATAATCGAAAAGGTTGTACAGCTCCAGCTTCAAGACCACATTAACACACATGTCCCTCTTGAACCACAGCAATATGAGTTCAGGCCTATTCATTGTGTGGAAACCCTTTTAACAGCACTCATGGATAAACTAATAAAGGGCATTGAGAGACCTTTTCAAGGATTCATGCTAATATTTTTAGACATCACATCAGCCTTTGATTCAGTCCCTCATGACTCACTATTACTACTCTTACAAGCCCTAGGATTATGTGCTACAGCATTGAAGTGGTTTGATTTGTACTTAACAGAGCACCAACAGTAAGTCAGAGCAGCAGTGAAGACATCTACTTTCTTCCCCCTACAGCAAGGAGTCTCAGAAGGATCTGCACTATCCTCACTTTTGTTCAACATTTACCTACAATCTATCTGCGCACTTATACAAACTCATAGGGGTATGTTTACTAAACTGCGTTAGTGCAATTCGCGTTAGGAGCCGCGTTAGTGGAAGGAAAGCCAAAAAAGGACATGGGCGGTACATCGTAACTGATAACGCGCAGTTGCGCGCGTTATTACGCGCCGCGCAGCAACGATCGCTACAGCGTGCGCGCTACTGCGTGCAAGCGTAAGACAGTGCGCAGACACCCAAATACAGAAACAGAGCTGTAGCACAATGGTTACTACACAGACTGATGGTACAAGGGTCATGGGTTCGATTCCCCAGTGTGCCTAATGAATAAGGCTGGCTGAGGCGTCGTGTGTAACCCTTTGAAAGCTGACCATAATATTTTAATCCACAGTCTGCAGCCGGGTTAAAGTTTGCATATGTCAGGAAAATTGTACCCATCGTATCCAATATGTTCCAATAGTGACGTTCCCTCTGACATGGTCATGTATTATATACCATTTGATAGGAATATTTAGGCGCTCCCTATAGGGCGAAGTGTAAGGTGCGCCCTATAGGGCGACTTGTAAAGCGCGCCCTATAGGGCGAAGTGTAAGGTGCACCCTATAGGGCGACTTGTAAGGCGCGCCCTATAAGGCGACTTGTAAAGCGTGCCCTATAGGGCGACTTGTAAGGCGCCCTATAGGGCAACGTATAAGGCGCGCCCTATAGGGCGCCGTTATGAGCCACCCTAAGGTGACAGTACCCTGAGGGTGGCTCTGCTGGCAGCACTAATATGCAATAAAAATAGATGAACCCCACTGTGGGTTGTGCACCTATGACTTCTGGCTCCATGGGCAGTGAAGTAACCAGTGGGCTAGAGCTGCTAATAAACACCTGGCTGGCTACAGGAGGACTGCACGGCACCACACCCACATTCTGCTGTGGTTACCAAAGAGATTACATACCACCACCCAACGCACCCTCTGGGGCTCAGGGTGGGGGACAGGATCTCCCACCAACAGATCCACTTTCAACCCCCTGCAATGGTGGCATTAGAAGGGACCATCACCCCAGTCCTGATAGGGATCAAACACCCTACAGGGCAGGCAATGCAGAGCAGTACACAGCCATAAAGCAATAGCAGACAGACGGCAGGTCTGGAAATGCTCAGCTGCCCCCCACCATTATCTGACATTCTCCAGCAGCAAGCCTACAGCCGCTGCACCCTGCAAGGTGTTCCAGCAAGACACATTCTAGCTGCAGACAGTCCGCCAGCTAGTCCATAGCGCATGGTCCTGGAGGAGATGCATGTACCCAGAACGGGAATATCAGCATACACACCAAGAAGATAAGTCAATGATTGGGCCCCAAAAGGAAACCCATAAATATCACATAAGAGAAATACTATGGGGGAACCTAGCCATGCCATGGTCACTGCTCAGTCAGGGTGAGAGTGACCTCCCAGCAGGACATGCTATGGCCACCCTGTCCGTGCAGGTGGTACCGGGCACTACAATTTCCGGCCATTGCCCTATGCCCTGTGCAGATGCGGACAAGCCAGGCCACCCTATCCAGGCTATTCCCACGGTACCTTGCTCCTCATTATGCACATTGGCAGGCCAATACTGGCAACAGTGCTAGCAGTGTGGGCTGTGGAGGTTGTTGGCAGCCACCACACAATGGATAGACAGACACACACTCCCCACACCTATGCCAGCATTGTGCAACTATAGAGGTGTTGGGCAGCCCAGGCCACCACACCAGTCCTGGGCACAGTGCAGGCATGGCTATGGTACGCAATACTGTAGGAGTCACTCCCCAGATTGGTAAACACTGTCAGACACAAGACCTGTAGCACACTCCACAGACATCAGAAAGGGTGCTATGATGCAGCTCACTCAGAATATTGTACTTAACCTAGGAATTGCTATCTGCCAGTACTCATAGCAACCTTTTGATAGCTGTGTACCGTATTCCCAGGTTTAGGGTGGCATTACTAAGGTATGCAAGTGCTAGTATTGGGAGATGCACGCAGAGCCCAAGGTCCTGCCTCTCCAGGAGGCTTTGGATGATGGGGCATGTGGGTGCGGGTGTGTCTGCCCCTGTTGGCTGCTGCTTTACGGCAGAGGATCCCAGCTCCAGTCCTGCGGTGCAAAACACTGTTCGGGTTTTCATGCTGTCCCTCATGAATATGCATGAGATACATCTGCATACCATGGGGGTGGTGCATAGAAATGCAGCACAGGCATCTTTATCAGAGGCAGCATGGAACCTGAATGGTGTTTGGCCCTCCAGGACTGCATTTGGAAGGCTCTGCTCTAGGTAATGTGCATGTTCATGGTGTCTGTGCTCTGTAGGGTAAAATGTGGGTGTTTTGGACATGTTTACATCATCTGCAAGAACGGTTCTGTCTGTATTAGCGCGTTATAGTAGTGGGTAAAATATGAGGACTGGGTTGGCGGAAACCACAGCTGGGACTTGAACCTTGCTTCTGAATACACTGGTTCTGTGCACTGCACCACCATGTTCTCACAGAGATGGTGTATTCCCTGGTGCTACCATGACTGTTGGTCAGACAGGGCCTGTCTGCTGCAGTGCACGGCACCCACCTACACAGGGCTAGGCCACGGTCTGCTGTGGGCAGCTGCCACTGCCCCCTCCACCACCAGTATCCCTCAGCCACCATGCTGACATGCCCTTCTTCTGGTGGAGCTGGTGGTGCGCAGTCTCAGGCCATCCAGTGTGCGGGTAGGCTGCTGCCTATGGTGCGGGTTCTGGGGTAGGGGTGCCTGCATATCTGTCCGCACGTCCCCCAATCACCGCCTGCCACTGTTCTGTGCCCTTGGAGGTAGCTGCTGGGTACTATCCCCTCTGAAACTGTGATAGACACGCTCATGCCCATGTTGGGCCCTCCTCAGTTGCTGTCTGGCTGCTGTCCGGTTTAGCATTCCTAGGTGCCACCTAGGCATCTGCCTAGTCCGCACTGTGCCCCAGCTGCACCACAGCATGTGCCGCCTGCAGCCCTCTGTATCCCCTTTTATTTATTTATTTATTTATTTATTTATTTAAAGTCTCTTTTATACCGCGCTATTCAGCATCAGTGCGGTTTACAATAAACAACGAACATACACATTTCCAATAGTACTTTGTGTTTACATATGAACAGGAGAATCAACTTGGCTAACAGGGTAACTATATACAATAACAATATATACAATTTACAGGCTGGTCATGTGTTCTTTTCCAGCATCTGCCCGGTTGCCCATTCCGACATGCCCGCCTTGATGTTGCAGGACATGTGCACGCCATAGGAACCCTGTCCGATGGTGGGGAAATCCCTGAGCAGCGCTATTTCACTGTGGGCCCATGCACCTTGTATGGGGACGGAGTATGGACCCTTCCACAAATTATATCTGTTCTATGGAGCTTACTCAGGGGGGGGGGGTTGATGTTTCTCATTGCTACCACTATTGGCCAGCTTGGTTGTTGTTTTTTTCCAGTTTGTTGGGGTCATTTTCGGTGTTTCTGTGCCCTTTTGTTCTGTGCACATGTATCACACTTATCACCTTTTTTTGGTTTCCCTGCCTAGGCTGTACATTGCTGACACATAAATGGTTTCTCTCCCCTTTAAAATGCTTTTACTGGTAGGTTTTCATTCGCGTTGGAATTCAGCTCTGAAATTCAGCGCGTTGGTGTGAAGGGAGCCTCTCCCCGCCCATTGACCCCTTCTCTCCGCCCTCTCTCCACCTTCTTCGTTGTTTTACTGCGCCGCGGAGCATTATGTACGTTAGCGCGTGATAGCGTGCGCTATAGCGCGTTTACGATCGTTAATGCGCTATAGCGCGCGCTATAGCACGCTAACGATCATTAATGTCATACAACGCGCGTTATTCACGTTTACCGCAGTTTAGTAAACATACCCCATAGTGTTCTATCACATTTACGCAGATGATATAATGCTTTATGTGCACTTCTCCTCTGTAAAATTTACCTATACCACAGTAATAAATTGCTTTAATTCAGTCACCCACTGGCTGTCAGAACATAACCTATCCGTAAACTACAAGAAAACTGAAGTCCTTTATTTCACCAGGGGCACTGACTTCAAACCACTGACATCTATAAGTTTTCCAGGAGCACAATTAAAGGTTAAATCTATAGTGTGTTATTTAAGTAGAACCCTCAACCAGCGATCAACCCTACAGCCGCACCTTAACAATACCATCAAACTCATATACCACCAAATAAAGACAATGCAGCACTTATGACCGTTACTGGACATTCACAACTTCTATACAGTTTTTCAAGCCTTAATCTTCACACATTTTGATTATTGTAATATAATCCTCCAAGGTCTACCAAACTATGCATTCCATCCTTTACAGATGGCTCAGAACACTGCCACCCAGATCCTATATGTCGCAACAAGATCCAAACATCTTACTCTAATACTCAAGCAACTACATTGGCTTCCCATTTCAAGCCGCACAAAAAACAAGACCTTACTACTTCAAAATATCCCATAATCACTCCTCTGTCTTGCTGCAATCCTTATTTCAAAAAACGCCAAACAGATCGAGAAGTGCCAGCGCCCAGAGTACTTTCATTATTCCCACAATGAGAGTAAAGAGTAGCCAAAGCACCTCTAATCGAGCCTTCTCTTTATGTACCAAGCATCTGGAATGCGCTCCCTTAGAGCTTAGGACCATCCATGATCTATCTGAATTCCGCAAGAAGCTAAAAACCTATCTGTTCTTTGAACACTTTGGTAGAGAAGACTAACTGCCTATCCTGCCGCAAAGGGATGAGACTCTGATACTCTGTTACCTATTTTCTCAATTACGTTTAAACTTCCTTGCAATGTATATGGCAAGTAGTTACTATATATTATGTTCTATACATGGGAGCAGGCCACAATTCAATATTCATTTAGGCAAGAATTTAAACCAATCAGAAAATATGATATTAAGATATTACTTTTGATATGCAGTAATAAACTCAGCATCTTGCTACGCCTATCACACACATGTACGATGACCTTAACAGTAGCACATTTTAGGGGTAATTTCTATAAGGCATATTTCATGTTAAGCCTGTTTTATATGCAGAAAATTGTTCTTACAAAAATTGTGTGGCCAAATACATAGGTATGTGCATGTATAAAGTAGGTGTAATTTATGGTGGACATGGGGGAGGGGGGGTGCCTCCCAAATGATGCAGGTGGTAAGACTAAATTGGTTCTCACCTCCTCCTCCCCCACCCCCCGCCCCATTGTCTATATGGCTTTCTTATCCTTTGCTCCCAGCAAACTACAACTATCACATGCATACTTTTGAGCAGATTAAATTTGTGTGAAAGAATGTGTGCCATTTGGGCTGGTTTGGGGTGTCCTTTATAAAATAGGCACCATTTTGGGGATTTCATGTAAACATCCTGTTATAGAATCATCCCCCACCTATATATTCATTCTTCTGAGAATATGCTATTTTCTCTGCTAGAGATCTCTGTTTTCACTGACGAGATAAGAGAAGCAGATGGATTTTTCCAGCTAAAGTCAGTGATAATCTTGGGCACTGACCAGAGAACCAAGAATCATACGTTCTGGTGCACAACTCCGGCATCTTTGCCTGGAAAAGGAATGCAGCGTATTTCGTCAAGAAGGATAAGCATTACTCCATGTACGTAATTTCATTAGCATTGTCAGCCTCTGAAAGGATTTTCAGTCTTTCAGGGTAAAGCTGAGACCTGAGAATCTCTTTACATTTTACCAGTGTGAAACTAGCAAATTATTTTGTCAATCTCACTAAAAGATTTGTTCAATTAAAGCATTTCCCAAGTGCTGTGTTCGATAGAGCTATGGTACTTCAAAGAAAACTGGAGCCTTTGCAGGTTGCAATACTGAACTAAATGACTTAAGAATTATCTGGAGATGATGTACTACATAAACTTTTGAGATTACCGAAATCCAGGGCTTTGTTTGGGGGGGGGGGGGGGACACTCGGTTGTATGGAGTACTGCCATCTTCATTGCCTGAAAAAACTGGCCCATAGTCCTCTTGTATTAATGAAAGAGTCCTGCATTTGAGCGCCGGCACCTTTTGAGCTAGGAAGAATGCCCTGCTATAATCCCATGTCTATGGCCACATATTTTCATCTAAAAAGAAAACACGTGTCATGAAAAGAATGTCTTTGCTAATTGTGCAAAATTCTGTATTTTATTATAAACACAACCTTGGTGGCTGCCTGAATGAACATGAGAAAACACATCTCCAGTTCCATAGTCAGCTCAGCTTCACTGTTGGGATTAGTGTGTGCCCTTCATTCCCACTGAATCTGGAGCTCCTGGAGACCATCACCTAAATAACCACTGTAATCGGGGTGTCATCTGTCTTTTATTTGGTTGTTCATAGACCAGGAGGATAAAGTGACATCATCTTCCCCATTGACCATCATCACAATTAATGAAGGTACAGTGCTGCTCTCTTTGTTTATTTTGAAATTGTAACACTATATTAATGCCTCACTGAAGTGTGCACACCAAGGGGCCTATTTACTGAGCTGTGTTAGTTAACGCAGCAATTACTTCTCTGCTGTATTAACAACGAACGCTGAATGGGTTAAAACAGAGGTTGTTACTGCATATTAACTGTTAATACACTAGATAATGCATTGCAGTGAAGCTAACTGCATGGCATTATCTAAAATGTACTTAACTCAATGTAATGACATATCCTCTGTACTGCAACAAATGGGAAACTTCTGGGAATGCCCCAACAGTTAATACAGAGGGTTTGCAGTTACCATGTGCTAATCTTGACAAGTGACACGGTTACTGCAAAATCTTACCGCGCTTTAGTAAACAGAGCCCTAAATGTAGTAAGAGGGGCTTCCCCTGGGCACTTCCTGTGGTCTGTCATTCTCTGTTCAACAAGTATCGACCACCTTGCAGGATTGCTGCTGTTTCTCATTGTGTTTCATATGTCATGTTTCACTTAGATCATATTCACTGCTCTTTAACTCATCGACACCATCAAGTTTCACCAACCAAATCAAAACACAGCGGGGTCCTTTTGTTAATCTGCAAGTAAAAAGTTGTTCAATTTGTTAACTGTAAACCGCCCTTGATCTCTGGAAGGGGCGGTATAGAGGAAATGTACAAATAAATAAATAAATACATGCGCGCTAGGTAGTTAGCGTGTGTTTCAGTGTGTCGTAACTTTACACTGTAGCCCACAGTAGCTGTTTGCATAGGGCCATCAAAGCGGGGGCTGATTTCTGCACTATCTGTGAATTGCACAGTGAAGTAGTAAACATGCGGGTTAGAGGCAGAGGTGACGTTTACTATGTTACTATGTTACTATAGGTGAAGTTAAGTGCACCTGAAGTAATAGCACCCTGGGTTAATTGCTGGGAAATGCTTTACACGCCCCTGACAGTTAATGCAGTGACTTTGCACCTAAAGTGCCTCAATTTTGTACACAATTGGTGTGTTAGGTGCAAAACCACAGCTCGCCTTAGTAAAAGCCCTTTATGGTTTTCATAGGTCACCCAAGACATATCACAAGTAAATAAAAGGGGTGGGCCTGATAGTCAGCTAGCTGCCTCTGCCTAACTTTTCAACCAGATCTTCAATGCCGAGGTCATATCCAGCCTCAGCACTGAAAATTTAGACTGCCCGGATTAGCACGAAGCTAACAGCAGCAGCGATATTTAGCCACTGCCTGATGAGCTTCCATGGCAAACGTATGGCCAGCCTTTGCCATGTCTTAGTTTGGCCGCTTAACCGAGCAGTGGCTCAATATCACCACTGCCCAGTTATGGCCAGGTGCCGCTCCCAGACTACCCCAATGTTAACTGGTTAACATCAGGGTGTGCAGCGGCTGCACCCACAAATATCCAGAGGCGCTAACCATGTTTTGTTTGCATTTTTGATCCACAATGCATTATGTAGGCGATAATGACTATTAGAATAACCTTGACTGTCTGACACATTCAGCGGGTTTTTATCATAGGTTCCTTCAGACAGCCTGGCAAACTGTCAACGTTCTGAGGAATTGAACCTTTTTGAAGGGAAGTCTGAAAACTATCAAACTGACTGAATTGGCTTGTTTGATCGGCTTTGCAACTTTTATGTCTACTTCAGATTGGTTTTTGTTTCTTATTTCTTTCAAATTTCACCCAAATCCACCAAGTAAAAATTTGACAGATTCCTCCAGTAGATCTAGATAAAATGCAACTTGTCTATCAAACCCAAACCAGACATGTTGCATTTTTTGGTTCCTCTTTGATTACAAATTGTGTATCTCTGCTCAGAACCGTTGCAAAGCAATGGGTTTACACTATACTGAATTTCTGGATTCATATGTTCTCCTCCTTTAATTTATCTAAGTGGTCCTTTTGCCAAGAGATGACTGCTGAAAATGTGAGATGTAGCTTGATTACAATGTAGTTCATGAGCTTTTGAGATTGCTAAGATTCTGTTTAAATAAGAGATTTCTGTAGTCATATATTTTCATCTAAAAAATAATACATGTCATATTAGA